>CM063303.1:4412500-5012500 GCA_032173965.1 Sitta carolinensis
CGGCCAGGACCAGAGGGAAACCCCACTGTGCAGGACTGGGGGCCGTGGGGGGATGCTGGCCCTGTGCTTGTACCCCCCATCCTTACCTGGGTTTCTCTGTTCTGGAGCTCACTGAGCCAGTGGGTGACTTCCTCATGCCTGTCTCCGTGGGGAATTTGGGGTGCTGGGAGGGGGCTGGGTGGGTGGCCCCACAGGCACGTGCTGTGTGGGAGGTGTTAAGCCCCGCAGCTGCCGACTGGAGCCAGTGTGGCACCTTCGGGTGCCTCCGGCCGCAGCTCTGTCCCTTGGCTGTGCTGCAGCTGTGCCTGCCACTCCCTGGGAGCTCTAGCTGGGCAGTTGGCAGTGGCCTCCAGGCTCCCTTGTTGTGTGGGGGGACATAGCTGGTGTCTCCTCCTCTGCTGTGTGTGCTGAGCCCTTCTGGCAGATGATGGCAGGGCTCTGCCTCCAGTTCCCAGCAGGTGCTGCAGGTGCCAGCCAGGGAGGTTATCCTGTCCGGGTTTACCTCCCTCCCCTGTCCCCAGGGGCTGTGCCACTGACAGTCGCCCATCTTTGCAGGAGCCCGGGATGAACGGCTCGGTGCCGGGTCCGCTGCTGGTGGAACACCCCGGCGAGTGCCTGCCCAACAACCCGGTGCAGTTCGTGCTGGTGCCCATCATCTACTGCCTGGTGCTGTGTGTGGGGCTGCCGGGCAACCTGGTGGCATTGCTGGTCTTCCTGCAGAGCGGCCAGGTGAGGAAAGCCATCCGCATCTACCTCATCAACCTCACGCTGGCTGACATCCTCTTCAACCTCACCCTGCCCCTCTGGATCCACTACTACCTGGCTGGGGGGGACTGGCTACTCTCGGAGGCCACCTGCCGCCTGGCCGGGGCCGCCTACTACCTGGCCACCTACAGCGCCATCACCTTCATGGCTCTCATCAGCTTCAACCGGTTCTGCGCGGTGCGGGCGGCGCGGCGGGCGCTGCCGCTGACCGGGCCCCGCGGCGCCGCGCTGGCCTGCGCGCTGGCCTGGCTGCTGGGACTGGGCTGTGCCGTGCCCACCCTGGCCAGCCGCCAGACCTTCCGCAGCCACGCCGGCACCACCGCCTGCTTCGAGCAGCACGGGCGGCAGCGCGGCTATGCCTACGCCATGGTGGGTTTCTTCGCCGCCGCCTTCCTGGTGGTGCTGGGCACCTACGCCTCCATCGCCCGGGCGCTCTCGGTGCCCGCCGCCGCCGCCTCGCCGGGCTCCCACCGGCGGCAGGCCCGTGCCATGGTGCTGGGGATGCTGCTGGTGTTTGTAGTCTGTGTGGCCCCCTACCACCTGACGCTGGCCCCCTGGGTGGGTAGCCGGCCCCCTGCACCGCTCTGCGGGCCGCCCGACACGCTGGATGTGCTGCACACACTGAGTGTGGCCCTGCTCAGCCTCAACAGCTGCCTGGACCCCCTCATCTACTGCTTCTCCATCCGGCGCTTCCGCGCTGACCTGGATCGGACCCTGCGCAAGATCGGCCGGTGCCTCCCGCTGCCCCCGCCGGCCCCGCCCGGGCCGGTGCCTGGTGCCCGAGCATCCTCCTTCACCTCCTCGTAGCGGGGTGGGCACCAGGGCCCTGGCTCCGCTGGGATGTGGTCCCTGTTGCCAGGTGAGGGATCGGGAGCAGCGTGGGGGGAGCTCTGGCTTCGTGCACCCCCCTCCTCCCACCCCGCTCTGCTCTCTGTGTGTTCCTACGCGCCCACAGCTCCTGCTCGAGCACAGATCCTGCCCCCCGCATTGCAGGCACTGGGAGGGCGTCGCTGGCACTGGGAGAGCGTCACTGGCACTGGGAGAGTGGCACTGGCACCGCGGGAGGGACTCGCCCAGCAATGGGCGCTGAGCCATTGTGGGGTGTGGGAAGACAGAATGGCGAGGGATGCTCGGTGGTTGCTGTCGTTTCCCGAGGCTCTCCATCCTGCAGGGACACGCATGACCGAAGACCCCCATGGCATGAGCTGGGCTGCTGAGGGGGCTGCTTGGGGCCCCGTGGCCAGTGCTGTCCTGCAATGTCCCTAAGCCTCATACCTGCACCCCTCCTGCTCTTGGCCAGGATTAAAAATGAATGAGCCAAAGGCTTCCCCAGTCTCTTCGCTGCCGGGTGCCCCTCACCGAGAGGTTCCTGTACCCCGGGGAGGGCTGGATATGGGGCAGCCCTGGCCCACCTAGCCTAGCCCAGCCCCGCTCCTGCGGCAGGACCCAGTCCCAGGGCGGCTCTTGCACCGGGGGCTGCTGAGCCCGCACCCCCCCGGCCCGTCCCCTGCGCTGCCCGTGGGTGGGCGGCCGTGGTGGGCGCAGCCCCCACCCCGCACCTGCCGCCCCCGCACGGTGAGCCCCGGCGCGGCGGGGGCGGCGGAGCGGGCGCGGGGCCGGGGGCGGCTGTGTGGGCGGAGGATGGTGTTTTCCAGCCCTGGCTCATTCCTGCTGCCAGCACCGCTCGCCTCCCGCTGCTGCGCCGGCCAGAGAGCAGAGCTGTGCAGCCACGCGGGTTCTGGGCATGGGGAGGGGGCTAAGGGGTGCATCAGCTGCCCCCCAGCTGGGGATCTTGCTCCCCCAGCACAGGGCTGCTGTCCAGCACAGCCCAGTCCGTGTGCATGGAAGGAAATGAGAGGCACGGGGCAGGAGGAGATGTGATGCCTGGGGGACTGCTGGCATGGGATGGGCAGGGTGGCAGTGGGTACCAGGATGGGTGGGGATGCTGTGCCTGTGGGTGGTGGATTATTAAGGGCTGCCTGAGTGCCAGCAGAGAGGTGAAGGTGCAAGGCAAAGCCTGACGCTGGAGAATGGAGTCTCCATGTGCCATGGAAGCTGTAGAGCGCTGTGACCCAAGGCTCAGTAAAGCCGCTGTGGGTTCATGGGATGCCCGTGCTGCCCATGGTGCCTGGACACTCTGCCCCCACGGATGGGGCTGGCTGATGTCTCCACGTGCCGCAGTGCTGCTGCTCAGCAGAGCTGGGACATGTCCCAGGGTGCCTCTGCTCCACACCCGGCCCCGGGCCAGCTGCCTTCGACCACCCAGTTCTTCCCCTTTTGAAGTTCATATTAAATTTTAATCCTTTTATATAACTGCTGAAGGAGGGGGCAGAGCTCTGCTCCCCGCATGCAGCAGGAGCAGCCGTGTCAGCAATGCAGGGTGCTGCAGGGCCTGGTGGGGTCTGGCACTGGAGATCTCTTCCTGGGGGCACCAGGACTTTTGGGGAGCTCTCTGCACACCAGGAGTGGGGGCTGCCCCAGCTCTGGCTCTGCCAGGGTGTCCTGTTCAGTGGGACAGCCTGGGGACTTGAACCCCAGCGCTGGGACATGGGCATGACTGCTTAAAAACACACGTAGGGCACTTGCTTGGGCCATGCCCCCACGCACTGGGCAGGGCCTGGTGAGGTGTTCCGGGCTCAGCTTGGCACCAGGATGGGGCATGTGCCACCATGCTGCTCCCGCCACCGTGCAGGGCGTTACCCAGGTTATTGTTCCTGCACTTCCAGCCCGCGCACGCTGTAATTATTATTATTATAATTATTATCAAATTACAGGGTGTGGTGTGAGTGGCTCAGCGGGCAGGCGGCAGAGGGTGGCCCTGGGTCTGCTGGGGGAAGGCTGGGCCTCTGGGGCTGCACCCTGCCCGGAGTTAGCCCAGCACCCTGGGGCTGTTCCTGCACCCTGGGGCTGTCCTGGCACCCTGGGGCTGTCCTGGCACCCTGGGGCTGTCCCAGCACCCCAGGGCTATCCTGGCACTCTGTGGCTGTTCTGGCACTCAGGGGCTGTCCCAGCACCCCAGGGCTATCCTGGCACTCAGGGTCTGTTCTGGCACTCAGGGACTAACTATCCCGACACCCTGGGGCTACCTCAGTACCCCGGGGCTGTCTCTGCACTCTGTGCCCTCCCCGGCAGGCAGTGTGCCTGTGGACAGGCGTGGATGACGGTCCCGGGGTGCCCTCTGCTCCCTGGGGTGATCCAGAGGGTGCCCACGGGTGGGTACCCCGTGTCTCGGTGCCTTTCGGGCTCCGCAGAGTGCCTCCGGGGATGCCCACGGGTGAGTACCGCTCATCCCGGCAGAGCCCGCGCCGGCAGCATCTCCCCGGTCCAACGCGCGGCTGCCCTCGCTTCCCCCCCCACGGGGGTCCCGGGGCGCCGGGAGGCGGCGGCAGAGCCGCACCGGAGCCATTTTGCGCCGCCGCCGCCCGCTCTGGCTCCCGGGGAAAATCCACCGCCGTGTCTTGGCGGCGCCGCGGCGGCCCCGCTCCGCTCCCGCCGCTCCGCGCCCGCCCGCGCTGCACTGCGGGGCCGCCGCCACTCGCATGCTGCCGCCCGCCGCGCTCCCACGCGCGGGGCGCCGGCCCGGGCCGAGCCGGGACCAGCCGAGCCCAACCGAGCCGGGCCGGGAGCAGCCGGGCCGGGGGCGGCCGCGCCGGGCCGTCGGGGAACCGCCCGGGAGCCGCCGGAGGATGTAGGAGGCGGGAGCGGGGTAAGAGCGGCGGGGGCGGCCCCGGTCCCGGGGGCACCGCGGTGCCCAGCGCGGAGTGGGGGCCGGTGCCCGAGGTCCGCGGTGTCCGGCGTGGGGGGTGGGGGGAAGCGGTCCCGGGGGTCGGCGGTGCTCGGTGAGGAGGGGGGCTGTCACCAACGGGGCACCGGAGCCGTGCGGAACCGGCCCCGCGGGAACGGGACGCGTCACCTGCAGACCCATCCAGCCCCACGGAGCGGGTGTGCGGGGGTGAACCGGGGGGGATGGTGGAGGAGGGAGGCGGGGGATGGCCGGGGGCGTCTCACCGGTACCGTGCTGCTCAGCTCCGCCAGGATTCCCCGGTGGGTGGGGGAGAAGGGGTGCCGGCGGGCATCCCCATCTCCTGCTGCCCGAGGCACTGGGGAGGGAGGCACAGCCCGCAGCCCCTCCAGCCTCTCCTGGATGGCGACGCCAGCCATCCTGCGTTCTCCCCCTGCGGAAGACTCGGGGCAGGCCCAGGACCCCTCCCCAGCTCAGTGGGCTCCCCCTCCCCATCCTGCCGGGGGAGCAGAGCTGGCTGCGAGCATCATGCCCGGCCGGGTGCCGGGAGCTGGCGTGGGGAACCAGCTGAGCTGTGCCCATCACCGTGCATCCAGGCGCCATGGTCCAACCCAGCCCGGCGAGCAAGCAGAGCTTTGGGGGCCCCTGTCTGGGTGTTCCCTCCTCCTGCTGCCTTCCTTTCCCCAGACCGTTGGGTTTCCTTGGAGGAGTCGGTCTGGTCCCTCCATCCTGTGCCAAACCTGCAGAGCAAGTTGGCGCTGGGACCGCTGCTCTCTCTCCATCCTGTGACACCCAGCATGTCACCTCCCTCGCAGGGTCCAGGGCTGTGCTGCCCACAGCCGATCCCTGCCCGCCCCCTGGCCAGGAAGGGGGGCAGAGCCCGGCTGGTGGGTGTTGGTTATCCCCGTGGGAATCCAGGCTGGGAGCAGGCAGCCTTCCTTGGTGTAAATCGGAGCAGGATCCAGTCAGCAGTGCAGATTCTCCTTTAGGAAATGGATGTAATTCTTGGTCTTTCTGTTTCTGACCCCCGTGCTCCTGCTGTCCCCCCGATTGCATCCATGGCTTCCCAGCCCTTGAGGACTCTGTCCGTGTGGGGATGGAGCAGGGGGAAGGCCACTGGGAGATGGGCATGGCTGGAAGGAGCATGTCAGCCCTTTCAAGCTTTATTACAGCGCCGGCAGGGCTGGGAATGCAAAAATAGCCCTCAAAGTGACCGTGGAACATCCGAGCCTGGAGGGGCCCCTTTTGGCTGATGGGATGGTTGGGAGCACTGACGTGGGGAGGTGCTGGTGAGAGCAAAGCTGGGGGCTGCTCTAGGTGTTGTTACCCAATGAGCCAGGGCACCAGGACCAGCTCCAGGAATCCCTGCTCCAGGGAACGGGGTGACAAAACCCTGCTGTCCTCCCTCCAAGCCTGGGTGAGATGGTGCTGAGCTTGGTGCCCAAATCTCCCTCTTGAGTGCCAAGGCTTGTGCCACGTGGGCTTGGAGGAACAACCCCAGCCCTCTCAGTCCTCCTGCTGGGCCGGGCTCCCAGCAGCCTGGACAAGGCACGGGAGGGGTGGAGGATGTTGGGAAGCCCAGGCTGGGGGTGCTTGGGGGGGCCCTTCCTTCAGCCTCCCCATCAGGAGCTCAGAGGCAGAGCTGTGCCAGGACCTGTGGGACACAGAGCCTGTGTGGGTGCTGGTGGCTGTGCTGGTGTGGGTCTCCCCAGCTCTGCCCACCCTCCAGGGCAGGATCAGACCTCGTGCTGGGGTTTCATGCCCAGGTGATGCTGCTGCGGTGGGGGCTGGGGCTCCAGATCCAGGTTTTGCAGACGCTCGCATCTCTCCAACAAGCTGAGCCGAAACCCTGGATCCCACCCAGCCAGAAATTTGGATCTGGAGCCAAAGGTGACTCTTGGCCCTTATTGCCAACACGGGCGAAGCTAAAATCTGGATCTGAGCAGAAACAGGAGGAGCCTGGATCCAGCGCAGGGGCTGCATGTGTGGCTTGTGCTCCTTCTGGCCATCAAATTGGATTTCCTGAAATAGCCTGTTGAAGACCAGAGCCCAGCAAGGACCGAATGACAGGTCACCAGGGGTGTGGAAGCCCCATCACGATCCTGGCTGCCTGCTTCAAGACGTTGGCAGCCAGCAATAATAGTAATATACGGTGCCATTGCCGGGAGAGCGCAGCGCTGGAGAGCTAAGAATAGCAGGCGAGACGTGCCAGCAGCGCGGGACTCGCGGGGCGGGCGGGGGCCGGGGGCTGCGGCTGGACCTGTCCCGGGGACACCCCGGCCGTGGGGTGGCAGCTCCTGGCAGCAGGGAAGGACATCCCTGTGATGCAGGTGGCACAGGGCATGGCAGGTGCTGCGGAGGGCAAGGGGAGGGGAGGTGGAGAGCGGTGCCCGCTGCTGCAGACCCTGCGTGGTGCCCCTTCAGCCTGGCCCCTGGGCTTTGCCGTCCCCGAGAAACAGGTGTAAAGGCTGCTCTGACAAAGTGGCGTCAGATCGTGGCTGTCTCCACAGCTCTGTGCTGGCTCGTCTCTCTACGAGCAGCAGCACGGGGGGTCACCTGGAACGTCGTGGACAGGGCAGACAGCTCAGCACTCCACGCTCACCTCCTCCAGAGCAGGCAGGATTGAGCCCCTTCTCACCCAGTGCTGCCTAGCAGCTCATTCCCAGGGCTGTACAGTGTCCCTGGCAGGGGGACAGAGGGCCTGGCCACCGTGGGTCCAAAAGCTGAGGTGTGGGGAGGCCGGGCTGCTCTGTCAGCTGCTGTAGCACGTGGCAGTGGAGCAAGTGCCCATCGGATTAAGGAGAATTCATTTGTACCTTCCCCATTTCTGTGGGGCCAGGGGTGCTGCAGCACCCGGTGTCCCCCTCCCACAAGCAGCTGTGCTCCTGCAGTGCCTGTGTCAGTGCCTCTGCAACCTGCCCTCAATCTTAATTAGATTTTTCACGTCGCCCCCCCAGCTCACTCCTCCCCAAATGCTGGAGCAGGAAGAAGCCATGACATGGTTTCTAATCAGCTTCTGAATTCAGATTCCTCTTGGCTGTTGTTGGAGGCTCCCCACAGCCTTCATTTGGTGCTGCCCGAGCAGGGTCTGCTCTGTGGCTCCCCTTGAAGCCAGTACCCCTGGGAGTGAGTGGCTCAGCAGCTGGGACACCTTTTGGAATCACTCTGATCTTTGGTGACAGCGACTTGAAGAGCACCCCCAGCACCTGCCAGCCCACCCCATCAGGGAGGCAGCCTGCCCGCTGCCCCCAGCTCCAGCTCTGGCTGTTCCTGCCAAGGACCAGGCACCACTGCTGCTGCTTCCCTGGGCTTCATCCTGCATCCCTCGGGGTGCAGCTGCTGGGGGAGCTGGGCACTGAGCCCCATGGCCAGTCCTGGTGTGGCTCCACTGCAGCCAGGGCATCGCCAGCTCTGGCTCTGTCTCCAGCACCCAGACCTTGGCAGCAGTGAGTTGTGGCTCTGAGCAAAGCCAGGGGATGCAAACAGTTCCCAGCGCTGCCATGGCCCAATTAAGAGCCTGTGAATCACGGTGCTGTTGGAAGAGCAGATGTTTGCGGCGTGGTTGCCAGCGCTCAGTGTTTCACCAGGAGTCTGGTTGGCCTTAAATCGGCAGCTCCGGGCAGCGGGTGGTGATGGGGCCTCGCTGCCTGCCTGGCTCCCTCCTGCAGGAGGATCAGGAGCTGTTTGGGCTGGGAATTAGCTGAAGTTTTTTGTGGGCAGAGGGAAGGGGGAGAACAGCCTGTCTGTGGGCATGAGGGGGTGCTGCGTTGGAGTGAGAGAACTACAAAAGCTGAAGGTACCGAGTCCCATTGTGACAGAACCTGCTGATTTGCCATTCCTGGGGAACCTCTCATCTTCCCAGAGGGATGGATGCAGGTGCTGTGGTGGCACAGCAGGTGCTGGGGCACTTGTTGGGGAATGGTGAACTGGTTGGTACTGAGGAAACACTGCATGCCTTGGAAGTGGCTGTCCCTGTGGGGTTGGTGTCCCAGACCTGGGGTTGGGGTAAGACCCTGTGGTGGTTGGTGCATCCCAGGTTGGTGCCATCTGTGCAGCTGAGCTGAGGGATAGCCTCAGGTTTCATGTTTTGTTTCATGACACCCATGTGCCTCAGGCTCCCCTCTCTGGCTGGGGCACACTGGGGCAGCCCCACGGTAGGGGAACCACATGGCTCCCCTACAGCAGGAGAGTGTGGGGAGCTGGTGGGGGCCAGGGCTGCACTGGGTGCCTGTAGGGTGCAGAGGAGTGTGTGGGTGTGGGGCTGTGAGCGGGAGCAGCCAGGTGCACGTGGCCATACAGTCATGCAGGTGCGGTGAATGGAGAGCTGACAAGTGTGCAGGGCTGGGTGTCCGTCTGTCCATCAGTGTGTGGGGCTGGATGTCCATCTGGCCAGGTGTCCATCCATCCATCAGTGTGTGGGGCTGTGTGTCCATCTGTCTGGGTGTCCATCCATCCATCAGTGTGTGGGGCTGGATGTCCATCTGTCTGGGTGTCCATCTGTCCATCAGTGTGTGGGGCTGGATGTCCATCTGTCTGGGTGTCCATCCATCCATCAGTGCTCAGGGCTGTGTGTCCATCTGTCCAGGTGTCTGTCTGTCCATCAGTGCTCAGGGCTGTGTGTCTATCTGCCCAGTGTCTGTCCATCCATCAATGTGCGGGGTTGTGTGTCCATCTGCCCAGTGTCTGTCTGTCCATCAGAGCTCAGGGCTGTGTGTCCATCTGTCCGGGTGTCTGTCCGTCCATCAGTGCTCAGGGCCGCGTGCCCATCTGGCCGCGCGGGGCCGGGTGTCCGTCCGTCCGTCCGTCCGTGCGGTGCGGTGCGTGGGCGTGCGGCGCTGCGGGCGTGGGCAGCCCCTTCCCGGGGGTGCGTGCTGCTGCGCGGGGGTGGCCGAGCGCGCCGGGGAGCGCGCGTGGGTGTGTCCCCAGCGCGCGGGGGCGACGGCTCCGCCACCGCCGCTCGCCGGCTGCGAGGTGCCGGTGCCGGTGTCGGCACCCGGAGCGCGGCCGCCGCCGCCGCTGCGCTGCCGGGGGTGGCCGTGACCCCGGGGGACGCCTCCGGCCTCGCTGCGCGGCCTGGCCGCGGCATGGGCAGCCCGCCGGGAATTTGCAGGATCAGAGGGAATCCAGCCTCTGTGCCGCGGCCGTCCTCCGACTCCTGCCGAGCCCAGGCCGGCAACTTCATGGCTTAGCAGCGGCGGCGGGTGAGTGGGGTGGTGGGTGGGAGGGGAGAGGGCCTGGCTGCGTGCAAGGGGGCTCCGTGCATTGCAGAGCCACAGTCCTGGGAGAGCCCTGCTTTGTGCCCAGCTGTGCCAGTTCAGTGAGCCCCCCCGGCCCGGGCAGAGCGGGAGCCCCCAGGCAGCCCACAGCCCTAACCCTTTCATGGCCGAGTCCTCCTTCCTGGCAGCCACGTTCTCGCCTCGGTGTGCAGCCTGTGGCTCCCGGCCAGCTCTCGCTCAGCCGAGCCTCGGCACAGCCGGGAAGCTCGCCCGACCGGGCTGGGGAGATCCCAGCGCCGAGGTCTCTGCTCCCGTTCCCTGCGGAGCTGGGCTGGGGGCTGTGTGTGCTGGGCCCGGAGCTGAGCACGCACCGGGGCTGGGGGCTGTGTGCACCGGGGAGTGTCTGCCCGGGCTGGGGGCTGTGTGTGCTGCAGGGGGGCGTGTGCTGGGGCTGGGGGCTGGGAGCCGCGAGCATTGGGGTGGGGGTGTGCTGAGCGGGGGCTGTTCACGGGGGGTGTGGGGAGCGGGGCAGGGCTGCACCTCTGTGTACGCGAGGCACAGGCTCTGCTCGGTGTGTCTGTGTGTCGGTCCGTGGCTGGAGCCGGGGAGCCCCAGCCCTGCCTGCCAGACGGCCCCGCTGCCGGGGAGCGGCACAGCCGGTGCCGACATCTGTGCTTCGAGCCTTGCCTGTCTTCAGCTCGCTCCTTGGCACAGTCACAGTGGCAGTTGGGTCCCGCCGTACCTCTCCGTGGTTTCCCCCACCACCCTGCCTCTCCGTGACACAAACCTGGATCTCTTGGGGGGGGTTTGCTTGGAGGGGAAACTGAGGCAGGAGGGAGGGAAGCAGCAGAGCCCTCTCTCGATCCCTGTCATCCTGAGGCTTGATCCCACGCCTCACCCTGGCTTGTTTTTTCTTGCCAAGTGGTGCCAAGAGCCGGGAGGAAGCCAGGGCGTCCTGGGACACAGCTCCCGGCTCTGTCTGCCTGGGGCCCTGGAGCCGCCCTGCTCCTCCTGCCGCTGTCTGGCACAGCCCTGGCCTGGGGCTGCGGCAGGGGCTGGTGGCAGGGCCGCAGGACAGCTGCCTGTGGCACGTGTTGGACGGTGTGGTGGCCATGGTGGCCGCGGTGGCCATGTGGCAGTGGTGGCCATGGTGGCAGCGGTGGCTGTGGGGACAGTGGTGGCCACTGCAGCGGGGGCAGTGGCAGTGGTGGCCATGGTGGCAGCGGTGGCTGTGGGGACAGTGGTGGCCATGTGCAGCGGTGGCCATGTGGCAGTGGGCTGGGGACAGTGGTGGCCATGGTGGCAGCGGTGGCCATGTGGCAGCGGTGGCTGTGGGACAGTGGTGGCCATGTGGCAGCGGTGGCCATGTGGCAGTGGTGGCCATGTGGCAGCGGTGGCCATGGTGGCAGTGGTGGCCGTGGTGGGAGTTTGTAGTGGTGGCCGTGGTGGCGGTGGTGCCCGAGGATGACAGCGCTGGCCATAGTGACAGCGGTGGCCATGGTGGTGGCGCTGGCCATGGTGGTGGCGCTGGCCATGGTGGTGGCGCTGGCGCCGGGCTCTGTCCGCGGTGCTGATCCCCCGTCGCCGTCCCCGGCCCCCGCTCGCAGACGGAACCTGCGTGGCCGCGGGTCCCGACCCTCGCTCCCCCCGGAGGTGCCCACGGCCACGCTGGGGCTCGGGGTCCCCTCGCTCCTCTGGGGACGTCCCGCCCTTGCCTGGCCTTTGATGTGCGGCAGCTCCAGACAGGGCTGGTGGGACAGGAAAGCAGCCGGAGCTGCGAGGCTGTCACCCCACGCCCTGCCAGCCGCCGGTGTGCCCGTCACCCCGCACCCTGCCCGCCGGGCCGGGCACAGCCTCCCCTCCGCCGGGCGCTTCTGATCCTCCCGCCGGGCGGGTCGGACAGGGACGGGCGGTTGTTGTGAGTCGGGCTGCAGAGCGGGGCAGGGCAGGGCATGTGGGGACATGGGCCACCAAGGCTCCATCACTGCCTGACGGGTTTGGGACAGCCGGGGAGGGGCTGCCGGCCCTGCTGGGTGCTGCCGGGCAGGCACAGGGTGGCTGATGTGGAGTGCCTGGGTGGTGACACTGGGCTCACCTCGGCCCCCCAGAGCCGTGTCCCCAACCGCAGTGCCGGTGTCACTGCTCCCAGAACAAAATGTCAACCCATGCAAATGAGACTGCGGGAGCGGCTGATTGAAGGGCCCTGCCCCGCCCCGGAGTTGCAATCAAATATGCAAATGGCTCCCGAGGAGGCTAGTGAAGGCTATTAATAGCGGGGATGAGGCTGGGAGAAAGCATGGTGTTCCTGAGGGAATGAGCCTGGGGATGAGCTGGTTCTGCTTGTCCCTCTGCCCAGCCTGTCCCTCTCTGCATGCCCCAGACGGGTGGCAGGTAGTCCCCGCAGGGAGCCCGTGGGCACCAGGTATTGCTTTGGCCACCATCGCCCTTTGCAGGGCAGGTGCTGCCCGTGTGCCCACTGCCCAATGTCCACAAGAGCAACCCTGAGGGAAAATCGCAGCTGCTGAAACTCCTGGCCTGAGATTTCATCCCTTGGGGAGTCACACCAGGAGGGATGAGGTGCCCAGTGGGACCTGGGCTGTGTTAGGGGCATTACTGTGGCTCAGCCTGGGGCGTCTGTCACCAAGCTGGGGTAGGGAGGGAGGAAGGGGCTTCCTCCCACCCCCCACCCTTCACCCTGTGCTTCCACACCCCCTTCCCTCTCCCAGTTTCCCTCCGTTGCCATGAGGCAGAGGATGTCCCTCTCCAGCCAGCTCCAGCGTGAGCACAAGGCACTGCTGGGAACCTCGCTGTCCCCAGTGTCCCCAGCCAGCTCAGGGGTCTCGGTGTGCTTGGCCCCTGCTGCAGCCCCTCCACCCCCTCTCTTGGGTTTTGGGATCCAGGAACCATCTGACCTTTTTTAGAAAATTGCGGAAGTCAGGCTGGAGTCAACAGTAACTAATTATTTAAGATCTGAAACTGGAATAATTAGCCCAATTAACAGTCTCAGGTGACGTCTGATTCCATCTGATAACGGCCCAAAGAAGAGGGAAAGTAATTAACCTGTCAGCCTGACGTTTGTAGGTCACCACCATCTCCTCATGACATCGGGGTGGGCACAGGGGCGGTTTGGGAGGTCCTGTCTCTCTTGGTGCAGGGGGTCTGCACCCTTTGGGGGTCTCAGTGCAGGGAGGGGGCTGTGGGTGAGCCCAGGAGCCACCTGGGGGAAATAGACTGGGGCTGCTGGCTGGGGGCACGGGCTGCTGCTGTTTGAGGCCAGGGTGCTGGGCAGGGGGACGGGCTGGGTGTCCCCCAGAAATGCCACAGCCGGTCCGTTGGTGAGGCAGCACCTGTGGGCCTTTAAGGTTGCTGTGGAAACGGGGCTGCTCGTTACCAGGAGGAGCCTCCTGCTTTCCAGGCAGGGCCCCCCCATCCCTGCAGGAGGGGACCCCCACCCCGGGTACGTGGCACTGCACAGCCCCCCGTGCCTGTGGAGGGGCACGGCTGCACACGTGCAGGAGGGTGGCTTTGTGTAGCCCCCTGTGGCACGGGCAGCCCAGCCCAGATTGCCCTTGGCATGGCTGGTGGTGCCAGGGAGGGCTGTGCTTGCCTGGACACACCTGCACACTCCTGGACCCGCACGAACACACCTGGGCACACGTGCATGCTGACCCACCCGTGCATTCCCCCAAGCCCCCTGGGGACCCCATCCCCACCCCTGGGCTGGCACACGGACCCCGCCTGGCACCGGGGCTGTGCTGGCTGCCCCCCGGCAAGGCACGGCGGAGCAGAGTGTGCCGAGGCAGAGCCCCCGGCCAGAGCCCGGTGCCGCGCTCAGCTCTTGGAGTTTTAATGAGGTAAATTGTATAAAAAGCTCTGTTTGCCCTAAATGCCCATCCCTGCGTGAAGCTGCTGCGGCGCAGCCCGGGCACACCCCGGGAGCTGGGCAGGGGGCTACGGGGCTGGGCACACGCTCCCGGGCTGGGCACGTGGCAGCAGCAGGAGGAGGAGGAGGACGAAGGCGGTTTAGCACATTTGCAATCATTTCCCTCCTCCCCCCCAAGTTTACAGCTTACCTCAGCGGCTTATCAGCCTCCAATCTCATTAAATCAGGCAAATTGTAGCATCTGATATTTTATGGAGATTAAGGTGTGCGCCCAGACTCTATAATTATCGGCAAAGATGTATTTACAATACCTTGTTGCTAGTAAACAAAAAATAACTTCAGATCAAAGCTCCCTTACAGGGGAATAAATCTGCCCATCGAGCCCCGCTGAGGCGCACGGCAGGGAGACACCGGAGCCACCCGGGTGGGTGGGCATCACGGGGGGGACACGCGGGGGGCGTTTTGGGGATGTCCCCGCTCCCACGTGGCCGCCGCGACTCCCATGTGCTCCATCCATCCCCAGGGTCTCCCTTGCTGGTTGCACCCACCCCTCCGGCCACGGCTGCACAGGGGATTTCCACCCCAGGGACCTCCCTGCTGAGACGAGTCCGGGATTTATCGGCATATGTGCGTTGCCCCTGGATTCCTCACGGCGCCGGGAGCGCTGCGGATTACCGATGTGGTGACGCTGGTTTATTGCTGCCTGAAGTGGATTTATCCGTGCGGCAGGGCCCGGGCTCGCTGCCGGTGTAAATCACCACGGCGTGGCTGGCAGGAGCCTCAGTGCTGTGGCTGCATCCCGACAGGCCCGTGGCATTCCAGCCTCCCGGGGGGTTTGGTGGCCGGGCTCCCCCCGGGACCGTGCGCTCCGCACCGCGGATCAGCTGCCCCTTCTCCATCTCACTCTTGTGCCCACTGGAACGAGAATAAAATGGTGATAATGCTGCAGACGTCCTCTGGAAAGGGCTCTGAGGCAGATGAAAAGCTCTACTTAAGAGTGAGGCCATTATTATTAATAACTTGAAGCGAGGCTGTAAATTCAGCCGACACAGCTATTATGGGAAATGAACCTGCTCCCGTGCCGGAGCACAGCACATCCAGCTGTGGGATGGGCACAGGGGAGCAGGGCTGGATGGCCCCTGGCTGCTGGCTGGGTCATGTCCAGAGCTGGGGCAGACGGGGTAGAAACACTTGACTCCATCTGGGCTCTCTGGGATGATTTCTTGGCTTTTCTGGGAAGGCTGGAGGTGTGAGGGAGGGATCTTGGAGCACAGGTCTGCTCCCAGCAGGAAAGGAGGTGACTGAGCTTTGCAACAAGGCTGAGACCTGGCCCAAGCTCAGGTCAGGGGTGATGCAGGATGTGAGAAGCATGGGCAGAGATGCTGGGAGAGGCCAGGGTGGTGCAGCTGGCCTGAGGCTGGGCAAGGCAGGACCTGCCGTGGCCATCCTGGGCTGACCGTGCCCATCTGGGGAGTGTCCAGGGCAGTACCACACCTTGGCAAAGGCTGCATGAAAACAAAAATAACTCGGTGCCATTCAGTGCCCCAGCGCCTGCAGCCAGGCCAGAAAAATGCAAAGCTGCGTGGCTCCCATTCCATCGGGATGACTTCACCTCCAGCACTGCCACCCCTGAGCAGGGCAGCCCAGGGTGGCAGGGCTGGGGCTGGGGTCGTGCAGGGGGTGCCCTGGGGGTGTGGAGGGTGCCATGAGGGTGCCACACGGGTGTCACGGGGGTGTGGAGCAGCGGCCACGGGCTCGTGGTGCTGCCTGTACCCGGCTCAGGAGCTTCTGCGGGGGAACGAGCTTTGATATAAATATCTTTTTGCTCAGCACACGACCTACTTTCCAGACAATGCCATTAGCCTCCCGACTCCCTCATTCATCTTGTGCCGTCCTCCCCCAGCCCGCCCTGTGCTGGCACCTGCGCCAGCATGGCACACGGGCCGTGGGGCGCTGAGCCAGGATGGGCACCTGGCTCGGGCACCACGGGCACCCCGTGCTGGGCTTGGGGCCAGCCCGCAGCCCCTTCTCACAGGGGGCTGCTGCTGCCTGTCCTCTGCCCCTGCTCTGCTGTTGTAGAGGGTGCCTGGGTCCTCTTGGGGGTGTCTCCACCCCAGCCCACAGGACACTCAGGTCTGGCTCCCTCCCTGCTGCCTCCAGCCCCACTCCCATGCCCTAGGAGGCAAACAGCTTCATCCAGGGACATCCTCACCCTCGATGGGTGCATCCTGGTCAGGGCAGAGAGCAGCACAGCGAAGCAGCCACACATTGGCTCAGGGCTGTGTGTGGGGCCAGGACCCCTCCTGAGCACCCCAGAGCATCCCTGGAGCTGGGCCCACACACGTGGTTCATCCGAGGACGATCCCACAGGAGCTCCCACGGGCTGGCAGAGGCTGTGCCATGTGGTTTGCAGCTGGAGTGTGACTGCTGGGATTAGGGGCAGGTTGGGCAAAGGATGCCCAGTCCCACTGCCATGACAATGCCCAGCCCCTTTGGCTCGTGGGGACAGCCCTGACACCAGGTTTCCCCCAAGAGCTGGAAACACCTCTCCAGGCCCACCACCTGCACACCTCCGTGCACCCCTGGGATGAGCCCCCGCTCCTCCCCTGCAGCTAAAATTAAATATTCAATTTGTATTGCTGGTAAATCCTGCAAATCTCTTTTATCTCTAAGCTGTTGTAGCAGGAATATCGGTGGTGTAATCTCCTGGGGGCTCATCCCACTGCCCTTCACAGCTCCCTGGCTTGGACCACGCTCCCTTTGCCCCACATTTCTCACTGGGATGCTGCTGGTGGTGGAGCAGGTCTCTAGTGCCAACAGCAGAGCACCCATTCTGTGGGTGCTGCTGGCTTTGGGGACAAGGGTGTGCATGGTCCCCAGATTGTGACGGAGGTGCTCTTGGCCCAGGTGATCCAAGTGGTCCCAACAGAGCATCCCCCAAGCCTACCCTGTCCTCACTCACCAGCCATGCCCCTCCTCCCCTTGCTCTGTCCCCGCGATAAGAGCATTGTGCAGAATTATGTATTTAAATATTTAGGTTTTCATCAGCTTTGCAAATTAAGCCCATCCATTAAAGCGGCAGTTTGGGTCCTCTGCTGGCAAGCTGGGCTGTGCCATGCCTCGGGCTCGCTGTGCTCATCCCAGCCCTGGCCCCAGGGGATGCAGCCTGGGAATGGGACATGATGGCCCCGAGCATCCCTGCTGGCACGGGGAGCAAGGGCTCTGCTTCCCACCTGTTCCTGGAAACTCCGGCCCCTGCGGCCCCGAGGGAGGGGGTGGTACCGAGACGGGAACCGGTTGGGATTGGGGTTGTTTGGGGTTGGAGTGGGGAGTGCCACATGCCGGGGAAAACAGAATGAGGAGCAGCACTGGGGACAGGTGAGAGCCCCTGGCAGTGCCAGTCTGCTGGGGGCTCAGTGGGGGTGAAGCTGGGGATGGAAGGGTCAGCCTGCCCAGGGGTTAGGAGGAAACAGGCAGGAGATGGCCAGAGCTGTCAGAGCTAAGGCTGTGCTGCCCCGAGCTCACCAAAGAGGCTTTGGAGTGATCCCTGGCTTAAGTCATTACACGGCCCGGGGAGTAAGTGGCTCTTTAAGCCTCAGCAGCATGGCCCGGCTGGTGGCTCCGTTGGGTGGGAGGGGAAAATGGGGGTGATGGAAAAACGGGGTTCATCCAGCACCCCTGCCAGCTGGGGCCCCTGGCACAGCCACAGGGCTGAGGGGGCTGCCATGGCCCCCAGTGCCTCTGGCACGGGCAGGTCTAATTCCTGGGGGATGCTGGAGTGAAGTGGCCCTGGGACTGAGGGCAGAGCCCTCAGGGTGAGAGCAGCACAGGGGGATGTCCCTGATGTCCTGATGTCCTGATGTCCCTGATGTCCCTTATGTCCCTTATGTCCCTGCTTGTCCCTTCCCTTCACTGCAGGTGAACATCAGGCCGTGGCCTCTCTATCCCTGGGCTCCCCAGTGTCACCTGCATGTCCCCCTTTCCCACCAAGCCCTGGAGGGCACTGGAGCAGCGTGCTGGCTGCTGCTGGCCCCAGGCAGGGTGGGCAGATGTCGAGTGTGCCATGGGAGGGGAGCTGTCCGTGGGCATCACTGGTGATGGGTGCTCATCTGTGCGTCTCAGTGCCCACGATCCCTGTGCCAGCTGGCGTGGGGTGGGGTCTCTGGAGCCCTGCCTGGCCTGGGGGTCCCTCCACAGTGGTCTCCCAACTCATCTGGCTGTGCTCCTGCTGCTCTGGCAGTGAGGTCCCACCTCTGATGATCAATGCTCCATGTGCCATGTCCTGGCTCCTGTGGGCTGGATGAGCATTGCTGTGGGGCTGAGGGGGCTGGAGGTGCCAGTGCCATGGGGCTTCTGGATTCTCACCCCTGCCAGCCCTTCCTCTTCCTGCACCTACACAGGGATGCTGCCATGGCCCCTTCCCTGTGCCACTGCTTTCCTTCTCAGCCAGCTTCCTGGGGTCTGGCTGCCAGGCCCGGGTGTTCCCCATCCAAGAGGGCTTTTGAAGATGTGGCTCTTCCACCAAGATCTGGTTTGGGCTCTGCAGGGATGGAGTGCCAGACTCCTTTCTCCTCTGGCTTTGCCTTGGCAGCTCCAGGATGCTCCAGCTCCTTTGCACACCCAGCAGAGCAGCATGGCCCTTGTCCCCAGAGAATCAGGTCTGGGGCTGGGCTGGGTGGTCCTGGGCTGGGTGTGCTGTGCAGGGAGGGGGTTCCCGTTCCCCGGCGGTGGCAGCAGCCAGAGGCAGTGGTGTTGTGGCGGGGAGCCCCGGCGCTGGCGGCCGTGCCGGGATCCCTGGCAGCTGGGCGCGTCGTGGCCGTATTTCCTCGCTCTGCTCCAGGAGTAATTGCTCAGATGGGGACATGGGGCAACTCCCATCCCTCTCCCGGCATGGTAATGAGTGAAGAAGACTCAAAGACAAATGGCTCATTAAGAAGCAGTGCTGCATTGCAGGATTTTTCATCCCACCAACCGCTGCATCAGCAGAGGCAGCACCTCTCGCGCTCGCTCTCCCAGCCCTGGAGAAGGAGCTGTCAGGCAGCTGGGGCTGGTGCCAAAATTAATCATGTGCTTAATAACGTGCCCGGCCCGTCGAACGGCCTGTCCCCAGCCTGCCGGCGGGTGGAGCAGGCGGCCGTGCCGGGCTGGAGCCCTGGGGCACCGAGCATTTGGGTTTGGTGCCTGGGAAGTGCCCATGCTCGGGGAGAAGGGATGTGTCAGGGCACGGCTGAGCCAGGGGAGATGCCCACCGCCTCGGCATGCCAGAGCCCCCCAGTTATGTCAGGGTGCAACGGTCCCCCAGATTTGTTGGGGTGCCTGAAGCCCCCAGCCCTGTCAGGGTCCCAGGCAGCTGTGCTGCCTCCTATGGCCTTCTCAGTGGCCTCGGTAAACACTTCCTGCTCCACTCACACTTGTAATTCCTCAGCTTTTGTTCATCTTTCTTGACTTTTTAAAAATCTTGCTTCATCCCTTTTTTTCCAGCGGTGCCTGGTTGGATCCTGCCCCTCACAGCCCTCTGCAGGCAGTGCCTGCCTGCTGCTGCTCTGCTTTCTTTTATTAACAGTAATTGGTTTTGATTTCCTGATTGCAGCCAGTGTGTTTTCTGTGATCTTTGCATCCTGCTCACACTGTTTTCCTCTTTCCCTTTTGCCCCTTCCCCCTTTTCTCCCTCCTTTTCCACTCTTTTTTCCCCTTTCCTTTCCTATTCCCTTTCCCTTTCTTCACCTTTCCCCTTTCCCTTTCCCCTGTCTGTGCTAAATTAGGTGATCTCTTACTAAGCCACTCTTTTTTTCATCCTCCAGACTGAGTAAATTTTACTAATTCAGCCTCATAAAATAACAGAGCAATTAGTAATAAAATAAAATGTTTGCTTTCCACAATCCTCCTCGCTTACAATGAGCGGGGAAAGAGTAAATAGATTAAAAGCACGGTGGAAACGACCTGGCGGTATTCCATATTTATTTTCTTCCGACGACCGTAGATCAAATTTGTTCAGCCCCTAAGTGGGAAAAACACTTTATTTTATTTTTTTTCCCCGGCTCCAGCTCGTGCGCGGTGCCGGGCGCTCACGCTGCGTGTTTGTTCTCTCCGCTTTCATCCCAAGCCATAAAGGTCCCCAGCAGGACCCAAGCTGGCAGAACCTTGCATTAATTTGCAGAGCAGAACGGGCCGAGCTGGAAGCTGGAAAAAAATTCCCTTTGGTGAGGCTGGAAAGCCGGGGTGGCGGGAGGAGGCTTTGTGGAGCGAGCGGCCGGATCTGGAGCAAATGAAACTCGATGGCGACGAGGTGGCCGCTGGGCCGGCTCAGGCACCCGCTGGCAGCGAATTGCATAACAGGAAGGGACTGGGGGTGGTTTTGGGGCTAAACTGGGTGAAACACGTGGCCGTGGCCGTGCGGAGCTGTCCCCGTTGCTGTGCTGGTGTGGGGCGGCCTCAGGGGAGGATGGAAGGCTGGGCGGATAAAAAATACACAGGGAGGTGGTTCAGGCTGGTTTTGGGGAGGAACACCCTTGCTCTGGCTTTACCCCGCTCCTGTTCCTCCCCCAGAGCCTGCTGCCCCAGGGATTCCCAGCGTGGAGGAGCTGCTGCTGGCGGGGCCATGAGGACAGCATCCCCCTGAGCGCCGGGCGGTGAGTGCCACCAGCAGGCTTCCCTGGGAGCCCGGCAGGGGCTGCCCACTGAGGGGCTGCTGGGGAAGGGCGGGGGGCCAGGACCCCCTGCGTGCAGGGCCACCAACCCCAGCTCTGGAAGTGTTGGAAAACTCAATCTTGCCCTGTGTCAGGGCGGTTTGCAGCACGCAGGCATCGTGGTGGGGTTTTGATGTCCTCTCACCTCCTCGCTGCTGCTCCTGGAGCTGCAGGAAAGAAGGGAGGATCCTGGGTGCTATGGGGTCCCAGGGAAGCTCAGGCTCCTGGAGGGTCTGCCCTGAATCCCTGTAGCCCTGGGCCTCGGCTCTGTGCTGCCTCTAAGGCAGGGATCTCATGGGGCAGCTGCTGAGAAGTGGAACTGCCTCTGCCAAGTGCTCCTATAGGAAATTAAGCAGGAGGCTGAATTTCAGGATGCCCTGGAGCATCAGGGACTATGAGCCCCTCTCCTCCCTGGGCTGACCCTCCCAACTGAGGGAGACATCAGAGGGAGGTGGTGGTGGGGCGCCACTGGTGGGAGTTTCTCCAGGCGCTGGATGCAATAAAGGCGAGGAGTGAGTTATTTGTAATGGTAATTATGCTCTTCCAGTTTATCCTAGCACATAATTGTGTGGGCGGTAGGTTCCCACTGGTGGTAATTACCCTGGTGTTAAATGGCACAAAATTCAGCTGGGCTGGGTTTTTCCCCCCTGACTCAAATCTGTGTTTTGGTGGCACGAATCCCTCCATCCCAAGGGCTGCTCCGTGGATTGGCCTTTGGAGGGATGCAGCTCCAGCTCCCGGCCATCTGCTCACGAGCCACGCTCTGGCCAGCTGCCCCAGTGCCGTGTGCCAGCCTGCCCACACTGCCCTCCTAGGACCGGGCAGGGGAGTGGGCTCAGTGGCCTCTCCCATCCTCTGCACGGGCCCATTCCTGCTGGCACATGGGAACTGAGCAGCGCTGCCTGTGCTGAGCCCCACAGGGTCACTCCCGACCCCTTCTCCATCCCGAGGTTGCCCTCGGGGAGCCCGGCTGGTCCCTGGGCAGGGCGGGGCTGCCTGTGTCACCTTGGTGAGCTGGGACATGGATGCTCCAGCACGGCGTGTCCCCACCCGCTGCCAGCGCTCCACAGGTGCGGGGGAGCTGCGGCGCTGCCTCGCCTGCGGTTCCGGCTGTGTTGAATTCCTGCACCTGCCGAGCACAAAAGCCCGGCGGGCTCGTGCTGACGGGCTCCGCAGATATTTTGACTCCATTCTGCTGCCGCGGCAGCAATATTTGGATCAGCTGAGAGCTTCCCTCGCCGAGCAGGAGATGATAGCTCAGCCCGCGGAGGCAGAGCTGGGCTGGGAGCCTGTGTGTCTGTCCGTCCTTCCATCCTGCTGCTCGATCCCAGGGCAGGGAGGCAGCTCCATCCCACGCTGAGGCTTCTGCTCCTCGCAGCAGCTCTCTGGGGAGGGGAGAGGAATCTTCTGTACCAGCTGCGCCTTCCGTTCAGCAATTAGGGAGCCTTGTTAGAGCAGGAGCGGGATGTGATGATGGGGAGCGGTGCAGGATGGAGCTATCCAGCCTCAAAGACGGGAAGGAAGGCGATGGTGGCTGAGGGCAGATGTGTTCCAGGGCCTCGTCTACTGCTCAGGGCCAAAACACCAACACTGCCCGCCCCCCCCACACCTCCCAGCCGCTCTCTCCTCCAGGACTGCACGGGGCACAACCCCCTCCCAGCCAGCCCTGGCCCTCCCAGTGTCCCTCGTTTCCAGTGCCCGCGGTCCAACAGGGAACGTCCCACGGTCACCTTTCCCTGCAGCCAGTCTGGGAGACGTGCTGCCCGCAGCACCCTGCCCAAATGTGACAACAAGAGCGTTAACGATGCCTGTTAATTAGCTGAGATACTCTGGAGAATAAGTAATTTCCTCATTTACAGTCAAACCAAAGACAGAGGGGCTGTGAGGCTCACAAAACCTCCATGGGTGCAGGCGGCTCGGTCGGCTGGCGCGGGCTCAGCCTGGCTCGACGCTGTCCATCCTCCTGCTTCGGCCTGGGGCTGCCCTCACGCAGCACAGCCACCTCTGCTCCTGGCTCCCATCCAGAGGGCTGGCAGGGCAGGAGAGCCCTGGATCGTGGGTCTCCATCCCCAGCTCCGTGTGGGGTTGGATGGAGCCATCAGAGCGAGCCCTCCCCGCGCCCCGCGGCAGCTCATTAGCGGCGCTGTGAATCGCGGCGGCTGAAAAACTCAGCCAGAGCCGCTTTCTAATGGAGAAACACTTCATAATATTTGGTGTTGGAGAAGAAAACAAGGATCCGCTGATGGCAGCGTGTCCTCCCTCGCTGTTTGCAGGCCCTGCTGCCTGCATCGCTGCCGGCAGCACTTTCTCCTTCCCACTGCCCCCTCCAAGCACCTGAGCTGGGGGTAACCGCAGGTGCCTGGCCCGGGCAGGGCGCCCCTGTCACCACGTAGAAAGCCAGGATTCTGGTGCTTCACAGGGGCCTCGCCCAGGGCTGACTCTTGCCCTGGAAGCTTCCCAGCCTTCTCAGCTGGATCCTGTGAGGTAACACTCCTGTGAGGGTGGTGGGGGTGCAGAGGAGATCTTGACACTGTGCCTGTCCCTGTCCCCACAGATGAGCCCGCAGGGGCATCCCTGCAAGATGCCGCAGCTATGGGGTGGGTGCTGAAAGGATGAAGGGCTACCATGGGGAGCGTAGCCAGACACAGCCCTCCTCCGGCCACCGCTGCCGCTGCATCCCAGAGGACTGCGAGCATCCCGCTGACTACACCCCGCACGGCCCCGAGGGCCGGCCGCCGTACCTGCTCAGCCCCAGCGAGCCGTGTTCCCTGGAGCATCCCTACTGCCCGGCGCGGAGCCCCGGCACGGCCAGCGAGTGCCCGGGCGGGCCCCTGAGCGAGCCGCCCTCCGCCAGCGCCAGCAGCACCTTCCCGAGGATGCATCACGCGCAGCAGCCCTACGACTCCTGCGACGAATGCATGGCGACCGCCCACCCTGCCAGCAAGATCAACCGCCTGCCCCCCACGCTGCTGGACCAGTTCGAGAAGCAGCTGCCGCTGCACCACGACGGCTTCCACACGCTGCAGTACCCCCGGGCCGGCGGCGCCGAGCCCCGCAGCGAGAGCCCCAGCCGCATCCGCCACCTCGTGCACTCCGTCCAGAAGCTCTTCGCCAAGTCCCACTCCCTGGAGGCGCCGGCCAAGCGGGACTACAACGGCGCCAAGATGGACGGCCGCGGGGACGGCTACCACCACCACCACCACCACCACCATCACCACCACCACCACCAGTCCCGCCACGGCAAGCGCAGCAAGAGCAAGGACCGTAAGGTGGACTCCCGGCACCGGTCCAAGATGTTGGGCTGGTGGAGCTCCGACGACAACCTGGACAGCGACAGCAGCTACATGGTGTCCGGCCGGCACGCCGCCGACCAGGGCACCCAGTACTGCGTGGACGCTCCCGAAAGTGCCTTCAGAGACTTGACCTTGAAGAGTCTAAAGGGCGGCGGGGAAGGAAAATGCCTGGCCTGTGCCGGCATGTCCATGTCTCTGGACGGCCAGACGCTCAAGAGGAGTGCCTGGCACACCATGACTGTCAGCCAGGCCCGTGAAGCCTATCCCAGCGCCGGCGGCACCGAGAAGACCTTGATGCTTCAGGAAGCAAAGGCCAAAGACCGAGCGTACCAGTACCTGCAGGTGAGGGGCTGGGCAGGGTGACGGGACTGGGGCTGGCTGTGCTGTGGGGAAAGCCAAGGTTGGGACTCTCCATCCAGCAGCCTGGGGTGCCGTGGGGATGCTCCAGCTCTGCTCTGTGTCCCCAATGCCTGTGCCCCATTCCCATGGCCCTCTGCTGGTCCCCGCTGTCCCCTCGAAGCCCATCTGCTGCCTCCTGCCCTGTGCTGGATTTGGGGTCAGACCAGCTCTGTCAGCTCAGGGCCACCAGCAGCCCTGTGCCTGCTCCCTTCTCACTGCTTTTATCCTGCCTGTGTGCCTGGCTGGGTGCCACTGCCTGCCTCATCACCAGGCTCCCTTCTAGGTCACCCCCCTTCCAATTAAAAGCTAATTAACTCTTCTCTCCCTTTCCTGGGGGAAGGAGACAGGCCAGCAATGCTGTGCTGGCCTGGAGTGGGGGTGACTGGGGCCTGTCTCTGTCAGCACTGGGGCAGGGTGCCGGCCCCAACGCCCTGGCCGTGGGGCCCAGGGGACACCATCCCCCTGCCACTGCCCTATAAGGGCCCCGTGGGGCTGGCGTCAGCAGCACGTGGCGGGACTGGTGCCCGATTCGTCAGGCGGGTGCCGCGCTGGCATGGGTGGGATTTGGCCCAGACGCTCCTGCCAGGGGGGCCGTGAGGTGGGAGCTGCTGCGCCGCCCCGCGTTGTGGGAATGGGGAGCTGTGGCTGTTAGGAGGGGTCGGCTCTCCTCGATTCTGGGGTTTTCCAAAGGGGTCAAAGCCCCCGAGGTCTGTCCCTGCAGCTGTGAGGTGCATGGGGAGGACACGTGCTGGATTTGGGCTGGACTTGGGCTGGCACAGGGCTCAGCTCTGCATCCCACCTGTGGGACCCCGGCCACCACGTCCTCCCACGCTTGCCTCCTGCTCCAGGTGCCGCAGGACGAGTGGAGCGGGTACACGGCGGGCAAGGACGGGGAGATCCCGTGCCGGCGGATGCGCAGCGGCAGCTACATCAAGGCCATGGGCGATGAGGACAGCGCCGACTCGGACATCAGCACCAAAGTGTTGCCCCGGGCGGCCACGCGGCGGGACAGCTACCGCCGCTCCTCCAGCGCCGACCAGGCCAGAACCAAGTAAGGGCTGTTGCCTCCCGGCCCCGTCCCAGCACTGCAGGCAGCAGCGGGGCTGTGGGCCAGGGCTCCCTGGGAGGACTGTGGCATGTCCCTGCTCACGGCACTGTCCCTACTCACAGCACTGTCCCTGCTTACAGCTGCATGCCTGATGCAGCTGCACTGAGGCCAGTCCCTGCTCTGTGTCAGGGCACTGGGGGGGACGTGGCTATGCTGGGCTTTTTGGGGGGAATCTGCTGCTACAGCCACATGCAGGCAGTGGGGAGAAGAGGTGTGTTCAAAGGGGAGTGAGATATGCTCCAGTCCCAGTGAGTGACAGTTTTGGGGGCAGTGAGGAGTGGGGACAGCAGTGGCCAGCAGGAGAATGTCTGCGGCTGCGTTTCCAAATGCTCTGCTGGAATGTCTTGCTTTTGGTGCCATCCCTTCTATTCCCACTGTCTCTCATTAGGTTTGCAAGTAGGCACTATTCTGATTCATATATCTGTAACTGTCCCAGCTGCTGCACGCCACCGCGAATGCTCCCGCGGGGACAGAGCTACGGGCGCTCCTTCACCACCGGCCAGGTACGTCCCGTGGCACGGGTTTCACAGGGCAGGCTGGGACAGGGATGTCGCTCTGAGCATCCCTTGCCCTGGCTCAGCCTCACCCAGTGCTCTCCCCAGATCAATGACGAGCTCAACCACCAGTTTGAGGCCGTCTGCGAGTCGGTTTTTGGCGAGGTGGAGTCGCAGGCCGTGGAGGCGCTGGACCTGCCCGGCTGCTTCCGCATGCGAAGCCACAGCTACCTGCGGGCCATCCAGGCAGGCTGCTCCCAGGACGACGACTGTCTCTCACTCTTCTCCATGTCGGCCCCTCCTGGGCCGCCCATCACCAGCAGCATCCTGAAGCCCAGCACCTGTGAGTCCTGAGGGGTGGCGAGGGCTTGGCCGCGTGAGGGAACCCCACATCTCCCTGCCTGCTCACCTGGGTGCCTGCCAAGGGCTGCTGCTGCCCTTCTCTTGGCCCTCGACCCCTATAGTGCCTGGGACAGGGTTTGAGCATCCTGCTTGTCACCCAGTCCCAGTCAGGGGGCTGCTCTGAGTCCCCAGGACCCATTTGCCATCCCCTCCTTCCCTCCACTTCTGCCCCTTTCTGGGTGCTACAGCAATGTGACCAGTGTGGGTCTGGGGTGTTTTCCAATCCCAAAAACTGGGCAAACAGCCCCTCTGAACTGTGGCCCCTATCTAACCCAGCCTAGGGGCAAACCCTGTGGGGCCATGATCCCCGTGCTGTGGGAGGGGATGGGCAGCATTCCCCGGGGCCCCTGTTCGTGGCGGGAAATGAGCAAGTGTCTGTGTTTTCACGTGCCTTTTCATCCTGCGCCTCTCCCACAACAGCCTTCAGTTACAGAAAAGCTCCACCTCCCATCCCTCCAGGAACCAAAGCCAAACCTCTCATCTCTGTCACGGCGCAGAGCAGCACCGAGTCCACCCACGAGACTTACCTGCCCAGCGAGGTCGCCCGCAGCCCCGCCTGGTCCAAAGAAGCCGCGGCCCGCTGCAACTCGGCCGAGAGCCTGGAGAGCTCCAAGGTGACGGCCGTGGCCCTCGACCTGCCCCCGGTCCAGCCCCGTGCCGCTCCCAAGCCCTCCACGCTCATCATCAAGGCCATCCCGGGCCGGGAGGAGCTGCGGAGCTTGGCTCGGCAGCGGAAGTGGCGTCCCTCCATCGGCGTCCAGGTGGGCTCCGCTCCTCCCTGCCGGCTGCCCGAGTGGTGTGGGCTGTGCTGAGCCACCACGCTGCATTTTGGGGCTGCCCTCCAGCGCTCTCCCTCTGCCCCCTCGGCAGGTTGAGGCCGTCTCTGACTCGGATACGGAGAGCCGGAGCCAGAGGGAGTTCCACTCCATCGGGGTGCAGGTGGAGGAGGACAAAAGGTACCACATGGCTGGACTGGGCTGAGATCTGCCACACTCGCTGCACTGAGGGTTCCCAGGGGTTTCCTGAGCTCCACACATCACCACTACTCCACAGCATCTTTTCCCTCTCCCCTCTGGCTGACACCCCAGAGCTCAGCACCATCCCCACCCCAGGCTAGCTGCCCCCACCCTGGGGCAGGATTTGGCCTTTCCTTTGTCCTCACTGCTGCCCAGGGAAGGGGCTGCCCTAATCCTGCCCTCTGCTGGGTCTCCTCTGCTGTGCTCAGCCCTTAGCTTTGAACCCACGCCAGGTGCAGATGAACCTTTGGCCATTTCTGCAGCTCCCCATGGCATTTTGGCTGGGCTGGCAACACCAGGTGTGCCAGAGCCTGCACGGCCCACGGGAGGGGAGCTCCGGCATTGTGCCCGTGCAGCCTGGTGCGCTCTCCTCTCCATCCTAGGTCCAGTGCTGGTAGCCATGGAAACAGGCTGAGAGCAGAGGAGATAGGCACTGGCAGATCGCAGCTGCTCAGGGCTGTCCCTGTGGCCTCGAATGCTCCGGGATCCACCCCGGCATCCCCAACCCCATCCCTGTGGGCATCCCTCCCCCTGCCCCTGCCGCGGCGGTGCCTGGTGGGGGGACAGGACAATCCCTGCTGGTCCCCAGGGTCCCCACGCTCTCCCTGTCTCCGCAGGCGAGCGCGCTTCAAGCGCTCCAACAGCGTGACAGCGGGCGTGCAGGCGGACCTGGAGCTCGAGGGCTTCACCGGCCTGGCCGTGGCCACCGAGGACAAAGCCCTGCAGTTCGGGCGGCCCTTCCAGCGGCACTCCTCGGAGCCCGAGTCGGGCCGGCAGTACGCCGTGTACAAGACGGTGCACACGCAGGGGCAGTGGGCGTACCGCGAGGATTACCAGCTGCAGTACGACACGGTGGAGGTGCCCCGGCGGGATGCCTGGATAGAGCGGGGCTCCCGCAGCCTCCCCGACTCCGGCCGCGCCTCCCCGTGCCACCGCGACGGGGAGTGGTTCATCAAACTGCTGCAGGCAGAGGTGGAGAAGATGGAGGGCTGGTGCCAGCAGATGGAGAGGGAGGCCGAGGACTATGACCTGCCCGAGGAGAGTGAGTCGGGTGGGGTGTTGCAGCAAAGAGAGGGGCTGGGGATCCCGCAGAGCTGGGGGGTGCAGTCATTGCCCTGCAGTGCTGCCATTTTGGAGCATCTTCCCTGCTAAAGAGGTTGGGTGAGGGCAGGGAACGCCGGGAAACCCTCTGGGGCTAGAGGGGTATGAAGGAGACAGGAGACACGATGTGTTGGAGGGCTCTGAGCTGCTCGTGACTGTTTGCTCTCCTCCCAGTCCTGGAGAAGATCCGGAGTGCAGTGGGCAGTGCCCAGCTCCTCATGTCCCAGAAGGTGCAGCAGTTCTACCGCCTCTGCCAGCAGAACATGGTGAGCTGGGCAGCGGGGCCAGGGCCAGCTGTGGTGGGGAGGGGAGCATCTCAGACTCTCAGCCAGTGACTGTGGACCACCATGGAGGAGAGCTGGAGAGCACAACAGGGTGGGATGGCCCCAAGGCCAGCAAAGCCAATGTCCCACTGATGGACAAGGATGACACTCTGTCCCTTTGTCCTCACAGGATCCCAACGCATTCCCTGTACCCACCTTCCAAGACCTGGCTGGCTTCTGGGACCTCCTGCAGCTCTCCATTGAGGATGTCAGCATGAAGTTTGGGGAGCTCCAGCAGCTCAAGGCCAATGGGTGGAAGATCATGGAGCCCAAGGTAAGGGCAGGGCTCTGCCACTAGCACTGGTGCTTGTCACCTCTCCCTCCCTCCTCATCCCCAAGCATATCTGCACCCAAACCACTGCTGGGCTCTTACTGGTGTCTGCTTTTAGCAAACCCTTGAAAAACAGCTGGGAAAAAGTGAGGCTAGAGGAGGGCTGTTCTCCCACTGACAGAGGATGGATAAAGGGATGTGCAGGCCTACCTTCCAACTTGTGGGAGGGTCTGTGGAGCCTGTCACCATGGCTTTGGCTTTGGCACCCACAGCGGCAGCTGTGGAGAGCCCTTTGGGATGCCTGTTCCCGGGAGGTGCCAGCCTGAAGCCCCTGTTGTCTGTGCAGGAGGAGAAGAAGGTGCCTCCCCCGATACCAAAGAAGCCGCCGCGCTCCAAGGTGCAACCCGGTGAAGGAGCGCTCCCTGGACTCGGTGGACCGGCAGCGGCAGGAGGCCCGCAAGCGGCTCCTGGCAGCCAAGCGAGCCGCCTCCTTCCGCCAGAGCTCGGCCACTGAGAGCGCGGACAGCATCGAGATCTACATCCCCGAGGCGCAGACCCGGCTGTGACCGCAGCCTCCGCTTTTCTACCCGGACTGGACGGCGCGGCCGTAGCTCACTGTGATGGGGGGCCGCGGGGACACCCTGGGGCAGCTCTTGGCCCCACTCACAGCTTCTCTCTTTTCTATCTTTAGCCCTTTCGTGGATCCGACGGCGGGTGAACTCAAAGCCCGGTTCTGCCCCGTCCCCTTGTCCCCCCCGCCCCCGCCCGCATGCCCCTGCCAGCCTCTCCTGGGGTCCGGGGCTCTCCCTCCCTCTGCCCTCCCTGGGGCTGTGTCCCAGCTTTCTGCCCCCTTCCCACTCCCCAGCCCTTCTGCACACCCGCCCCTGCATCCCATCCCAAAGAGAGGTGACCTTCAGCACCCGGCCCCGCCGGGCTGGAGGGGAGGGGGCTGCAGGCAGGCCCCCCCGCCTCTCTGTACTCAGTGCAATCCCCCGCTGTGTGGCGGGGACGGGCCCCCAGCGCCTGCCCAGCCACAGCCCCCCAGCCCTGCTCTGCCGGCACGAGGGTTTGGGACGTGGTGGGGACAAAAGGGTCCCCTGGCTGCTCCCCCCGCCTGCGGCTCAGGTGCCGTGGGGACCCGGGACTCCCTCCCCTATATACATATATAAATATAACCCAAGGAATAAACCAGAAACTACACGTGACCAGCGCTGTGTCCTGCCTGGTGGGACGGGCCAGAGCAGCAGAGGGCCCCGGTCACGGCGAGCCGCCCCGCTTCCCTCGCACGGAGCATCGCCCGCGCTTCTCCCCTTCCCGCTCAGCCCTCCTTCCCCTCAGTCCGTCCCTCATCTGTCCGTCCTTCCCTCCTGCCAGCCTGGAGTCCAGGAGCACCTCTGCAATGTGGCACTCGGCAGGGACAGGCGACAATCCCCCCGCGCCTTGCTGCAGGTGGGAGATGCTTCCCCAGTGAGCCTGCTCCCACCTGCGAGGGCAAGGACCACACCTGGGCTTGGCACCAGCGGGTGGGACGGGAGTGTGGACACGGCCAGCAGCTGCCCCTTGAGTGTGGAGTTAGAGACCCCCTCAGGGGGTCACCCCTTCCCCCTGAGCTCCCGGAGCCCTGCGGGGTGGGACACCCCAGGACAGGGCTGTCACGTACCTGATGCCTCTCAGGACCCAGGGACACCCTGGGGTGTGGCTGTTCCCAGCTCCCCCACCACTGTGCACAGAGCCAGGGACAGGCGGGGAGTCCCCTCCAGGGCAGAGCAGCGTGGTGGGGCAGGAGGCTGCCTCTGCCTCATCCCTGTCCTTAACCCCGTGCTCCTGTCCCTCTCAATGTCCCTTTTGGCGGCAGAGGGGGGAGCATCCCACCCCCGTCCCTCACTCTGCCACGCCAGCAGCCCCACGCAGCATCACCAGCCACCCCCCCAGGGCAGGGCCAGTGGGTGCCAGGTAGCTCCTGAAATCTGGGGCCGAACCTCGTCCAGGCCCTCAGGCAGGGCGGTGGGATCAGAGGCAGCTGGGGGACGCCTCGCTGGGGTCCCTCGCTCCTGGGGGTCCGTCGGTGCTAAACACCTCCGTGACGGCAGCACCCACTCAGCCACCCGAAGCCCTTCCCCACCCCACTCCCCCTGCACCCCTGGATTTAGGGATGTGCCTGGGAAGGGCCCCCGGCTCCCGCCCCGGCCAGCGCCGTGCAGTGACCGTGACACGTGGCTCCCTTTTTATTGTAACGAACCGCCGCAATTAATAAAGATGACTTTGGTTACTCCGGGCCAGCGGCCACCTCCCTGCGGGGACATGGCCGGCACCGGGCTCGCCTTTCACCTGTCTCCCATCCTTTCGTGTCCGTGGCGTGGGAAATGCACGTCTGTGGGGTGGGAAATTGGGGACCGAGGGGTGGGAGAGGGGCTTTTGCAGGTCTCCTTGGGGATCTCCTCATGGAGATCTCCCGCGGGTCTCCCCGTGGGTCTCTTCCAGTGGGGTCCCTGCCTCTGAGTCTCTCCCCATGGATCTCCTCCTGCGGGCGTCTCCCTGTGGATCTCTCCCCCCGTGACTCCCCACGTGAGTCCCCCCCATGGCACTCGCTGTGACATCCCGTGGGTGTCTCTCTGTGACATTCCTCGTGACTCCCGCATGATGTCTCCCCGTGGCTCCCCCCGCCAAGACACCCCTGTGACTGGTGCGTCTCCCTCCCTGAATCCCTGGGTTCTCCCCTGGGACTCCTCCTGTGACTCTCCCCGGGTGTCCCCCGGTGGGTGACACCCCGTGACGCCCCCCGGGGGTCTCGCCCTGTGGGTGTCTCTCCGTGGCTCCCCCCATAACAACACTGTGGGGGTGTCTCTGTGACCTCCCCGGGCTTCTCCCGCGTGGGTCTCCCCGTGACACTCCCTTGTCCCCTCCATGTTCCCCCCTTGTCCTCCCCGTGTATTCCCCCCATTTCCCCGATGACTCCTCTCGTGTCCTTCCATGCCCCTCTTCGCGTTCCCCCCCGTGTCCCCCTATGTGACCCCATGATTCCCCACGTGCCCCCCTCAGTGTCCCCCATGATTCCCCCTCGGTGTCCCCCCGTGTCCCTCATGACTCCCCCTCGGTGTCTCCCCCATGATTGTCCCTCGGTGCCCCCCATGTCTCCCCCTCCGTGTACCCCTCCCCTGTCCCCACTGTATTCTCCTGTGTACCCCCCCGTGTCCCTCCCCGTCCTTCCCAGTGTCCCCCCCGTCCCCCTAAGTGTTCCCCCTGTCCCCCCGTCCTCCCCGTGTCCCCAGTATCCCCCCGTGTCCCCCCGTGTTCCCCGTGTCCCCAGTGTCCCCAGTATCCCCCCGTGTCCCCCATTATCCCCCCGTGTCCTCAGTGTACCCAGTATCCCCCCGTGTCCCCAGTATCCCCAGTATCCCCCAGTGTCCCCTCGTGTCCCCAGTATCCCCCAGTATCCCCCCGTATCCCCAGTATCCCCAGTATCCCCCACTATCCCCAGTATCCCCAGTATCCCCCCGTGTCCCCAGTATCCCCAGTATCCCCAGTATCCCCCCCGTCCCCCCATGTCCCCTCTGTCCCCCAGTATCCCCAGTATCCCCCCCGTCCCCCCGTGTCCCCTCTGTCCCCCAGTATCCCCAGTATCCCCAGTGTCCCCAGTATCCCCCCGTTCCAGTCCCCCGTGTCCCATTCCCCGTCCCAGTTCCCCGTGTCCATATCCCCGTGTCCCGTGTCCCATGATCCCCCTGTCCCGTACCCGTGTCCCCAGTATCCCCCCGTTCCCTGTCCCGTGTCCCCAGTATCCCCCCGTGTCCCCAGTATCCCGTGTCCCAGTGCCCCAGTATCCCCCCGTGTCCCCAGTATCCCCCCGTGTTCCCCGCTCCGCTCCTCCCGCGCTGCAGTTCCAGCGCTGTCCGCCAGGGGGCAGCGCCGCCCGCCGCGCCCTCGCCGCCGTGACCGGAACGGGCGGGGCCGGGCCCGGGTGAGCGGGGCCGGACCGGGACCGGGACCGGGACCGGGACCGTGCCCGGGGCGGGGGCCGGGCGGGGGTCCCTGCGCACCCGGGCGGGGGTCCCGGCGCGGCCCAGGCGGGTCCGCATTCCCTGCGGCCGGCGCTGCGGGCCCGGCCGGGAACGCGGCGTCCCGCCCCGCAGGCATGTGGGCCGTGCTGTGGGCGGCCGTGCGCTCCAAGGCCCCGTACGTCACCTTCCCGGTGGCCTTCGTGGTGGGGCTGGTGGGCTCCCAGCTGGAGTGGTTCCTGCGCGGAGACCCCCCGCCCACGGCCCAGGAGGAGAAGAGCATCTCGGAGCAGCGGGAGGACCGCAAGCTGCAGGAGATCGTGGGCGAGGACGTGACCAAGGTGGTGAGCCTGAAGGACAAGCTGGAGTTCGCCCCTCGGGCCGTGCTCAACAGGAACCGCCCCGAAAAGAGTTAATAATAAAGGGAGATTTGGGCAAAGGCAGCGCCCTGGAGCGGCTGCTGGGGACTCTGGGACACTTGCACTGCTTCCCCCAGCCTCCCTGCTGCGCCTGCTGCTCCTCACCCTCCCGAGGGTCGGGTGTGCCCACGCCGTGGATTTGCTCAAGGTACCCAGAGCTCGGTGGCAGAGCGGGCAGGGAGCCGTGCGTGGAGATGGAGCGAGTCTGAAACTCCTCAGCTCTCGCCAGGCCTGCCTCCTGCACCACAAAACACTCGGCCTGGTTTTCCGTCTGTGTCTCCTCAGGTTTGATTTCTTCCATGGTGTGAAGGCAGAAGTTTGGACCTGGGTGTCATGGGGTGGGGTCAGGCTGGCCGCCAGTGACAGGAAGAACTGCTGCCCTGCTTCCAGATCCCCGTGGCTTTGATGAACCCCAGTACACCCCCACACCACCACGTTACTCCAGCAGCCATGGAGCTCTCTGGGGACCCCCTCCCTGCATCATCCCTCAAAGGAACAGTGACAGGGGGAGGTGAAGGTCCTGGTCCTGCTCTGCTGTGGCGCTCTGAGCGTGGCGATGTATCGGGAACGGGGAGATCTCTGCCCTCTGCACAATAAACTTCTGCCAGTCCTCGGGCCTCTGTGTCTTCTGCATCAGCACAGCCCCAGCCCTGTCTCAGGGCATGTCTCTGCTCCCTACATGTTCAAGAAGCTGCTGCTGCAGTGGGACAGATGCCATTGCTGTCCCTGGCCGGGCACTGACCTCCAGGCCTGACAGCAGGGTGATGGGCAGGAAGGAGGAGGAGGCACCAAATTCCAAGCCCGTGCTGTGGCTGTGCCTCCCTCCCAGCTCCCCCAGCTGCGTCATATGCTTCCCTTTGACCTCTTTATCTGGAGGAGAAGGGCTGTGACAACACAGGGTGGGGTCCCAGGGGACAGGGGTCCCACTGGGGTGCTGAGCAGGGACAGGCTGGCAGCAGGCCCTGGGGCCGGTGTCCCCTCCAGGCTCAGGCATTGCTGGCACAGCAGGGACAAAGCCCAGCCAGAGCTGCCTGAGCAAGGCCCGGGTTATCGCTGCCTCCTGGCTTGTTTTTTTCCCGTGGTGCCTGAGCAAGGCCCCGGCTCTGCCCCGGCCCGGCCTTCCCCTCCCGGGGCCGATAAATCTGCCGTGGCCGGTGTGAGCACCGAGGTCAGCAGCCAGTCAGCATTCACACCGCGCCGTGCTGCGCCCCGGCCAGGGCCATTCCTGCCCCGCTGACAGCTTTATTGCCGTGCTCCCGGCGCTGTTTGCCTCCAGAGCTGCTGGCTGGGGCTGGACTGCTGCCCTCAGCTGGGCTCATGGCCCGGCACCGCCGGGAACGCTCTGACCTTTGCTGCGAGGGCAGCTGAGCCTCGGGAGAAGGTGCAGGAGGAACCTGGGTGTGATTTGGAGCCTGTCCCAGCCCTGTCCCATTGCCACCTCCTGCACTGGGGCTCCCAGTGCCCACCACGTTGTCCCCCTGGCAGGCTGGCACTGTCCCCTGAGGTAGACCCTTCCCCTTTGTCTCTTGCTTTCCCAGGCAGGCTGTGGGGTGATGGCTGTTCCCTATTGTATGCTGGGGTGGGAATGGTCCCGTTCCTTCTCCCAGCTGGGACCAGCTCGGAAGCTGTCTCTGAAATGCCTTTGTTCCCCCCGCGCCAGAGCGGCTCCCCCGGCTGTTTATAGCCCATTGATCCCCTCGTTCCCAGGGCCGGCCGGGCACAATCGGGCTTTGGGGGGGCCTCGCTGCCCCCTTTCCTGCCCCGGGCCCGTGCAGTGACAGTCGGGGAGGCTGCTCCAGCACAGTGCTGGGAAGGGACTGAGCCCTGATGGTGACAGCTTGGCCACTGATGGCTCCTGGCTGGCAGCCCCTGCCCTGCTCCCATCCCCTGCCTGTGGCTCTTCCGTGTGTCTGGGACTGCCGTCTGTCCGCCGGCATTGCTGCAGGTCTGTGGATTCCCGCAGGCCCTGGGACAGGGGTGAAGCCGCTTCCCAGACCCGTCGCCTTTCTCCTAAGCCTTCAGTGCTGTAAACCCACCCTTCCTCCCATTGAATCCCAACAATGTGCCGCTTGGGAAGTGCCGGCGGGACAAGAATAGGAGCGGGCAGCTCTAAGGGGTAGGGCGAGCAGCCCCGGCAGCTCACCGAGAGTGAGAGGAAGCTTTGCTGAATAAACCGTTATGGTCAAACTCTGCCCTCCCGAGCCTGCACTCTGCCACTCGTGCAAATGTTCGATCTGGTCCAGGGGTTTGTGATCCATCTGTTCCCAGCACGGCTCAGCTGGGCACTGCTGTGGAAGCCCTGCCTGCAGCGAACCTGTCCCTGGGCAAGGAGCCCCACACCTGGCCAGGAGGCCAGTGTTGGGTGTGAGAGCATCCTCCAAGGCTTGTCCACCTTCAGGGATGTCCCTGTACCAGGGGCTGGCTGTGGATCAGGGGTTGGATCTGGCCACAAGTACTCCCAGCCCAGCCTGTGGTGGCTGTGCCCTGGGCTCATGGGAGCTGACTGCAGTGCTCTTGGCATGGCCCGAGGCCAGCTGCAGCTTCCCGATGGACCCTCTGCCCTGCCCAGGTCCTGCTTTTCTCCCGGGATCCATGGTGAACAGCTCATGAGAGGAGCAGGTGGTGGTTTCCACAGGCAGGATGTCGGGAGCCAGCTGTGCCCCAGCTGGCTGGGGTGGCTCAGGGGTCAGGGACAGTGAGATCCCCCTGGCCATCCAGCACAGCTGCATGTCCGCTTAGATCAGAGCAGGGATGCTCCAGCTGTGCAGGGCTGGGCATGAGGTGACCCTGTGCTGGCACAGGGATGGCCCAAGGCCTTCTGGGCCCTTCTTGCAAGGCCTGGAGTGATGGTGCTTTGGGAGGAGCAGGGTGGGAGCTGGTGGGGGGAGCAGGGACTCACACTGTCCTGGCACACTGCAGTGACCCTGGGACACCCAGACCTGCCCACAGTGGGGTCCCCGGGACACCCAGACCTTCCCACAGTGGGGTTCCCGGGACACCCAGACCTTCCCACAGTGGGGTGACCCCAGGACACCCTGGCCCTTCCCACAGCACCACGTCCCCACAGCCCCAGGACACAGCGGGTGCTCACCCTGGCTGCACTGGACAGCAAATAGAACATCCCCTCAGCGTGTCCCCCACAGTCCCTGGAGAATTCCGCTCCCTCCCAGCCAAGGTTTTTCCCAGGCTCTGGTTTTGCCCTTTTCCTGAGAGCAGCCAAGTCTTTCCCAGCCTCCACATCTCGCTTCCTGCTGTGGCTCCCTCCATGTTGTGCCTGGTGGCTCCTTCTGTGGCCAGCAAAAGCCCTGTGGGAGAGGAGCAGCTCTGCTCTACACCATCACATCTCTGGGGACAGCTACAGTGGAACATGTTCCCTTCCCATTCAGCACTGGCTCTTCCTGAGGTAGAGCTCAGGGTGATTCCCTATCCCCAGCATCCAGGACCACTGTGGGTCTTGTTTTAGGCCACATGGAACTTCCCCATGCCAAAAAGCCCCGGGTCTGCAGGCAGCAGCCTCTGCTTGCCCAGTGTTGCACTCCAAGACACGTGCCTTGAGCTGCTGGCAGGGTTAGGACCCATGCCAGGTTGGCACAAGGGTTGCGGCACTGCAGTCCTGGTGCCTCCACATGAGAAACAGCCAGGTGCTGGGCGACAATGTCAGGATGGCAGCTTTGGTGGCATTTCTCTCCTCCTGCAGTTCTCACACAGGGCCGCAATTGTCTGCCCTGCCCAGCATGGGATGGGACCCTAATGGAGGGCTAAATATAACCCCGGGGAGGAAGGGAGCTCAGTGGGGTTTGCTTTTCCTTCACTGTGCACCACTGGCAGTGGCTGGAAAGGGCAGGATTATTCCTGCTTCGGGGTTGCCCCAGTCGTGGGTGCTGTGGGCACAGAGTGCTGGGGTCAGGGCTCTGTGCCTGGCCCAGGAGGATGCTCCTGACTGCTCCCACTCCCCTGAGGACACACCTGGGCATTGACAGGGTTCTGTGGGCAGGTGTGGCCACGCTGTGGCCCTGCCTGGCACCCTCCTGCCCAGCTCTCTGCCCTCCTTCCCTCTCAGCTGTGATTCTGCTCCCACCTCGGCTTCCTGAGTGGGTCAGATTTAGACACTTGCTGTTTTCTGTATTCTGGGAAAGATTAAAAATAAACTCCTTGGTGCATGGCCAGCACCTCAGGCAGAGCCTTTGAGGCAGGACAGCCTTCTGTGCCAGGCCATGGTAGAGCTGAGCAGGGTGCCTGGCACGGACTGGTCCTAACTGGGAAGAGGGCAGAAACCTCCCTGCAGAGGAGCCCCAGGGCTCCTGGGGACTGTGACTGGTGTTAGACCAACACCCCCAGCAGGAATTGGGGTTCTGGGGAGTGCATGGTCCCTCCAGGACTGGCAGGGCTGCCTCAAAGTGTTTCCTAACTCTGGGGGTGCCCATGGGAGCCCCTCACCGCAGCCCCCAGGCTGCCTGTGCCAACGTGGGGCTCAGCATCAGCATCCAGGGCCGGGGCTTGGGGGAGCCAATGCCGTTTCCACAAGGGACCAGAGGGACCTGTTTATTCAGGAGGGAGCCTGGAGGTGTGAGAAAGGCCCATCCTGCCACTATCTGTCCCCGGGCTGTGCCAAAGGGCTCGGCCAGGCCAGCCTGGGCTCTTATCAGCTCCAAACTTTTATTTGCCTAAGGGCTGCCCGCCCGCCTTCTGGGGGGGCTGCTGCCCCCTCCCCAGCCTGGCCTGCAGGTAAGCTCCTGGCTGTTGTTGTTGGCAGCAGGACCCGGCGGCGTGGGGTCACTGCAGCTGCCCCGAGCCACTTTGTCACAACACGGGAACAATAGTGGGACACGGAGCTGTGTTTGTGCAGCGCCCGGGCACTGTATCCAGGCAAGGGGGGGGCGGGGGTCTCGACCGTCTTGTTTTCCACCTTGCAGGGTCGCTCGGAAAAGCGTGATGCTCCCCCGGTGCCAACAAAAATAGGAGTCCAGGAGAGGGGAGGTGACCCGGGGACACCGTGGTGGGTAAACATGGCGCGGCTGCTCCGGTCCCTTGCACTCGGGCATTTCCTCCCGGCCCAGCACACTGGGCTGCTCCCCCAGAGCTGCAGGGCTCTGCTGATACCTGGGAAGTGCTGGGATGAGTCTGGGACGTCCCAACTGGGCAGCAGTGGGAGCAGGGCAGGGACCCTCCAGACACAGTGGGAGCAGGGCAGGCTCCTTCCACAGCAAGCTCCAGGAGGGCACAGGGCAGAGCTGGGAGCTGGTGGTGTGCCCAGACCCCCAGCCCAGGGGTTACTCCCTCCTCGTCCCCAGCAGGGAGGAAGCCAAGGGTGGGCTCGGCTGCCAGCCCAAGGGCAGTGCAGCTGGGTGCCTCCCTCCTCGTTTCCTCCAGAGGCCGATGGCAGCGATACTCCCCCATATCACCCATATTTCATTTTCTCCAGGGTATTTTTAGCCTGTCCCACCCTCATTGGAGAGGCCCTCGACAGAGAGCAGGCTCTGCTCTGGCCTGGCTTGGCTGGGGAATTAAACAACAGCCCCAGCCACATTGTGTGCCTTTATCTGTGGTTCATTTCCACCTATTATGCAGCCACGAGCAGCTCCATGGCCTCTGCTGGGTTTATCTGCAGTGGAGGGAGAGGGGCTGAGCTCTGCTTTAGGCCACTGTGAGCCTGGGACGTGACAGTTCTGTCAAAACTCTGAGTTAAGGCTGGGCTCAAGGGGACAGGAGGCCACAGCAGGGAGGGTTGTGCTTTCAGTGGGTGAGTGGCACCCACAGCACAACTGGCTGTCCACTTTCCCCTTTGCCCCAGACCCATCACCCCCACAGGACAGCATTTCCCCCTCCCTCAGCCCCAAACCCTCCCCTGCCCTCCCAGAGGCAGCTGGAGGCTGCAGGAAGCACAGTCACACCACCTTCACCTTTTCTCATTCATCCAACTTTATTCAACAAGATGCAGCACAGAGTCTGCCAGGGGAAGGGAAACAGTGCTTAGGGCAGTGCCCACACCCCACGCTCACACCTGGGTCACACAGTCCCTTGGTCACAGCTGGACAATCCCCTCTCACAGCATCAGTGGGCTGGGGAAGTCAGGGTGACAGCCCCTGGGACAATAGTTTGTTCTTTCATCTCCCTCAGCCCACAGCAGGAGATGACTAGTGCAAAGTAATAAAAACCCAAACCCCCCCAAACTATCAGGTCCTGGGCTGATTTCCCCCTAAACCTCATGGGGCTCCAAGGCACATGGTCAGGCTAGACACAGCTCCCCAAAATCCCTGCAAACTGCACCTTTAAGGCAGAAACTCCATGCTCAGGCCAGCAGGTTAAAAATAACTTAAAGGCACACATCCCATGGGAAAGAGCCCAGGGCTGGGAGGGGAAGAACTCACACTCCTGGGTCACCCGCAGTGACCCTGCAGCCATTGGCATCTGCTGGTCACAACGGAGCTGGCTTAACCCATGAGGAGGGGCAGCTTCTGCAGCAAACCCTGGGCAGGTGCCAGAGCCACTGGAACGGGATGGGGCTGGTGGCCAGGATCAGTGAGCGCTGCCCCAGCCCAGCTTTTCCTGGCAGTCCCCAGCTCAGCCTGCTCCACGTGGAGGCTGGAGACGAGCAGCTTCCCACGGCTGCACTGCTGGCTCTCATGCCGGCCAGGGCTCTGGGGTCTGGCTGAACTGCAACTCCCAATGGCCAGCAGCCTCCAGCCACGGCCTCGGGGACAGCCTGATCCACGGCGTGGCTCCAGGGCTTTCTCCCTTTCCCACGGCAAGGCACACAGGACACGGTGTCCCGGGGAACTTTGTGAAGTTTCCTTCCTCGCAGGGTCTGTGGGGAAAACCGGCGAGAGCAGAGGCTGCGCTCCACAGCCCTGCTCCCCAGCATCCCGTCCCAGGGCAGGCAGGTCTCTGGAGCCTCCAGAGGGGAATGTGTACGGCACAGCACCAGGCAGGAGGTGGCTGCCTGCCCACAGCCAGCACCTTTGCAGGCACAAGGGACTGAGGAGCGTCCCCCTGCCAGCCAGGGCCAGCCCAGCCCTTACACATATTGCTTTTTGGAGGCTGAGCTCCCGGGCCGGCTGCCTGGCTTCTCCTCCGGGGCGGAGGCTTCGGCAGGCCGGGGGGTGTAGGGGTCTGACAGGGGCCTGCTGCTGCTGCCCAGTGCCAGGTTCTCCTCGTTGCGGTAGTTAGCCCAGTTCTGCTCGCTGGAGAGCTTGTTGTAGGTCTGGTAGGAGGGCACGTGGCTCTCAGCCATGGGCAGGAAGGGATAGTGCTTGGGCGCGTAGGGACTCGAGACCATGTCATCCACAAAGGTGTCCTGGCTCGGTCCAGCTGGCCCCGACACCTTCTTGATGTTGCTAAGCAGGTTCTTGCAGCAGAGGTGGAAGAGCTCCAGGAGGTTCAGGGTTAAGGAGATCAGGCCCATCACCAGCATGAAGATGATGAAGATGCTCTTCTCGGTGGGGCGGGAGATGAAGCAGTCCACCTGATGGGGGCAGGGCTCCCTCTGGCACACGTAGCGGGGCACCATGGAGAAGCCGTACAGGTACCACTGGCCCACGAGGAAACCAGCCTCAAAGATGCTCTTGCAGATGACACTGGTGATGTACGTCCACATCAGCGCCCCTCGGATCTTGAGCCGCCCACCCTCCGACATGTAGATCTTGGACATCTTCTTCTCCAGGGCTGCCAGGGCCTGCTCGATCTTCGGGTCCTTGCTGTGGACAGCCCGAAGCTCGCTCTCCTGCTTCTTCAGCTTCTCCTCCTTCCGGGAGAGGTAGACAACGTGGCCCAGGTAAATCAGGGTCGGGGTGCTGACAAAGAGGAACTGGAGCACCCAGTAGCGGATGTGGGAGATGGGAAGGCTTTGTCATAGCAGACGTTGGTGCAGCCTGGCTGCTTGGTGTTACACACGAAATCCGACTGCTCGTCCCCCCACACGGACTCCCCGGCCAAGCCCAGGATGAGGATACGGAAGATGAAGAGCACAGTGAGCCAGATCTTCCCAATCACAGTCGAATGCTCCTGGACTTGGTCCAGCAATTTCTGCAGGAATTCCCAGTCACCCATCTTCTCGGAACCCTTAGCCTCTGCCAGCAGAAAGAAGAGAGCAGCCACGTCAGTTCCCTGTTTCCATGCTGGGGAGCACAGGGCAGATGTGACCACCTAAACCCTGTGCTTTCTCAGGATATAGCTGCTCTGCGGAGTGCCCCAGCAAATCCTCTGAGGAACATCCCACTTCTGAGGGAGGGAGGGTTCCAGGCAGCGTTTAGGAGCCCCAGAGGGCTCCTCCTACGCAGTGCAGGAACAGGGGGCTGGGAGAGACAGGGATTCTCCCCCCCCCCAGCAGCACCCACAGCTCGTGGCTATCCTGACCACTCCGGGGACAGCCAGGGGCTTTTATGGGGCTGCCCAAGGAGCTCAGGGCACCCGGAGAAGAGGCACGGTGTGGGCTCACAAATTTGCTGCTGCCCTGGCTTTCCCAAAAGCAGAGAGCAGGATGGTCTAGAGGGAAAGCACAACCCCTTGGGTTACAGCTGCCACCCCGATGCCTATCCAGGGCTCACCCCAAACTGAACGGACAGGCCCCCACCAGCTCCCTTGCTGAGGGGCGATGGACGTCCAGCCCCTCGCCAGAGGATTCCCGGCGCCGCTCACCACCCTGCTCCACTCCCGGGATCCTGGGGAGCCAAGCCCACACCCCGCGGGAGCTCAGCCCAGCTGGGAGGAGGGAGGAACAGCGGCTCCTCATTAACGGCCGCTAATTAAGCACAGCAGTGCCGGCTGTGCGGCTGAAGGAGCCGCCGGCAGTGGCGGGGTGCCCCGTGCCCCGCACGGGGTCCCGAGCGGTCGCGGTGCCCGCACTCACCTCCGCCGCGCCGGGCACGTCCCGCCGGGCTCGGGCCGCGCTGACTGTGAGGGGTCGGACCGGGTGGCTCCACTTGTGCGGGCCCGGGGAAGCCGGAGGAGGAGCGTGGGCAGGAAACCGGGGGCTGGGGCTTAGTACCGGGCCGGGCCGAGCCGCAGGTGTGCGGGGCCGCTCCCTCCCGCGGCCCCCGGACGAGGGGGCGGCCCTGGCGAGCGGGGCGGGGGCGGCCGGACCCGTCGGGGCCGAAGCTGGGGGTGAACGGTGGGAAGCCCGGGTGCTCCCGCACTCCCGTCTCCGAGTGCGGATCCGCCACCGGGTAAACCCGCTGAGCCAGAGACCCCGGGATGCTCCGTCCCCTGACCGGTGTCTTGGGGATGTTTAGTTCCCTGCCCGCAGGGTGTCCCCGGGATCCTCCGTCCGCTGCCCGGCGGGGTGTCCCGGAGACGCTCCGTGCCCCGCCCGGTGTCCCGGGATGTTCCGTCCTTGCCCGCCCCGGCCGGGCCGCGGCCGCGGCGCTCGTGGTTCGCCCCGCGGGTCCGTGCGGCGCGGCGGGCGCTGGGTGGTGCTGGAGCCCCGCCGGAGCCCGGCTGCGGTCCCGGAGCTGCCGGTTCCCGGGATGGGCCCCGCCGGTTCTCGGGATGAACGCCACCGGTGTCTGGCCCGCATCCCGCAGGCTCCCGGGCTGAGCCCCCCCGGGGCCCGGTTGCGATCCCGCGTCCCGCCGGTTCTCGGGCTGAGCCCCACTGGAGCCCGGCCGGGATCCCCCGCAGGTTCCAAACGGAGCTTTGAGTCGGGGGTCTCAGCATACCCCGACTTGCTCATGGGGCTGTGAAACATGGGCGGGCCGAGCAGAGCTGGGAACAGCGGACCCTCCACTAGTGCTGCTTAAGGAGAGATTAAATGGAAATAATTTCTATTTATTGTAATATTTATCAAGGTTTAGTAAATCATTGATGCTCATCCCTCCTTGATTTCCTCGGGGGCTAGCGTGTGGTTCTGCTGAATTAATGTTTAACGACGCGTGACAAGCTGGGAGAGGCGGAACGGGCAGACGTGAGCTCGGCTGCGGGCTCGACCGATGCTCAACTCAGGAGGATAAGGACCTGGCTGCGGGCTCCTGAGGAACCCCCACAAATCCGTATCTTCTGCCCTCACCAGTCCCCCGATTTACAGCATGCAGAGCAGATCTTAGTGTCTCCAAACATGATATTTATTGGCCTTTTGGATCCGTAGCTTGTGATGTGCATCTGAGGTGAGGGCGACACAGAGGCACCACGGAAGCAGCAGAGCCAGAAGGGGCACTTGGCCAGGACATTGCTTGGTGCTTATGTGAGCCAAGGGGGAGAAGCTGCCCTGCCCCAGTAATGGCAAGCTGGGCAAACTGGGCCAGCAGAACAGTTGTCAACAGACTGGAGCCCTGATCCTCTGCCATTACTTTGGGTGCCTGAAAAGAGCTCTGCCCACAGAGCCCAGAATTCCTTTGATTTCTTGGTACAAAAGAAAGCAGTGCTTGGGACTGTGCATGTGTGAGGCACAGTGAGCTGGGAGGACTGGCACGCACTGGGTGGCACCAGCCCTGGCTGGACACCAGCTGGGTGCACTCACACTCAGTATGGGAGCAGCAGAGCTGCAGGACCCAAGAGGAGATGCTGGACACGGAGGATCTGTGTGCTGCTGTGATGTCCATGCTTGTGGCACCGCTGCCTGCAGAGCTCTGGGGCTGCCCTTGCCTTACCTGTGTCTGCCCAGGCACCTGGGGGTCTCTCTCCAGGGACTTTACTTTGTTTGGTTTAGTCATTTTTCACACAGGCTGACTCTTGAGCATTCTGGGATTTGGCAGGCTGGAAAAGCCAAGTTGGGGGGGATGTGAACCGGCTGGCACAGGTGAGCTCATGGCTCTTCTCCTCTGTGGGAAGAAGAGACACCCTCAGGCATGGCCACAGGCAGCCAGCACCCACCTGCCACCGAGCGTGTGCACACCACTGGGACACCCAGGGATGTGCCCGTGGTCCCAAGCAGGAGAGTTCCCATGGATGTGTCCCCCTCCCCAGCTGAAGAGTCTGCTGGTGGCATCACTGGTGGTCACCTGTGGTGCCAACCTGGCACATACCAGGACACTTCTTCCCCCCCCCCTTCCCAGCACCCCTCAGACAGCAGTCAGGGCTGGCACACACCTCGGCTGGGACTTGCTGTCCTTCTCCTCTGACTTGACGTGGCAGTGGCAGGTGGAGGCTTTGCTGTAGCTGACGGAGCGCTTGGATTTCCTCCACTTCCTTGTCCTCTGGACAACTCGCTTGAAGATGAGGTAGAAGATCTCACAGACAGTGAGGATGATGCAAATGGAGGAGGCTCCGACCATGAAATAGGTGAAGACCCTTTTCTCTGTTGGCCGAGCGATGTAGCAGTCCACGGTGTTGGGACAGGGATCCACGTTGGTGCATTTGACCAGCCGTGGCAAATCGAAGCTGTCCCACATCTTGTGGAGGAGGTAGAGGAACAGGATCTCTATGATAAGCTTGAAGAAGAGGCTGAACAGGTAGGTCCACCACAGCCCGCCGTGCTTCTTGCCTGTGTTGCTGTAGAGCTTGGGGCAATTCTCTCCATTCTTCTCCCGGTTCTTCCTCTCGCGGTCCTCCCGGTAGGCCACGTGCATGATGACCAGGAGGGAAGGACAAGTGACAAAGATGAGCTGCAGGGCCCAGAGGCGGATGTGGGAGATGGGGAAGAAGTGGTCATAGCACACGTTGGTGCAGCCTGGCTGCCGTGTGTTGCAATCAAAGTCCTTCTGCTCATCGCCCCAGACCCGCTCGGCTGCCACCACGTAGACCAGCACACGGAAGACAAAGACCACGGAGAGCCAGATGCGGCTGAAGGCTGTGGAGTACTTGTTGACCCCGCTGAGCAGCGCCTGCAGCGTTTTCCAATCCATGGCAGCTGTGGGAGACCAGAGTCACCCGACCTGGAGAGGCAGGAGAGGTGGGTGGGGAACAATGGGAGGCACTGCGCATCTCTCACTGCACTAAATCTCAGCTGAACCCTCTCCCCCACCACATCACATTCATCTAGGATGGGGGCTCTTCACCCTGTGGACAGTGAAGCCCATCCTAACACACTCCTGGTGACAGAGGTGGCTCAATCTCTCTGCACTTCCTTCTGACAGAGCATTTGCTGTAAGGGATGAGCCACCCAGACAGGTCCCTGCCTGACTGTGCATGCTGGTACAAACTAGCAGCACAATCTGCTGGAGCAAGCCAGGATCAACAGCCAAGGGGGAAATGGCTGCTCCTGCAGCACTGGGGTGCTGGGACATGCCAGGGACCTGTTTCCTGTCTCACAGGTGATACCTGAGGCAGCCCAAACACAGGTGACAGTGGGGCTGCAGAAAGTGAGAGTCCGTGTGTGTCAGTCCGTGTGTGTCACCAGCATGTCACCCTGGCCAGTGCTCAGCTCCTGCTCTGGCAGCAACGCTGGAGGTCCCGACGGCCAAACCGGCTCCACAGCTCTGCCTGGGGCTGCCCCTGAGGAGGGCGACAGGCTAAGCCTGACCCGGAGCTTTACTGCACCTGGATTTACAAACCCAGGTGGCTTTTACAACCCTCTGGGCTGTGAAGGTGTCTGTCCTGGCAGAAGGATTCACAGAACGCTGGGTCTCTCCCCCTTTTAAGGAATTGCTGCTGCCTGTTGCCCACCCAGTGCCTTCTGAGACGTACCTGGAGGAGGCTCAGGCTCCTTCCCCGCTCACCGGGGGCTCTGGGGTGGGAAATCTCCAGCACAGGGCATATCCAGGGCACGATGGCAATCTGGTGATCAGGGTCCTCTCATCAGGTGCATTGCAGTGTCCCAGGGCTGTGGGGACAGAACAGAATCTGGAGCCCATGGAGCAGTCTGGGAGCCTGTCCTTGGCCAGGGCCTCCCCGCAGCAAGCCCCGAACCTGTGGCTGTGCTCCCACACTTCTGGCCCAGGGAACTGTGGCTGAGCTGAGTGGCCCCAGGCTGGGGTAGCTGGCAGCATGTGCCAAGTGCCAGGGCTGTGCCTACACACCTTCAAGGCTCACCACCCCGTCTGGAACCAGATCTTCCTCCCTGGCAAAGCCTTGGCCGGGAGTCAGGGTGCGGAGCAATCACTCTGTTCCCACCCAACCTTTGGATTTAAAACTGGGAGAGGGGAGCTGCTGTTTTGCCCTCGAAAGCTGGTGCTGATGGAATCTGGAGCCTCTGCGTGCCCCCAGAACCTGTGCCCCTCGCCAGCCTGCCAATTCACCCATCACCCCATCCCTGGTGCCAGTGAGACCAACCCAGCACCCAGCTGTCCATAACCCACCTGCCCAGCACCTGTGTGCCCGCTTCAGCCCAGCGCTGGCTCCAGGCATGGACCCGCCGTGGGGCAGGAAGGGGCCGTGATCTCCGTGCCAGGCTCTGTGCCAGTCCCCGTGGCAAGGGGGCGTGTGCAGCGCTGCGTGAGCCCCACAAGCCCCCCGGTGCTGGATGGCGGCCAGGCAGAGCAGGGGCAGCGCTCAGGTGTGCTCAGCTGTGCCGGCAGTGCCGGTTTGCCTCCCGCAGAGCCCGGCACCCTTGCCAGCCCCCAGGATGCCAACCCGCTGCGTCACAGCCGGGTCCTGCCCCGTGTGGGCGCAGGGCGTTGGACACGGCAGCGCCCTGCTCCCACCTGGCGTGCAAACTCAGCAGGACCACTTTTCTCAGGGGGTCTCCACCTCTTTTGGGAGTGGCATAGAGGTGCGAGGCCTGGGGTGGGCGTTGCTGCTCCTCGGGGTGCCAAGCCGTGCCCATGCATCACCCCATGGGATGGGGACCCCGGCACTGTGTGATGTTGGGATTCCCCACCTCTGAGCCCACAGTCACAGCAGCCCCAGGTCCCACCTGCACCCCTTACACCTTAACACAGCTCCCACCTGCCCCCCGTTACACCGCGGGGCCGCGCCCCTCAGCCCGGCAGTCCCGAGTGCCCTGTGCCCCGCGGGGTACCTGTCCAGGTGGGAAAGCCAGAGGAAGGTGTCCGGATCCGAGCGGGGAAGCTCCTGCCCAGCCGCAGCCCTCCTGCACAGCCAGGATTTGTCTGAGCGTGCGAGGGGAGGGGAAGGGTGGTTGGTTTGGTTCCCAGTAACTGGGTGAGTCTGGCAAACAGCTCCCGGAGAGACTCTTGCTGCACACAAGCACACACACGCTCGGCTGGAACAACAAAAGGCAGGTCGAATCCCGCAGGGAGATCAGCACAGACGGATTCCTCCACAGGAAACACCAGCAGCTCCTTCCAGGTGATGTCCCATCCCCTGCAGGGATGGTCTGGGCACTGCAGACCCAGCAGCACGACCAGAGACCTCGCCCCGTCCCCCTGCTGTGGGCCCACCAGCGACCATCGCCGAGAGTCCCTGATTACGCAATTGTAACCCACTTTTGAAATGATTTTGCCTTAGTAATAGTTTTGCAACAGCTCATCGGTATCTCCAACCCACGGGAACTTGCAGGCACCGCCCTGGAGGGGCCGGTGCGGCCACACGGGACCTTTCCCTTAGCGGCAGGGTGGCAGCAGGGTCCCCTGCAGCCCCACGGCACCCGGGACGTGTCCCCAAGGCGGGTGTCCCTCTCCCCAGAGCACCGGTGGCTCCCGGGAGGCTGCGTCAGCCCCGTCCCACCGGATGCCCCATGGATCAGCCTGAGCCGACGTAGCCGGGCAGGAATGCGCTTCCCTTCTGGTCACCTGGTTTCTAGAGTGCCCCGAGGCTTCCCTGGAATCCTCGGGCACACCCTGGGGCCGATCAGAGCCTCACAAGGCACCTCGGCACCTCGCCAGGGCCACCCCTCCCATGGGGGCAGGTCTGAAGAGCCCCGGGGTGCTTGGTGCCCGGAGAGATTTGCTCCCTGCTCTCCCGGCAGACTGGGAACTACTTGCCCCGAGGCTTTTCGTCTCTGGGAGGTCACATAAAGCCCGTGAGGGTGTGCCAGGCTGGGGACACACGGGAATGGGAGCCCAGGAGACCCAAAGGAGACCCTGGTGGGAGCCTGGGGGTGCAGGATGGGGTGAGCCTGGAGGAGGGGACAGACACGGGCACCCAGGGGCTCCAGAGCCTTCCTTCACCCCGGAGCTGCCCGGATCAGGAATTCGAGCTATGCTGCTGCAGAGAGCTGGTGGGGCAGCGGCTCAGCAGGAATCTGGGGGCTGTGGCCTGTGAGGTGAAAAACCCTGGAGAGAGGGAAGTTGTCCAGGAGCACTGGCAGCTCGGATTCCTTGCAGAGGCAGCTGCTCCCTGCCTCACGGGCAAAGCCTGGAAGGGGCAGGTGAAGAGAGGGGCCGGGTCACCCCTGGGTAGCCTCTTGCCTGCAGTTTTGGAATTTCAGGAGCGGCCGTGTGGTCACGGTGGGAAAGTTCAGGTGCGTTTGGCATGGGCAGAAGATTTCCCTCAGGCAGTTGGGTGGGGAGCGGAAACACCCGGTGCTTTGCTGAGTTTTGAAACGCTGAGCTGGGTGTTTGGGTAAATCCACAAATCCATCAAGGGGCACATCCCTACACCCCGTCTACTGTCTCTCTGCCAGTGTGGGTGCAGAGACAAGGTGCCAGCGTGGTTCTGCAGATCTCAGCACCTGGGAGCTGCCCAGGACATGTCACCCTGCTGCCACCCTGCTCGGACACGGCGGGGTGGCAGCTGAAAGGCCTCAGTGCCAGATGGGAGCACTGGAACCCCCAGTGACTTAGGGAGGCTCCTCCAGAAAGGAAAAAACACAAACAGTGGAGCAGGAGGACGCCAAACCCGCATGAAAACCTCAAACCTAAAACCTAAACCCCTCTTTAGAAGGGTCTTAAATGGGGCCAGGCAGGATTCTGCCTGCCAACAGCTGTCCCCCTCCAGGGCCACATCCCCAGGGACGAGGCTCCCGCCGCAAGAACAGGGGCAGAGGAGTCATGGGATCCTGGGAGCCAGCAGCCAGGGCTGGACATAAATCACAGAGTTTCTCCTCAATTCCCAGCAAACAGGCGGGTTTTGGCCAGGGCAGAAACAAACCCAAGCTGGGAAGGCCCTGACCTGTGCATGCAATCCCCTCCACATCTCTGCCTGGGCTGGACTTAGTGGTGAGATTCTTTAAAATCCCCTCACCCCAAAATTTAGGAGGTCTTCTGGGACCTGCAAGCAAATACAGGGAATTTCCTGTGTGAGGATACAAAATCTGGGAAATATTCATGTTTTATTGTGGCACACCCCCTGGTTTGCTGACCCTGGTCCTGCCTCTATATCCCAGGAGGTATCCCAATATCCAGACCCCTGTTTTTGCAACACTAATACCAAAAGAAGCAGCTGAATGCTTCCGTTTTCCTGGCTGCCCACTGCTTATCCCAAGCCTGGATGGTGCAAGACACCCAGAGCCCTGCAATGTTTACTCTGAGCGTGACAAAACGGACACCACAACATCCAGCAATCTTCAGGTGTCTCACAATGGGCAGCAGTTCCAGCTGTGCTTTGATGTGTGGAAATGGGACAGGGTGGTTTTTCTGGGGCTCATCTCTGTCCCCATTAGTGCCTGCAGAGGGGAACACCTCGGGGTTTCACACTCTAGCCTGGAGCAGGAGTGGCCAGCCTCGCTGGAAAACAAACAGCCAGCCCATGCTCTTTAAATCGGGGCAATGGCTCGCACACAAAGAACAACTTGTGTCCTCTGACGTTATGGGCTTCATAAAGAAAACTTTCAGGTGGATAATCCAGCAACAGGAGCAGATGGAAGGAAGGCAGTGCCAGCACAGCTTCCCCGAGAAGAAGTGGAAAAAAATTCTGTCTGTATTTCACCATCTGCCTCTCTGAGCCCGAAGGTCCCCAGGCTCGCTGGGGTCAGCACAAGGAGCTGCTGTGGGCTCAGAGGGCTTTGTGCCCATGGCTGGGACCCCCCCAGGGCTTCTCCACCATCCTCACCCTCATCAGTGGCTGGTTCAGTCCCTGCTCTCCCATCCAGCAGCCCCACCTGTTCTTGGCTTCCCTTCAGCCCTGCCTGTCCCTGGCATTCCCCTGGCCACAGCAGCCCCTCAGCCTCCCGTCCAGCACAGCCAGCTGGTCCCTTCCCCAGGAAGGACAGAGCTCAGTTTTGCCCGTGGAGGGTCTCAGCTGGATCACTGTGATGATCTGTCCCTGAGAATGGCCTCAGTCACATGAAGGACACAGTGGTGGTGTTCCCTCACCCCCTGTGCCACTTCCTTTGGGACAGAGCCAGGGAGCACTGGCACTGCTCATGGAAAAAATAATTATCACACCCTCTGAGTGAAGCAAAACCAGTAAGAGATCGAGCTGCGTGTTCAATGTTAATGTTACTTGTGAGTGCATTTGCCATGAAATTAGTGTTAATTATTCATGCCAGCTAATGCTCAGCTCCCTCTGATGGCCTCAGAAATGGCAGCAGTGCCCGTGTCACGGCCGAACGCGATGTATTACAACAATAAACGAGATCACATTCTGCCATTTAATGTTATTGTTTAATCAATGGTCGGGGTGGTTTTCCTCTCCTGTGTTTGGCTGTTTTGCTCAGGTGTTTTGCCCTGGCCAGGCAGGATGACCTGTGGGTGCTGCCTGCCTGGCCGGATCCTCACGCCTGCGCTTCACCGTGGTGGCTGCGGCACCAGGAACCTGCTCTTGTCCCCACTCAACTAATGAGTGTTATTAATGACAATTGCATCTGTCTGAGGTGGCCCTGACACCCACTGAGTGGCTGATGTAGGGTGAGAGACAGGGAGAGGGGTTTCCTGGGGGATCAGGGGACAGGCTGTACAGGCTCAAAGTCTGGGCACCATTGTCAGTTCACAGCTGCCATGGAGCTGCTGCTCCCTGTCACTCCCAGAGGCAGCATGTGTTCTACAGTCCCTGCTTTACCCCAAATTCAGCAGGATGAAGTGCCTTTCCCAGGACAGGAGAGGCAGAAACCCCTCAGGCACAGCCCAACTCCAGGGTGCTGCCACCCTCAGCGCCCCTGCACCGGGGCACAGAGGAGCAAGAGCAGCCAGGAAGTTGCAGGCCAGGTGAGCAGCTCCTGCTTTCTCCTGGGCAGCCCTAGGAAGGAGCCTCATCCTCGGACAGCGTGCTGGGGGGGGAGGCCGTGAGTGGGATGGTGGCCGTGGGGGGTTTGTAGTCAGCCCCATGGAACACCTGCCCGCCCGTGCCCATGGGGTCGGTGGAGGACACGGGGCCATCGTGGCTGTCCTCTCCTCTGGCCTCCAGGCACTCACGGCACCGCTTCCCGATCAGGTAGGTGGCCTCGATGAGGTTCAGCACCACGCAGACACAGGTGGTGACCACCATGAAGAGGGTGAAGATGTTCTTCTCGGTGGGCCGGGAGATGAAGCAGTCCACCACGTTGGGGCAGGGCGGCAGCTCGCACTTCACCATCCGGGGCAGGGTGTAGTTCCTGTAGAAGCGGTAGAAGATGTAGAGGAAGACCACGTCCACGCCGGCCTTGAAGATGAGGCTGAGCAGGTACGTCCACCAGAGCCCGCCCCGCTTCTTGCCGGGGTTGGGGTAGATACAGCGATAGTCATCTCCTTTGGCCTCACGCAGCCTCTGCTCCTTGGCCTCCCGGTAGGCCACGTGCATGGTGACCAGGAGGGAGGGACATGTCACCAGGATGAGCTGCAGGGCCCAGAGGCGGATGTGGGAGACGGGGAAGAAGTGGTCAAAGCAGACGTTGGTGCAGCCCGGCTGCAGCGTGTTGCAATCGAAGTCCTTGTGGTCATCGCTCCAGACCCGCTCGGCCGCCACCAGGTAAACCAGCAGGCGGAAGATGAAGACGAGGGAGAGCCAGACACGGCCGAAGGCTGTGGAGTACTTGTTGACACCGCTGAGGAGCCCCTCGAACACCCCCCAGTTCATGGCTCCCGATCCTGTTAGCCAGCCTGGGAAGAGAGAAGACACCGTGACACTGAAGAAGCAGCAAGAGGTCCCCATTGGAGCCCCTGTGTGCCTCGAAGCACTGAGCCATGCTGCTGGGGCCGTCTCTGACCTGTGCTGGCGTGCAGGACACCACTGACAGCACAGCCCTAGCCCAGGTGACACATCTCCTCCAAGCTCTGTCCCCCACTCTGGGAACACGGGGACCTGACGACGCTCGGGGTTTCTGTCACAGCCACGGCATCCTCCAGCCACCACCACCTCCGGCGCACGGCTCAGCCCCCATCCTGCCCCAGCCCTCGCCTCGTTGCCCAGGTATTTGTTATTAATCTTCCTTACGTCGCCAGCTCTGGCCCGGGCACACAACAAATAGGAGGAGCCGGGGCGTGACTCACCGGGCAGCGCTGCCTCGTCCTCTCCCAGCGCTGGAATCTGCTGTCGCCTCCGTGCTGGCCCGGGCAGCGCAGGAGGAGCGAGATGCCACTGCTCCGTGTCCCCAGCACCGGGCAGCCCACGGCAGGGCGCTGGGCTGGGGGCTGCACAGCCCCGGCAACGCCGAGGGGTCCGGGCAGCCAAAACAAACCAATTTTCACCGGCCCCAGGCCCCTGCGTGGCCGATTTGACCCCGGCTCGCATCGTGCCCGGCGCACGCACCCGCCGCGCCGTGGAGCTGCAGCAGAGCACGGCTGCGTTTGGCACCGGCTCTCCTTGAATATTTTGCCTACCAGTGGAACAACAAGGTTGCCCCTGGCCGAGGGGCTCTGAGGGGTGAGCACATGCCCTGCTCTGCAGTGCACCCTCCCGCAGCACCGCAGTGAGCGCGGGCGCTCCCCGTCCTCGTCCCTCCCGTGGGAGCCGCTGGCGCTCACGAACACGCAAAACCCCGATTCCTCCTGCCCTGGGCACGCTGCCGGCAGCAGCGCAGACCGTGCCCGTCTGCCTGGGGTCAGGCTGGGCAGACGCCCTTCCCCAGCGCCCTCCCCACCTCCCCGGGGCCGGGGGTCCCCAGGCCGCTCACCTGCGGGTGTCCCTGCGCTGCTGCAGGGCAGGAGCGCATCGCCCGGCGCAAGAGACGGCACATGAGTCACCCCGCTCTCCTGGGAGCGAGGAGGAGATTCCCGGGGGAAGGGATGAGGCTCCAGGCGGATCCCCACGTGTCCCATGGAATGCCAGGTTTCCCCAGGCGAGGGGCGGCCCCGCAGCGCTGCCGCGCAGGGAAGGGCTGAGCCGGCTGCCGCGCCGTGGGGAGGGGTGGGGGCTCAGGGCTGGCTGTCCTCACCTTCTGCAGGGGGTGTTCAGCACAACCTGGGGTCCCTCCATGTCTTCGCTGCACCTGTCTTCCCTTTCTCCAAAGTGGCCGAAGCCCTGGGAGGCCCTGCCCACAGCACCGGGAGCCTCTCAGCCGAACACCGCCCTTTATAATCCTTTTTTACTGAAATTTTGTGCCATGACAATAATTTAGCAGAACATTTGTCCCTCGCCACCCTCTGATAAGTGTGTGGCAGTCGGTAATTTCGCTGGGAATTAATTAACTGCTTACCTGTGCTTCCCTCACCTGAGAGCTGGCACAAGTCCCTTCTCCATCACCCCTCCTTGACACCAGAATCTGGAGCCCTCCCAGGATGAACCTCCAGCTCAGAGAAGCCCTCTTTGGGGTCTGACCCCCATCTCACAGCTGTGGGGTGCAGGGATGGGGGACAGAGGGGAGGGTGTCCAAGGAGGTGTGGGGTGCAGCAGTTCAGGTACGGCGGGAGTCATTTGAGGAGCAAACACACGTTTCATTTGCAATTCTGCTGGGGTTTAAAAAAAAATGTAGAGAAACAAATCTAAACAGCTGTAAAGTAAATTACCAGTGTTTGCGGATGGCTCCAGGGAAGAGTTCTGCAGTTTGAAATCAAACAAGCCCTTTTTTTTTTTTTTTTTAACATGCTTGTGTAGTGGCTGTGCCGGGAAGGGGGCTCCCAGGGGCTGTGTCCCCCAGGGGCAGGCAGGGAGGACCCAGAGCAGCACCCACCCACCAGCACCCAGTGGTGGGTGGGGGGGACGTTCTGCCCCAGGTACTCCTAATATTGTGGGTGTCAGGAGTGGCTCTTTATGTTTCTCTGGGTTAAAATCCCTTCTTTTGGGGAGCTGCCAGCTGTGACGGGCAGTTTGTGCTCCGGGTAGAGCCCCCTCCATCCCTCCACAGGTGAGTCCCCAGCACAGGGGACACAAAGGTGTATTAATGGCAGCACTTTATCTTCCAGGAACAAGCCCCATTAGTACATTTTCACTACAACATGAAATATTAATAACACTTTGCATTTATATAGCGTCATTCATCCCGCAGTCACCAGCCAAGCCGCTGACATGAATCAAACACTGCAGCCAGCTCTGGAGGAGACAGGTAAACGGGATTAGACCCATTTTCCTGCTGCACACTCTGAGGCACAGGGTTTTCTCCAGGCCACCGGTGCCACTGAGGATGTTTTGGAGGAAAAAGCCCAAACACACGAGGCCAGGGACTGCTTTGACCTGGGCTTCCTCCTCCTCCAGCTGCTGCAACCGGTATTTGCTGTTCTTGATACTGTGCTGACAGTGCAGGGAGGGGAGTTAGGAAACCTGTCAGCCCACGGAGAGCCAGGCCCTGACACGACCCGAGGGCTCCAGCAGCATGAAAGAACAAGCAGAAAGCCAGTGGGGAAAGGAAGGGCTCTTTTCATCTTATTAAAGAGCCTTGTATTTAAACCCTCCTCCAGCTCCGTAGCGCAGGGTGATTGCGAAGGCTTTTACACATCAGCTCAGCAGGACTCGCTCCTGCTGCCCGAGATGCTGCATACAGATGCTGGTTAGCAGGGCGGAATCCCGTGATTGACGATGGATAAGGACAGACAAACAAGTCCTGGGCGAAGTTCCGGAGCGGGGCTGAGCGGCAGGGAAGGGGTGTGGGCGCAGCTCCGCCGCCCACTGCCCCCAGCACCATTGTTATTCCATGAAGAAGGCACTTTGTTTGCGGATAATTAAAAAACACCAAACAGATTAGTGGAAATTAAACACCCAGAGCAGGCTGGGTGTTGTCTCAGCCACCGGGAGAGTTTGTGAGCATCGCTGGCTGCTGCTTCCAGTCCCGGACCTCCTTTCCTCACCCCCTGCACTGCCAGCTGCATTCCCCGCCCCACGGGATCTTTGGAAGTTCTTCCATGGAAAATCTGTGTTCAAGGACTGTCTGGATGGGAGCAGGCAAACCCTCCCCGGCCCAGCCGGGTCGTGGCCGTCTAACACGGCCAGCACCCATTAATCTAACGTTTATACGTGAGGCTGCAGGGAGGAACCTCATTTCTAGGGAGATCTTAATTAATCACCGACTCCAACTGCCTCGATGAGGTAGTTTGCAGCTGAGGAGATAAATCGACACGGTCAGCAGTGGCTGAGGATCAGGATGAGGTTAGCAGGGGACTGACTGAATCATGGCAGCTGATGGTGGCGAGCAGAGCAGGGGACAGGGCGAGCAGGGGACAGGGCACTTCTGTCCTGTGGAACTTTCCTCTGCCTGGGAGGCCGATGAAAGGGGCACGGGAGATGCTGCTGCGGCTCTTTGCCCCTAAAAAGGCAGAAATGAGCGTTCTCAGCCTGTCAGACCATGCCCCTGCAACGGTGGCCAGGGAAAGATGGGGAGGACAAATTCCTAAGCGGGAGGGGAATCACACAGCCCCAAAGCCCAGGCGGGGAGGGGTTGGGGGATTTGATGCCCTCACAGAAGAAGCAGAGCCCAACCCCGCTCTCAGCCCCTGTCACGGACAGAGCCATCACTGCCTGTTTTGGGTTGTTTGGCCAAATAATCGCCGTGCAAAGGACATCGCCGCCCTTGCCGCTGACCTTGGCAGCCTCCAAATGGGCGGCCCGCAGGTCAAAGTCTTTATACCCCATTACCAGTCTCCTGAGTCATGCCTGTCTCCTGGCAAGTTACATTCTTTTCAGATGGCAGCTAAACGGGAAAGAGGTCGCGCTCCCAATACGGTGACAATAGGACATGACAGCACTTTTCTGAGTGATTAAACCTCAGGTGATGGCGGGGCTACAAGACAAGTGGCTGAAGGCTGAAAGACTTTAATAACCTCGGACACGGCACTGCCTCCTCGCACTCCATCCTGCCAGGGTGGGTTTTTAGTGCGAAACAGGAGCGATAATAAAAATAATCTAGCCCAGCCTGTGCACCCACCCGTTAGTTATCCGTGCTGCTGTTAATAACCAGCCTGGGCAGCCTGTTGGCCCTCAAAGATCCTTCTGCAATAAATCAGCGCTGATGCCTTAAAATAACTGTCTGGGGCGGCGGGAGCTGACACTAGATGGCATTGGGAGAACGCGCGGCGCGGCACAGCCGCCTTCCCCCGAACAGTCTGGCAAAACAGAGCAGAAAACTCAGGATGACGGAGCAGAAAATGTCTCAGCCGGGGAGAGGCCACCGGCTCACCTCCATCCTCACGTCCACCAGTTCAACTCCATCCTCACAGTCCTCAGTTCACCTCCATCCTGAACCCACCAGTTCATCTTCATCCTGAACCAACCAGTTCATCTCCATCCTCACATGCACCAGCTCACCTCCATCCTCACAGTCCTCACTTCATCTCCATCCTCACATGCTCCAGCTCACCTCCATCCTCACAGTTCCCAGCTCACCTCCATCCTCACAGTCCTCACTTCACCTCCCTCCTCACATCCACCAGTTCACCTCCATCCTCACATTCCCCAGTTTACCTCCATCCCACATGGAGAGCATGGTGGTGGGGGCAGAGCTCAGGGTGTTTCACCTCTTCTCTGAGCAAATTAAATAGTTTGTCCCCAAACTATTATTTTTTTTCCCTCCCTGGCACCAGCACAGCCCTTTGGCACTCGTTGTGCCTTTACCTGACAGGGGTAGGTGCACCTGGGCATCTGCAAGAAGGGATGGTGATGAGGAGTGGGGCTTTAAAGTGATCCCAAACCCCAAATGATGCTGCTGCCCCATCCATCCCCTGCTGACCCCAGCATCCTGCCAGCTCCCTCCACATGGAAAGGTTTTCCTGCTGCAGCCTGGGCTCGTGCTTGTGCTGCCCTGATCGATCTCTCCCTGGAGATCAGCCCATCTGTCTGTCTGTCTGTCTGTCCACTCCTCTGTGTCCCATGCCTGGGTGCATCCCTGTCCCCAGGGCTGGTTCAGACAGGTCCCTCCTGGGAACAAGCCCGGGATATTCCCAGTGGAGCAGCACGGCTCGCTCACCGCCCAGACCTGCAACTCGGGCTTGGAGCCAGAAACTCTTCACAGGCTCTGGCGTCAGTCTGGCCTTCCCCCCATCACTCTGGGCTCATTCTCCCTGTCAGAGCCAGGCTCTCCTTCCCCCAAATCACCTCTCATACCCCACTGAGCCGAGCTGACTTTGTCTCTTAATGCTGCATTGTGCCGGCAGCCCCAGAGCCACAATAGAGCTCCTGATTGCAGCTCCTTCCCTCCCTCCCTCCCAGCCAGCCCTGGCCCCGCATGTCTGCCCTGCTGGCAGCACATGGCACACGGCTCTGCCATAGCCCAGCCTCCCCTGCCCTCCCAGGGGCACCCCAAAAGCCTCCATCCTCCAGAAAACTGCACAGAGTTGGATTTTATGTCTCTGTTGCTTGGGGTGATGCTACAGGTTTTGGGGAGTGCACCTATCTCAGCTTACCCCCATGTTGTGGGGTTGGGGGTCTCCTCCCCTGTTCTCCCTGAGGGGTAAAACGCAACAGAGCCAGGACTCAAATCCTCTCACAGGCACCTCCACTTTTTTGGGGATCTCTGCCCAAGCAACCTGACGTTACAGGATTCTTCCAAAAGCTAAAGACTTGCTCGCACTGTAAGGACAATGCCACATTTAAAACAACCCATCACCCCTCTCAGTTGGCTTGCACCACTCCTGGAAACTCTGGGCAGCAGAACTGAACTCTGAAAAGGGCCCAGACTTGGCTTGAAGCAAGAGATTTCATATCATCATGTCTTAAAATGTCAGCACTTTAATTAGCTCCATCTGAAGCTCAAGTGGGTTTGTTACCCCTCTCTGCTTTCAGTTCAGGTTGAGAAATTTGCTCAGGCTGACCTTTTCCCTCCCAGACCCAAAAAAAGTCCCCAGTCCATATTGGCATTTCCTAAAAATAGGACAAAATAGCCCCCCAAAAATACCAGCCAGCTGTAGGGATGATGTTGTGCAGCATCACGCCAATGCAGGGAAAAGGACTTCAGCTCTGAGATGCCTGTCCTGGGAGAGTTGAGGGGACGTTCCCTGGTTCTTGTGTCAGGTTTTCCCCTTTTATCTCCTTCAGACACTGCTGCTAGGCCCCCTGCTTCCATAGGGAACCCCCCAGTTACATCAAGGTGTCCCCTGCTCAGTGTTTTCTACAGCATCATTTAAATCTCCATCTCATCCACCTTTTTCATTTTATATTTTGTACCTGTATGGCTGCTGGAGCCATAACTTACACTCCAGGATAATTTCTTGCTCTAAAGGATACGGTGAACTTCTCCACAATTTGCTGACCATCTGGGAATGCTTCTCCAGGTGGGATTCGCTGGGTAATTGTTCGATTTCAGCTGCTGGAGATGGAGGTTCGAGCCCACTTATGCTCTGTGTGCGTGTGCAAAATTAATGAAAGCAAAGCCAGAGGAAACACCTGAAAAAACACAGGGAAGTGGGAGGCCACAATGCCCCACCACAGCTGTTGGGCTTGGGAATCACAACACCTCCAAGGGCTCTGCTCTTCACGCCAGCCTGTCTCCAGCATGACCCCCAAGAGCAGAAGCCACCAAAAGCCAGTGACCACTGTCAGGAAGGGTCACAGGCGTGTCCACCACGGCCACGTCTGGAGGGCTCAGGGCTGTTGGGTTTGAGCATTGAGCACCTTTGGGGGACGGGCTGGCACTGTCCCTCTGCCCTCTTGGCGTGGCAGAGCAGCAGTTGCTCTCCTCTGCAGCGCGAGGCAAAGCTCCAAGCCAGAGAAACGCCTTCCTCAGAGCCTGACAATTCTCCAGCGCGTCAGAGGAAGAAGAAGCGGCATCAAAAGCGTGCTGGCTGCCTCCCCGCTCGTTGCTGGCCAGCCTGGAGCCCTGGCCTCGTGGCACGTGGGCTTTGGCGGAGCGTGACCCTCCTCTGCGGCGTGCCACGCAATTATGGCTCGGCAAAGGCAGGGGCAGGTGGCCCCGGGCGGGGGAAGAATGAGAGCCTTTCATCCGCACCCCACCGGCCGCCGCCTGCCGCTCGCTATTCTTATCCCTCCTGATCAAGGCGCAGCCTTTCCTCCTCCTGCCATTGAGGTGCCGCGGGGAACCGGCGGCTGTGCCGAGCCGGGCCGGGCCTCCCCGGCCCCACGCTGCGGGGCACGACCCCGCCAGGGTGGCTTTGAAGCTCTGGGAGCACCTGGAGGGGCCGGGTTTTGATGTGGAGATGCAGGTGCCCGCCGAGGAATGTCAGCCTTGGCTCACGCTCGATGTGGGAAGCGATGATGAGGCACGCGCGTTGGTGCCACGCAGAGGTTGTTGCGGAGGGAAGAGGAGGAGAGGAGCTCTGGGAGGGAAATTTGGTCCTTGGGGTTTAAAAATTTCCTTTGTTGCTTTCGTGAGGGATGCTTTCTGCTTGGGTGACTTCGCCCCCAACCCCAGTCCTCGTGAGGAAACGAAGATCCCGTGAGTTACGACGGCAAGTGACCCCTCGAGGTTATGTCCCACTGTGCTGTGGGAGGATGGGAGTTGCCATTAGCACCAGCCATGGTGTCCTGGTGGTGAGGAGAAACACCTCCCCAGGGCCTGTGTCCATGCCATCCCAGGGCAGAGGTCCATGGCCAGGTCAGATGGTGCAGCACAAGTGCAACCAGTGCCTGAGGAAGGTAACTGGGCCCACCGCTGCTAAAGTGAAGCCGAATCAGCAGAGCTCACCCAGGGCTCAGGAGCCTCTGAGCAGGAGGCCCCACACTGCCCTCAGGGTGCTCACAGCTCTCCTCTGCTACAGGAACACTTCTCTCATGCAGCTGTTGCTGATACTTCCAGGCTGCCTTTGCCCCACTTTGGTCCTTACAAACTGCTGCAGGAATTAACCAAACCCGAGGTTCCTGGAGGTGCTGGAAGAGAAGCAGCTTCTTCTGCCCTCAGGAGCAGAGCCCAGCCAGGACTGCACCCCCAAACAACCCCAGGCTGGGCTGGAGAGACCCCATTGAACTCAGCCTTCTCCACCATGTCAGGCTCCCAGCTCTCCTCCAGCCTGTCTGGAGACAGAGCCTTCTGAGCACCTTCTCCGTGTTGATAGAGCTGCAGGAAATCAGCTTCGTTACTTCAAAGGACCAGGAGCTCTTCCCAGATGTCAGGGACCCCACAGAGATATCAAAGCCCAGTGAAAATTCACTCTTTGATTTGTTCCCAGGGGACTCCTCACCACCATCCCAAGCTCGATGAGGGCTCGTGTCCATGGATGAAGCCTTGTGTTGCAGGAGCCAGGGCTGCTCTCTCCCAAGCTCCAGGGTCACACGTGCTCAGTCCTTGAGGGGTTAAGGATTTTTGGCTCATGGCACTGGGGGTCCCCAGCACCCTGGGGAGAAGCTGAGGTGGAAGAGCCCCATGAAGAGGAGAGCAGTTCATTCCCACACCTCCTTGCACTGGGCTCCTTGCTGCAGGTCCATGCCTGACTGCAATCAGTGTAACCTTTTAAAATTAATCTGCTTTCTCTCCTCTTTTGCACACAAATACAGTTGCTGAAATTCCTCCATTTCCATGACATTTGGGGAAAAAAAATCATGCCTCAGTGGAATGCTTTCTTTACACTATAGATGTCATTACTTTAAAAGGGAAATTAAAGTAAAGGTGGTGTGTAATTTTTTTTTTAATTTTTTTTGCCTGTGATATTAGAAAATAAAGGTTCTTTTTCCCCTGCACTGCTATAAGTTCAAGCAACTGCCAAGTGGAACGAGCAGAGCAGCCAGGACAGCCGGGGTCTGCTCCCAGTGCTCCCAGTCATCCTGCTCTGAAACCAGAGGAAAATCCCTGCTCCAAGTTCATGGCCAAAGGTCAGCACCGGAGAGCCGGGGCAGCAGCCCCAGCAGGAGCACAGGGAGCTTCTGCCTTCTGCTCTGGCTCCTGATTTCTCCATCCTGGGGGGAAATCGGGAGCAGTGAAAGTGGGAGCAGAGAGCCGGGCTCTCAATCAGCTGGGACGGGGCAGCTCCGGCTGATGGGCTGGGGAGGAAAGGCTGGCAGCCCCAGTTCACACATCGCCCTGCTTTTGGACCCCAAATACAAAATGCAGGCTTTCTTCCCTGCTTTCCAAAAGCAAAGCTCAGATCAGTCCTCACCCCCTCCAGCTTGGAGGGTGAGGAGGGGCCGAGGAGCTGGATTGGGATGCGGAGGGACGCGGTGTCAGGCAGCTTGTTCCCGCGGCACGGCTGTAAAAGGAAATCGGAATGGAGGAGGGAGGAGGTCCTCATCCACGGACAGGGTGGGAGATGCTTCCTCCTCGGAGATAAACGAGAACTCCCCGTCAAGGTGGACCTGTTGTGCTTCAGGACAGCAGCCAGCGCTCCAGCTGCCTCGGGGAGAGAAGGAAAAGTGTTTAAACAGCTAATGCAGGCTTGGTGTTTTCCTCAGGCTCTGTAGATATCCCCACTGCTCACTCTCTATCCAGAAATCCCCACACCGTGCTCCGTGCCCGGCTGGGAGCAGCCCCGCTCCCACAGATCCCCCTCTGCCGCACCGACCAGGCACACTGCCACCCCTGGGAACGCCTTTCTGGCACCCCCCTGTTTGTGGGCGTCCAAGCATGCCGCTGTCTGCCATGGGCAGGGCAGCAGGGCCCCCAGGGACCACACGAGGTGTCCCACGGACCGCAGAGGAGGATGGAAAGGGCAGGGCAGGGCAGCGCAGCCCAGCCAGGCACGGAGAGGAGCTGGCAGTGTCACACCATGTCCCCTGGCATGTGCAGGATGGTGCCACTGCCCACACAGCCCTCCAGACACCCCTCAGCCCGACGTGGGAGACGGGGCTGGCTTGCCTGGAACCAACCCAGCATCCTGCTCCTTCCCTTTCCCGGGCTATTTTTATCCTCCTCCCACTGACAGATCGAGGGCTTCAATACCCAGCCCGTGAACTCTCTCCTGCTTCCCCGCCATGGAAATTGCTGCGCGGTGGTTCAAAATGGGAGAGCAATTTGCAAAACAAATAAGTCTCCTATTAGCTAACGAGTGTCGGGCTGACCTTACAGGGACCCCTTCATTAGGAGACACTGAGCACCGATTAACTGCTCTGGGATGGAGGGAGCCACTTCAGACTGGTTTAATGAATTAAATATATGCTCCTATTTGGCTCTTAATGTTAAAAAAAATGTTAAGTACAGTAATTGTCACGTTCCCGAAGTCAGTCATCTCCCTACCTCGCAGTTCACCGAGACTTTCCCCTTCCCAGCACCAAAGTTTAATTTGTTAATGTGCTTCTGGTGTCACGGTGTTTCCCTCCATTAACACCAGCCCATCAAAGTGTTCTGCTCAGGGAGCTCGGCAGTGCTTTCCTCCAGGTCTCCTCCCACTCTCCAGGAATATTCCAGCACTTGGATCGCTCCGAGCCCTGCCCTGGCCATCAGCTCCGTCCGGGGCAGTTCCTTCTCCTCTCCTCTTTCTCCTTGTCACACAGGACAAGGGGAAATGGCCTCAGGCTGTGCCAGGGGAAGGTCAGGTTGGGCATCAGGAGGAATTTCTTCATGGAAAGGGCTGTCAGGCATTGGAACTGCTCAGGGAGGGTTGGAGAGCCCATCCCTGGAAGTGTCCAAGGAAGGTGTGGATGTGGCGCTCAGGTGAGGATCAGATTGGACTCGAAGCTTTTCCAGCCGAAATGACTCGGGGAAAAGAGACAGAAAGGGAGCAAGGGAACAGTGGAGTGATCAAATGCCCGATTGTCCCGGCCACGGGCTGTCCTGAGGCTCTGCCCGCGGGCCTGGAAACTCACACCTTTCCTTGATGTGCCTCTGACTGGTGCTAATTTAATTACCGCATGCTTAGAAGATTAAATCCACGATTAAAAGAATTTATATGGATTAGCGCAGGATGATTTTAAATCACTGCCAGCTCATGGCAAAGCAAATGTGCAACCTGCAGCAAGAGCAGCAGTGCTGGGAAGGGCTGGGAGGAGACCCTGGCCCTGCTCTGGGTCTGGAGCCCCCAGCCCCTTCCCAGCAGGGCTGGCTCCATGCTGGGGCACTGCCATGGACAGGAGGGTTCACCTGCCCAGCACGCTCCTCTCCTGATCCATCACTCCCTCACACCCATATCTGCTTAAGAACATTCATCTCTTAGTCCCCAGATGTGCATTTTAGTCCCTTTTTAAGCCAATCTGTTACTTTCTTAAGTCACTTATTAGATGTGGCTTTATGGGGGAAGGAAAGAAGCCAAATGGGAGGAAAAGTAAAGAATGTAAACTGGGAAGATTTACGAAATCAACTGGTTTAAATTTAATTCCCAGGCCTCCAGCTAAAGCTTTGCCCCTGAAAGCTTTATTGTTTCCCTCTTTGGGGCTAGAGGGAGAATGCAAAATTCATTTTTCTATTCTGGGTGGGGAAGCGAGGATCACAGGCAGCTTTTTCATCAAATCGCTTCTCCCAAACCGTCCATTTGCAAACCCTCATCCCTTCATCCAAGCAGCCACCTCACCTGGCTGCTGTGATCAGCCCAAACTGGGCAGGGGTGGAGGCTGGGTTAAAGCAGGGAGAATGCAGGAGCAGTGCCCAGCTGCCAGGAGTGTGGGCACACGGCCCCAGCACGTCCCTGACTGTGGGATGTGGTTGGAGGTGCTGGCCAAGAAGGTTCCTGCAGCCATCTGCTCCCAGGCAGGGACACAGAGAAGTCCTTCCCAGCCTGCAGGAGATGGGGTGAACCCCTTGTTCTGGTGCCTCTTAGGGTTTAGGTTTTATTTAGGCCTGAAACTCAAGGACAACTCACTATCTCAGGCCCAAGACATATAAACAACAGTGAATTAAAGGGGGCAAACTTGGAGTAAATTATTTCATTACCTAAAATTATAGTTGGAGGGCTAACCCCTGATATATAAATGGACCAAACTTACAACTGTGTGAAAAAACTGTGACCATTGTCGCTCTTGGGTGAAGCCCCTCGGAGGCTTCTGACTGCCCCAGGTGTATCTATTGAAGGCCTTCAATAAATACCTGCTTTTATTCTCTTAATCCTGTCTAACCTCTGTTTGAGGTAGCCACTCCAAGGAATCAATTTCCCAGTGCAGGATGGCAGCACGACGCCGGGCCCTGTGCAATCTGTTTGATTTGAAATATTAGCGAAGAGATTAGAAACAGTGCTCATGATTTCGTGATGCATATGGTAATTAAAGTGTTACATTGCAATTATGATGTAATTAAACTGTGGGATGCTCTTCAAGATGCAATTGCCACTCATTTGCATAACTGACGGATTTGCTTATTAGCACCCTTTTAATATATGTATTAAAAAGAGCATCAAGAGCGTTGGCTACAGAAGCAGCATTCCATCTTCCTCCAGCAAGCTGCAGGGCCTGGGCTGCTGCTTCCCAGCTCTCACTGCTGCTGCTGCTGCTGTGTTCCCTGGCTGGGGCTCTCCCCCCAGCACTCAGGAGTGGCTCTGCTGACCCACAGCCCCCTAAATTCCAGCCCCAGCTGGAGCAGACACATCTTCCTGCCCATCCACCTTCTCACTGGGGCCTCGTGGTCACTCCCCTCCTCACAAAACTGCCATGCTCCAGAGCTGCCCAGTTCTTATTCCAGAGGATGAGGTTTTCCCTTTTTCCAGCCTCCCTAAGCCAGTTGGCAGTTACTCACCCTTTCAAGGATGCTCTTTGGGGGTCCTGCCTGGAAAGCCACCAAACCTGGCCTCTCCAAGCAATTCTACACCCACCAGCTGTGCTCAGCCAGCACAGCACTGCAGTGGAAAGGCACCTGCTCTGTGCCACAGTTGCCCTCACTCAAAAAAAAAAACATTTCTGGAGCTGTAGATTCTTGTAGGTATTCATAAAAACCCCACCTTAAAAATCAGAGTTATTGTTTTCCTCTTTAAACTCATCAGAACTTCCTCTGAGGAGTTAAAATAAAACTGCTCCCAGCTCTGGGCTGTCCATAACCTTGTCCCAGTCCCACGGCTGGCAGTGGGTGCAACACGAGGCAGCGAAGTGGGAACACAATGTGGCAGCCAGGGAGAGAAAATCATCACTGAAAGCCAAGTCCTGTGTGTGGACCTTGCTTTTATCTTGAGCAGACCATACCTTAAAACATCCCTGACTGCTGGTAATGCCTCAATCTGCCTCACTGAACAGCGTGCAAGAAAAGGAAAAAAGGACTTTTCAAATGGTTCCTTTTACCTGCTGCTTTTAACCCGCACTGGGGAACACAAGATTCCTGAAAAACATGATGTTTGGTGTTCTGCAGGAATGGATTGATTGGGGAAATAGCGGTGCTGCTCGGAGAGGATGATATGTTGGGCTCTGTGGAGTGTTTTGTCCCCTGCCTGGCGAGATCCCAGAGAACAAACCCAGGTTTAATTCTCCACAGGCGGGACACGGAGCAATCCCACCAGCCAACCTGAGAGGTGCTGAGTGAAGAGGCTGCTGCTTCCTTCCCCCCACAAACCATTCCACGGTGGCCTTGGGAGGTGACAGGTGATGGAGGTCTCCATCAGTGAGGTCAAACACCAGCTCATAAATCTGCCAGCCCCTGTGAGCCAGCATCTCTGAGCAAAAAACATTTACAGTCATTTAGAGGAAAAGCTTTTTCCCTTCTCTCCAAGCTACAACAGATCTATGATAGGGCTTTTCAAACTTCAGCATCCCCCTGGCAGCCTGTGTTAGGCCTGGAGGTGGAAATGAATGATTCCTCACCAGATTAAAAGATCTGTGTGACAGCAGAGCAGTGCTGCGCTCGCAGCCCAGGGAGTGCTGAGCACAAGCTGGGCTGGTGCCTGGAGGGCAGAGCCACCTGGGACCCCAAAAAGAGCCCCAGGCAGCCTCCAGTGCCCTCCCTTTGCCACTTATTTTGGTTTGGTTGGGAAGCTGTAGATGCCTGCTAATTAAAATTGATGTCGTGTTCACCAGAGCCCAGTTCCGCATCGAACTCCTGTTGCTCCCTTCTCTGCGAGAGCAGGTCTGCCATATTTAGCCAACTTTTAAACTCATTAGCAGAAGCAGATGCTTGGATCTGCAGTCCCTAATGACTGTAAATGAGAGTATTAGTTTATTGACTGATGGCCTAATTGTTGCCACCACGACCACAAGTGACAGCTCCAAGCTCAAGTGCCGTCTCGTGCTGAAGGAACACCCAGCCCACGGCAGGAGGGACAGAGGGACAGTGCTGCCAGGGCTGGAGGCAGGACAGAGGGACCAGCAGCCCCAGGATGTGACCCACGTGCAGATGAGTCCAGCAGGTGAAGAGCAAAGCAGAAGTTAATTAGATTACACTTCCCCCGGCAGAGGTCAGAGCCTCGGAGCGCGTGCTGATGTGTGACCTTTGCAGGGTGCCTTGGCTCCCCGTGCCCTCTGCATGGCAATCAGGAGCCTGTTGGGGCAGCAGCAGGTGCCATCCCTGCTTCCCTCCTCCTTCCCTTGCCCAGGGAAGTGTGGATGAGTGGCAGGAGGGCAGAGGGGGAGCTTGGCAGTCCTGTGCTGCTGGCAGAGGTGCCCGGCTGACCACCAGCCCCACTCCTGCCCCGGGCCCTGATGGACAGCCCAGAGTCATTAACTGTGCCTGGGCTTTAATTAAAGCACCTCCAACCTGCCCTGACCCAGATGGGCACAAACACCCCCAAAATGAAGAGGGTTTGAGCATGTCCCTGAATGACCCAGGGAGCAGGGTCGGACCCAAGCCATGGGAAGACATCCTTGCCTGGGGATGCTGTTTGGAAGCCAAGATGCATTGCAGCCTCTTTTGGGCACTCTTTGATTGGCAGTGAGACCAAGAGCTGCCACACAGAGCCTCTGGGAGCTGCTGCATCATGGACCTGAACCCCCAAAATCTGACACGGCATCGTGCCTACCCAGCTGACACTGGGGAACAGAACCAGCCATGGAGAAAGTTGTGCCTGCCTGAAGGTATTGGTGGATGTTTCCCCAACACCTAGAAATCAACAGAAAAAAACCCCCAGATTTACAAGAGGATTTAAGAGGCATCAAGTTGCCTGGATACCAGATCCTGTAACTACCCAAAAAGTAATTATAAAAGCAAGAAATCTGTCTCAGCTAAGCAAGTGGACAGGAAATTGGAAATCTATTTGTGAGAGACTTTCTGCTTTCTAACAAGACAGGTTACAGCTCAGCCCCGTTCTCTGCTGCTCCTGCTGCTCCTGCCTGCCCTGGAGGAGGATGCAGTGGTGGCTCCTGGCATGGCCAGCACTGTGGTGTTCCCTCCCAGGCTCCTGCTGCTGCCCACCCCTCCAGATGGCTGCCCCCTGCTCTGCTCTCCCCTGGCAGCTGCTCTCAGGCCAGGGATGAGCTTTGAGCTTCCCAGAAACTCCCCTGCAAGGTGCTGGGGAGCTGGAGCCTTAATCCCTGCTGACAACGCCGTGGGCTCTGGCTGATGGAGCCAGCTGACACCACTAAACCAGCCCCTGCCAATGAGAAATCGACTCTGCAACCACCTCGGGGGTTTTTCCTCTTGGGAAAAGGCTGAGAAAAATTAATAAAAACAACAAAAAACACCCCTCTATAATCCCCCAATCCAAATTTCTTTGCACAGCCTCTGTCTCAGCCCACTGGTGCATGGCAAGGAGTTGTAATTATGAGTGTGGAAGCCTTTTGCTGCTTTAACTGTTTCTGAGTGGCCTGGGAGGGGATGGGTTGTGCTGGAAGAGAGAGAGGTTTTGCTGGAGCATGAAAACCAAAGCTATTTAGTTTAGGTAACATCTCTGGAGCTCTAGGGGTCAACAACGAGAACTCCAGAAAATAGTTTTCAGGGCAGGATGGTGTGGAGAAAAGAGAGGGGAAAAAAAGAGCTGAGAAAATGCATTTATTAGCTGTCCAATTTACCCTCTCGCAGGCTGTCTGCTTCTTTTCAGCCACCAAATAGGAAGGGTGGGAAGAAGGAGCAGGGACACAGGGAAAACAGAGCCCAGGGAATGTGATGGCAGCGGTGGGGTTGAGTTTCAAGAAGCTGCAGGAGGGAGGGCTGGGAGCTGAAATCAGCAGGAGAATCCTGGTGGCAGCAAGGACCTGGCTTGTCAAATTTATCCCAGCACGGTGGTCAGGGCTCTGAGGCTGCCAGAGAGTGTTTGGAAAATGTTTTTTGAGCACAGGGTGGGATTGTTGGTGTCTGTGCAGGGCCAGGAGCTGGGTCTCCTCGTGGGTCTCCTCCAGGGGATATTCCATGATTTTCTGGGCTCTTCTGCTCTGGCCACACACAGACCCTCTCCCTCAGCCCCCCCAAAAACTTCCATTCACGATCTCTCCCTCGCAGGCAACATTTCTCTCCACAATAAGCCTCCTAACTCTGCATTTCTGCTTTTTTTTTGACAAGAAAAAGGGTGGGTTGGAGCCCTCCCTGTGTAAATCAGTAAATTAATGCTGTGTGTGGAGGGCTTTGGTGCTGAGCAGCAGACAGGGAACACAGGCAGGGAACAAAACCAGATGTACCTGAAATATCCCTTAAGGGCTGAAATATCAAGGAGGATGACAGGGGATGGGGTTGGGAGTGATCCTGCAGCAAGAAGTGACCTTGACCCAGAAGATTTCTTCTTCTTCTTCTTCTTTGTTTTTTCGTTCCACCTCTCAGCAGCACGGGACAACCATTGTGTTTTTTTCAAAGGCGAGCTTTAAAGGAATTGTTAAACGTTTATCACAACTTGCCTGGGGGGATGTGAAATACAAGAGGAAATCTCCCCCTCTCTGCCTCCACTGCACCCTACCCTGAATTCGGCAGGAAAAGCAATTTGAGTGATCTTAGCAGAATCAGAACAAGCATTTACTGCTCTTTAAGGACCCATAAACCACTTCAGTAGTTTGCTGGTTTATATCTGACTGTCTTCTACATTAGCCATTTAAATTAAAACATTTATAATTAATTGAACAAATTATTTAATTATTTCCTCTCCCCCCCCCCTCCCCGCCCCTTTGGGGATTGGAACATGTAAGGCTTCAGTAAATTTTGGTCTCCTAAGCCATTTCCTTGAGAGGGTTGGTTTTCCTGTGGACTGGGAAGCAAGGGCAGGCACGGAGTGGTTTGAACTGGAAAATCAATTGATAGGAAAGACAAATTAACACACTTTTTTTTTTTTTTTTTGTTTTTTTTTTTTTTTTTTTTTTTGTTTCCAAAAGAGAGATGAAAATGGCACTGGGAGCCTGCCTGAGAGCTGCCAAGGAATTCCATGATGGAGAGGAGCAGGAGCAGGGTGGGTCAATGCCCTTGGGCTGGCTGTGAGTGGACAGCAGAACCCAGGAGGGACATCACCGACCCAAGGCACACCGTGCAAGAACTTCTGTGTGTGGCTGACACGTGAGGTGACCGTGATGGGGCTCAGGAGCCAGCCCTGAGCATCCCAGGAATGGCCACTCTCAGCTGGGCAGCTGCAGAACTCAGGGAGCTCTGGGGGGATCCGTGGTCTTCGCCGAAAATACAGTTTATTTTGATGCCCTGGGAATGCCTTTGTCAGCAGATCTATTCTTTCATTGTGAAAAAGCCTATTAGCTTCTGCTTTCTACTTCTGTGGGAATTTATTCCTCCATCAGATCTCCAATATAAAAGTGCTTCCCTCTTGGAGATTGATACGGTGTGTGTGAAAAGCTCGGGGCCAGGCAGTGCCTTCCCTTAGGAGGGATGAAGGATGGCTTTGAGAGCAAAGCACTGAGCAGCTCCACGAGATAAAATCTCAATTCCAAGGGCTGCTATGACATCCTGGTGACCTTGGGCTCTCCTGTCCCTGTGCAGTGCAGGGTGAGCTGGGCCCTGTCCAGTCCTGGGGTCCAGCAGTGACCCCTCAGAAGAGCCCTGAACCCCCCAGGGGTGTGGGTATAAATATGTGTATTTGCTATATATAAAGACTAAATACTATGAGGTAAAGAATCTAAATACTATGATATCTATATAGAAATACAGGTATAAAATATATAAAATATTAAAAAATATACTAAAATATAGAATAAAATATAGAATAAAATATAGAATAAAATATGTAATGAATATATAAAAATATATTATATGTAATACATAACATATATTCTAACTCACATATAATTATATTTAATTCAATTATATATAATATGTAATGTATAACACATTGCATATTACATAATACAATAAATTTATTATTGTTTTTAATTATTATTATTATTGTTATATTGAATATATAAATGTAATGGGCATGGGTATAAATATATGTATTTGCTGAGTTGTTTCAATATTGTGATGTACTTTTAATATTGTGAATTGTAAGACAGACAAGGATTTGTGTTTGCATTCCTCTGTGAAGGAGGTCACATGAGGGACTTCTCGTTTGACCACTGGGATTGGAGAGGTGGTAACCTCATTGCCCAAGGTCATGGTCCTGGAAATTATAAAAGCTGAGGTCAAAATAAACTCTTGCTCTTTTGTGCTCTGGACTCCTGTGGGGTGTGTGTGTTCTCCCCCCATGTCCCACAGTGACCCTGGGGTCCCCTCCAGGCACTGCCAGCACGGGGGGAGGCTCCTGCTCTGGCCCTGGTGCCCCAAACACGCTGCTCCTGCCCTTCCAGCCCTCTCCAAGCAGAGGATGGTGCTGGTGTGGATGGACACCAACACCTTCCATCCCTCCCCAGTGGAGCCTCCACTCCTCCTGCCCACCCTCGTGCTGCCCAGCCCAGCCCCGCTCTCAAGGGCAGAGGCTCCCGCAGAAAAAACCAGGGCCAGATGAAAATAGTATATAATAAATAATAATAAATAATAATAATGGTCTGGCAGGGCCACTCCAGACCCTCATTGCCATGGCAACTGCTGCTGGCAGCGCTGCTGCCTGGCTGATGGGAAGTGATTCCTTGGGACGGATGTGAATTCCTGCAGCAGGGCCCCAGCGTGGAGTGTCACTGCTGGGGAAGGGCCAGCAGGCAGGGGCAGGGTGACAGGCACGGGGTGACAACATCCAGCCCTGCCTGCTCATCCCAAACCACGCAGAGAGAGCCCTCAGTGACAGCCCTGACACCCACGAGTGACACTTCCTGGCACGGAGGCTTCTTTGAGGCCAAGTGACAGAATAAATTCTCACCAGCACTGAGCCATCACATTGTTTTTAATTATCAGGAAAGGTCCCAAAGCATTGCAGGCTGTTTAACTTGGGCTGATGGATCTTGTTTGTCAGAACTCCTTGGGTTTTTTTTTTTTTTTTTCCTGTCCTGGATGTTTTTTTTTCTCCCTAGAACCCTGCTGGAGATCCAAGCCCTGCAGGGACAGAGGAGTGGGTGGGTGATCCAATCCTGCACATCCCACCTGTGCTGCTGAGCCAGGATTTGGGATGGCTCTGGGGTGGGAAACGTGACAATAACATTAAGTGGGAACTTCTGTCTCTGCTGGTGTGAAACACAGGGTTCACATCAAACAAAAATAATAAATATTTAAAATCAAAGACGCCTGGGCTGAGCGTGTTCCTCTGAACTGTGGTGCCCTGGAGAAAAGGGTCAGGTCACTGCTGCCTTCTGCTTTATCCACCCCCAATCATGTTTAATATGCTAGAGCTTTACACCAGGCCCTCTCAATTCATCACCAAAACCTTGCAGAGGGTTACCTGCCAGTTTCCTCCCTTAATCACTGCTGCTGTAACGAGTCAGCCTCGATGGAGGGGGACACATTTGTCAGGAGGGCTTTTGCTGCTGCTGTGGCTTGTTCTCCATTTGGCAGAGGTTTGGAGCTCGACTGAGACAAAGAAAATTTGGATGTGGAGGGGACAGGGGCGAGTTTCCAACCCTCCTCCTGCCCACAGCTCTGGGCCAAGCCAGGAGAACAACTCCAGCCTCAGTGCCTTGAGCTGTGCCATGGGGCAGGGCACTCTGCACCAGTCAGAAAGCAGGCACGTCTCCTCAGAGCTGAGGCACAAAAGGGGATGTAGAGATGCAAAGAGATCCCAAAGATCCACCTGTCCTGGGAAAACGTGGCTGCTGGGACATCTGCTGCCTGCTGGGGTTGAGCTGCTCCGAGGGCACCTGGCCACATCCATGGCAGGTGGGTCCCTGCCAGGGGCTTTTGGGGCTCACTCCTCAGATTGGGCCACTCCTTTTGTTCCTGCAGGATGAGGAAGGCTCCTGCCCCAGCTCCCCTCTGTGCTGATGACCCTGAGCCATGGACATCCCCCAGATCCCAGCCCCAGGATGGTTTTTGCTCCCACACAGAGCCAGAGGGGGCTGGGAGCTCCAGCCCACCTTTACCCTTGCCCGTGGCAGAAGGTGGGTGCCTGACACCCAGACAACAGCCCTGCCTATAAATCATATTTTGCCCAGATTTAGAGGAGAAAGGAGCTATTATGAGAAATAGATCAGAAGTGACACAGCTCATTATTGCGAGGTGAGTCCGAGCTGCAGACAAGGGCAAAGTTAATAGAAAACGTATCCAATCCACAATGGTAACTTTAATTGTTAGCACTAATGAAGCCTATTTAGGATGGATTATGTATCTGGCACTTCAGATGCAGCCCTCAATTCATCTTCCCGTCACATGTCTCATCACATCAGATCCAGAGGCAGAAGGAGAGCTTTTCCCCTTCCACTGAACAACTGAGGCTGAAAAACAAATTCGGTGCCATCCATCAGCACAGAGGCCAGGGCAGGGACTTGTGGGGATGCTCACGGGGTGACTCCCTCCCCAGCATGGCCAGGAGCTTCCAAAGGGCCAGGAGCTGCAGCACTGCTGGCACAGGACCTGCTGGAGGGCAGCCACCTCCCCAGCTGCCCGTGGTCACCTCCCCTGCTCCATTTGCAGCTGCAGCAGCCCCGAGGTGGCTGCTCAGGGTCCTGGAGGTGGCAGGAGGCTGTGACTCTGCCCTGGACCAGCCCCTCCTCCCCAGCCTCCTCCCAGCCAGTTTTCCAAGCACACTTCTGGAATTAAGGACAAATTGTAATTACTTTTCTCGCAACCAAACCTTTGGAGGAAAGGGTTGGTGATAGATTTCAGGCTTTATGGGAGCTGACAAAGAGCATTACTCACACTGCACGAGAGCTGGCACCTCGTCAGACAGGGAGGTCTGTGGTGACCATCCCCGGGGCACCAACAGACACCAGGATATTTTTTTTTTCCCTTAATATGGGAATTAAGCACGTTGTCTTGTCGAGTTCCCTGGGCTGTGCTGAGTGCTGAGCCCGGCCCTGGCGCGTTGTCTCTCTTTGCCAAACTCTTGTTTCAAAGGTCACTGCAGCCCAAATATTGGAGAGAAGTGAAGTGCAGGACGTGCTGCTGGATTTCCCATGGGCACAGGGGACAGCCAACCCCACCCAGCCAAAGAAGCTGCTGCTCCTGGCTCAGGGCCTTCCCCAGGGAGTGCCAGGAATCAGCAGCAGGATTCTCCAGGATGTGGACAGTGTAAAACTTCTTCCAAAGGGTGTGGGCAGCCTCTCCAGCTGCTCTTTCCTCCTGTGTCTGCACCAGCCCATCGAGCCCTGGTGATGCCTTCTGGAGGCTGAGCTGGCACAGAGAGCAGCAGAGCCAAAGGACAAAGCAGGGATTTAATAAAAGGGATTTATTCAAAGGCCTCCCTGGGCACACCTGGGCAGGGACAGAGCCCTGCTGGGCACACCCAAGGGGAACCCAAAATGGGCACAGAATGGATCACAAGGTCTCACATTTTTATAAGTTCTGGTCCATTCCCATATTGGAATTAATTGTGCAATTCCAGCTCCAGCTTATGAAGCTCCATCCTCCTTGGTTTTCCTTCTCACTTCACCAACTTCAGTTGGTTTTCCTCTTGGGTTTGAAAGTTGTCCTTGGTGCCAAGCTGGAGCAGGAATTGTTTTTTCTCCCTACTCTGTGAAGAGAGCTCACCAACACTTAATATGAAACCCAAACTACCACTAAACCAGCACAGAATCTGAAAAATATAAAAGCTGAAACGTAAAGCATCACCAGCAGCTCCTATTTAGTCTGGATTTAGCCCGAGGCAGTCGATCCTGGTCAAGAGTGTGTCAGAATTAATGCCTGCTGCAGGGAGCCATCAGTCACCCCCTCAAATGGGATCTTTCTCCCTTTTGTCCCATTTTCCCTCCTCAGCAGTGCAGCAAGTGACTTCCCGGTGCACTGGGGATTCTCTGCCAGGCAAACCAGAGGAATTAATTGTGGCTATGATGACTCCAGAAGCATTCAGGTGGGTTCCTCAGGACATGTCCTGGCAGGTGGCACCAGGAAATGGGGGCTGGCAGCCCCCAGGGACCCCCACATCACCCCCTTCCAGTATCAGCATGGAGAAGGTGCATTGAACCTCCCACGTTGTGTCCTCCAGCTTTTCTCACCCTGAAAATTTAAATCAAGTGACTGATGGGAGCCACAGGAAGTCTGAGATGGATGGATCTATCTTACCTTCCACCCATGGTATCCATCACACCACTGGATCTTGTGTCTGTGCCCCTTTAAATAAAGCTCCTTGCTTTGCACTGGGGAGGGAAAAGAAGAAAAAAAAAATCGATTAAAAAGAAAAGGAGGTGAGGGGGAAAAAGGATAATTATGTCCCACAAAAATTAAGGGAAAGAAAAATGATGTTAAAAAAAAATCCCTTCTCGTATAAAAAAGGGTATTTTATAATAGACCTTTAAAGCTTTCCATCAAGTGAAACCAACACATTTACTCGAAGTGTTAAAGAGGAACCTTCAATCAATCAGAGAACTTCATTTTTACTCGGTAATGAATTCAATTGACCTTCGTGTTGCAGAGATGCAGCGGCTGAGGCTGGGGGGGAGGCTCTGAGACATCCCTGGTCCCAGCAGGGTCCAGGGCCAGCCCCGTCCCCTCGGGGCTGCGGGAGAAGCCCTGCGAGCTGCAGGAATTTAGGGATGCTGTGGGTGACACCCGGGGAAGGGGACATGGTGGGAACTCTTTGGGAGGGCGACGCTTCTGCGAGAAGCCCCGAGATGAAACCTCTGCTCTCAAAGCAATTATCAGCTGCTAATGGGAGCTGGGAAATCTCCTCTCCCTTCCCACTGATTGAAATCCCACCGTGTCCCCCCCAACAAGCTGCGGGTGGAAGAGCGGAGCTCGTGGCTGGAGATTCCCCAGCCAGCAGTGTTTGGGATGCACGGGAAGGGCACCCGGGCGTGGAGCAGGAGGGAGTTTGGGATGTGGTTTAGTGCCACAGTTCCCACACCCTGAAGTCCCAGCCAGGGACTCTCAGAGGGGAAACTGAGGCGAGGACAAAGAGAAAAGACCAAAAGGCGCTCCTCCTGTTCAGGCTCGGTCCTGCTGCTTTAATACAGACTTTACTCCATAGGATCCTGATAGTGAAAGAGCGTTGGGCACTTGGCCAGGTGGTTTTGTGCCCCTTTGGGAAAGGGGAGGGGGAAGGAAAGGTCGGCTGACCAATACAGGCAGACTCCAGGGCAGGTGGGAGGGGTGGTCTCAGGTAAAAGGGGCACAGGGGTTCGTGGGAAAGTTCCATCCTTTGTGTGGATATATATAACAAAACATCCAGCACAATTTAACAAAACTACTTCGTGTAATACAACAATGTAGAGGTGGAAGGACCTGAGAGGTTTTTGGGGGGCACAGCTCCAACAGGGCATGAGAACAGCCCCAGGGCAGGGGAAGGGCCCTGTTTTGCACTGGGTGATTTTCCCTGAATCCCCCAGGGATGCTGGCCAGTCCCAACCCCACCACCAGCCACTGGTCCCAGTCCCAGGGTGGTTCTGGGAGGTGCAGCAGCCCCCAAGCACCCCAACTCTGCTGCTCCAGGGGTGAGCTGCAGCCCCCGGCCTCTGCACTCATCTCCTGGATAAGTACTGAGAAAAGAGCAGCTAAAAATACAGAAAAAGCATTTATTTCTGAGGGAAGAATCCCTTGAATTGCACCCCGGCTAATTAACATTTATCCAAAGTGCACTCATCACAAACATACATTAACCTTTGAGGCATCTATAAGAGCAATTAGAAAATATATAATGAGAGCAGAGAGAACCCAGAGCACGAGACCTCCCCTCTGAAAATGCCACCCTGGCCTCCTCTTGGAAGCCTTTTCAAGCAGTTTTCCCTCAATTCCTATTTTTTCAGTGCTCCCAAAGTAGGTCCTTGACCCCCCAGAGCTGCCCCCTCCCTGCTCAGGGCGGGGAAATCTCCCACCCACTCTTCCCCTCTCCCGCTGGGGACCAGGGAGATGCTCCTGTGGTAAGCCCAGAGAAAAATGAAGGATTTTGTCCAAGATTTAAATTAAACCAGCAATCAATATCGCTGCTGAAAGAGGAGAAGAGCAGCCATGGCGCTGAGATGTCCTTAATGATTCCAGTCAAAGTCATTAGCAAAGTTATTTCCCTGGCTTTTATTTGATTTTTTTTTTTTTTTTAATTGGGAATGGGGAGAGAGCCCTGGCATTCCCATGGAAAACCAAAGCATTAAAGGATTTCGGGAAGTGCTGGAGCTGGAGAGAGAAAATGCGGGGTTGGTCTCCATGTGCCAGCTGGGCTGGGAGGGGGAAAGGACTTCAGGAAAAAAAAAAAAATCTGCATTTTTTGATCCCACTTACCCCGTGTGGGCAGGAGATGGGTGAGTGGCCACTGCCTGCCCTCATTGAACACGAAATTAATGAGGGTCAGCCCTCACTCCAAAGCTTCCTCTTAGATTTATTTGTGTTATTGATGTTTTCACACGTAAATAATATATAAAACATTGTATCTCTCTATATTTCTGCATAATACAAAATAATATGCAAACTAGAAATATAAATATATAGATATATGCAGGTATAAAAAAAATGTACCTATAAATTCGATGTACTTATATATTATATTTATATAATATAGTTATTTAATAATGCAATTATTAAATGATAATATTATTTACTACCATTATTTAATATTTAATAGAAATATTTTTAATATTTATTTAATAATATACCTCTGTACAATATATTTAATTTTTAATATATTTATAAATAACACATTTTATATTATATATTATATATTTTATTGTATTTTGCATACTTTATATTTTATTATATAATATGCAATATGCAATATGCAATATGCTATATGTTATATGTTATATGTTATATGTTATATGTTATATATTGTATATTGTATATTATATATGATTTAATTAAATGTAATTATTATATTATATATATTTATTTATTACATAATATATATTATATTACATATTGAACATAATATATTTTATATATGTTGTCTTTATTATATACTTTATTATACATATTTTATATATTATATATTTTTATACCTGTATTTCTACATAGATATTATAGTATTTAGATTTTTTTACCTCATAGTATTTAGTCTTTATATATAACAAATACACATGTTTATACCCAGACCCATTTTGTGTCCCTTGGGGGGTGCAGAGCTCTTTTGAGGAGTCCCTGCTGGCCCCCAGGACAGGACAGGGCTGTGCCCAGGGCACCCCAACCTCCTGATCCTGCTCCAGGGGCCAGGCAAGGAGGAGCAGGGGAGATTCCCTGCAGATCCAGCAGCCAGCCCAGGGCCTCAGCCCGTGGATTGCAGTGGGATTTGGGACCTCCAAATCCTCCCTGAGCCACCCAAACCCATTGGGGTGGGAGTGGGGAGGAGCTGGGGTCTGGCTGAGCAGGAGATTTCCCACCAAAATATCCCAGAGTGGCTCCACTTCCCAGGAGCTTCACCTGCACGTCTGCAGTGATCTCCGTTAATTCCAGTGGGTCCAGGTGACACCAAAGGAAGATTGAGATGTTCTAATTACCCAAACCCATTGGGGTGGGAGAGGGAAGTAGCTGGGGTCTGGCTGAACATGAGATTTCCCACCAAAATATCCCAGCGTGGCTCCACTTCCTGGGATCTGGGGTGGGATCCTGCATATCTGCAGCGATCCCCGTTAATTCCAGTTGGTCCAGGTGACACCGAGGGAAGATTGAGATGTTCTGATTCCTCCTGTGGCGAGCAGGGGTGCTGCTGCTGAGGCAGGCACAGGCACAGGCACAGGCACACTCACTCGCGGCCAGCTAGGGGAGAAAAAGAGCGGCGAGGATCCTGCGGGCTCACAGGGATCCACGGGCGAGGAGAGAGCCTCAGCTGTGGGGCTGCATGGAAAGCAGAGACCACGGACAAGCTGGGAGGGTTCTGAGGGTCAGTGCCCAGTTCTGAGGGTCAGTGCCCAGTTGTGATGGTCAGTGCTCATTTCTGATGGTCAGAGTCCAGTTCTGATGGTCAGTGCCCAGTTGTGATGGTCAGTGCCCAGTTGTGATGGTCAGTGCTCATTTCTGATGGTCAGAGTCCAGTTCTGATGGTCAGTGCCAAGTTCTGAGGGTTAGTGCCCAGTTCTGATGGTCAATACCCAGTTCTGAGGGTCAGTGTCCAGAGTTCTGATGGTCAGTGCCCAGTTCTGATGGTCAGTTCCCAGTTTTCATGGTCAATACCAGTTCTGAGGGTCAGTCCCAGTTCTGATGGCCAGTGCCCAGTTCTCAGGATCAATATCCAGTTCTGAGGGTCAGTGTCCAGAGTTCTGAAGGTCAGTGCCCAGTTCTGATGGTCAGAGTCCAGTTCTGATGGTCAGTGCCCAGAGTTCTGATGGTCAGTTCCCAGTTTTCATGGTCAATACCTAGTTCTGAGGGTCAGTGCTCATTTCTGATGGTCAGTTCCCAGTTTTCATGGTCAATACCCAGTTCTGATGACCAGTGCCCAGTTCTGATGGCCAGTGCCCAGTTCTGAGGGTCAGTGCCCAGCAGCAAAGCCCAGCACAGGCCAGGGGAGGATCCAGGCCATCAGCCAAGGGATAACATTTGATTTTCAGCTGACAGCTGAAGGTGCCCAACAGCAGCAGCAGGCTCTGGGGGCTCCACCCAGCCAGAACCCGGTGCTGCTCAGCAGGAACATCCTGCCTCTCCAATCTCTGCTCTGCCCCTGACACCAAAATCCCCCCAAAGACCCCTCAGCCCCTTGTCACCAGCCTGTACCCGTGGTACAAGGTCTCCCTGACCCCCAGGGCCTGGGATTGGCACCATTTCCAGAATGTGGAAAAATCCAGGGCTCCTGCTCAAACAGACACCAGATCCTCCAGCCCTGGCAACTCTGCACAGCCCAGGAGCTCAGCAGGCTGGGAGAGGGCTGGACCACCCCAAAATGCACCTCCACACCAACCTGGGACCTTGGCAGCTCCATTCCCATCCCTTTTGGTGGGATTCTGTGTGGTTTTCTGTCTTTCTTTTCCCAAGAGCTTTCCCCACACCTTCCCTGGATATTCCACAGCCAACAGGTCTGTGAGCACAGCAGAGGAATTTCCCCCTGCAGCAGCCTCGTTTCATACCCCTGGGTAGAGCTCTGTGCTGGAAAGAGCTGGGAAAGCTGATTCCACCACATCCTTCTGTCCTGACCTGCCTGAAACTCAGATGGCTCGACAGGACACAGGTGCCTCTTTCTGTCCTCTCCTTCAGCTCTGCTGGCAGCCATCCCCTGCAGGGACATGGAATCAAGAACTTAAGGCTGTGAAAGCAAGGAGGGCTTCAGTCCTGTCTGGAACTGGGGGAATTACCCAGGAAATCCAGCAGCAGAGGGGCTGTGAGCAGGGAGGGGCAGCATGGAGTGAACTCTGCAAGGGGAGACCCAGCAGTGATGGGCAGGGGGCTCTGGCTGGCCAAAAAGTTTTTAAAATTCAGCAGAATTTTTAAACACCCCTGGTGATGCAGTGCCATTATCAATGTTATCCCCAACGTTATTTATCGCAGCAAGTGGCATTAATATTGCCACACTTATTAATACATAAAGCTGTAGCGTTTTTACTAAACCAGCTACAAAACTCTGAGTTGCTATTAATGCTGACATGAATATATTAATAATACATTAGCACTGCTTTGTTTCGTGGCTTCCACTTCCCTGAAATAGTTTTTTTGCTCAAACTCTTGATGCTGCTTGTTCAATATTTTGGCAAGGAGTGGGTCTCATCAGTAATCACAGAATCACAAAATCACTGAAGTTGGAAAAGACCTCTAAGAGCATCGAGTTCAAGCTGTGCCCAATCCCCACCTTGTCACCAGCCCTTCCTGGGGCACCTCCAGGGGTGGGCACTCCAAACACCCTGGGCAGCTCCAAGGCCTTTCCATGGAGAAATTCCTGCTGATGTCCACCCTGACCCTCCCATGCCCAGCCTGAGGCTGTTCCCTCTCCTCCTGTCCCTGTTCCCTGGGAGCAGAGCTCTCCCTGTCCTGCTGTCCCCTTCTCTCAGGGAGTTGTGGCCAGGAACCCATTTTTTATGGATGCCAAACAAGGATGTGGAACATCTTCAGTGCTGGGAGAAGAACTGGCTGCTGGGGCTAAATCCTGATGCCCAGAGATGCACTAGAGCCATCAAAAAGGGCACATTTCAGAGGGTTACCCCAAAACTGAGGCTAGGGGGGCTGTCTTGGGGGGCTGCCACTGCTCCACCCCCCTCTCCTGCAAACCCTGGGGTCTGGGTCTGCCCTGGGCATGGCACCCAGGCCCAAAGGCACATGTGCCACCCCACCACAGCAGCCTGGCTCACGGGCTCTGCCAGCAGAGCCTCGTCAACCCTGGCAGAGGGTGAGTGACGTTCTGCTGGGCTCTCTCCCAAGCCACACTCGTTCCTCCCGCTGCAATCCCACCCTGTCTTGGCAGCAGAGCTGCAGAAGCAAGCAGGCACAGCTCTGAGGGCTTGTGCAGGGGCAAGGCAGCGTGGCAGAGGAAATGAGGCAGTGCTGGGCTCCAGGGAATCTCAGCATTTCTGTGCAGGAAAGGTCAGGCATGATTGAGTTGGAAGTTACCTAAGGGTGAACTGGAGCCTTTGAGGGGCACGAGCCATTCATCCTGGACATCAGGAAGGATTTCTTCATGGAAAGGGCTGTCAGGAACTGGAAGGAGCTGCCCAGGGAGGTTTGGAGTCCCCGTCTCTGGAGGTGTCCAAGGAAGGACTGGATGTGGCACTCAGTGCTCTGGGCTGGGTGAGGACAAGGTGGGGGTGACAATGCCAAGGCTGGACTCAATCATCTTGTAGGACTTTTCCAACCCAAATGATTCTATGGCAGAGCAGCCAGGTGACATCACCTGCCCTCCAGTTCCTGCTGTGCTCCTCTGAGATGGTCCCCAAACCCTCCCTGCACCAGCTGTGGTCTGCAAGGCCACCAAGAAACTCCCTGTGCAGTTTGGTCTTCACCCAAGGAGGCAGCAATCAGCTGCACTGGCTCAGTCCCTCTGGATTTAACAAGGAAAAGCAGATTTGCCACAGTCCCACATGTAGAAAGAGTCTGTGAGGGCTGAGGATGCTCCAGCCCCTGGAGCCAGGTGATGGTGCAGAAATCTCAGCTTTGGTTTTCCAATGATGTTTCCCTGTGTGGATGAAAGCTGGGAAGCACAGTCTGGAAGATTTCACCAGCAGAAGACAAACGCAAAGCTCAGGATTTCCTTTGTGTGATATCCTCAATTACTGATTTATTTGGGAGGGCTTGCAATGGGTAGGGGCTCCTGGCCATGGAAGTTATGGGACAGAAAGGGAGATGTCAGTGAGGGAAAAGGATTTTGTAGTGCAGGAAGTGGCCTGTTTGAAATGCTGCTTTAGCTCGTGCCTCAGAGTAATACAGGGAACCTCCTGCTCCCCTCTTCTATTTAGAAAAGTGCTATTTGAAACAGATAAATACATAATGGAGAAACTTTTCATTTCCTCTGAGGTCAGGGGCAAATATTTGCATTCACAGAGATAAGAATGTGATGTTCTGGAGAAATGCAGACTCCCGCTGTTCAGAAAGGAGACATTAATGCAAATTCCTGTCAGCTTCCACGTTTAACAAAAGTATCACTGCTTTTATCTTGTCCCAGAGAGTTCTCCCATCAAACCTCAATGCAGAGAGATTTGATGACCTTCTGCCCTGGTGGGATGGATGGATGATGGATGGATATGGATGGATGGATGGATGATGGATGGATGGGATGGATGGATGGATGGATGGATGATGGATGGATATGGATGGATGGATGGATATGGATGGATGGATGGATGATGGATGGATGGATGGATGGATGGATGGATGATGGATGGATGGATGGATGGATGGATGGATGGATGGATATGGATGGATGGATGGATGGATGGATGGATGGATGGATGGATGGATGGATGGATGATGGATGGATGGATGGATGGATGGATGGATGATGGGTGGATGGATGGATGGATGGATGATGGATGGATGGATGGATGATGGATGGATGGATGGATGATGGATGGATGGATGATGGATGGATGGATGGATGGATGGATGGATGGATGGATGGATGGGATGGATGGATGGATGGATGGATGATGGATGGATGGATGGATGATGGATGGATGGTATGGATGATGGATGGATGGATGATGGATGGATGGATGATGGATGGATGGATGGATGGATGGATGATGGATGGATGGATGGATGATGGATGGATGGATGGATGGATGGATGGATGGATGGATGATGGATGGATGATGGATGGATGATGGATGATGATGGATGGATGGATGGATGGATGGATGGATGGATGGATGGATGGATGGATGATGGATGGATTGGATGGATGGATGGATGGATGATGGTATGATGGATGGTATGGATGGATGATGATGGATGGAATGGATGGATGATGGATGGATGGATGGATGGATGGATGGATGATGGATGGATGGATGGATGGATGATGGATGGATGATGGATGGATGGATGGATGGATGGATGGATGGATGGATGGATGGATGGATGGATGGGGTGGATGGATGGATGGATGATGGATGGATGGATGGATGGATGGATGATGGATGGATGGATGGATGATGATGGATGATGGATGGATGGATGGATGGATGGATGGATGGATGGATGGATGGATGGATGGATGGATGGATGGATGGATGGATGGATGATGGATGGATGATGGATGGATGATGGATGGATGGATGGATGGGATGATGGATGGATATGATGGATGGATGGATGGATGGATGGATGGATGGATGATGGATGGATGGATGGATGGATGGATGGATGATGGATGGATGGATGGATGATGGATGGATGAATGGATGGTGATGGATGGATGGGTGGAAGCACTACCCTGCCCACCTCAGCTGCTGCTGGTGCTGCCAGGGTCCCAAATCCAAGCTGGACGATTCCAATCCCAAAGTTGCTCTGGGTGCTTTATGAGGTGAACACAATTTACCCACTCCAGAACTCAGGAGCTGGACTTTGATGATCCTGTGGGTCCCATGTGCAGATGTTGCTTCCTGAAATGTTGGGTGGGGTTGGAAAGCCCGGGGCTGGATCTGCTGAGAGAGACAGACAGACTGCACTGCCCAGGGCAGGCTGGACACGGGGCTGCCCCTCCACCTCCAGCATCAGCTCCTCGGAGCAACGTGCTGCTCCCTTTTCCTCTGCCAAGAAAATAGCACCTATTTAGGAAGGCCTTTAAAGTTACCTGGCAGCAAACTCAAACCAAGAAGAAAGCGAAATCCTCAGATCTTAAATATAAATGATCAAAAACCCTCCTTAACAAAAAAATTCTGAGAAATTAAAGAAAAAAATCGAAAAGTACACAGCTGACTTTTAACCTCGAGGCTCTAAAGTCCACGAAGAAAGCTCTGTTGCTATTGATTCCCATGGAAAATGCTCTGATATGCTCCGGATGGGCGGCGGGATGAAACATGAGGAGCCAGGCGGGGATCGCGACCCCGCGGCCGCCCCCGTTCCACCCAAGCCCTGCCAACGCCGGCGGAGTGGGAGCTGCTTTGAAATTCATTTTGGTCTCAAACAAGGCCGGACACAGGGTGCTCCTTCCCGTGCTTTCTTTGAATCCCAGGTTTTTTTGCAGCTGGAGCTGGGGATGGGCAGAGGAGGAGCTGTGGCTGCTGCAGCCGGCGGAGCTCCCTGGGCTCCGGCTGCCGGAGCTGGGCGAGTGTAGATACTGCAAGTTCCCAAAAAAACCCCTCACTTATCTGGCCGGGGAGGAAGTGGAGCCTTAAATGCTGTGTGTTCAAAGTCTGAGCCTCTGAAGGGCTCTGCACACAACGCAGCCTCGGTTTTAATTTGGCGGTTTTCCTCCCTCGCAATAAAAACATTCCCTATCAATATTCTTTTAGGATTTTCTTTCCTCAATGCAGACACACATTTTCCTCTTCCTTTCTCTCCTCTGGCTGTGGCGTTGCCAAGGCTTGGAGCTTTGGGCTGTGTTTTCACAAAGGGTTTAGAGGAGGAAAAGAATTCCACTGCTGTAAACCCATCAGGGTTAAACCCCAATTTCCTTCCCAGCTCTATTAGTGGATAAGAGGAGAGTTCAGTCATTAGTGACTGGCAAAAGTTTATGGTGAGAATGGCTGGAGCTGAGAGGGGATTGAGGCCTGGATCTCCCACTTTCACTCCCTTCCTTTGGTTCCAGACACTGGGAATGACCTGTACTCCTGCACTGAGGGAGCTGGGAATAAGGACTGACCCTCCTTTACTTGACTAAATTAAAGATAATATCTGAAAATGTCAAAACTTGCATCAAAATGAATGGGACTTAGATGCCAAAATAGCTTTGTGTATGTGGCCCTTTAGGTCTTTATCTTGATTCAATATTCTTGGGAAGTCAGTGTGGAGTGAAGGATGGGTTTTCATCTTGGATTTTGCTGACTAAAAGTCATGGGCTGTAGGTAAATCTCACCTGGCAATATCTTACCCGTCAGAGCCCTTTCAGAACCCTGGGCAGCACAAGCATCCATCAGGGCTGACACATTAATTCAAACAGTCTTATTTTCACATCATTTAAGGCCTCTCTTCCCACTTTTGTTTTGCAATTGGAAATATTTTTGAGGCATAACACAACCACCATCCTCACACTGCTGCCTGCAACCACGGGGCCCGCAGGGACTGTTTGCATTCCAGTCAGAATTCACCATTTGAAGGGGGTTAGATTTAATCCCATCCAAATACGCATTTTGTTTGGGAGGAAAGGAAAAAAATAACATTCTCTTGCTGAGACAAATGGAGCCCAGGTGATGCTGAGGGCAGTGGGGATTTCTCTGCACCTCATCCCATCTGCAGGGGACAAAGATCAGACCCGGGAGCTGGGAGCTCTGGGCACAGCCTCAGGTGCCACAGAGGGGTGGATGCAGCCACCAGATCATCCCAGTGGGCAGGGGGCTGGGGAGGGACAGGATCTGCTGGGCACTGGCAGGAGATTTGCTCTGGAGGCTCAGGAGACCTCCAGGAAAATCAGTGGCCAACCAGACAAGCTCCAAACATCCCAGGTGGTCCTGCTGGCACCCAGAAAGGGTCACCTGCACAAACCCAGCAAGGTTTGTGCAGGTGAAAGGGGAATTTCTGTCCCTCCAGTGGGAGCAGAGAGGATGCCAAGGTTCAGGGCAGGGGGTGAGAAGAGTGGTGCTGTTCATGAATCCCAGTTTGGGTTGGAAGGGACCTTAAAATCCCTTCCAACCCCTTCCAACAGCTTTCCATCTGCTGCTTCCAGGCAGAGACAATTTCCTTGCAGTCACAGCAAGGCTGTGCCCATGGGGATGCCCCAAACCTCAACACAGGGGGCAAACACTGCCTCTGGAGTCACTCACCCTCTTCTCTGCCAGGTTTAATTCAGTTTTCCTCCTATTCAGGTTTGCAACACCTAAAAACCAAACTGCCTTTGAGGATCTCCCCTTCCCAAGCTTCAGCCAGAGAGACACAAAGTAGGTCCCAGATGGAAAATCAGGGACTGGTCATGTGAAAAGCTGATTTGCTCATGGGGAGAAGACGTGGGGCTCCAGGAATTGTGGGCTGAGGTTTTCTCATTCTCTTCTTGCTGCAGCTTAGGAAAGTCCTGCTCTGGAGCTGCTACAACCCCCCCGAGCAGAGGGAGAGACTGACCCAGCCAGGGAGTCTGATCCAGCTGGTTTATGACAGGCAGAAAAGTCAAATTGCTGAAAATGAAATCTGGAAGTTAAAAAACAGGGACATACCCAATGAAAAATGAAGCATTTATTTTCCTAACATCGATTTTTTCATCAGTTTAAAAAATGTTCATTTTGAACACTTTCTTTCTCCCATCAGTAAAAAGAAATAAAATCACAGTATATAATAAACATTTCCCAGCTAAAAAAGTTGATTTTGATGCAGCTCCATAGTTCATTTGTTCAGCAGTAACTGCTCCGCTGGATATTTGGATGAACATTTAGGGATGAAATTCAAGGAAAAATAGTTTGCTGAGATTTTTCTTCTCCTGGGTCATATCCAGTCTGTATTTATGGTAGGAGCAGCACTGATTTGCCTTGATGGAGAGTCAGCATTCCCCTTCCACCCAGCCCAACTGCTGCATCCACTCATCCCAGGATCAGACACGACCCAGAGCTGCCCTGGCCACACCAGCCACAAACGACCTCTGCTCTGCACTAATTAGAAAATGAACTTAAACAAGCAGAAAATGAAGTCTACGGAGCTGAACTGTTGGACAAACAGGAGATGGAATAAAATCACAGGCAGTGCATTGGGGGAGAGATTGGGATTGTTCAGCCTGGAGAAGAGAAGGCTCAGGGGAACCTAATTGTGGCCTTCCAGGACCTAAAGGAGCTACAAGAAAGATGGAGGGTGACAATTTACAAAGGATGGAGTGACAGGACAAGGGGGAATGGCTTCAAACTGGAAAAGGGGAGGTTTGAGTGTGATATGGGGAAGGAATTCTTCTCTGTGGGGATGGAGAGGATCCCTGGCAGTGCCCAAGGCCAGGGTGGGCAGGGCTTGGAGCAACCTGGGACAGTGGAAGATGCCCTGCCCATGGCAGTGGGTGGAACAGGATGGACTTTAAGGTCCATTCCCACCCAAACCATTCTGGGATTCTCTGAAGATGAGTTCCCCTGTGCCCACACGCAGGAAATTCCCTGGATGTGACTCAGTTTCTCCTTGGCCATGAACCAGCCTGAGCCACTTCCCAAGGGCTGAAGGCAGTGGAAAAGCCAAAGCAGATAGGTCCCTACAGGCTGGGGAAGTGGCTCCTGTCCTGCCCCACTGCCATTCCTGCTCCTGGAAGGGCCCACATGCTGCTCCCGACAAACACAGCCCTGCAAACAGACACTTGATTAAGGGTTCTTTGCTCCTACATTGAAATTGAATACAAAGCTTTTTTATTTTTTTTTTTTTTACAATCCTAAGAAGCAGAAAGGAGCTCTCGGATCCACTCCCTGTCTCATCCCTTTGTGTGATCAATCATGGCAGCATTATTCTGCCCTCAAATGCTTCCAATGAGAGGGGATATCAAAGTGGGGTTTCCTGGGTGAGCTTTAAAATGTCTTGTGGTTTCTCAGCCCATTTTCTTCTCTTTGTGTGGTGCATCTCCCTCCCTCCTCTTCTTTTCTTCACTCCAGGAAGGCTGAGATTTCTTTTTAAGCAAAGAAAAAGTGTTGGTTGTTTTTTTTGGTTTTTTTCTCTCTTCTTCATTCTGCTGCTACGTCTTCAGTGATTCCTCCTTCCTGAAGCAGCACGAAGGGTGAAATTCTGGAGAGTTTCAGGCATCATGGGGTCCTTCCCACAGGCTGTGGGTTGGAGGAAGGTCTGGCACAGACCAGGGTGAACAACTCCTGCCAGCACAGGGGCATCCACGGGCAGGAATTGGGGAAATCAGCTGGGAGGTGTTGGCAGGAGTTCCACTGGTGGCAGAAGGGCTGGAGCTCCCAGGTGAGCCCACACAAACACGTCTCTCCTGAATGTCTCCAGAGAGGACACTCCTCATCCTCCCTGGGATGAGGAGTTGGAGCCTTTCCAGTGCTCTGACACCCTCATGGAAAGCAGCTCTCCCTCAGCTCCTGCAGCAGCTCTGCCACACCCTGTCACCCAGCACAGCAGGGCTGGCACCTCCAGCAGCTCCTCCAAAGCAATTAAGCACCAATTTCTGAGCTCAGTGTCACAAGTAGCTCCCTCTCGGTAACCCCAGCAGCAAATCCAGGTTCAGAGCAGAATGTCCAGGCAGGATGATTTATTTTGGCAGTGATTAAATGATCTTAACATTTTTCCAGATGACCATCATAGATCGAAGCATTGTTTATGATGAGGACCAGGAAGAAGAAGAAATTTGTTTCTTTTGTTTTTATCAGGAGGGGTGCAGACACCCCAGAGTCGTTAAGAGAAGAAAAGTCATCTCCAAAAAGCCAGAGCTGCTTGATTACAACAGGCATCATGAGTGGGCTTCCTCCAGCACAGCAAAAGACTTTCAAAGGGCATAAATCAAAAACTGCAGCAGCGTGAAATTCGACCGAAGAAAGTCAAATGAGGTGTCCAAAGCCCTGGGCATGAGGGGCTTTCTTTAATAGCTTTGGTGACCTTTAGGGGTGGGCAGCCTCTCATGAAATGAGAATTTCTCTGTTTGCATGGCTTCTCTGTAGGTAAGCCTCGTGTGTGAGCTGGGAGGAAGGGAATGAGGGAATGCTGGGGGTGGGAATCATCTCTGAATGGGAACACCCAGGAGAGCTGGAGTGCCAGGAACACACATCAGCTGGAAGAGCTCATGGCCTTAAACCACCCCAAAGGTCCTGTGCCACCTTGGGAAATCTGAGTGAGGGCAGAGGTGGTGCTGAGGGAGGAAAAGGATGGCAGCAGAGTTGAAGCCTTTGGGACAACCTATTCCAAAGGCACCAGCACCCAGCTCTGCTCCTGCTCCCAGCACTCTGGGAATTGATTCAACTCCACCACGAAAGCCTCGGGGCTCTGCTCTGCCCAGCCTGGCACTAGGACACATCAGACACCACACACACCACGTGCAAAAGCAGCTTTGGTGTGCCATCCCCAGGAACAAAGCCCTTCTGAACAAACCCATGGAAGCTCGGAGCGCTCCCAGCCAGCTCCGGGAGTGCGAAAGCACTTTGCAAATCCACACCTCATCTTCTATTCCATTTAAATGATCTACCATCTTTAGCAGGGCTGAGCCTCTCCAGAGCCTGTATCCAAGGCAACGAGAGCTACCAGGGAAAAAATGGATCCAAGAAGTTATTAAAATCACAATATCCTTTCTGAGCAAGGTAGAGATAATGAGCGCGTTCCGCCGGCTCCGGCACCACGGGCTGGCTCCCAGCTCCTGCTGGGTGCAGCTCCTGGCTGCTGACCAAACTCCAGCTTGGGGGAGGTATTTAAGGTCCTAAAGTCACCAAGCAGCATGTCCACACCTCCAAACCTCAGCCCGAACCCAGACAGTCCCAGAATTTATTCACTGCCTGAGGAATCTCTCTCCAGCGTGGGACAGCAGCGTTTCTGAGCACTGGGAACGGGCCTGGATTTCAAATCAACGGATATTTGGGGTTGCAAAGAGGAAAAGGAAATACTGCTCTTGTGGCACCCCAGATCAGCACGCCACAGATGAGGCTGGGACCCCAGGATTGCTCCGGGGTCCATTCCTTGGAATGCGCTTCCCTTTTCCACACTGCAAGAGCGAGCGTGGAGTGCGACGAGCCCAGACCTGGTGTTCGTGACCCCAGAAACGCCCCAGGCTGGGGAGCCTGTGCTGGGAGAGGTGAGGAGCCCTGGCTGGCAGGCTCTGTGTGCTGCAGCCAAGCTCCAGGGCTGTGCTGCAGGAATGAATGCCCTCGGTGTGTGTCTGCAAATCCCGGGATTAGCGGAACGCCTTCAAACGCTCGTGCCCCGCGTGCGCCTGGCGCGGGGCAGCACCACCCCGAGCCAGGCACTGCAATTTGTTTTGATGTCTCAGGACCCTGGAGCTTCCAGTTCCATCCCAGAAACTCCCCTGGGAGTTGAAGATGAGCTCCTACTGATTTTACAATGAAGGGCAGCTTTGTCTTGCAAGCTCAAAGTCAAAATCTGGGATTATGTTTCCTCCCCACCTCTCCAGAGCGACGTGCGACGTTAAAGATTTGATTTGCAAAGAGATTGTGCAAACATTTCCCTTTATCCGTCCCTCTGTTTGAGCTCGGGGGTTTTAAAGCAAAATGCTGATCTCTCCTGGGATTTGTACTGAAACCAACAGAGTCAGCTGAGCATCAGTTTCATAAACTGCATCCATACTTGCTAAAAACGGGAGTGGATTCTCCTCAAAATAAGCCCAGGAGCAGCCAGAGAGTGGAGGTGACCATTGGAAGGGCTGCCAGTGCCTCCAGCAAACCCACAGCAAGCCTTAGTGCTGAATTCTCAAGAACAGAAAGATCTTTGTGGATACTGAATCTTGCCACAAATATTTACAGAGTCGCAGTGAGCAGATTCCAAACGGACCCAGGTAATTAATAGGCAATTAATGCCTGGTATTAATGTGCAGGCTGACACCTAAACCGCCTCCCTGGGCAAAACTGGCAGCTCCACCTAAGCCACCCCCCACATTTGCATTTCCTGGCTCTGCCGTGGGCACCAGAGCAATTTGTACCAGCACCACTGCATCTGCACACAGTCTGTCTTGTATAATTACAGCAGCAAAACAACTGGAACATTTTATGGTATTCCTCAGCTTGCAAAATTCTACCAGGATCGCTTTTAAAATGATGATCAACCGGAATTCACAGCCTCAGTCACTGAATCGTTAATTCAGTGGTTTTTAGTGTATTTTTCAAATGAAATGTTCAGCAAAGTGTTTATTCATCCTTCATTGCTTTCTAGCTGTAAAAATAATCAAATTAAATTCCACTCTCAAATTCAAACAAGACTTTAGAGGCAGAGACAGTCAAAACAAGTGTACAAGAACAGCGAAAACGTTCAGGGCATTTGCCCACCCATTTCAGATCAAAACTCCAGCCTTTGATCACTGGGATAGTTTGGCAAATCCTGCTGGAAAAATAGGAGGAAAACCGCCTCATTAGAAAAGTTTGGACCTTTTTCCTTGTTTTTCCCTCCCTCCAAAATCAATATTTTGGTGGCAGCGCTTGTCAGACAATGTGTCAGCAGCTTCCCCGTCACGCCGCAGCACCAAGCACCAGCACCACTTTTGTTTCTCTGAAGAGATGATCACAGCAATGCCCCAAAGGCCCAAACTTATATTTGTTTTGTCTTCCTTTCATCCTCCCCGAGCTAAAATATTTATGAGTTTTCTCTAAACTGCAGGCCTGGAGCATTTATATCTGCTGGGTTAAACACCCACACCCCCTCTCAGAGCTGGGCTTTGGGCTCTGCAGCCCCTCCAGCCTCACTGCCCGCTCTGGAATGTCCCTGTGCTGCCCCTTTCTGCTTCCTGCTGTCCCTTCCTGGTGCCCAGCAGCCAGGGACAGGCTCTGCACTGCTCTGGCAAGAGGAGCATCTCCCCAGCACCACCCCGGGGTGCCCTGGCTGTGTCCTGGGCAGGTGGGTGCAGAGGCAGGGGGTGAAGCTGGCAAAGGCCAAGGCAAAGCTGCTGCTATTGAGGGAATGTTCCAGGAAGCCTCTGGGCCCCTTGTGTCAAGCCTGGCTTGATGCTGAGTTTACAGGAAAGTGAAAAAAGAGGATCAAAGTGAGGGGACATGTCCCTCCACTGCCCCCCAGTTTGTCACTGCCTGGGTGCAGTGTCTGAAACTCAAGTTTTGAGGGGGAGAGGGGAATTTTTTGTGCTGCCCAGCCCTGTATCAGTGATTGAAGTGATTTCCTCCACCCTCATAGGGTTTACAAGGAACCAGGAGGGATCTCTGCAAGGGGCAGGAGGGAGATTTTCATGTTCTTTTGCCTTTTCTTAAAGGGATGCAAATAAGGGAAGCAGCAGCAATCAGGCTGGCGGCCCCAGGACAAGCTTCTCTGGAGCTTATTCTCCTCACCGTGGGGGTTTGATGAAGGCAAACTTGCCCAACTCGCTGCAGCACATGCGGAAAGAGCCCGTTTCCAAGGAAACAGGGATCTTTTGCATGTCCAGCATGTGGTCAGAGAAGGAGAAAGGTTGTGAAGACAGAGCCTGCCTTCCTCCATGGCTGCTGCTGCCTTCCTTCCCAGGCAGGCACAGAGCATTCCCAGCCTCCATGCAGCTTTGGGGGATGCTTGTTTTAACTTGGAGAAGTAGGAGATAGTCAGAGTTCATCTCTGCATCTCCTGTAAGTTTTAGGGAGCACAGCATCCCCTGAAAAAGCAACAGCTGCAGCCATAAGGAGGCTGAAAGTCCAGCCAGGAACCAAACCAGAAGCCATCCCCAGGATTTTTCCACCTCTCCAGGCAGGAATAAGCAGCAGTAAAATCCTCCCTGACATCCTGTGCAGTGTTTGGAGGGGCACAGGTCGTTTTTAGTCACCTTTTTGGGCCACCCTGGGCAGATGCTGCCAGAACTGAGGGGTTTTGCCCACGGAGGGGCTGCAGCAGATGTTATCCAAGCTCTCTCCTGCTGGGAAGCTCCTGGCTCTGAGCTGTGCGTGGCTCTGAACTCGGCTGCATCTGCAGCTCCACGTTTGCAGACGCTGCCTGTGTCTATAATTAATTAATGTTTGCACAGAGCTTTTAAGATAAAGTGGCATGTAAGTACCAACTATCATTATTATTAGGCCCATCGTGATTCAAAGCCATCAAAAGGCAGGAAATTGGGGGTTTAAGAGCCTGGCAGCCCGGTCACACCAGCCACTGCTGCACCTCAGGGCTTTGTGCTCGGGGTTTTACTCGGCAGAGTGAGTTAAGTCACAAACGTCAACTGGAGATTTGCAGGCTGAGCCCAGAATTTACTGACTTTGTGTCTTGAGGGGAGAAATCTCTGATGAAAGGCACCTTCGTCAGGGAGTCAGGAAATAAAAATCTCCTTAATGCATTAATCCAAGGGACCTTCGAGGCCCCTTGCCAAGCAGGTGCACCCAGGCTGGGTGGCAGCAGTGTCTGCCCTGCTCGGTGGCAGGGGGAGATTTGGGCCCTTTGTGTTCCCAATATCAGCACTGAAAACCAACTACAAAAGTACTAATTTCAGCTGAGTTAATTTTAAATGTCAGCCTCTAAGAATTGGGAAGGACTAATTAGGAAGGGGATGTTGGGAACTTTAATTTCACTCAGTGCAGCCAACCCTGAAGGGAATCCGGAGCTCGTAATTAGCGACACGCCTTTAATTTGACTCCAAATTTGAGTCACTAACCCTAACTAAGGCGTGCTAATGCCAGGCCCAGGTGTCCTGGGGCAAGATTCTAACTGGGGGTTTGGTGGGTGAGGCTGGGGATGAACAAACCATCCTAGCCACTGGTTTCACTGAGGTGCAAGAGGGGCTGGAGGCTGAGCCCCTGCCAGAGCAGGGAACAAAGGGGTGTCAGAAATGTCACTCGACTGCTCTTGCACTCAGTCTGACCAAGTTCTGTGCCAAGAAAGGAGAGAAAGAAAGGAGGGAGGGAGAGGGACACAGAGAAGAGAGGGCTGAGAGAGGCTGCTGCATCCTTCCCCCAAGCCAAGGCTGGCACACAGGTGCCGTGAGCTCTGCCAAGTCCCCACCTTGTGCCTCACCTGCTGCTCTCCACCTGGTCACCAGCAGAAAGAGAATAATTTATTCCTTTTGCTTCCAGGACTGCTTTTATCCTGTTTCAAACCGTTTTTGTTTTGTGCAGGACGCTGGATCAGCCCAGGCTTGGGAACATCTCCCCTCCCTGTCTACAAATCACAGATCTGGAGCTCAAATGGACACAACCAAGTCCTGCCAACAACCCCTGCAGTCCCTCCCTCCATCTGTCCCACACCTCAGAGTGTGTCCAGCCCCTGCTCCAGAATCCCTTTTGTGTCTCTCCAGTACCAGCATCCACACAGGATGACAAATGTCCCAAAAGTTTGGACAATGTGAGGACCTTGCCATGCCCCCCATCCTGTAGGACCCTGGAGAACCCAGCTGAGCAGCTGCTGGCTCTCAGAACCCAGCTGGGGTGGCCCTGCTGATTCTGGGCAGTGGGACTGAGAAGGGAAAGTCAAGTGCTGGTGGGTCCTGGGACTCCCTCCCTGTCTCAGGTTTTCCTTTCACTAAACACCTTTTAGGAGGTGATCCAGAAAGTTCTTGTATTTCTGGAGGCTGTGGGACTCTGTGCCACTGAGCTCCTTAGGCATCCACAGCCCTTGTGGAGTCCTGTGATGTCAAAAGCAGCAAGAGCCCTTCACCCCAGCTGTGCTGGATTATTCCCAAAGCCTGTGTTCCTCTTCAAAACATTCCTAGGAATGGAGGGATCAGTTTCTGAAGTGTCCACTGGTTACCTGCCTTCCCTGTTAAAAGAGCCACCACTGTGACTGGCTTGGACCATTTTTAATTCCCCTGTTCATTATTTTAACCCCTCTGTGACTGGGTTCTCCCAGTGCAGGCACCTGCTGGGCCCTGGAAAGGCTCCACAGAGCCCACCCAGGGCTGGGGTCTGCAGTGGGGTCCCCCCTCACCCTCAGGGTGAGGCTGAAGCCGGGATCCTGCCTACACACCTGCCTATCCCACCTTTCACCTGCCAGGATGTGGTTTCGGAAGCTGCCTGTGAAAACAGTTCTGAAATAGCAATGCTATAATTTTATCTCCCCGCAGAACTGACAGGCGTATTTCAACAGTGCTATATTATCAATTATAAGCCTAACAGAGCATGTTCTCCCATCTGATTGTTGGAAAAATCACTTGTCAAGGGCTGCTAAAGACCACAGCCTGTCTCCCTGCTACAGACAGCCCCGTGTGAAGCTCCTGTGGTACAATGCTTTCTCTTTTGCTTCCTTTCTTCCTTTTTGCCCTCTCTGCTCTGCCAGGGGAGAGCTGAAGAAGGTGATTTCTGTAGTGCCTTTACCCTGACAGCGTTTCTCCCAGCACAGCCTCAGGTGCTGGCAGAGCAGAGTCAGCATTAATCCAACACCGGCTCCGAGGGGAAGAGCCCAGGCAGGACCCTCCCCTTGCTCCCAAAACCCACTCCAGGGGCTTTGCTGCTCTCACAGCTCTCTCCTACACGGGAGGCCATACCCAGGGCCCTCCAGCTCCTCCTGGGAGCAGAGCTGCAGCCCCAGCCCCGTTTTGCCACCTCAGCTCTCCTCTCCTGCAGCGCCCAGGGCTCATCCCTGGGACATCACCTCTCCCTCCCGACCCTGAGATGATCCTCTCATAGCACAGGCCGTGGGTCTCCCTCAGAGATAAAGTGACAGCACTTCCCACCTCGTCTCGTGCTCTGGTGTGTCACCATCCACGAGGACACGATGCCAATTTAGAGCTCCTTACAGGCTGGGCGATGCCAATTATAACCACTTACAAACAGGACGGGGGGATTTCTAATTATTAAAAAGCTTTAGTGCCTTAAAAAGCTACAAGAAGAGAGTGAGAAAGAAAAGACTTAATCAGTTTTGCTTTGGAGTTGCCTCAAATTTGTAATTCAATCAAACCTCCCATAGCAGGAAGGATGTCTTTCTGATATTCACAGGAGCTTTCCAGGGGCTATAATCTCTGAGAGATTTATTCATACTTTCTGCATTAGCTTAAGACTGTTTTGGAAGAAACATCTCTCCCTCCCTCCCATCAGCAGAGCTCGAGAGAAGACATTAATATTAAAACAATTCAATTACTGTGACTTGGGGAGAACACGGGGCCTGGGGAAGGGCTGCTCGTGCCAGGCCAGCCCTCTCCTCTGTCCTGATTCCCCTGCTCCTTGTTCTCAACGAGTTTCCTGAAAAACAGAACAGAGCTCCTGGAGACTGAGAGGAGGGAGCCCAGCTGCCTGTCCTCACACAGCTCAGGGGGTGGCACTGCTGCTGTGAGCCCTCAGGTGTTGGGGACACCCAGGTGACACCCAGGCTTCCCAGCACTGCTTTGGGCTCCAGGGCATCCTCCCAGCTCTTCCTCCTGCTGCAGCACCCCCAAACTAAGGCAATAATCCCAAAATCCCAGACAGGTTTGGGTTGGGAGGACCTCAAAGCTCATCCCATTGTCCCCCTGCCATGGCAGGGACACCTCCACTATCCCAGGTGATTCCAAGCCCTGTCCAGCCTGGCCTGGGACACTCCAGGATTCCAGGACTGTCTGCACACGGCTTTGAGGTGCTTCAAAAAGCCAGTCCTGACTTTTTCTGTTTCCAAGTCCCCTCGTGCAGCCCCTGGGGAGGATGGTCCAGCCCCTTGGCCATCAGCAGCACGTAGCAGGAAGGAGCTGGACTGAGGCTGGGAGGAGGAGGAGGAGGAGGGGAGGAGAGGAGGAGACAACTTCGGGGGAGAGAAGGATAGGGAGTACTTTACACTTCAAAAGACACATCATCTCCTTGCTTCACAAGATCACAAGGAAGAAGGAATAGCAAGGCTAGAGGATAGATTAACCTTCCTTCTCCCTGCTGCTTCCTTGTTCTACCCAATCCATCCTTCATGCACCAGCTAATTAAACATGAAACAAGGAGAGGGGGTGCTGAGCCTCATCAGCTCAGCTCTACGTGCAGCAGTCCTGCTCCTGCAGCCTTGCAGCAGGGAATGCTCTGGTGCAGATGGTGCTGCAGGAGAGCCACAGCACGGGGAGACCCAGAGGGGACACCCCTGCCTGGGACACCCCTGCACCCTCACAGACAGCCCTGCCCATCCCTAACCACTCTGCTGTGCCTTTCTGTCACAGAATCAGAGAATCCCAGGAGGGTTTGGGTTGAGAAGATCCACAAAGATTTTCCAGTGTCACCCCCTGCCATGGGCAGGGACACTTCCACTGTCCCAGGTTGCTCCAAGCCCCATCCACTGGCCTTGGACACTTCCAGGGATCATGGAACAGGCACAGCTGCTCTGGGAATTCTATCCCAGCCCCTCCCCATCCTCACAGGGAACAATTTCTTCCCAATATCCTGTCTAACCCTGCCCCCCTTGTCCTGTCACCCCAGGCCCTTTCACGACACCGAGCTGAGAGTCCCTCCCGTGGTTGCTGTAATTTCTGACTGTAAGAACACAGCCCCAGCAATTGAATTAAACCCCACTGCTCCTGATTTACAGCAGTCCAAGAGATGGATGCTGAGCTGCCTCTGGAGAAGAGGATTCTCACGGCCTGAGCTGGGTCCCAGCGGGTTCTCTGCTCACGACTCGGTTTGTTCTCGGTGAGATAAACCCACACACGACCCTGCATGGCCAAGGGGAAAAGGAAAAGCCTTTGCAGAGGAAGGCCGGCTCAGACACGACCCCTCTCAGTCAGGGCAAGTCCACCAGGGCTGATTTTGTTAATGAGTTCACTGCTGAGGGCTGAGACCTGACAAGCTCGTTGGAAACGGAGCCTGGAGCTCCGCACGGCTCCGGCTCTGCCGAGGGAGGAGGCAGGGGAGGCACCAAATCCAACGGCTGGCAGGGAAAAGGGATCACATTTTGCAGTGGAAAGGAGTCAGAGGCCCAGCTGTCACACTCATCTGCACATCTCTATCCATAAATCCAGAGCAGTGACACCTACAGCCCTCGCTATCAACATCCACACACGAGAGAGGACTCAGAGAGGGAAATAACATCGCTGGGGTGAGATTGTTTTATCTCCCTCCCCGGCTCTCAGGGGCAGCAGCCTGAGAGCTGGAGATGTGCAGAGCAACTGCCAGCAGAGGGGAGGAAGGTACCAACACGGGAGCCTCTCTTTTCCCTGAGGATGCTGTTATTTTTCCAGCTTGCCAGTTGCAGTGAGCGCCTGCTGCATGTGTGTGCCTCTGCCCGGGAGAAAACGTGCTCTGGAATCACCCAGCAGGGACAAAAACCCATCCTGCCCACACAGGCAGGCTGGGGCTGCCCCAAACACAGCCTGGGGTGGGCACAGGTGAGAAGGGAACACAGCTTGGGGTGGGTACAGGTGAGAAGGGAACACGGCTTGGGGTGGGCACAGGTGAGAAGAGGAGCTGGGATCACAGCTTGGGATGGGTACAGGTGAGAAGAGGAGCTGGGATCTCAGCTTGGGATGGGCACAGGTGAGAAGAGGAGCTGGGATCTCAGCTTGGGGTGGGCACAGGTGAGAAGGGGAGCTGGGATCACAGCTTGGGGTGGGCACAGGTGAGAAGGGGAGCCTGGATCACAGCTTGGGGTGGGTACAGGTGAGAAGAGGAGCTGGGATCACAGCTTGGGATGGGCACAGGTGAGAAGAGGAGCTGGGATCACAGCTTGGGATGGGTACAGGTGAGAAGAGGAGCTGGGATCACAGCTTGGGGTGGGCACAGGTGAGAAGAGGAGCTGGATCTCAGCTTGGGGTGGGCACAGGTGAGAAGGGGAGCTGGGATCACAGCTTGGGGTGGGTACAGATGAGAAGGGGAGCTGGGATCACAGCTTGGGATGGGTACAGGTGAGAAGAGGAGCTGGGATCACAGCTTGGGATGGGCACAGGTGAGAAGGGGAGCTGGGAACACAGCTTGGGGTGGGTACAGGTGAGAAGGGGAGCTGGGATCACAGCTTGGGATGGGCACAGGTGAGAAGGGGAGCTGGGATCACAGCTTGGGTTGGGCACAGGTGAGAAGGGGAGCTGGGATCACAGCTTGGGATGGGCACAGGTGAGAAGGGGAGCTGGGATCACAGCTTGGGATGGGCACAGGTGAGAAGGGGAGCTGGGATCACAGCTTGGGGTGGGTACAGGTGAGAAGGGGAGCTGGGATCACAGCTTGGGATGGGCACAGGTGAGAAGGGGAGCTGGGATCACAGCTTGGGGTGGGTACAGGTGAGAAGGGGAGCTGGGATCACAGCTTGGGATGGGCACAGGTGAGAAGGGGAGCTGGGATCACAGCTTGGGATGGGCACAGGTGAGAAGGGGAGCTGGGATCACAGCTCGGGGTGGGTACAGGTGAGAAGGGGAGCTGGGATCACAGCTTGGGATGGGCACAGGTGAGAAGGGGAGCTGGGATCACAGCTTGGGGTGGGTACAGGTGAGAAGGGGAGCTGGGATCACAGCTTGGGGTGGGCACAGGTGAGAAGGGGAGAAGGGAACACAGCTTGGGGTGGGTACAGGTGAGAAGAGGAGCTGGGATCACAGCTTGGGATGGGCACAGGTGAGAAGGGGAGCTGGGATCACAGCTTGGGGTGGGTACAGGTGAGAGGGGAGCTGGGATCACAGCTTGGGGTGGGCACAGGTGAGAAGGGGAGCTAGGACCCTGCTCCCTGCCGTGGGCATTGCTGCCATCAGGACATGCTTGTCCCCCTGGCAGGTGAGACCTGGCATTCTGCTGTGCCAGAGGGACGGGGAAAGGGGAGGCTCCTTCATCCATGCAGGCAGCAGCAGCAGCTCCAGGCACGGGGGAGGGCCAGGAGCCAATTTACTGCCAGGTACCACACACTTTGTGACTTCGAGTTTCTATTTTTAAGCTAATGATGGGCCCATTCTGTTCCCTTCTCTGGTGTCACCTCACCAGGGGAGTTGTTGCAGCAAATTCCAACCCAACACCCACCACTGGGATGAGGTGGCCAGGGAAGCTTTTGGGATTCTCTGCAGCCCACACGGCCTGACCTCCCCCCTCACTCTGTGACTCAGGAAAAGGAGAATAAAAAGACTTTGCAAAGCAGGGTGAGACCTTCAGGAGAGTGACAGATTTCTTTTGAACACGTGTGAAGCACAGTGTTTTCTTACTTATCAGGGAGTCTGGAACACAAGTTGCTGCTCCCCACATCGACACCTCGGCGTGTTTGTCGTCAGAGAGGCAGCTCTGCAGCAAGGAGCCGCCTCTGCCACTCCAGATTTGGTTGCTTGTAAGAAAAGCAGGAAGTTTTTCTTCTATTACAGCCACCCAGCCCATTTTCTCCAGCTCCAAGCCTTGCTCTCCCTCCCTCAAACACCAATGCCTCACCTCAAAAATATCCTTGCTAAGAGTTTCCAGCTTTTGTCTGCTTCACCAGAACAATCAGATTTTGGTGAGGGGTTTTTTAATGTGGGCTAAAAACGTGTTTACCTTATTATAATCCTGAGTGGGGCATTCTGAGGACTACCTAGATCTGAGAATTACACAAATCAAGCCAGACCACACGTCTGAGGCCGAGCCTGGCTGTGCCCAGAGCAGCAGGGCTGGCAGCTGATCAAGGGATGGAAATGCCCTTTCAGCTCTGCTCTCACCTGGCTGTGGCAGCCTGGCTCAGCAGCTCCTCAGAGAGGGCTCTTTATTCCCCAGCTTTGCCAGCACAGAGGTTTGGGTACTGCAAGGCAGCACAATGACCTCGGAAAAGACAACAGGAATGATTCGACTGGAATGGAATCAAGGGACTGAGCTGCATTAACAACAGGAAATTGCTCAGAGAAAGAGCTCGCAATAACAGGCAGTTCTCCTGTCCCATGGCAACTGGGGATTAAGTGTGCGTGTAGATAGGGGATAAACATGCAGATTTGATCTGAAAAGCAGAAATTTACCTAAAAACAGTTCCACTCTCTTCAATCCTCCCTTATCTGAGCTGTTTTTCTCAGCCACCTGCTCTTATCTCCAAGGGGCTTGCTGATTCCACATGGGAAGGATTCACTAAGGAGGAAGGGCAGCTCCAGCTTCTCCAGCATTTTCTGTCTGTCCCAGAGGTGCAGCACATCTGGAAAGGAGCTCTGGCACCCTCTGGGAGCTGCTCAGGCTCCCAAAAGAGCTTCCTCAGGAGCAAAGCATTTTGTACCTTCCCAGCAAAATCAAGCCCACTCCCATACCTGGTCACCCAAAGGCATTTCCAGAGAATATCCCAAACCACAGAAAACAAACTCCACAATTGCACCCAGTGATCCCCTGAAGGAGAGAAGCCCTGGATGAACCACAGGTCCAGCTGTACTCCTGAAAAATGGCACAAAATGGCTGCTGCCAGCCTGGAACATCTGCAAGGCCTCCTGAATCCACAAAACCCTCTCCCTGTTCACATGAAAACTTTGTCTTGAAAAGCCTGGTATTGTTCTGAGGCTGATCTTGACCTTCATGGGCCTTGAAGGTAAATTCCCCCTGCTTGGTTCTGGCTGTCCAATGCAATTATCAGCCCATTCTAATGAAATTCACCCCAAGCAGAGAGGCAGCGTGAGGTTCCTGTCCTCAGCCAGGTTCTGTGCAGGGGCTGTGAATGAAATTCAGCCTTTTCTTCACTTCACGGGTCAATTCCAGCTCTTTCAGACCTGGATGTAAAATCCTTTTTCAAACAATTGCCTGCCTAATTAGACAACTCTGGGATCATCCCGTGCTCTCAGGGCAGCAAAGTTTCCTGCAGCAGCTAACAAAGAGTTCACTTTGCTTTTTCCATGCTTCTGGTGGCTAAAGCTTCCCTGGACAAAGAACAACTCAAAATTATGGGCAGAGGGCTCTTGTTTCTGAAAGTCCTGGCTCTTGAGAGCTCTCCACTCCTTACTGTCATATTGCTTCAGTCCTTGGTGAGGTTTCCTCCCCTTTTCCAAGTTACCAAGGCTGTGATTAGCTAACAGCTTGAAAAGGTTTAAACTTCTCTTTTTAAACTTCTCTTGACATGGGGATTTTTCAAAACCCACCTCTGGTCTACATTTGGAGATGTAACAGTTCCCTTGCTGTCCTGTGATGCCCTGAAATGCCCAAGCATTGATTTTGGGCTGGAAGGAAATAAATAATGAGATAATTGACATGTCTGGGGGTGCTCCCAGCAGCACACGAGGTGTGCCTGCAGTGACCACCCCTCCCTGCCCTTCTACCCATGGCTGGCCACCATGAAAGCAGAGAGGATGGAAGGGACCAGAGTGAAAAAACCAAGACCAGCCCCCAAAATGCTGAGGAACAGTGCCTGAGTGAGTCCCATGGCAGCCCCGGCTCCATTTCACTCCGTGCATCTCCATCCAGCCCGATTTGCTTGGACAGCCTGGGAGATGAGCAATTAGAGCCCTAATCAATAACATCCAGAGCCCTCCCCGCTTCCAGCTCCTTAATTGGCATCCTGGTGCCAGGGGAAGGTCAGGCCGGGGCTGTGGAAGCAAACAGGGGAAGAATTCCCAGAGCAAAGTGCAAACAGATCCCAGAGCAGGAGGCTCAGGTATTGAACAAAGCAGGTTTGGTTCAATACCAGCAGAGAGGGCACTGCTGGGAGGAGACACAGGTTTGGTGAGGATAAACCCAGCCCACAGCTGGCCAGGTGTGCTCTGTGCAAACACCCTGTGGAGCCCCACAAACCCCATTTTAGCATTCTCTGGGGATATTTGCAGTCCCCACAGCCTGAACAGCCCCTCCTGCCTCGGGGCTGCAGCCTTGGCCCTGTGGAAGCCCAGGGTGTCTGAGGAAGCAGCTGCAGCCACAGCTGGCCACGAGTGGCCCCATCAGAGCCACCCCCCCGACACCTCTGGGCCCTCACTGCAGCAGGATCACATCACATCACATCCCCTCCGACATTCCCCAGCTCCAGCAGCATCCAGGCTCCTTCCCTCAGCTGCTGAAAGTGGGACAGGCTCCAGGGCTTCCCAGAGCTGCCCTCCTCTCCCCAGTCACTGCCACCAGAAAGGCAACTGGGGAATTGCCAGCCAAGCCACCTCTCCCACATCCCAGTGCTCCTCAGCTCCTGCCAGCCCCAGATAATCCTGAAATGGTCCGCATGAAATGGAAAACAAGTCTGAAAGGTTTTGTCTCTGAGGTAATTCACTAAATAGTCCATAAATGTCTAATTTAACAGGAGCCATCCTACCTTGAAATCTCTGCCTGGAGAGTTCGGGAGCGTATTTCCTTTTCGTGATGGAAAGAATAGAAAAAGAAATTCAGCAACCCCCTAAAACTGATGACTTTGTTTAAATTCCTTCCAGAATTGTGGTTTCATACCAAGAGACCCAGGCCTGCTACCAGGACATCTTTTTTTCCAGGAAGATGACAATTTAATTGAGCCAGCATTCTCCATGCAGAAAAAAAGGGCACGGGGATATCTGAACTGACATAAGAGCATTTCTGTAAAACACTCACATGCTTAATCCTGAGTGTGTGCTCAGCCCTGCTCCTGCTCCACGTGTCAGGAATGCGATGCCAGCCTGCAGACTCGAGTGCAGCTTAACAGATGAGCTTGAAGACCTCAAACCACCAGCAGGTCAGACCCCATCCCTCACAAACCGCCTGCTTCCCACCCAAAGTGAGGCCAGCACCTCCCAGATGAGGATCCATCCTAAGATTTCCTACTGAAGCATTAAATTGGAGCTGGATCCTCAGCCCCCCCAGCAGCAGCAGCGGGGTGGAGGTGCCACATTCTCCAGAGATCTCCTGCTCTGCCCCTTCCCTCCACTTCAGATGTCCCTTCCCAAGGGCCAAAGGTGACATTAAGCAAAGCTCTGTTGTCCCTGCCCTTCTCCCTGGCTGTGCAGGGACCTGGAGGCAGCGCTGAGTTCACAGATGTGTCACTCTTGTCACTGCAAGGCTGCACCTGGGACAGAAACAGGCAGAAATTAGTGGCAGAAAAAAACAGGGAAAAAAATATTTTTTTTATAGGAAAAAAAAATAAAATTAATATATCCACTTGCAAGAGGGAAGCAGCTCCAGAGGGTCTGTGAGGCAGCAGCAGCCCCTGGGTAAAACCAAGCCTTGCAGAGCCAGGAGCTTCCTTGGGCTGAGCACAGCTGGAAGGAGCACAGCTGGAAGGAGCACAGCTGGAAGGAGCTGGGGCTGATGTGGCTGCACAAAATCCCTCAGGATGGAGGTGCTGGGGTCCTCCCCACGGGCTGACAGCAGCAAGAGGGGGTTTGGTGTTGCTGGGCTGAGCACAGGGGTGAGGAACCTTGGGGCTGAGTGTGGGGACCTCGACACAAAGTGCTGGATCCTGCACCCAAACAGGGCCTGAGGCAGTCAGAGGGGATTTTACAGAATATGGGAGCACCACAAGGGTAATCCTGGTCCTGTTATGGTCACACAGTGAGGTGTTGGCAGACTGGAGAAAGAACAAATTCATAAAATCGTCATAGAATCATAAAATCCCAGAATGGTTTGAGATGAAGGGACAAAAAATCCCAGAATGGTTTGGGTTGAAGGGACAAAAAATCCCAGAATGGTTTGGGTTGAAGGGACAAAAAATCACAGAATGGTTTGGGTTGAAGAGACAAAAAAATCCCAGAATGGTTTGGGTTGAAGAGACAAAAAATCCCAGAATGGTTTGGGTTGAAGGGACAAAAAAATCCCAGAACGGTTTGGGTTGAAGGGACAAAAAATCACAGAATGGTTTGGATTGAAGGGACAAAAAATCCCAGAATGGTTTGGGTTGAAGGGACAAAAAAATCCCAGAATGGTTTGGGTTGAAGGGACAAAAAATCACAGAATGGTTTGGGTTGAAGGGACAAAAAAATCCCAGAATGGTTTGGGCACCACAGACCCTGCCTGTCCCCACCTCTTCCCCTCCTGCAACCCTTCCCATTTCAAGAGGAGAGATTATTGATTGTTGAGCTTGTTGTACAGGCTGGCATGATTTATTTAAGCATTTGCCAATAAACACCAGGATGGGAGGCTGTTTTTCCAGCATTCCCACAGTGGAGCACTAGAGGAAACAATAACCAGCCCCGTGATTGTTACTGTGGGACTTCTCCTGCCAATTACACTGAGTTACAAGTTTCAGTTATGGGATATAAAATAATTAACTTCCTAAGGTCTAAGAAGAATTGCTTGCTCTCTATGAAGGATCTTCTTCCTCTAGATTTTTATGCCAACACAACGTATAATGACTGGAGTTCAAAAAAACCACTCTGCAGACTCCACAGAAGTCAGTATTTCATCACTTCTGCTGCTCACCACGATTTTAATAACAAAAACAGGTTGTCAGGGTCATAAACCCCAGGTGAACATTCCCTTCCTGCCCACATTCCCGTGGCAGGAACAGGACTTTGAGCCAGAAGAGCACTGCATGAAAACAAAGTGCATTTAGCAACAGCTCCGGGAGATTTGTCATATAAGTTTGAGCTTAATGAAAGTAAAAATCAAATTAAGGATCTTGCAAAGTCCTCCTTGGGATTTTTCAAGTGATGAGATTTAATTAAAAGTAAGCAAGGAAAAAGGAAAGCATTGCACGGGCTAAGAGGAATAACCCAGAACTGCATGCAGGACAGTGTGAGCAGAAAATGGGAGGAAAAACGAAGAGCAGCGAGCCCTGGTGGGGAAGGATTTTTTCTCAGGGATGGTTTCTGGTCAGAGCAGTCTGAGAGATCTCTGCAGACTGGGGGAGCCTCCTCCTGCCCCTCTGGTTTAACTGGGATGGAAAGGGGGTGAGGGCTGACACAGCAGAAGAGTCCCAGGTGCTGTGGATTATTGATTTCTATAAAATCATGGAAGCTTTGAGTAGTTTGGGTTGGAAAGGACCTTAAAACTCATCTCATTCCACCGCCTGCCATGGGCAGGGACACTTCCACTGTCCCAGGCTGCTCCAAGCCCCATCCAACCTGGCCTGGGACACTTCCAGAGATCCAGGGCAGCCACAGCTTCTCTGGGAATTCCACCCCAGCCCCTTCCCACCCTCCCAGGGAGGAATTTCTCCCCAGTCTCTAACCCAAACTCCCCTCTGTCAGTTTAACTCAGATTCACATACATTTATTGACTACTTTCAGCCCTAATAAATATCCGAGATGTGTAGCTGAAGGTTCAGATTACATTTTGGATCCAAACTAGGTCACATTTGCTTCCAAAGCCAAAAAAATAAGCTCTCATTCCAAAGCCACAGGATAAACAGAAGCCTTTCCATCATCATGGAGCATTCTTCATCCTGATGTTCCTTTCAGAGCACAGACCCTCTCATGCATAAATGCCATGGTAGGACAAGGATTCAGGAGTGGCGGGTTAATGTAATAATGTTTTGCAAAATGAGAAAAATAATCAAATAAGCCCTCAAATGGAAATGTTGGCATTCACTCCCAACAGTGCAGTGTCAAAAAAGGAGATTATAATTACCTCTAAGGCTCACAACAGCAAATGCAGCTCCCCACAGGGGTTTTACCTCCATAAATTAAAAAACATCCCCATTTACAGGTATTGGCTCCATTAAGCCCTATGGAAATCCTGCACACTGAAAAGCCCATAATCCCCTCCTCAGACCTCACAGCACCTGGGGGGTGTCCCCAGCTGAGGAGCAGGAAAATCTCTGTCTCCAAGTGCAAGTCCTTCCCTTTCAGCCCAGGATGTGCTGAGCAGGACTGGCAGATCCTGGGGATGCTCTGGGATTCTCAGCTGCAGGATCTCAAAGCACATTTCAGCTCTGGCAGCACACAGGGGGATAATCCCTCCTGCAACACCCACAGTCCTGACTAAACACGAGAGGAAAGGCCCAAATTTCCAGGGATGGGGCCTGGGCTCAGCTCAGGGGCTGCTTTTGCTCCTAAGTGAGGCTCAAAATCATTTTTTGGGTTACTTCATTCCTGTTGTGCAACCCAAGGTGAAGGATGCCGCCCTGCCCCTTCACCCCCAGGGTATTTTCTGGCAGCTGGACACTAACCAGGGATGGAGATGGACTCAGGAATCTCATGGGATTGAGAAAAAGCTGATAGGCTCAGAATCTTTTCTGACAAACCCCTCACACACCCCGATCCAGAGACCAGTTTTGGTATTGGGGCTTCCCAGTAACTCCTCATGTTCTGTAGCTGCTAAAATTGGTAATTTCCTTGTAAAAACGTTTAAAAACAGTTTTATCACTTGCCTTTAAGATCAGAATTAAAGATGTGCCATTAAATAAACCCCCCAGAGAAACAGAAACATCTCCTGTTCCTGGCTCTGTTGACCTGGGGGCTCCAGGAGGATTTTGCAGGTAATTTCGTGGCTTCTCTCCTCTGCCTCAGCTCCAACCACAGCCCCAGCACTAACAAATGCATTTACAAGTGGTTTTTGCTCACTCCATTGAATCACCGTGCCCTGGGTTCGTTTCCAGCTCCTGATTTCCCGCTGGGATTTTGGGAAGGGGCCGATTGAACCCCCCAGCCTTCCCCTGCTCTTTCATTTGCAAACCCACAAAGGAGCGTGGAGGGTTTGAGTCATCTCTGAGTCAGCTGCTCTCAGCACACCAAACCCGAGGCCAGCAGCTGGGGAAAGGGAATTATTCTGGGTGATGGAGAATAAACCATGGGCTGAGGCTCCAGGCACGATCAGTCCTTGCAGAGGTTACTGCATTTAAAGGGAGAGTGAATCCTCCAGCAGCACTGGGAACAGGAAGAGAGGGGATGTAGTCTAGCCTAGAGCTCCTGAGCTTTTAAAACTCATTTTTTTCCTAATGTTTTAAGTTTCTGAAGCTTGTTCTCAAGCTCGTTCAGCAACTTTAAAATCCTTAATTCTTCAAAATTAATGCCTCACCACCATGGTTTGATCTGAATGTGATTAGGAAGGTTGTGAGAGCAGCTTGCCCAAGGGGAAGGGTGGAATGGGGGGCAGGAAAGATGCACAGGTTTTTGGGATAAAACCCCCCTGTTTTGGGGCTGGCTGCAGGCGGATGCAGGAATGATGGAGCAGGAGGGGCTCTTGCAACTGGGAGTGAGTGGAAAGCAGAGCTGGAGAGCCCCTGGAGCCCAGAGCCCAGCACAGGGCTGGCTCCTGGCATTGATTCCCCATGGCAGCAGCCAGCCCTGACTGCAGCAGGTGTCAGAACAAACCCTTCCATCACATCAAGAGAGGCTCCACGGGGAGGGTGAGAAAATCAGGAGGAGCCATTTCAGGCCAGACCTGCTTGGACCTGGCTCTGCTGGGCCTCAGGCTCTGGCAGGTCCCAGCCCATCCCACTGGGCTGTTTGATTCCAGCTCCATGGCCTCGTTCCTCCTGCTCTTCTCCTCTGCTGGGGATTTCTGACACTTAGGGAATAACCAGCTGGAGCAAAACTTCCATTTCTTCAGCTTTCCTCATTACTGCTTCTTAGGATTTGAAGTCTTCAGGCATCTGATAAATAAAAATCCTGCCTTTCCTACACAGTTCTGTGTCCTACACCCACCAAAAAGCAAAAATAATCATTTTCTTATATGAAAACAAAAGTATAATCAAATAGTGTTTTTCTAGATGCCTGCTCACACTCTGCGGTAGGAAATTAATTCCAGAGAGAATCTTGCTGAACTCCAAGGCCTGACAAACTTTTCATGCTGTAATCATTTTCAGAGGAAGGGAAAACAAAATACATAAAACAGACAAATGGAAATATCACTAATCCCATCATGGCTGCTGAGGAAAGGGTAATATAGAGAAAGATGACAGAGTGAAATTGCTCCACAGGGAATTTTCAGCTCAAGTTCTCTGTCTCCTGAGCTTTCCAGACCACTGCCTCACCTGGGGGCAGGAGCTCTGCTGATGGCAGCCAAAGGTCTGCTCCCACTTCCAGGGGCTTTTCCCATCCCTCGAGTTTGTGCTGAAGGAGCAGAACAGCTCAGAGTGGGGAGAGCAGCTGGAGCTGCCACCACCCCTGGGGACACGGCAAGAGTTTGGGGTTCAGACTGAAAGAGGGGAATTTTGGGAAGGAATAGATACAGGGAAGGAATAGAAATAGGGAAGGGATTGTTCCCTGTGAGGGTGGGCAGGCCCTGGCACAGCTGGGGCTGCCCCTGGATCCCTGGAAGTGTCCAAGGCCAGGCTGGATGGGGCTTGGATGGACCTGGGACAGTGGAAGGTGTCCCTGCCATGGTGGGGGATGGAATGGGGTGAGCTCCAAGGTTCCTCCCTAACCCAAACCATTCCATGATTCCATGGTTTGTGGGATTTTGTTGAATTGTAACAGGTTTTTGTTAATACAGAATCCCAGAATCATTAAGGTTGGAGAAAACCTCCAGGGTCAAGTCCAGCCCTTGACCTAATCCCACCATGCCCTCTAAACCTCATTGTGGCACGAGGAGGACAATTCCCAGCTTCCATAGAGGAAGAAAATGCCCAACTTTGGTGGCAATGGAAAATTTTAGGAGCACTAAAAGCCACCAGAGTGAGCATCAGACACCCACACCCCATTTACAGTAGAACTGGACTTAAACCCTGGCTTAGCTGTGAGGTAAATGTTGAACTGCTTGGATGAATTGAGGTTCTTCAGAAGGAGCAGAAACTCCCCTTTCACACCACAGCCCAAATAAAGCATCACTGACTCACTCCAGCCATGAACCACCAGCCAGGCAGCCCTGCCACCTTTCCTTCCTCTCTGAAGTCTGTGGCTGGCAGTGGAGCTGAGCTGCGAAGAAATTACCCCCTCCTCCAGAAAAAAAACCCCACCCCAAACACCCCCAAAACTAAATTTGCAACAGTCAGCAACCAACACTGTCAGCAAACTTTTCACATCCACCAATTATAGCTCAGCCCCCCCTCACTCTGTCACTCAAGCATCACCTGCAAGATCAACCAGACCTTTATCCGAGTGTTTGGCATCTTTCTCACAGAAGGATTCAAGGGATCTCACAGACAAAAGGTGTTCTCACTTTTATTTTTCTGTTTTAAGTCTTGCTTATTTAAGAATATTTGTCTCAGTGGCTAAACCCCCGATGTTTTACTTGTTGCAAGAGAGAAAAAAGCAGCGACGCTGGCTCAGGGAAGGAGCTTAAAAAACCCTCCCAGGGGTCCAAATGATTTATTCTCTCTTTGGTCCTTCAGACTCCTCTTCTATTAAAAAAAATGGGTGAAGTTTAGCCCTCTGAAAATTAATTGCTGACAACTTCTTGCTGTGATGTATCTCTCCAGAGGTTTTGCTGGCACCTGCAGAGTTGCTGCTCTGCACATCTGTACTGAGCGCTGCCTGCTGGCCATAAATCCACGTGTGCCTCTCCTCCCATAAATATTCCAGATGGGAGGGAGAGCCAGCTGGAAGGGCAGGGGGAGAGGGGAATTAGCCAGGCTGGCTCTTCCCAGGCAGCCCCAGAGCCTCCAGCTAAGGAGGAGGGTGAAGCAGAGACAGGCAGAGCTTTATTGATGGTTTGGGACGACCAGCAGAAAGCCCAAACAATAAAAAAATCACTGGGATTGCTGCCTCGTGTGTGCAGGTTAAACCTCCTCCAGCTTTCCCCATCATTTCATTCCCCACCATCACCACCCTGCTCCTTCAGGTAAAAGCTGTTTGTGAGCAGAACTAAAAAAAAAAACCAAAAAAACCAGCGATGCCACCACCAAGGAAAACCTGTCAAACTCCAGGTTCGGAGAGCTCAGAGCTCCTTTTGTTCTTTTGAATGGGGCAGGAAAAGAAGTAATGCATGAAAAATGGAACAAGGTGTCAGTATTTATATCCACAAAGCCAAGGCAAAGGAACAGCTCCTTGAAAATGGCTTTCCTGCCACCAGCCCGGGAGTGCTCAAAGGGAGGGATTAAAAAAGCAGGGGCATGATCTGAGCAGCTCAGCTCCTGCAGAGGAAGAAACTCATCTGAGACACGTTATTTGCCAAGCCTGACCTTTGTTGGCTTGGTGGGAATCTCAGGAGCTGGAGGTCGAAAGGTCTTTGGCACCTGGGAGGGGGAGCAGCAGCCACCACACGAGTGGATTTTCAGCCACACCACAGCTTTTGTTTCAATTTCCTCTCTGGTTAACAGCTGATCCCTTTGCAGGTGAGGAGAAATGAGCAGGAAAATGGGGATGCAGCTCAGATGGATGTTTTGGGCTTGGCTACTGTGAGTCACTTCGATTTCCTTGTGCATCAAAAAAATCCATTCTGTTATCAATAAAGGGTCTTTTTTGGAAGTGTGCAGCTGAGACATGAAGTTACACAATTCCCCTAAGACAGCAAGGAAAGGGGGTACTGATGGTACATATTGAGGGGTTTGTCTTTTTGTAAGACAGGGATTTTGGAGAAATGGAGTTACAGTCTTTGAGCAGGTCAAAAACTGGAGCAAATTCATCATTGATGATTCCTAGGGAGAATCTGAGTTAATTTTTTCTTAGAAGTTGCTACAAATCCTACAAAATATTAGCTTTGGTTCAAAACTATATAATTTGTGGTCTAATTAATTCTCCTATTTAAGTTGTTAGATACTTTTGTAGATAAATTTTGAGTGATCAGCCAGATTGGTACAACATATTTCATTAAAATTTTAACATTAAATCCTAATTCAGTGAAAAGTAAGGAAAAGTCCACTTTTGGAACTTTGAACAGGGAATAATTGGGAAAGGATAGATTATTTCTGTCTTTACTAAATCTCATTTTCTGGCAGAGTTGGCACTGCAGCTCCAGGAGGGAGTCCCTGCTGAAAAGTCAGCATTCTCCTCCTCAGCCAGGTTAAAATCTTTTCTCAGTGGCTCAGGATCCTCAGCTTGGTGCAGTTGGGAGTGGAGATCCAGGGAAGCATCACCCTGAGAGGCAAAACTCAAAGGCTCCAGCTTTCTTTGCATGAAGAAAGAATATTTATTCTTAGGGATCGTTCTTTTTTTTTGTATATTTTCTACAGATTACTGTGGTTGGTGAATGAGAAACAGAATTTTTAATTTATATTGGTCAAACTAGAGGGACATTAAAAGAAAATCCCTCTCACAGCAAGAATGGACAACATGGGTACTGTTACAAAACCAGCTCTGATGTTTTGTTCTTTTCCTGGGAAAAGAATTTCAGTGATTTAAAACATCAGGAAAACAGAGTTTTAGAAACTCAGAGATTTCAGGCCTGAAACCCAGACTGCACTCTCCCTTGCAGAAAGCAGACAAAATGAGGACAGCAAGCAGCAGGGAGGAAGGGTTGGTTAGTGTGCAAACAGGAATAATAATAATAATAGTAGTAATAATAATAATAATAATAATAATAATAATAATAATAATAATAATAATAACAACAACAACAATAACAATAACAATAATAATAAATGAGTGATGGAGAATTCAAGTGGAATATCAGGGGAAATATCCACCATGGAGAATCCCCGAGCTCTGCCAGTCTCTGGGGTGGAAAACACTCCCTGGCATGGCAAAAACATCAGCCCTGCCCTGCTCCAAACCCAGAATTTTGGGTCAAACCAAGAGCCATGAACCCTCCCAGCCTATGCCATCCCTGTTGCCAGGGCTCAGGAGTCCAGGCAGTCTGGATCTCCTTCTCCTGCTCCCTGACCGTGGGGAATGGCTCTTTTCTGTAAGGTGAGCAGCTCCTGCCTCGCCTGCCTGCAGACTCTGCAGTGTTTTCCACCAAGAGCTGTCCCAGCAAGATAAACCAGGCACATTTGTGCAGAAAGAATGACAGGATTAAGTTTTGTTTTATTATTTCCTTCCTCTCAGGTACTCGTGATACCAAGAAGAGATGCAGATGCAGAAGGAGTGGAATAGGAGTGGGCAATAAAACAACAATAGGTTGGATTGAACCATTTTAGGAGCCAGAGCAAATTTACAAAGGAAAAAAAAAACCCAACTTAAAATATAAATAGTTACAGCAGGAGCACATCCCAAGGAAGCAGATGGTACAGTCTGTTTTACTAATTAGTTTTCAGACCCAGTTGTAGAAATTAGAAGTGATAAACAGCGTTTCTGTCAGGATCCAAAAGTGTTTGAAGCACTGTAACAGAGTTGAGTAATTGCAGGGGAATGTTCACAGAGGGATCTGAAGTCACTATTTCAGTACAGCGTGGTTTTTATTCCTTTAATGACAGGCCACGTTCCTTCACAGGAGAAGGAAAATTGAATCAGGAAATAGTGGAATGGTTTGGGTTGGAAGGGAATGTAAAGATTATCCATTTTCACCCCCTGACCATGAGCAGGGACATCTTCCACCTGACCAGGGTGCTCCAAGGCCTGGCCAGCCTGGCCTGGGACTCTCCCAGGGATGGAGCAGCCAAAGCTTCTCTGGGAAATCCATCCCAGCCCCTCCCCACCCTCACAGGGAACAATTTTTTCCCAATATCCCATCTGACCCTGCCCTCTGGTAATGGGAACCCATTGCACCTTGTCCTGGCCCTCCACTTCCTGATGTGGAGTCAGTTAGAATTGATCTCATTCTGGTTTTCAATTTGTATTTTTTTTTTATTATCTCCTTATTTATTCCCTTCCCTTGTCCCCACACACCGGCAGGTGTGCTCACAGTGGCCAGGCCAAGGCTGGGGAGGTGCACAGACATCTCACCACCCACAGACAGAGCCCAATTCCTGATCCCCCTCCACGTGCAACACAGCTCTCTGATCAGCTCACAAGAATTAATCAATCTCCAGCTCCTGTTTTGGAGAGCAGACGGAACAAAACGTTGCTATTCCCATTTCTCTCCGGGCTCACAGATGGGCTGGGGCTTCACAGGAGCATTAAGAGCCCCCCAAGCCCCCCAGCCCTGCATCACTCAGGGAGGGGAAGGAGAGGCAGGGTTTAAGCTCTCCCCAAATCCATGGCTGTGCCTGCAGTAATGATTTTGCAAAGGCAAGGGGAAGCAGAATTGTTCAGAACGATCCTTTCCCAGCCCAAATGCACAGAGATGGAATCAGAGAATCATTAGCGTTGCAAAAAAACCTCCAAGATCATCAAGTCCAACCTTTGAAAATCTTCAAAATCTGCGTGGTTTTAGTGCCTAGCAAGAGAACTTTCTGCAGATTATCAGAACGGCACTTTTGGGGCAAAAATCTGCAGTTTGGCATGGAAAGAATTTGTTTCCTTTTGTGCTGGAACAGGCAGTACAAAAAGAATATTCTGACATGCACAAAGAAAGGCATTTAGGGTAAGTCAGAAACAAAGAATGGGTTTCCTTCCTGGTGGACTGTGAAGCACTGCAGGGAAAACAACCCTGCCAGGAGGAGAAATGCTAAATCCAAAGATTCTCTGGGGAAATGGCAGGGAAGCATCCCCAGCCCCTCCTGGCTGCAAAGCTCCCAGCACAGCCCCACAGGTCACAGCAGCCTCCCTGCTCAGGGCACCAGGGGAAAATAGCCTTGAACCCCCCTGGGAAACCAAGTGCTCCAGGCAGTCTGTTCTACTTCAAGGAGAAGAAATTCTATGAGGAAAAAAAATATAAAAATACAAAAATCAATGATTCTCACTTGAAAAATGGTCACAAGTCATAAATCCCATTTTGTACCAGCACAGCTGGGCTCGGTCTCTGCTCCCTCCTGCTCTCCCTGGTTGCAGGGGTGTTGAGCTCTGGGATTTCAAACATATTTTAAGGCAGAGCAGACTGGGCTGCTGCCAGCACGCTGCACCCTGCTCTGAAGTCTTGGAAAAGCAGAGGGCTCAGGACTTTCCCCTCCAGAGCTTCGGGCAGAGCCCCCTCAGCAGGGCAGCAGAGCCCAGGGCTGCTCTGGCTCAGCCTGAGACCTCACCAGACACAGAATCACCACGTTGGGAAGGCTGGGAATGCCCTGCACCAGCATCGAGTCCAACTTTTGACCCAGCTGTGCCCTCTTAACCCTGCTCTGAGGACTTGGGACAGGGGCTGTCCCTCTCAGCATCTCATTCCCCACAGCAGCATTTGCCAAAATATTTCCCCAGCCCTTCCACCAGGCATTCAAGAGCCTCTCTGGCACAAACACACACCTGGAGCCATTTCTGTAAAACCATTTCTTTTTAAACCCAGCAGGAGAGAACAGCTGTATTTTATAGGGTTTAGGCTTTTGGAAGAAGTGATTTTTTTTTTTTTTTTTTTAATTGCAGCGTGGCAAGAGCACAGTTCTGCTTCTCAACTCCAAGGAAAGGCTGGAAAAGTGTCCGAGTGTCACAGGGCAAATTCCCCGGAGCATGGGCAGAGCTGAGGACGTTACACACGTCCCCTCTTTTATTAAAAGCCTACAGAAAACAGGAATTTAATTCCATCTGCTCCCCTCAGTGCCCTCCCTGGAGTGCTCCTGTGTGGCTTAAGGTGACAGGCACAGCTTGGTGGTGGCACCCAGCCAGGGTGCTGGGCTTGCTCCAACACCAAGGACCCAAAAGGACCCAAATGTCACCTCCTGAGTTAAAAACTTCAACACTGCAGATCTGGAGCAATAAAAGAGCAGATGGAGATCAGAGAGGTTGTGCTGCAGAGAGTGGCTTCCAGGAGAAGTTACTCAGCACCTTTCCACTTGTAAAGCATCTCATTGTGGCAGGAGGGTTGGGACAGACCCCTGGGATCTCAGAATTCATGGGAGCACAGAGGGGCACCTGCTCCAGTGGGGCCATCCCCGTGCCCAGGGCACAGCAGAGTGTCCAGAGGGCTCCACAGCCTCTCTGGGCTCTGTGCCAGTGCCCACAGCTCAGTTCTGCCTCCTGTGCAGGGAATTGCTGGGCTCAGCCCCTGCCCGTGGCTCTGGGGCCAGGGAGCAGAGCCTGGGCACTGCCCCTCCTGCACACTGGGACAGACTGGGACCGACTGGGACCGACTGGGAGAGACTGGGATAGACTGGGACCGACTGGGACTGACTGGGACTGACTGGGACTGACTGGGACCGACTGGGACAAACAGACAGACTGGGACAAACAGGGACACCCAGGGACAGACAGAGACTGGGACTCTCAGCGACACCCAGGGACACCCAAAGGGACACACAGGGGACACCCAGGGCTCAGGGTCCCTCTCACTGGGGCTCCTCTCGAGGCTGAGCAGCCCCAGCCCCCTCAGCCTTCCCTGGGCAGGGAGCTGCTCCAGCCCTTCCTCAGCTCACAGCACTCCAGGAGCTCCCTGTCCCTGCTGTGCTGGGGAGCCCAGGACTGGACACTGCAGAGGGACACTGCAGCTGGACACAGCACCCCAAGGACAGCAGCTGGACACTGCAGCTGGACACAGCACCCCAAGGACAGCAGCTGGACACTGCAGCTGGGATTTGAGGTGCTGGGGGCTCACCCCCATGGATTTCAGCTCCAGCACCTGCCAGTGTCCCCACTGCCTTCAGTCCTGCAGCAAACTCTGCTGCACCCCAAGGCAGCTCCTCCAGCCTCCCTGAACCCTCCAACCCCAGCAGGAAAACACCCAAACCAACCCCCTACCCCATCCCCAGAGAGGGGCCAGCAGGGCTATTTATAGCACACCTGATTGCATCTCTCTTTGTAACCCCCCCTTCCCCATTACCTCACGTCTGGGGCTTGATTTCAATCACAGCCCTATTTTCACATAAAACCCCGGCTATTTTTAGGGCTAAGTAAGTAAATGGCTCATAAATAGCTTCTTGATTCCTACCAGTTCATGTTGCTCTCACATGTCCTACTTCTCTCCTCTGAAACTTTTGTCCCTCCCTGATGACAACATGTCACAGGGAGCTGTGCCCTTAAGTGTTTTCTAATAAGAGAAGTCAGGGAGGGAGAGGAACCAGGTTCCTCTAATTGCCTCAGTAAACAGCCCAATGTGCACTTAGACATGAGGATTAGGGGGCCTGGGTGACAACTTAATTTCACACAGCTCATGATTAGACCTGGTAGGAAAATTGATTTCTCTCCCCGTGCTGCCCATATTCCAGTCTGGAGCGAGCCACCCAAACTTTTCACAAAGGATAAAGTGATAGAGGGAAATTAATTTCAATTGACACAGCTTGGGTTTTCTTCAGCTAATCAAAAGCAGCCTCCTGATTAAAGCAGTGTGTAAACAGCAGAGGGAAAATACAACTGCTGTCCTCTCCTGGTGCTTCCCACCTGGGTGGATTTTCCACACTGCTCAGCCAGGAGGAGGAGGAGGATGCTCTGCTCCCTGAAAGGGTGTGGAACTATCAGCTCAGTGGAGGACAGGGGTAGGGGAAGGAAGGTTCCTGCTGGGCAGCTTCCCAAGATGTGGATCCAAGTCACAAACCCACCCTGGGGCCCAGAATTTGGGGTGAGGGTTGGCTGGGGGTCAGAATATTTGACACTGCACAGGAACAGGGGTGAGCCCCCTGCCCTGCCAGTGCTGCAGGGAACACTGCCCTGGCAGACACGTGGCACCTGGGGACACTTCTGCCACTCCAGGCTGGGCCATTTTAACCCCTCCAAGCTGAGCATCTCCCACAACATCCACCCCAACCACCCAGCTGCAGCAGCAAGTCCCTAACCCCATATCCAGAGCTCTGTGAGCCCGTTGCTTGTTTCAGGTCAACCTTCTTTAAAGAAGCCCAGGCTGACCCCCAAACCAGGGTGAGAACCTGTTAGACCTCCCCTAACCCTGAGACCTATGTGAGACTTAAAAAATCTTTAAACACTGAAAAATACACCAAGCCAGGCCAGGAGAAGAAACTTGTTCCTAATGGTGACAGCAATAAAGCTGCAGCACGATTTGCTGCTCTGTGCCACACGTTTGTTTGGAGTTAATCTTATTTGCTTTTGGAGGGTTTCTCAGGTTTTCAATAAGCAGAACATGAAAGCAGTGACAGGTTCAGCAGGTGCCTCGTTCCAGCAGGGAAATCCTGCTCTGGCAGGGAAGTGCTCAAACCACAAAGAATATTCTGTGGAAATCCCCCAGCACAGGCTGTTCCCACATTTCCCTGTGCTTCCATCCCATTCCTAGGGAGGGTCCCTGGGGTCACCCCAGCTCTGTTTTGGGGTGGGCTGAGCAATCCCCACTGCAAATCTCTGCTGGCCCAGGACCCCTCAGCTCCCCCAAATCACAGTGACACCGTTTCGCAAGTTGTGTCACTGTGCATAATGGGGAAAAAACCCAGCTCAGGACCATGGAGTCTCAAGAAACATTTTTGGGACTGCAGGAAGAAGAGGCAGCTGCTATTATATCTCATCTGAGCTCCCTGTCCCAGAAAAGGGTTATCAACAACTTTTCAGGTGACAACTTCATTTGTATATTTATTCTTAAACACAGAGAGATGTCCTAGTGCCAAGTGACTTTTGATGTGGCATTCTTAAGCTGAGAAGGATTGCTCTATAGTTTGCAACTTACTGTATATGTTTGCTTGTCAGGGAAGGCTACAAACCTATTTTAATTAAAAGTGGAGCTGGGGACTGACAGCTGAACTGAGCTGCTTTGAAAAGAAATGCTGAGAAGAGTCTGGAATGAGTTTTAAGTTTCTAAAATAGCCCCATGTTTCATATCAAAGGGAAAATGGAACATCCCTCAATGCATTTTGCAGTCACCACAGGACAATGGACTGAGAGCCAGAGGTTCAGAATAATTCCACTTGGAATTAACTCTCCTGTGGGATGTTTGTTTTATCAGCCAGATGCTCAAGGCTCCTCACACAAGAAGCACAAATCCCCTTCCTCCCCCCAACCATCAGAACCACGGGGCAGGGAGAGGGAGAAGAAAATTGCTTTGATTTGATCCACTTAAACTGAATTTGGCATTTGAAGGAATAGCTGCACTTTTCCACGGACAACAAGTTGAAAGTGGAGCCCTGAGCTTCCCTGCACAGCATCCTAAGGGGAAAGGGAGGAATTTCATCAGTTGCTGTCCTTTGCTGACCCCAAAAGCAGGGCTGGGGACCACCAGTGGCTCTGTGCCCATCACAGTTCGGCCACAACTGCTCCTACAAAAACATCTTGCACCAGCTCTCCAAGCACCACCTAATTGAAACATAAAACCACACTCCAGCTTTTTTATAGCATATACAAATACTGCTTCTCCTCCTGGAACATTTGAACGTTCAGGAGGAGAGCGTGGATCAATAATTCTTCTATTAGATAATTGAAACATGCCTCTTGATTTACACTAATGCACTTGTTAAGCAATAAGTGATGGGGCTGTGGGCAGGCCTGCAGTGCTGGAGCTGGGCTTTGATTCATGGGCTGGGAGCAAATGAGGGGCTGGCCCAGCTCAGCTTAGCCAAGCCCAGCTTTGCTTTCCAGAGGGCTTTACCCACCCAACATCTGCCTGGGCAGCTGGAGCCACCAGTTGAGAGAAGGGCTGTTTGTATTTGAATTCTAGAGAGACCCCATTCAGAGGTTTCTTCCCAAATCTGCCCTAAACCAGGACAAAAATAAACTCTGCCTCTTAGATTTAAGGGGGCATTCTCTCTACTTAAATAAAATAATTTCTAAACTTCTGCCAGCAGTTAAAGAGCCCAAAGGAGGCTCCTTCAGGCAGCCCTGGTGCTGATTCCCTTTTCAGAGCCCCTTTCTCAGCCCAGGACAGGGCAGGTCCCACACCCAGCAGTCTGGGGGAACCCCTGCCCGAGATGCCCACCCCAAACCCAGAGCTGGAGCAGCAGCCCCACGCCAAGGACAGCCCTGGGAAGTCCTTCCCTGACACCCAGCGGGCCGTGCCAAGGCTCGGTGCTCAGCCAAGCCATTTGGTTGATCAGAGATGAACAATTTGGCCCTGCCTGGAGGGGAGGTGGGATCACCACGGGACACTGCAGCAGCTCAGCCCTGGCTCGGGGCACAGCTCTCAGTGACTGCATCACTCCTGGCTCCAACTCCGTGAAAAGTTCAGCTCGATTGTACTTTCTGGAAAGTTAAGCCATAATCAATGCATGAGCAGGCAGCCTGGTTCTGCTCCAGCACAGGCACGATTAATTCCCATCGGATGGGAAGCAGCAGGATCTGTCTTGCACTCATTAGCGCGTTACTCAGCTCCTCAAGGAGCAAACACTTCATGTGCCATTTTTGGTCAGAACTGCCTGATCAGTCATCCCCAGCGCCTCGGGGGGAGTCATAAACGTAGGACTTTTGCTCACTGGAAGGGGTGGGTGGAAACCTGATGCTCCAAGGTCTGCCCAGAGCAGGAAACAAAACCTGCCAGGAAGGTTCACCTCGAGCTGGCTCATGAATCACCTGCAGCAGGAAAGGACCTTCAAAGGCTGTGCCCAGAGGCGCTGGCAGGCACAGCTACACAAACAAGGTTGTGAAGATCAGCTCCAAAAAGCCACTGAACTGTGTGGCTTCACCCCAGCCTTGCCTTTGCCTTGTTTACCCAGCAGCTTGTCCAGAACTGGGTGGATAATGGAGTAAATCCCTGCAATTACGCTTGCTGGAGCAGAGGAACGGTGACCTGTGGAGCACAGCTGACCCCAGGCCTGCCTGCACAGCCTGCAGCTCCTCCAGAGGATCCCATCACCCCGGGAAATCTGGGGGACAACAAGAGGACAACACCATGATTTTCCTGCCCTCTGATAACGACATGCAAATGTGCTCAAAGGTGAAGCTGCCAGGCAGCCATGGGAGGTGTAATTAATCCCTTGCTTATTAAAGCCTCTGGCATCTTAAAGAAATGCTGACAGTGTTCCATGAGCAGTCATTCCATAAGGAAATGCCACTCCTCACAGCTTACCCCGAGCAGGAGGCAGCCAAGGGCCTGACTTTTCATAAAAGCAAGGTGGGTTTGGGACACGTGGCAGAATTGTCACCAGCTCAGGGTCCACCCTTGCCACCTGAGGGAAAGGATTCAAATATGCACCCCTCACATTATGTGGCTCGGGTTGGTTTAAAGGCTTTTCAGTACTTTGTATTTTCCTCTCTTCTTTCTGAAAGAGAAAAGGATGAGGAGTCGCCTTTTTAAGGCCCTGGTGCTCCCCTCCCACCCAGCCAGGAGATAACCCAGGGGTTTTTGCAGATCTCCTCCCACTCCCCTGCTTGTCCAGCAGCAGCTGAAGAAGCCCCCAGGTGCTGACAGCTCAGGACAAGGAGGTGTAATGAGATACCCCAAGGAAAGTTGGATAAATAGAGCCAAGGGAGAGTCTGTGCTGGGCTCCCCTCACAGTTCTCAACCCTCCCAGCACAGCAGGCACCAACGATTGCACCAGCCTGGAGAGTTTCCAGCTGATGCCAAAGCCCAGCTGGACACAGTTATCTCAGTCTAAGCCTAATTGTGCACAAAAAATATAAATCCAAAAAGCGAAAATCTGCATGTGCTTCAGTGACCAACTACTGTGAGCAGGCAGGGCCAGGGGATCTCTTCACATTCTTTGCTTCAGCAACTGCAAGTGAACCCATCAACATCTCCTCAAGAGCAGAGCAGGAGTCAGGACAAGTCCCTGCAGCTGCAGGAATATGTGGGAAGATCCCAGCAGAGTGTGCAGTTTTGTGTCTCAGCAAGGAACGAGGGAGGTTATGGTGACAATTAAAAATCGAGAGAGCTGCACTTCCCTCCAGCAGGGCCCAGATCCTGGAGTTAAGCACAGGTATTTTAATGAGAAAGCTGCATTAAGTGAGGTCTGGGCAGCTCACAAACAGCTGCTGGTAGGAACTGAGACATCGAGAATCCCAGGATGGTTTGGGTTGGAAGGGACCTCAAAGATCATCGTGTTCCACATGGCAGGGACACCTTCCACTATCCCAGGTTGTTCCAAGCCTTGTCCAGCCTGGCTTTGGACACTTCCAGGGGTGAGGGGTCAATCATGGTCAGCCCCAGCTTCCCTGGGGGCATCCTGAGCCCCTGTCGAGGGGACAAACCCCAGAATGCTTCCTCCTTAATGAGGACTCAGTGTTAATTGTTGCTGATTTCAGTCAGGGCCAGGCTGGAGGGCGTTGATGTGCTGCTCGGAAATGATGCAGCACTGCTGGGTCTGGCACCGAAGCCCTGGTGACACCCGGGTGCCAAACACCCCCCTGCACAGGTCACCGGCGGTGGCAGCTCAGCTCTGGGCTGTAAAGGGACACCAGAGGAGCTGCAGAAATGCCTTTGTGCCAGGCACGGGGCTCCAGTGCCTGCTCTGCTCTCCCTCCCACACGGAGGAGTTCACAAAAACACCCCCAGGCATCCGCCTTGCACATACAATCTGGTCTCCCTTTTTTTCTTTTTTTTTTTTGGACATCCCAGGAGTATCCCCTGCCTGTCACTTCGCTGGATCAGCTTCTGAAGTGATACTTTACAGGAGTTATTCATAAAGTGAACAAGGGGTTTCAGAGTCGAACATGAAATTGCTTTTATCCACTGCACAAGATGACAAATCAGGCAGCAGCACTGATGACTCCCTGGGAAAATCCACCTCTGAGAAGGCTCCATGAAGGTTCCTAATGCAGGCAGGGAGAGCTGCTGGGAAGGAGGGAGGCGAGACAGGGGTCAGGAAGCGCTGCCTGATCTCAAACACGCTCCAGAGCAAGTGTTCTCAGCTTGTTTGCTAATCTCTTGTGGCCAATTGCTGAACCAAATCTTCCTTCCTGGGCAGAGAAGGGAAGAAAAAAAAAAAAAACCCGAAAAAGGGCAACACTTCATCAATAAATAGGATATCAATTAAACACGAGAGCATTCACCTGCACAAGCAGCTCGAGGAAGAGCCAGGACTCAGCAGAGCCCTGCTTGCTGTGATCCCCAGGGAGATGAAATGTCTGAAACCCCCAAGGAGCAAAGAACAGCTTTCACAACGAGGTCACCGTGCATCTCCTCTTAGCTAATTGTTTCTTTTTATTTAGATAAATAAATAATGACTGTCACCGTGGCTTGCAAGTGGATTTGATGAGAAAAATCTATGGGATGAGTTAATTCACAGAGCAGATTCCAAGGCTCTGTCCCTGCCCTGCCTTGTCTGGCTGAGCAGCTCAGGCCACCTGGACATTTTACAACAATGTCCAGCTCAGGCCACCTGGACATTTTACAACTCTCCAGGGCCCCCAGTACCTGTGGCAGGAATGTAATCTCCAGATTTTCGTTGAAACCCAGAACTCAGGACTTTCTTAAAAGGAGGTCCCTTGCACAAAGGGGGCTCTGTGCCTTCAGCCTTGGGCAGGGACCACATCCAGCCCCAGCCAGCTGGCATTGACCAGAGATGGGGCTGGGATTCCCTGCTCCAGAGCTCCTTCTCCCACCTCCAGCTGAGCAAAACCTCATCCATCTCAGAGCTTTCAGATCTTCCCTGGAAGGAAGTGCCTGGATGCACCAGAGCCTTGCTGGAGCCCTCTAGATTGATGCCAGGCCCTGCTGTGTCCTGTTGGGCACCTTCATCCTGGGCCACAAAGCCCTTGGGGAGGGCCCTGTCCCTCTGTGAGTGTCTGCAGCAGCACCCACAGCCTGAGCCATCTCCCTGGGAATGGGGAGCTGAGCTCACAGATGCACACATGCACTGAAATTGCAGCTCCTGGGCGAGCTCCAAAACACAGGTGGTGATTTCTGGACACTGGATATGTTATCTGCCGAAAAGCAAAAATTACAGTGATCAACCAGAAAGGAGAATTATCTTCCTTCCATCATCTCCCCCCCGCTCTGGAAACCCTCAACAGGTCAGCTGCTTCCGAGCCTGCCCTGATCAATCACTGCAAACACTGAAAGCGGGGAGATATCCTCCTTCCAGCCATTTGTCAAGTGGAACCTGGCAGGTTTTAGTCCTTTTATTAGTTCTGCTTGTGAGAGAAATTCACTTGAAGCCAATGCTTAATGCAGTGAGGACACAGCACATATTTCTGTAGGAGAGAGAGCTGTTACCCAGCTGAATGCAGGGGTGGGAAGGGGATTAACAGAGCCTTGGGCTGGAAGAGAGAAGAAGAGAGAGTGTCCCTTGCTGTCCTGGACACACATTCCTTTATGCTGCACTTCAGCCTCTGCCTGGAATGTTTTACAAGTGGGGAAAAATAAAGCAGGTGTGTGGTGGTGGAAGGAAACAGAGCGAGCCCAGCATGGGCTGTAGGAGCTGCACCTGCTGGCTCATCCAGGAGAAATCCTGGATGGAGAGGCAGGATCCAGAGGTGCAGCAGGGCTGGTGTCACAGGCATCCCACTGGCTTTCCATCTGTCCAAGTCCACCCAGCCTGCCTGGCATGGATTGTTAAGGCTGGAAAAGAATTCCAGGATCATCAAGCTCGACCTCTGACCTATGGCCACCAAACCATGCCATGAGTGCCACGTCCCCCTGTCCCTCCAGTGTGGTTTTCCCCAGTGTTACACACAGCCCCAGAGCAGGATCAGCTGTTCCTAAACCTCCTCCAATATTCTTCAAGCCTGCAGAACTCAGGCACAAAGGGATTAAGAGAACTGCCCAGAGACCACACAGAGGAGTGCGTGTCAAATTTGGGAATGGAACTTTTATCTCCTAAAAACCTCTCTGCATCAGTGCTCAGTGGTTTAATGTCAAACCTTTTCTGGCTGCACAGCAGCTGCTGGAGGGGTTTGGGCTTTCCCCTCCCAGGCATTTACACTCTGCTCAGCACTGCTGCTGCAAACCCAGCACTTTTATAACCCCCAAAGCGAGCAGTGCAGGAAGAACAGTGGGAGAGGAGGCTCCTGACTGGGACCCAGCCCACCTGGGACTGCTCTCTGCTCCCTCCTTGCTCGCAGCTCTCATTATTCCCCAGCAAGGGCAGCCGTGTTCTCCTCTCTCTCGCTTGTCAGCACGAGCTGACATTTGAGCTGTGCTGATGAGACCTACCAGGGTGAGACACATGTTTGTGGTCGCTTTGGGCGACCAACTGCCAAGGCCTTTAACTGCTCCCTTTTGATTTTCCTGCCCAGCCGAGCTCTCCTCCTCCCTGGCAGCTGGAACAGCGCTGCCTCCCGGGGATGTGTGCAGGAGCAGGGGCTGCTCTCACCTCAGCCAGGCTCTGTCTGGGGGTGCAGAGATGCTGGCTCAGGGGTGCCTGTGTCCTGCTGCACACTCAATTTTTGGGGAGCACAGCCATGCTCAGCTGGCTCTGTCCCAGCAATCTCCAATCCTGATTAAGGCCAGGCAGGGATCTGGCCCCAGAGATCCCTCTCTGGCCTAAGGGAGAGCATTGTCAGGGCAAGCTCCACCAGAAGCTGTGATTGTGATGCCATTCTTGGGCACAAGGTCACTCTCCCAGTTGTGCCAGTGGCACTTTCCCAGTGAGGAACTGGCCAGTTCTGTGGGACTGACTGGCAGGGAGAGGACTCTGCACAGGGACAGGACACCCTGCAAACCACATCCCCCTGGCTCTGGTGCAGCTCTTGGACAGTGTTCAACATCAAACTCTGCTGTCAATCACCAAATTCACAGTGCCTGAGCCAGCCACATGTCACAACCCAGGTCCTGTCACATCCTAGATCCTGTCACATCCCAGGTCCTGTCACATCCCAAATCCTGTCACGTCCCAGGTCCTGTCACATCCCAGATCCTGTCACGTCCCAGGTCCTGTCACATCCCAGATCCTGCCACATCCTAGATCCTGTCACATCCCAGGTCCTGTCACATCCCAGATCCTGTCGCATCCCAGATCAGAGGATGGGGATGCTGTGGTGGGGCTGCTGTAACAGGGATTTGCAGCCACAAATGCTTTGGGGCCAGCCTGATTCTGCTTTGCACATTCCCTGACAACTTACATCAGTGCATAAATCAGAAATAAAGCAGAAATTCTCTTTTCACTTTCACAGGTGGGTTTCATATTCATTTTGCAGGAGTACAAATGACGACACAAGACATGAGATGAAGGAAGCTTTAGGGGAAAGATCCCAGAGCATTTTATCCAGTGGGAGTGACCACCTGTGTTGAAGGAAGCCAACTCACGACCCAAGAGAAGGGAATATCCAAACGAAAATATAAACCCACAGCACCCCCAGACCACCTTCCTTAGGTCCATCCAGCTCTAACACTCCCAGAAAAGACAAATACACATAACAGTAAAATCCAATCTGCCCTGTGTGAGCGCTGATGTGTGTCACAGATCGAGGCCAGCTTGTTTTTCCCAGCATAAAGCACTACTCTGAGCCGTGAACGATTTCTGAGCTGGAGCTGTTCTAATTAGTAAGGAACATTTAGGTCAATTACATCAGCGTGCTGGCCACTACAATTACTATTATTAATTGTATTCGATTACACATTTGCAGCTATTAAATACAGTATCTCTCAAGTACCTGTGTGGAGTTTTCACCCAGCAGAAAACAGGGAAAAGTATTTAACACAGAGAAATGGCCAGGTAATGAATGGCAGGTTAAATCCACCCCAGCCCCACGCATCATTTATCTCCTCTCTGCGTGTGCCTGGATGATCCAGCACATGAGAGACTCAAAGGATTTGTTTTCCTTCATCCTCTTATTCTCTCTGGACCAAAGCCCTCTTTCCTCAGCTGTCCTGTGCATGCTGGGGCTGCTCGACTGCCCGGGCATGTGGGCAGCACCTCACAAGGGCAGGACAGGTGATTTATCTCTCTCACAGGTGCCCTGAGCAGGAAAATGCTTCTTTGTGGAGGTTCTGGCCCAGCTTTCACATCGTTACAAAGGCTCGTGCATTCCCTCCCCCACAGCCAGGACTTTGCACTACTTAAAAAAGAAATTCACTTTGAAGAAGTGTTTCTGTGTCCTACGATGTTAAACTGCTAATGGGAAAGGAAATGTATTCATGATTCACTGTATAAAATCAGCCTTGGAGGAATGCAGATTGTATTTTCCCTCTGCAAACATTTGATCATCCCAATAAAAGAGCAGCCCCACCTTTCCCACCAGCTCCGTAAATCACGGGGAATGGAAACAACAGGTTTATGGTTGTCACGACGGTCGTTACCACAGGGTTTTATGGGTTCTGGAGAGAGGGGGGAGCCTGTTTATGGGCACGAGGTGCCTCCTGAAGGACTGCGGGACTCTCTCAAACTCATCCTGCTGCTCCAGTCTCCGTTTCATATGGAAATGATGCTCCCGATCCAGCCCGCGCCTGCCGGGGACTCCGGGCTCGCCTGCTGCTCAGCCAGGGAAGGAGCAGAGCCCCAGAGGGTCCCGGCTCTTCTCCAGCCCTCGGAGAGCTCCCCGCGCTGGGATCTCATGGCCTGGGGCTGCTGAAGCACCCACAGCCCCCAGCCACCCCGGGGTCAGCTCTGAGCTGCTGCTGCCACCGTTAATTAACCCCGTTGATTGGGGTCGGAGCTCATGGCAAGGATCGAGGCTCCACAGCTGGAGGAGAAGGCAGCTTTGCTCCAGGAGGGGTTTTTATCAGCATGTCCTGTTCCTGGGGAGCTGGAAACTCATCTGCCACATACCCAGGGATCATAAAATATCCTGAATTGGAAGGGACCCACCAGGATCCTCGAATTCCAACTCCTGGGGCCAGCAGAATGTGGGACTTCCTTCCTGGAGGAATCCACCCGAGACACCAAGAGCCCTTTGGAAGGAGATCACCTCTCCCCAGGCATCCTCCGAGGGAGCTGGCAGCCACCACCCCTGGCTTTTACATCACCTGAAATGTGGTGCAGCATTTTGTACCTGCAGTTTACTCGCAGCTTCCAAACCTCCAAGGAGACGCCGTCTGCTGCCTGGGCTATAAATAAAGGCAGCGAGTGCTGAGCCAGAACGTGTGGCAGTAATTTGGGTGATGATTGAAGGTCTGGAGGCTCCTCCCAAAGCCTGTCCACCCTGGGACCTGGCCCAGCTCGCCCCTGGGCTGTTCCCTCCACCTTTCCTCCCCTCCACCCCTCTGGCTTTAGGAGCTCCGTGTTCCTCTCCCAGAACATCTTTCTCCCTTCCTCCACAGGATTTCTCCCTCTGGAGGGACTCTGTACAGTGAAATATCCGTATTGTAACCCTTGGAAATGGTTCTGTTTCATTGGAATCTCCTGCCTGTTTTATGGCCAGTTCTGCAGATGAGCTGATAATAACGGAGGAGGAAGAGGAGGGTTTGAGAGGGGCTGAGCAGCTCCAGCTCCTGCCAGCTCAGTGCTTCCCAAGGAAGCACTCAGCATCTGGCAGGACTGAGATCTTGCACATTTTTTTTAAACTCCCCCCCTCCTTTTTTTCCCCTTTTTTTTCAGTATAAATTAAGTTTAGCAGCAGAGCGAGGGTGCAGTGGTGCTCAGGGCAGGACGTGCTAACAAGCCTGCCTTTTCTGCATTTTAATACTTAGCCTTTTCTAAAAAATAGCCTCAATTCTTAGTCCTTTTAATATGGTCTTCATAAAAAGTCGTTCTTAAAGCTCTCTAAAAGCTTTGCTTTGGATTTAAGAAGCTGGACAAAGTGGCCATCCCAGGAAATGGCAGCAGAAACGCCGAGCTCCTGGTGCAGGGCTGATCTCAGGGGCTGGATCCAAACATTCCCCACAGGGTAATGCCAGGCACAGCTGCCTCAGTAACATAATGAAGATAATAAATCAGGTGCCCATTTAGCACCTTTTTCCCAGTAGCTGCTCTCCATCTTCCACCAGGGAGGGAAGGAATGACAGATGGGAGCTGAACTGAGCCATGGGACCGGTGAGGAAGTGTTCCAGGGGTGTGAGGAGCTCTCTGCCTTCCCCAGGCTCAGGGACACCAGCTTTGCAGCAGAAGGGGTGGCTGCACCTGAAATTTGGGTCTCAATGCCACAAGTGCTCCTGACAGGTTTCCCCCCATAAGCAGGTGGGTTTTCTGACCAGTTCCTCACTGGTGTGATGTCCCAGGCTCGTTCCTGCCCTGCCCGAGCCAGGATGGAGAAGCAGGACAGGGCTGAGCCAACCCCCTGGGATGTTTCTGAGCTCAGTCTACCAGCACTGCACCTATTTGCAGTGTCTGTGATTCTGGCAAGTCCCAGATCTGGAGAGGGGGTGCTGGGAAGGCCTGTGAGTGACTCAGGCTCATGGAAATAAATGGCTTTGGAATGGAGACTGTGAAAAGATTAATCTCTTTAAACTTATCAGGAAGAAATTCAAAAGGTAATTTGATTATAGTGCACAAACACTTTCACAGGAAGAAACCATCAGATACTGAGGGCTTTTTAACCTGCCAGAGATGAGCAGAGACAGAATCTCTTAGTGGAAATTAAAGGCAGGCAAATTTGAATTCAAAATAATGCGTGGTTGTTTTTTTTTTTTCAATGGGGTAGTGAATCACTGAAGAAGGCAGGAGTGTGGACCTGCTGTCAGCTGGGTTTGGGTCTCTTTGCAAGACACTTCTCGTAGGGAGAAACTCAGAGAAATCAGAGCAGTGGGGATGACTTCACCCTCGGTGTGAGGGGCTTTGGCCCCAGCTGGGCTCACCTGAGGAAGAGTTCATCCCTGGGTTTGTGTTCCCAGAGCTGAGGGAACCCAGCAGCAGCTGGGGAGCAGAGCCAAGGAATGCACAGGCTGGGATGATGCTTGTTCCAGATGAGGGAAACAAAAGGGGAAGGGGGACCCCCAGCACCCAGCACAAATCCCAGGCTCACTGGGATGCTCCACTCCACATGTCCTGTCAGTGATGCTCCTCACTCAGGAAAGGAGGCACTTCAGAACCCATTATTTCCCTCCACAGCAAATTAGCAACTGAGTTTGGATGTTCATTGACAGGAAAATCTTCACATCCTTTATGTACTCCTGGGTGGCTTCCCCCTGAATCCAGATATCACATCATTTATTTAACTTAGAGAATAAAGTAATTAATACCAGGGAGTTCTGACTGCTTGGCAGGATGTGCTGTTACAGCTAACAAATTTTATGTCTTTAGGCTTCACAGCAGAACTTGATTTAATTTGTCCCAAGGTTAAGAAAGACGGCGAGGAAATTTGATGGCTCCAGATCACAAATTCACTACAATTTATCACCTTCACCATGTGGCGTGGACAGACACCACTTCCAGGTGGAGATGGCAGAAGTTTACTCAATCATCTTTGCTTTAATCCTGCCTTCATCCATTATCTGCCACCATATGTCCCAAATATTCCGTGTCTCCCTGGGAGCTGCCTCCAGCCATCCCCATCCTCAGCCTGCCTGGGATAATGATCCCCGAAATTCTGGGATTATGCAATTAAGACATAGCACAGTCCAAATGAAAGGTAGGGAAGCATCTTAACTAGATTTACCCCCTAAAAATTCAGTTTCAGCGGCATTTTAAAGAGTCAGGAAATTCAACAAAATGTTTTGAACTGTGAAGATTCTTTTAATTTTGGTGAGAGAAGAGAAAGGGAAAATGCTGCACAGTGGCTGCTTCTTAGTCACATCCATGTTGCTGGGTTAATTTCTGAGGCTGGATTTCCCTCCTTAAATAACAGAAAAATGGAATAATTTCTCCATTTCATTAGAATCTACTGTTTTCTGCACAGAAAATCCGGGCATAGAAAGGAATTCCCCCCAATACCCAATGTCAGCTTTGCAGAGCAGCAATACCTCACCACAGAATTCTCTTTAGGACCCTCGAAGTGCAGGGAATTTGGGAGCAATGAGGCTTTTGGAGCCTCCAAACTCGGTGGCTTGACCAGAATCTCAGGGAAGAAAGGGAAGGAACGCTGAGTTTCCCTCTCAGAGCTGAACACCTGGCCAGGAGGTCACGCTCAATTTGCAGAGCAGGGGCCACAGCATCCCAAGAGCTTCCGAGGGGCTGCAGCTCGTGAGCAGCATTAGCCAGCAATTATGTGCCAAGAGAGCTCCCAGATGTGCAGGGAATGTGATAACAAAATGTCCCAGTTTATGGCATTTCCTCCCCCCTCTCGCTCTCCCTCTCTCTCCTGTCATTGTCCTTTAGAAAGTGAACAGGAGGAATAAAGCTCTATTTTTAGAAACTAGCCCAGGTCTTAAAAAGCTGGAAAATTAAGTGCAGAGATTTCCATGGCATAAGGAAATCACACACTCTGAGCCTCCCTGCTGGGGACTCTCAGGGGGGCCAGGGCAGTTCCCACTGGAGCAGCACGGAGGTGAATCCAGGGAAGGCAGATCTTCCACAGGTTCTTCCATGGGGAGAGGTTCCTCTCCCTGCACTCCAAGAACTGAATTTGGCTCTTCCTTGTCCATGTGACAAATGCTCCAACAGCCAAATCGCTTTGTCAGGGCTTCAGAGTGCCTGGAACGGGACAAGGCACTTCCTTAGGAGCTCTTCCTAAAGGTTAATCCGATTTTGGGAGCTGGGTTCTGTGCTGGATTTCCACTGTGGCTTCCCCAAACTGCTCCATACGTGAATCTCTGGGTCAGACTGGTGGTTTATCAGTGTTCCAGCAAAAAGCTGGGCAAGGAATCAAGAGGCAAAAGATGTTCTATTTATGGCTAAGTTGTGTGAAGTTGTTTCGGATTAGAGTGATCAGAAATTCTGATGGAAAATCCGGACTAATGTCTTTCAAAGGGGCTTCACCCCTGACACTCAGTTCTCTCCTGCAAAATTATCTGGGACCCATTTGGACCTGGATGCCTTTAAAGAGGTACCAAACCACCACAGTTAAATGACCATCAGTCTTTTCCCAACCAGAGTATTCCAGATTTTCCAGCAGAAGAACAAACATCCCACCAGGAGGAGCTGCCCTGGAACTCCCAGGCCAGCCAGGGCACGAGTCCAGGGGCTGGCTCCAGTCCATGCTGCCCTGCTCAGGCAGCTCCTTCCATGATTTATCTTGCACATGACACAAAATTATCATTGCTGATCACCTCAAATCACTTCCCTTGTGGGCAGGGATGAAATCCATCCTTGTGGTGGATGAAATCTGAGAGCACACCAGCCCTTGGGTGAGGGGGTTCATTGGGACGCATTTCCCAGGTCTCATTAATTCTCATTAATCTGTGAGTTAATTAGATCAGGAGGCTCTGTGCCATCTTCTCCATGTGCTCAGGAACCTTCCACAAACCCTTGGCAAAGTTTCTCCATCACAGCCCAAGGCTGGTGCTCGCTGGGCTGCCCGTGCTCTTCCCCAGCACCTCCTACACAAAGCACCTCACTGCTTCCTGCTCTTTTTATCTCACTTAGTTCTTGTCTCTCGTAATATTTAGAGGCTCTTTGGGATACAAATAGTATTGATTTGTATGTACAACCACCTAGAACAAGGAGGGTTCGGGTCCTCAGCCCAAATAATAAATAATAGTTAATATAGTTCAGACATGACCAGCCAGTTTCTACCTAAAAATGTCAATAAAGCAGGGCCATATTGATGCAAAGAGATATAAAATGTGAACTCCTTCACTACAGGCACTTATTTGTCTCCGTTTGCGAGGCCAGGAAGGAAAGAGCTGTTAGCAGTGAATAGTATTTTATTAGCATCATAAACCCCAAGAGCAAAGTTTGTGTCACCGAGAACTGCACATGCATTTGAAGGCTTAATTTATGTTCCTGAGTCCTCTCTCTCTTTTTTTTTCCCCTTCTCTTTTTTTTTTTTTTTTTTTTTTTTCCAAATAGGGGCATAATTTAAAATAAAGCCTGGTAGTGTCTGAAGACACCTTTGGGTGAAGGAGGTATTCACACAAAACCAAACCCACACCCTACAGAAATCCTGTCTGAGAGAGCTCAGGGGAATTAGAGCATAAATCCATTCCGCAGAGCTCAGTGGAAGCTTCAGGAAAACCACATTTTATGTGCACCAGGTCCTGAGCATCAGCACTGGAGGATGCCAACAACTCCAAGGAAGAGCCAGATGGGGAAGAAGTGACTTCCTGAGGAACTCCAGCAAATTAGCAGAGGAAAAGCAGTGAGGAGAGAAAAGCCAGCATGGCTTTGGTGGCTTTCCATGAACTGGAGCTCAGCAGATCTTCAAGGCTGATGGGAGACAGAGCAAGCACACCAGCACAGTCCCATCTCCACCCAAACCAACCCAACACGAGGGCTCAAAACTCCTGCAGCTCCCGGCCATCCTCCTGCTTTCCCAGCATTTTCCTCTGATCTGGCCCCTTTGGAGAGGGGTCAGGAATCTGGGGCTGCTCAGGAATAGATACTGCAATACAGCCCCAATCAAGCCCTGGTAATCAGCAAATTACAGCTTTCCATACATCCCAAAGCTTTTAACTCCCAGCTGCTTATCGTGGTCTATTCACAGGGTGACAATTCTGCAGAGCAGGTTCTGTGCCTGTTCCAGAGCTGTAAACACGGCATTAATGACCAACAGGCATTTTTGCAACATTCTGCCTGTTTCAGAGAGGGAAATCAGACAAGGTGAGTGCTGGAAGCACAGAATTAAGGGTTTATGGCAAAGAAAAAGGCTGCACAAGGAGCTGTGGGAAAGCTGAACAGCACGGGGCTGGCTCCTCAGCAGCCTGGGACTCGCTGCCTGCGGAGCAGGGAAGGTATTTGTGGCTCTGAACGGTGAGGTGAGGCAAATCTCCTCTGTCACTGCAGAAACACAAAGGTTTGGGAGTTCAGGAAGGAGCAGCCTTTGTTGGTAAAAATATTCCCATGCTCTCTGCTCGAGCAAGGTCTGTGAACTCCCCCCACAGTTCAGCTCTGTGTCCGTGAGGGAAGGGAAGAGTGGGATGAGAGCGGAGTCCAGCTCTGGCTCCTCATGGGCAGAGAGACCCTGAGGGGCTGGAGGAGTCCAGGGCAGGGAATGGCGCTGAGGGGGCTGGGGAATTCCTGCTGGAGCTGGGAAGGGGCTGGAGAATTCCTGCTGGAGCTGGGAAGGGGCTGGAGAATTCCTGCTGGAACTGGGAAGGGGTTGGAGAATTCCTGGTGGGATTCCTGATGGAGCTGGAGAATTCCTGGTGGAGCTTGGGGAAGGGGCTGGAGAATTCCTGGTGGAGCTTGGGGAAGGGGCTGGAGAATTCCTGGTGGGATTGAGGGGGCTGGAGAATTCCTGCTGGAGCTGGGAAGGGGCTGGAGAATTCCTGGTGGAGCTGAGGGGGCTGGAGAATTCCTGGTGGAGCTGGGAAGGGGCTGGAGAATTCCTGCTGGAGCTGGGAAGGGGTTGGAGAATTCCTGGTGGAGCTGGGAAGGGGCTGGAGAATTCCTGGTGGGGTCGGGAAGGGGCTGGAGAATTCCTGGTGGGATTGAGGGTGCTGGAGAATTCCTGGTGGAGCTTGGGGAAGGGGCTGGAGAATTCCTGGTGGAGCTTGGGGAAGGGTCTGGAGAATTCCTGGTGGGATTGAGGGGCTGGAGAATTCCTGGTGGAGCTGGGAAGGGTCTGGAGAATTCCTGGTGGGGCTGAGGGGCTCAGCCTGGAGCAGAGGAGCTCAGGGACCCTTCTGGCTCTGCTCAGCTCCTGCCAGGAGGGGACAGGGACAGGAGGAGAGGGAACAGCCCCAGGCTGGGCACGGGGAGGCTCAGGGGGGATATCAGGAGGAATTTCTGCCTGGAAAGGCTGGTCAGGGGTTGGAACTGCCCAGGGAGGGTTGGAGTGCCCACCCCTGGCGGGGTCCCAGGAAGGGCTGGAGGTGGCTCTGGGTGCCCTGGGCTGGGGATGGCTCAGCACACCCCACACAACTCTGCCACTGCCTTTGCCTGTGGATTTCTCTCAGCACAGCCAAATGATTGTTGTTTACAGGGGCAAAACCAGCCTGCAGAAAAGGCTGAATCCCCCATTAAGACTTTATGATATTCTTAATTACCTGTGCCGGTGCCTGGGGAGTTGCCTGCCCTTTCCACCAGGCTCTGGAATCCCTGGGCCCTCTGCTGTTCAGCCACAAAACAAATGGGGTTTGCTGCCACAGGGATTGGACTTTTCAGGGCAGCAGAGCACAGAAGAGCTTTAGGATGTGATTTGCAGAACTCCACGGAGGTTGGGGGTGTATTTCTTCAAGGCACAGCCAGTCAAACCATTCGCACGGCCACCAAATTGGGCTGAAAAGCAAAACTAGCAGGGGCACCACTTCCCATCTGTCCTTCTGAAGGAGAAAAGAGCAATTTCGTTGTCCTGGAATGGCTGCAGGAAAGGAATGAGCAGGGATCATTCTACTGTCTTCCACCTTGAAACTGCAGATATTGCTGCATATAAAACCACACTATAGAACAGCATCTTTCTCCTTCCCCCTCTTTTTGAAATTCCAACTTTTTAATTTTTCTCCCTCTTTTCTTTTACAAGCTTTTAGCCTTGCCCAATTGTCCCTCTTAAATAATAATTAACTCTCTGGTTCAGCCAGGGAAGTGCTTTAAGGCTCCAGCAATTTTATTTTCTGTGTGATGCTGCAGGAGAGGACGGGAGGGAAAAGTTGAATCAGGAGTTTCCTCAAGAGTTTTCTAGAGGAGTTTTCCTCTAGAAAAACCATTCCATGCCTGTCCCTGGTGGAAGGATGCTGCCAGATCCCAGAGGAACCAGCAGAGTTTGCTCAGTAATTAATGAGGAGAGAGGAGGAAAAAGGAAATACAGGAGTAGGCAATGCTGCTGACTGCACTCTCCAAAATGTTCTCTCCCAACAGAGCCACGTCTTGAGTCATGATTCCTCACAACAAAATGATGCCTGGCTCTGGGTGACCCAGAAAATCGAGGAGTAATGAGCTGTCCCTTGTGCTTTGGGGCTGAACACGACACTGAACAATTTGGGGCTGCTCTGCAGCACGACAAGGGTGGAAAAACCCAACCCCGAAGAGTGGGAGAGCTCTTCCTTTAATTACAAACGGGACCAAATAAATTACAAATTCAATCGCAGCCACAAGGAGCTCCAAACACTCAGGCTCTGAGTTCCATGAATTAACTGTAGGAGAGAACAGGATGTGTGGGGAGCCATCCTGTTCTCTCGTTGTAATTAAAATAATGAGGCCTGAAGTGGGGCAGAGTGTCACTGTGGTGAATAACACATGACACAAGATTTTTTTTGAACAGGTTGGAGAGATTAATTTGATTCTGTTTATTTTGAATGTTCTTTTTTTATACATTTTTGATAGATTACTGTGATTGGTGAACGAGTGACAGAACTCTTTACTGACATTGGTTAAGCTGGAGGCACATCAAAAGGAAATCTGTCTTACAGAAAGAATTCTAAATATGAGTATTGTTACTAAAACAATTTTGGTGTTTAGGTTGTGGGAACAAGTTTCAGAAACTCAAAACATTAGGGAAAAACATATATAATGTCTCACTTTCCACAGACCAGTGTGATTGGTGAACGACAAACCTCTTCACTCACACTGGTCAAACCAGAGAGACATCAAGAGAATCCCTCCTCCCAGAAGGACTGAACAACATAGATATTGCTACAAAAACAGTCATGATCTTTTCCCATTTTCCCTGGTGAAAGAAATTCAGCACACCCCAAACACCAGAAAACCAGAACTTTAGAAAATCAGAAACTTCAGGCCTGAAACCCAGACTGCACCAATGACATCCCCGGCTGAGAAAAGGATGTCTCAGGTTTGCCACGGCTGAAACCGAGAGCAAAGGCTGAGCTCCTGAGTTTCCCCTGGTTCCCTGCCTGGAGCAGATAACCCCAGGAGCCAGGGATGATTAAATCACATCCCTCTGTCGGGTCGATATCCCGAGCTCTCTCCTCTTCCTGACCTATCCCACCATGAATAATGCACGAGCTGCCGGTGGGACAGTTCTGGCTGGAGCGTGGCCAGCCAAAGGGCTCTCTCAGCAGATCAAAAGCCAATCAAGTTCATTTCAATATTTATGTTTAATCCTTCATTCTGAGATGATAAATATTTCATGCTACGCCCTTACAGGAAAGCAAAGCCAAGCAAAAGCAGAGGAGACACTGGCCCAGACAGAGAGGCTCTTTCATGCTAATTCCTGTCCAGGCAGACACTGCTCCTGATGCCATTAATATTCCTCAATCAACAGGGATTGTTTATTTGAGTCCTGACAGTGCCTGCAAGGACTGAGGTCAGAGCTGAGGAGCACAGCAGGCACGAAGGCAGGTTTGATCCCTGGAGCCAGGATTCATTTCTGGAGCCAGGATTGATCCCTGGAGCCAGGATTCATTCCTGGAGCCAGGATTCATTACTAGAGCCAGGATTGATCCCTGGAGCCAGGTTTGATCCCTGGAGCCAGCTTTGATCACTGAGGTCAGGATTCATTCCTGGAGCCAGGTTTGATCACTGGAGCCAGGTTTGTTTCCTGGAACCAGGATTGATCACTGGATCCAGGATTCATTACTAGAGACAGGATTGATCCCTGGAGCCAGGATTCATTTCTGGAGCCAGGTTTCATTCCTGAAGCTGTGTTTGATCCCTGGATCCAGGATTCATTCCTGGAGCCAGAATTGATCCCTGGAGCCAGGTTTGATCCCTGGAGCCAGGATTCATTCCTGGAGCCAGGATTCATTCCTGGAGCCAGGTTTGATCCCTGGAGCCAGGTTTGATCCCTGGAGCCAGGATTCATTCCTGGAGCCAGGATTCATTCCTGGAGCCAGGATATATCCGTGGAGCCAGGTTAGATCCCTGGAGCTAGGATTCATTCCTGGAGCCAGGATTCATTCCTGGAGCCAGGTTTGATCCCTGGAGCCAGGTTTGATCCCTGGAGCCAGGATTCATTCCTGGAGCCAGGATTCATTCCTGGAGCCAGGATATATCCGTGGAGCCAGGTTAGATCCCTGGAGCTAGGATTCATTCCTGGAGCCAGGATTCATTCCTGGAGCCAGAATTGATCCCTGGAGCTAGGTTTGATCCCTGGAGCCAGGATTCATTCCTGAGGACTCTTCCCAAGGTTTCCTTTTCTGGCCTGGTGCGAATATTCCATGGCAACACCCAAAAACCCTGGTACCTCCCCATCCCACCCTGGCCTCCCCCAGGGTTATCCCAACCCACACATCCCCTCAATACACCCCTCAAACAGGGTTTTCCCAGCAGCTCCCTCCTGTCAGAGCCACACCAAAGGTTTGGATATTTTGATATTAGGTATTTTTAAATCTATTTATCACAGCAAACAAACCCCTCAGGCTTCTTTGCTGATTAATCTCCATCACCTGTCCATTCTCCATGCACCTGAGGATGAGAGGTGGGAACAAAGCCAAGTGTGGATGCACCAGGAGGCAGCACTCTGGGGCTGCACAGCCCCCTGGTTCTGTTGGCAGTCAAACCCAGCCTGCCTGGGAAGCAGCGAGGAGGAGAACCCTGGATTAAAGAGATTTAAATGAATGGAGGATGGAAGAGAATGGGCTGGAAGGTAACACAGTTTCCTCAGAACCCACCTGCTGGCTTCTCTAATCATGATTTAAAGACAGCACCCAATTCCTAACCAACAGTGTGAGGAACAAAGCCTTTTTGATGGGGATTCTGTTTTCCAGGGAGAACCATTTAATAAGTTTCACTCAGGAAGTCTCTGTTCCCAATAAAGACTTAACAAAGTTAATTAGACTAAACAGTAATTATCGTGTCTCTTCATTGTTCAATTATCTTGCTGAACTGGTGTTTCCTGATTAATTTTCTGATTAAAATGTATTAAATTGAAAAGCACTTGCAAACATGAGATGACAGGCTGTCTCCCACGCAGCAGGATTTCCGGAGGTCAGGGAGGCAGGGATGGTTGGCACCCACCCCCAAACAGGCCAGCTCCACACCCCACACAGCCAGGAACCCAAATCAGAGCCCTCACTGATGTGCTCTCCAGTTTGAGATCCACCAACACGTCCCTGGTGTCCTCCTCCTCTGCTCAGCTCCTGCTTGCCTCCTCCAGGCCCTCTGCTCCCTGCTCTGGCACAGAGCAGTTCTGGCTGCCCCTGCATCCCTGGCAGTGCCCAAGGCCAGGCTGGATGGGGTATGGAGTGGTCTGGGACAGCAGAAGTTGTCCCAGCCCATGGCAGGGGGTGCAACTGGATGGGGTTTAAGGTCCCTTCCAACCCAAACCAGTCTGGGATTCTGTGATTTCCACTCCTCCACAATTTTTCCTTTCTCTGAGGTTTTTCCGTGCACAATCACAGTGCAGAACAGGTCCCTGTGCTGGGAGCAGCCCTGCAGCACAGGAGGGAGGTCCTGGAGCTGTGTAAAGCTGTTCCCAAGTCCAGTTCCTCCCTCCCACTGGATCCCACAGGCTGGGCTCCCTGAGCTCCCAGCCAGCTCAGGCTGTGCCTCCCATCTGCACAACACCTCGGAGGCCCCCTCTGCTCTCCACTCACGGCAGCAGCCAGCACACAGGAGGAATTCCCACAGCTGAGCTCACACATGGAATCTCTCCAGCCCACTGAACATCTTTGGGTCTGGTACAGCATCTCCTGAAGCTTCCAGCATCGTTCTGCACTTCTCCAGGAGCTCAGCTCCCCTCTGCTGGTGTTTAACATCCCAGCCTGCCTAAGCTGGCCTGACCAAGGCCACATCCCTCAGCCAGATTCTGGTGGGATCAACAGACTTCCAGGGATGACCTCATGGACCATTCCAACAACAGACTTCCAGGGATGACCTCATGGACCATCCCAACCTGCAGCACTTTGGTATCAAACAGCAGAGCCACCCCTGGCACTCCTGAGCCACCACAGCCTCGCTCTCCAAGGCACTGCTTTAGTATTCACCCGTGGCAATCCAGCCATCCCTGGCATCTTGAGCAGCCCCTCACCTCATTTGCATATCTTTTATAAGACAAATCAGAAAAGGGGATTAATTTTCCTTTCTTCACTTTGATATCACCTGTGGCTGGCAGGAAACAAACAAATTCATCGCCTCCTTCCCCAAATCCTTGCGGTTAGGTTATTAGAGCCCCAGACTTATTATAAATTATTGAAAGGACACAGCTGAGCCCAAATCCCACAGCGGGCTCTCTTTGTCTTCCACAAGGCTGGCAATTCTTGATTAACTCCCCTGCAGCACGAGGCAGGGGGGATGAGCAGCATCCCAGGCGTTGCACGGTGCCGAGCGCGGTGCTGGGCTCCACGCTCGGCTGTGCAGGAGCCTGAGCTCCCAGAACACAGCCCAGCAGCTACAAAAGGAATTTTCTTCCCTTTCTTGGGAATTCAGCACCAGCCTCGCTGCTGCTGCTGGGGCTAACCCAAGCTGGGGGGCTCGGAATTGATGCCTTGAGGAGCTAGAGCAGAGCCCAGGCAGAGTTCAGAAGAATAAAGTGAATATTTATTGTGGTGCCTTCAAGGCCACCCCCTGGCAGTGGGATCTGCCTGGGTGACTCCAAGGTGGAAGCAGAAGAGGGTTTGAGCACCAGAGCTCACATTTTTACATGTTTTAGGCCTTTTGCATACAGGAGCCAACTGCCCAATTAACAGCCCCAAATGATGAAGTTTCATCCTCCTTTGCTTCCTTGCTTGCCTGCCCTCCTCCTTTCATGTTTTTCTGTGCTTTGAGCCTGAAGTTTAGAGACATTGTCCCCAACTGAAATAGGATTGTTGTGTCTTCCCCACCCTGTGAAAAAATCCTAGTGACCCTTAATATCAAACTAAAAGTTGCCACACCAACACAGGACAGGAAAACTTCAACCTTAAGGCATCAGGGAATGCCTTAAGATCAGGCTTAAATCAGAGAACTGTCTGTCCTTTGTGGATATCCATCCTCAGCCCTAAAAGGGCTGTTTCAGCTCCAAGGGAGTTATTCCATGTTCTCCTACACCCCAGATATGTAAATGTGCAAGGGCAGCAGCAGCCTTGCAGGTTTCTCCTGCTCAGTGCCTGGCTTGGCCCTGTTCTAAGTCACACTGATAAAAGCAGAGGATGTTCTGATAAGGAGTTAACTTTGTTTGTGATGTAGGAAGCCTCCAAAGGGAGCTGCAGCTCAGCTAAGAATAAGTCTCTGTCTATGAGCTAAGAGCTCACACCTCCAGATAAGATAGAGACAGAACCAGCATTTACAGCAGCTCCATCAAACACACTTAGGCTGAAGAGTGGTTACAAACATTTTCCACTGGTTCAGACTCATTCCAGAGGCCAAGCCAAAAAAAATTTGAAGTCTAATAACCCAAGTAGTTTTGCTTCTCTTTTTTTTTTTTTTTTTTTTTTTTTTATTTTTTAATAATCATATAATCACAAGTAGTGAATCCAAGGACTTCCTGGCTCCTGAGCTATTATTTGGCAAACAGCTCCAATTATAAACCCCAAAGCTAATGACTGTGCTTTGCCCGTGTCCCTGTGTGCTCACAGGAACATTTCTCCTGCACCAGGCTGAAAGGAGATGTCCATGGGGAGTTCGCTGTGAAATGCTGGATTTCAAAAGCCTGAGGCAAGTTGATTCATGTCTATTTAATTTTTCCAGGCAGTTTCACTGGAATGCTGTATATAAATCAAATACAAGGCTAGCAGCAGAGACGGACCAAGCTGTCGAAGGACTGTATGATTTTAATTAAACTACACACACAAATCAGGCAGGAGTGAAGGTGGGAGAGGAGAGAGAGAGAGAATTCTATCACTGGGGATAAGCCAATATTTTTGAGCAGGAAAACAAATAACCATTTACTGTGAAAAGTCTGATTTCAAAAGCAGCGTTTTGTCATTGTGCTGATTTTCATAATCAATTTAAATCTGGAAGAAACCAGGCTTGAGCACAGCAAACAAAGAGCCTGAACGGAAGTTAATTAGACTGTATCAGCTCAGCCTTCTCATCCTTTACTTACTGTCGAGCTTTATGGGCTCCAGCAGCCTCTTCATTGCCAATCCTGCTCTGGAGACAGCAGGGCCAGCTCTGGTGGGGCTGCAAGGCCACCTCCTGCAGGGTCCTGTGCAAAATCCCAGAATCCCAGACTGGTCAGACTGGGAGGGACCACAGGGGCTTAGCTGGAGCCACCTCAGGGGCATCCCCAGGCACAGGGCACAGCAGAGTGTCCAGAGGGCTCTGGAACAGCCCAGGGAGGCTCCACAGCCTCTCTGGGCTCTGTGCCAGTGCCCACAGCTCAGTTCTGCCTCCTGTGCAGGGAATTGCTGGGCTCAGCCCCTGCCCGTGGCTCTGGGGCCAGGGAGCAGAGCCTGGGCACTGCCCCTCCTGCACACTGGGACAGACTGGGACCGACTGGGACCGACTGGGACTGACTGGGACAGACTGGGACTGACTGGGACTGACTGGGACCGACTGGGACTGACTGGGACCAACTGGGACAGACTGGGACCGACTGGGACCAACTGGGACACACAGGGACTGACTGGGACCGACTGGGAGAGACTGGGACTGACTGGGACAGACTGGGACTGACTGGGACAGACTGGGACACACAGGGACAGACTGGGACTGACTGGGACAGACTGGGACTGACTGGGATAGACTGGGACAGACTGGGACAGAGAGGGATGCACAAGGACAACCAGAGAGACACAGGAACTCTCAGGGACACCCAAGGGACACCCAGGGACACTTAGGGACACCCAGGACAGACATGGACACCCAAGGGACACCCAGGTGCAGCCAGGGATGCACAAGGACAACCAGAGACACCCAGGGACTCCCAAGGACACCCAAGGGACACCCAGAACAGACAGGGACACTCAGGGACACCCAGGGACAGACTGGGACACTCAGGGACAGACAGGGACACCCAGGGCTCAGGGCCCCTCTCCCTGGGGCTCCTCTGGAGGCTGAGCAGCCCCAGCCCCCTCAGCCTCTCCTGGGCAGGGAGCTGCTCCAGGCCCCTCATCTTTCACCCTTTGCTGCACCCACTCCAGGAGCTCCTTGTCCCTCCTGTCCTGAGGAGCCCAGAGGTGGAAAACTGAAGATTCCTCTTCAGAGAACTGATCCACCCACGGCCACCTCTGCGTTTGTGGGGTGTCACACCAAAATTGGTATCAGCCAGGCTGGCAAATGGGAAAAGAGCAGGGAAGCCATGCAGTGGCCCTTTAAAGGGCAGAATTCCTGGAAAAAAGCCCCAGGAAAATTGTTTCTGTTCTTTGAGACCATGGGACAATGATTCCCATACAGGAGAAAGATTCATTCTCCCATCTGGAGAGCTCTGGAAGATGCAGGAATGTGGCTCCAGTTTAATCTCCTCCTTGAGAAGAATCTGCATTGAACTTCCCCCTCTCCCCACATCCTGCAAAGTATAAAAACATCTATTCTTAGGAATCAACGGGCAGTGCAAGGATAAACATATGGGATATCAGGTCCTGTGATAATGGAGCCTGGAAATTCCTGGGCTGGACTGGCATTGCCTTCCCCATCGTGGGAAATACCAAAAGAGGCCCCCTCTGAAAACCAAAGTAAGGCTCCAAACCCCACCCAGAAACTGAGTCACAGCCTGCAGCTCGGGAGCTGTGCTCGTGCTGTGTGCCTGCTAAACCAGCTCACAGCAATTCCCGTGGATTTCCACTGAAGGATTACAGCAAGTGCTGCTGGCTGGGAACGTGTCAGGCACTGCAGGGATCCCCTGGGCCACTTTCTGTGTCCCCACCACACAGGACACAGGAGAGAACTGACAGCAAGGCCACGAGCTCATGGCTTGGTTTATGACACCATGAACGTTTTTGCATCCATGACATCCTACAGCTTGGAAAAACTTCGTTTCTACTTCTTTCCACTTTTTCCTCCCAGGGCTCCTCCCATGTCTCTCACCTGTGCCAGGGACATCAGATCCTGACCTGCCCAGCACTCCCAGCAGGATCTGCAGCCTTTCCACCCTCTCCAAACCGTCCCCGAGGCAGCAGGGACCCATTAGCTCCGATTAAAGCCTCAATATCCCAAATCCCGCGGGGCTGTCGAAGCCATAATGAATTTTGCAGGGTTTTTCCTCCTCCCTTTCCCCACCTCAATCACTCTCAACTACGGGGCATGAATAATACAACAACGTGTTGCCTGGTGATCGCTGTTGTGTTTTCCTTGGCAGATGAAGCCAGGGAAGGGAGCAGACCCGAAACTGCCTGGAGGAATTGGGTGTGGGGCAACAGAGGGGCTGAGGTGCTGCAGCACCAGATGGTCCAGGGTGGCAAACTCGGGATGAGTTTTTGGGAGCCCACCAGCTCTGTTCCATGGCAGAACTCTGTTCACAGCTCCCAAAAATGCTGCAGCACTGGAAGGGAGCAGAGGGCTTGGCTGAACCCGGAGTGTGGGATTAACACTGCCAGGTGCTGCACCAGCTTTTACAGCAAAAACAAACAGGGCTTTAAAAAAGGAAGAGGCTCTCAATAAAAAACAGGATATTTGGAGCTGAAGGGTTGTTTTCCTACTCGAAGTGAAGCTCCCAGGAGGCTTCGAGCTGGTGATACGGGCTGGAATTGTGAAGCTGCATCAGGGGAGGGTTTAGGTTGGATTTAGGGAAAGGTTCTTCTCCCAGAGCGTGCTGGGGCACTGAAATGTCACATTCCCCAGGCTGCCAGAGCTCCAGGAGAGCTTGGACAATGATCCCAGGGATGCACAGGGTGGGATTTTGGATGTCGGTGCAGGGCCAGGGGTTGGACTCAATGATGCTCGTGGTTCCCTTCCAGCTCAGGATAGTCCATGATTCTGTGATTTTCATCCAGAATCGGGTTGCTCCCACAAGAAAGAAAAGCTCTTCCAGCTTTTTCTTTCCTGCAGCACTGCAGATGCAGGTTGGCATTTTTAAAAGAACACTGGAGAAGTTCTCACTCCTGGAAGCCCCTCTGAGTCCTGTCCTGTGGATGCACAGAGGCCCAGAAAATTAAAGTTCTCAAGCCATGCTCCAGCCAGAGCCCAAGGCAGGGGTGGGCTCTGTAGCAAATTCTCCCTCCCTGGAAGCAGCAGCTCCAGCCCAGCTGCTCCAGCCTTTGCAGCTGAGGTGATGAGCAAGGAAATGGGCCCGGGCTCCATCCCTGTTGCTTCCTGAGGCGAGTCCAGCTGTGACTTGGAGATGGTCTCGCTTCGTGCCCTGACACCTGATTGCCTGCTCAGGCTGCAAACTGCACTTTGGGGGGCTGCTGCTGCCTGTGCACAGAGCAATCCCAGCTGCAGCCTTCAGATAATGCAGCACTACAGAGAAACATCAGCACTAAATGCTCCCCGGAGGTGTTTACTCCTCCAGGCACACGATGCTGCTCTGCAGGAACATGTTGGGCTTAACTGGAGATACTGGGACACTTCTCCTGTGCTGGCAGGAGGGAAACCCGTGAATTGCAGTCAGGTCCAGCCTGATCCCAAGCAGAGGAGTCATTAAGAGCTGGAATATTTCAATAAACCCCAAAACCTCAAGGAATAAATGTTCCCGCTGTATTTAACGGCGCACCAGCCTCCGGTGTGTGTAAAGAGCAAGGCAATTAATAAAGTATATTTAGCATGCCAGGCTGAGGTGTGCAGCTCCCACAGCAGCTGAAACAAGCAATTTAAATAACATTTATCATAAAGATCAGCCTGCCTGAGCTGGGGCTGCTGCTTTTCTCACCTGGGAGCACTCACTGCCTCACCTGTCCCCTCCAGGGGTCCAAGGGCAGGGCTCTGGTGCTGGCTGCAGCTCAGGCAGGAGGGTTTGGGTGCTGTTGGACACCCCAGGTGCCCTGGGTGACCCTGCTGAGACCTCATGGGCTGAACCCTGGCTTGTGCAGAAATTAGGAAATGAGCAGATGGTGCTTTCCCCCCACTGCTGAATCCCCACCCAGGCTCAAAACCCAGGGAAGGAGAGGCCTTGTCTAAAATAAAAAGGCCAAAAAAAAAGTAGAAACGAAGTTCTCCAAGATATAGGATGCCATGGAGGCAAAAGTTTTGATGGTCTCATAAAGCAGCTTACTGAATTTGTGGAACACAAGTCCTACCAAGGAAGCAGACTCACAAAGCTGATTGCAGACCCAGCTTTCAAGGCCAGATAGCTGAGCAGACAATAAAAACCACAACACCTTTAAACAGCTGTGAAACCTGACTAAATCCTCGTGTTCCTCACTAGCTGTGCCATGGCAGCCCAGAAAACTTCATCCACCCTGTCCAGCAGAATGCAGTCCTGCCTTCCAGCAGAATGTGACTTTTCCAAGCATTAAAAAGATTAAAAATGATGTTGAATATCTGTGCAGAGAACAAGGACAGGCTGAGTGGCTGATTATGACAATAAATGTTTGGGATGAGATGGAAAATTTCACATTTCAGTGTTGAAAAGGTGTTCTGATTACAAAGGGAGAAAGCAAGGCCTCCTTGAGTGAGTGACCCCCTGCTTGGGCTGGGATCAGGATCAGGAAGGGCAGCAGGTTGGCATCAGGAGGAACACTTGGATAAAAATCTTTTTTTCTGGAAAAATCCCACCCTTTCCCTCGGAGGTAACGATGCCAATTGTCCCACAAAGACAGAAATCCCCTTGCTCTGAGTCAGGCACAAACACCACATCCATGCCAGGCAGGGGACGCAGCAACACCCACCCCAGCAACCTGAGCCCAAACCCTGCCAAGTGATGTTTATAACAGTAATTTTTTAAAAAACTTTTGGTAATTAAATACCCTCAGTTTTTATGAGAGCCACTCAAAAGCCCAGCAGTTGGGACTGCAGCTGGCTTTGAACAGATGAAATGTTTCCCCTGCCTTTGAACATGCTCGCTGCCTGTTCCCAGCCTGTGGCCACCCAGCTTGCCCCGAGGTGCCTGGCACTGGAGTCTCCAGGATAAAAGGAGCTGCTTGGAAGTGGAATTAGTATCCTGCATGGAAGGCTGTACTGCAGATGGAATCAAAGGAGGAAATAAAGACCTGAGCTAAGCAAAATCCGCACGCAGATAATCAGTTCAACTTCCGAGTCTTGACATGAAGCTTTTAGAAGCAGAACATTTGGGAGGCATGGAGAGAGGCTGACTCTCCTGCCAAGAGAAGGGTTGGGGGACAGGTCTTGCATGGGGTTGTTTTATTGTGATTTTAAAAGTGTCTGCAGGGTGTAACTAAGGGGTGACCTGTCCTTGAGGCAGCCCCAAAAGCAAAGGAGGGGGAGCTGCTCTTGGTGGAGAAGGTGGAAATCCCTCAATCCTGATTTTCCTGATGGCACTTGCACACCCAACCCCAAAAGCAAAGGAGAGGGACCTGCTCTTGGTGGAGAAGGTGGAAATCCCTCAATCCTGATTTTCCTGATGGCACTTGCACACCCAACCCCAAAAGCAAAGGAGAGGGAGCTGCTCTTGGTGGAGAAGGTGGAAATCCCTCAATTCTGGTTTTCCTGCTGGCATTTGGACACCTAACCCCAAAAGCAAAGGAGAGGGAGCTGCTCTTGGTGGAGAAGGTGGAAATCCCTCAGTCCTGATTTTCCTGCTGGCACTTGCACACTCATCCCCTGCAGCAGGATTTGGGGGCCTGGCACCTGCTGGCATGCCCAAAACCCCCATCCACCCGAAGGAACCCACCAGGCAACCTCTTTCCAAGAAACTTCTGGGAACAAACATTTCTGGCTCTCAGGCTTCAGGAGAAGTTGACAGCAGGGAGCTGCAGACAGAGCCAAGCCCATGCAGGGTTTCACAAGCCAACACTCACAAACGCTTCCCCTCCCCGGGGAAATATTTTCCCCAACTCTCCCTGCACTAACAAACACTCGTTTTCCTCCTGATAAAATCCCAGGCTGTGGCAGCTCAGTGCTGACCTCAGCTCTCTGCTCCCCAGGATCTGAGAGAACTCTGAGAGCTCCTCAGATTGTGGCACAGAACATCTGCTTCCTCTGGAGCAGCTGCCCCCTGGCCAGAGCCTTCCTGAGCAGAGCCTTACCTGCCTGAGGAGAAGGCAGCCCCTCCACAGGCACACCTGGCCCTTCCACAGCCCCAGGGGAGCTTGGCAAATGCCACAGCAGCCCCAGAGAGGTGTTTTTGGGAGGGAGGGAGGGAGGCTGTGGTGTTGTCGCCGTGGTGAATCACAACACCACACGAATTTCTCCAAGACAGCTTGGAGAGAACAATCTGAGTCCAATTTATTCAAACAAATGGCCTCTTTTATACGTTTTGGACAGGCCACTGTGATTGGTGAGAGAGCAGCAGAACTCTTCACCCACATTGGCCAAACCAGAGGGACAGCAAAGAAAGTCCCACAGAAAGGATTCCAAACATTAGATTTTGTTACAGAAACAAAAAACCTGATGTTTATATTCAAGCTGTGAGAACAAGCTTCAAAAAACCCAAAACATCAGGAAGGAACAGAGCTTTAGAAGCTCAGAGAAACTGCAGGCTTGGAAAACCAGACTGCAGAGTGTGGGGATGGTTTCCCCTGGCAAGGTCTGGGCAGGGACAGCGAACGCTCCAGCCTCCCTCTGCCCATGTGGAGAGGGGCAGGGGAGCTGCTGGGTGCCCCCTCTGGGGTGGGTGATGGTGCTGGGCAGCTCTCCTGAGCTCTGGTACCTCCCCAGAGGGGTCCATGCTGCTGCATCCCTTCATCCTGCTGCTCCCCACGTGCCAGGATGCATCCCCTGCCCACGGGCTCCTCGCTGAGCAGTTTGGTCAGGATGGGCACCAGGCAGCCAGGCAGACACTGACTCAGGGCTGAGTCACTCCAGGGAGGGTTTGTTCCCTGACTTTCCCTCCCCACTGATCCCTCTGCTGCTGAGGATGAGCCCTCCTGAGCATTGCCAGCCCAGCTGAGCGTCACGTCCTCCACCCGAGCCGAGCGACTCCCCCGTGGGTCATTTGTACAAGGGCATGTGGTGACAGGACAAGGGGAATGAGATGAGCAGGTTGAGATGAGACATTTGGAAAAAAAATTCTTCCCTGTGAGGCTGTGGCTGCCCCTGGATCCCTGGAAAGTGTCCAAGGCCAGTTTGGACAGGGCTTGGAGCATGTCTCTGAAGATGTCTCTGCCCAAGGTAGTGGAATGAGATCATCATCAAGGTCCCTCCCAACCCAAACCACTCCATGATTTTCTGGCTCTGTGATAACTGATCAGCAGCAATGAAAGGAGAGAGACCATTTGGATTATAGGAATTAAAGCTTTAGAAAGGGGTAAGATAAGAAAAGGGGAAAAAATTGAAAAGATATCGACTACTCTGAAGCAAACAAAAGGCGCTATAGATTAAACAAACAATGCAGCCCAAACTTCTCCTTACAGTGCTCTGACAGATAAACAGCAGCCTCCAATAATTAATTGTGTCCTGGCACAGCTGAATGAGCCACCATATGGGAGTGGTGACAAAACAAGCTCTGTTTTTTGGTGGCAAATTGTGCAAATCGCCGAGTCTGTCTGGAGCTGAGAAGGGACACACCTCACCCCTCGTGCTCTCACGGCAGAGCAGACAAATCTGGGAGGGACAGGGTTCCTTGGGGACCCTGGGAATCACTCTGGGCAGAGTTTAGGGTTTGAGGACTCACACACTGAGGGGATGCTGCCCATGAGCTGTGGTCAGCTGCCTGGTGCTCGCTGAGGCTGCAGTGCTGGCTTTGTCACCTCAGAGCCAGGGGGAGGTGGCAGTGTGGCCACAGACTTGCAGGAGCACTGCAAAGGATCCTTGGGAATGGAATTTGCAGGGCTGGTGGCAGAGCAGGAGCTGCAGGGAGGAGAGGGAACGCCAGCCCAGCTCAATCCTTGTGCTGACTTTCTGATTCTCCACTGAATTTACTCATTTTATTTTCTCTAGAGGTATCCATTAATAATTGCACTTGAAATGGCTGAAGAAAAACGATACAGCAAAGCCAAGGAAGCATCTTGGAGATGGTCCAGCCTGGCAGAGCTGAGATGCAAATATGGAGTGACTCTTGTGAGGTTGGGTCGGACATAAATCCACAACAGCTCAATTAAAGCTGCTCCCAGTTCCCACCACAGCCAGGGAGCCATGCTCCGGTCCTGGGACTGATCCTGAATTTTGCCCTGAATAAAAGACAGGCCCTTGGAGAACAAAATCCTCTGAAATCCTGGCACTCTGTCCCTTCACGCTCACAGCTCTCCCCTCCTCTGCATTTTCCTTTCAAATGAGACAAAGCACCACTGTCAATTTGGCAGCCAATGATGCCCTTAAAGCCACCTGCCCCTGGTTTCAGCCCTCAGCCTGGGCACCAGGCAGGACCACGCAGCCCTGGAGCTGCAATGAGGAGAAGGAAAGGGGGAAATGGTGCAGTGGGAGTGCTCATCCTGCCCCAGAGCCTCCTGGGCTGGAGACCCCTGGGGAGCAGCCAAAGAGGCTCTCCCTGAGCCCCAGCAGTGCTGTCCCCACTGCCAGGACAGAGCAGCACAGCTGTAAAGGGCAGGGGATCCAGCAGTGCAGTCCCTCTCTCCGTAATGAATTCCTTCTAACTCCCAGCCCCTTCCCTCCAGGAATCCCCTGAACGCCTTTAATTTAGAAGTGCCATAATCTACTCGCCTTCTGCTGCCTCTTAAAGTTGATTTCCTCCTGGGTGCTTTGCAGCCATGACATTTTCACAGCACTGCCTGTTCCTTTTGCTTGGATCACTTTGGGATGAGGAGCCACAGGCTCCTGCCCCTGCTCAGGTCCTTCCTCCTGTCAAGGTCCTGACATGGATTTCTTTTGAATTTCCTGCCTTATTTCCATCTATCAAAGGCACAGAAACTGCTGTCGGGGACTGGCACATTCCCATCTATCCCAAGCATCGTTGGAGTTTATGGGCTCACTGTACAGGAAGAAATTAGGTAATAATAAAAAATACACACCAAAAATACTCGGCCATAAGAAAAATTGATCTTGCCCTCTGGGATATTTTAGTGCCTCATTATGGCACCCAGGCCTCACGGAATGGCTTCAGTGACAGCAGAGGGGTTTTAAATAAACCAGGGGGAACTTGCTGGCTCCAGGTCTGTGAATCCTGGTTCCCCACTGACTTCCAACCCAGCTCCCACACCGTGCTCAGCAGCCCTTCCTTCTGCAAAGGTGTTTCCCATCCCACAGGAACTCCCAAGATCAGGGAAACAAAATGTTTTCTTTGGTCCTTCTTTTGGAAGGGTCAGGAGAGGATGACAGAAGACAGAGCTGTGAATCCAGCACCACTGGGAATGTCTAACGATGATTTAGGAAGAGAAGTGGATGGGTTCAGGTCACGGAGGAGGGACTGGGCTGAATTTTAGTATTTGTCAGTGTTTCCACCCAGGTCAGTCCCTGCCCAGTGAAATCACTGCTCTTTTGGCACAGTCTCCTCGTCCTTCCTCACATCTTTAACAATAATGTCAGCACAGGACTCCTGGAAAACACAAACTGGCTCTCCAGAGCACTCCAAACCTGCAGCCCATCAGGCCCCCAGGCCTCTTGTTTGGCTCAGATAATCCAAGGTGCCTACTCCAGCTCTACACCTAACGTGCCATGTGTCTCCAGGAGATTATTTGAAGTGGTTATTTTTATTCCTGGAACCTTCAAAGGCAGAGTTATTAAGTGTATTTAAAAGGAAGAAGGGGCCCAGATAAAGCAGGGATGTAATTAGTTACAAGCTACTGTACTTTGATGACAAAGCAGCATTTCTGTGCAGCAGCAGCTCGGTGGGGTGTGCTAATTACTGATAGAGCCCTGCCCGGGGAAGCCTGACACGGCTCCGATAAAGCAGAGCTGTCCCAGCACCACGGGCTGGGCTGGGCTCGGGGCTGGAGACAAAGCCTGCACCCGAAATTCAGTGCGTGGTGGAGAGGGCAGAGGACAGGTGAGGGCAGGTCAGTGTCTGAGCAGGTGAGTGTCTGAGCAGGTGAGTGTCTGAACAGGTGAGTGTCTGTCCCCAGGTCAGTGCCTGTCCAGGTCAGTGTCTGAGCAGGTGAGTGTCTGCCCAGGTGAGTGTCCAAACAGGTGAGTGTCTGAACAGGTGAGTGCTTGACCCAGTGAGTGTCTGTCCCCAGGTCAGTGTCTGAGCAGGTGAGTGTCTGAGCAGGTGAGTGTCTGAGCAGGTGAGTGTCTGAACAGGTGAGTGCCTGTCCCCAGGTCAGTGTCTGAGCAGGTGAGTGTCCCCAGGTGAGTGTGTGTCCCCAGGTGAGTGTGTGTCCCCAGGTGAGTGCCTGTCCCCAGGTGAGTGCCTGACCCCAGGTGAGTGCCTGTCCCCAGGTGAGTGTCTGCCCAGGTGAGTGCCTGCCCAGGTGAGTGCCTGTCCCCAGGTCAGTGCCTGCCCAGGTGAGTGCCTGTCCAGGTGAGTGTCAATCCAGGTCAGTGCCTGTCCCCAGGTGAGTGCCTGTCCCCAGGTGAGTGCCTGCCCAGGTGAGTGCCTGCCCAGGTCAGTGCCTGCCCAGGTCAGTGCCTGACCCCAGGTGAGTGTCTGTCCCCAGGTGAGTGTCTGTCCCCAGGTGAGTGCCTGTCCCATGGCACTGCCAGCCTGCTGCTGGCACAGGGAGCTCACAGCACCTGCACCAGCCAAACCCAGCTGTGAGCTCACCTGGAGAGGGGAGAGAGGAGCAGAACCCCCCAAGGCCTTTCCCCTGCAGAGACACCCAAACATCCCACGAGGAAAGCCTCTGCTCACCTGGCAGCCAGGTGTGTGTCAGGACAGCTGTGCCAGGAGTTTTGATGAACCACAGAATAAAAACCCCCCAAACTCCACTAAACCAAAATATCAGAGCAGCCCTGGCAGGATTGATGGGATCACAGTTCCCAGCAGGGCATCTCTGCTCCCCAGACTAACGACCCTGGAGTGATAAAATGAAATTATCTCTCTATTCTGATGCTGGGGTGACTTTTTCCACTTATCAAAGTGCTGGGCTTCCGTTGCAGTTTTGACAGGTTGGAGTTGTTTGGCCTCTCTGCAAGGACCTGAGGGGCCAAGGGCTGCCTTGTAACTCAGATTTGGGTCTTCAGAGTTCACCTGCTTCCTTCGAGGAGCTGCCTTCTCTCAAATCCAGCTCCCACCAGCAGCAGGTGATGACTGAACAGCCATTCTGCAAACACTGGGCTGCAAATCCTTCCATCCAAGAGACATTGAAGGCCAGAACCCTGAGTTGAAGGGACACAGGAGAGATCCATGGCTCCCAGTGCCACTGCACTGGCTCCTAATCAAGGAACTGTTTCTCCCAGGGGCAGTGTCCACAGGCAGACAGGGAAATCCAAACCCAGGATGACATCTTCCCATCACATCCCCTCAAACCCCTCACAATCCCCCTCAAAGTGCCACCCAAAAGTCAGGTGACACAATTTACACACCATGGTGTGAGCAGAGCACGGGACTGGAGCTCCAGGGTTGTCAGGTCTGAAATGGGAATTTCCACAGGCACCAGAACATGGAATTTCCCCCGAGGATCACCCAGCACTTGCATGGACCAAAGCCTGATGGTTGTGCTGCTCCCTCCACCATGCACACCTTTCCAGGAAGGTAAATTGTCCATAATGGCTTTTTGAGGTCCTTAAATGCAATTATCTCCTTCCCGACTCTGTTCCTAAAGGATTTGTATTGTTTCTACCCCTGACCCGAGAAGGTGACAACAAATTTCTTGACACCTTCAGCCACAGACAGGGCAGGACCTGGAAATTCCTCCTACCACACCAGTGACACGGTTCCAGATTTCCCAGCGCAGGGAAGACAAAGAAAACGGGAACCATTTCCATATCTATTGACAGATTCAATTTACAGTCTGGTTCCCGCTTTGGAGAGAATATAAATTTCCTCTCTCTGTGTATCAGTCTTTAGCAGTCGCTGGTAATGATGATTTCTGTGCCTGCAGACACTTTTACACCGGCTCCAGCCCATTTATAAGTAACACTTTTGAAAGAAAACGCCATTAAAATCCCCTCTTTAGGAGCCAGCTGTAAATCAGCTGCTACTGAGCAGAGGCAGGGTAGAACAAACTCTGTGTGTGTGTTTGTGGCTCAGTGTTGGTGGTGCTGGGCCAGCTGAGCCCCCCTTCTCACCCAGAGCCCTCCTCGTGCTGAAGTGGGTGAGAAAAAAAACCCAGAGAAGGTTCTGGCAGGTTTTATCTGACAATTTCAGAGCACAAATCCCAATTAATTCCAATGCTGGTGAGCACTGCCCTGCCTGGGGTGGGTGACACCAGCAGGGCTGCAGGTTTGGGGTCAGGGGACAGGAGAAGGGGATGGCAGAGAAATTCTGGGTTTGCCTTGTTTCATCTGGGAAATTCTTCCCTGGGAGGGTGGGGAGGGGCTGGGGGGGATTTCCCAGAGAAGCTGTGGTTGTTCCATCACTGGGAGGGTCCAAGGCCAGGTTGGATGGGATTTGGAGCAGCCTAGGATAGGGGAATGTCCCTGCCAATGGAGAATCTCAATAATATTTAAGGTCCTTCCAGCCCAAGCCAGTCCACCATTCTACAAAAATTCAGGACTCTCAGCCTCACAATGTGTTTTTTTTGGAAAGCATTTCTTCCCCACCTACTTTTGTACTCCAGCAGTAGGAAGGTTCCTTCTCCTTTGTTTTTTATAAAGTGAATGTGGGAACAGAACCCCTCAAGGCAAAAAAAAAAAAAAAAAAAAAAAAAAAAAAAAGAAACCAAACAATCCCTTCTGTTCATTTTAACTGCCCTGGTGTGTACTCACTTCATGATGGCAGGACTGCTCTGCAACGTGTTCATTTTTTTTAATAGCTGGATTGTGATGCCAACAAGGACACAGAATAAATGAGATTTGTTTTTTCTTAATATCATAGATGGGTCTTCAGCTGTAGAAACTGGCACTGCTCCTGTGGAGTCGTCAGAGCCAAATTACGCTTACTCAGGGGCTGGCCTTGGGACAAAAATATCTTTTTAATTTCCATCTTACTCCAGGAAGAGCCTTCAAAATGCCCCTTTCTGCCCACACGCTGCAGTCCCAGCAGAGCTTTCGCAGCTTTGCTGGAGGCTCTCACACCCTGCTGACACACGAGGGCAGCTCTCTGTGCTGGAACCAGATCTGGAGGATTTGGGGGTGCCCAGGGCAAAGCCAGGCTGCTCTCCCAGAGCACTGGGTGAGCATAGCTGTGCTCGTTTCCACTCAGGTGGGGCTGGAAGGATCTCCCTGCTTCTCCAGCTGTTGTGTCCTTTAACTGAAAGATGTATCATATATTTTTTTTTTTTAGCAAGAAAACAATTACCAGGTAGCCCTGGGACCCGCTGTTTGCTGGGTGCCAGTGCTCATTTAGTTGTGTCTTTGCTGGCTGGCCATGCAGCAAGTGGGAGAGGGGGAAAGCTGAACCTACCAGGAGATTAATGACAGGCTGGAGCAGAGCAGATGTGTGGGAATAGCAGATGAGCCACTCCAAGTGATGCTTTGGGTTTTAGTTTGTATATTTTTTAGATTCTGGGCTGGTTTAATGCGTAGTTTAGGGTTTCATATTGAGTGCTGCTGAGCTCTCTTCACAGAGTAGGGAGACAAAACAATTCCTTCTCCAGCTTGGCACCAAGGACAACTTCCAGGCCCAAGAGGAAAACCAACAGTGAAGTGAGAAGGAAAACCAAGAGGATGGAGCTTCATAACCTGGAGCTGGAATTGCACAATTAACTCCAATATGGGAATGGAGCAGAACTGATCAAAGTGTGAGCCCTGTGATCCATTCTGTGCCCATTTTGGGTTCCCCTTGGGTGTGCCCAGCAGGGCTCTGGTGCTGCCCAGCTGTGCCCAGGGAGGCTTTTTAATAAATCCCTTTTAATAAATCCCTGCCTTGTCCTTTGGCTCTGCTGCTCTCTGTGCCAGGGCAGACTCCTGAAGGCATCACCAGCTTCCTAGAAAAGCAAAGCCAAGAGACTTGGCTGCAGCAGAGACAGAGGCTGAGGGTTACAGCCCTGTGCTCTGAGACAGCAAAACTGAGCAGGAGATCAGCTCCAAACCCTGCTGAAATCACAGAATGATTCAGCTTGGAAGGGACATTAAAGCCATCCTGGGGACACCCTCCACCAGACCAAGTGGCTCCAAGCCCTGTCCAAACTTCTGTGGAGCTTCCAGGGGATCAGATCCTGTCTGCTCCTGTCTGTCCATGGCTGGAGCAGAGCCTGGGCCCTGCCCCTCCCTGCACACTGGGATAGACTGGGACTGACTGGGACAGACTGGGACTGACTGGGACTGACTGGGACTGACTGGGACTGATTGGGACAGACTGGGACTGACAGACAGACTGGGACCAACTGGGACAGACTAGGACCGACAGGGACTGACTGGGACCGACTGGGACTGACTGGGACAGATTGGGACTGACTGGGACTGACTGGGATTGACAGGGACAGACAGGGACAGACAGGGACAGACTGGGACAGACTGGGACAGACTGGGACTGACTGGGACAGACAGACTGGGACACACAGGGACAGAGAGGGACACCCATGGACACCCAGGGTCACAACAGAGTCACCCAGGGTCACCCAGGGACATTCAGGGACACTCAGGGATGACACCCAGGGTCACGCAGCGCTGAGTCCCTCTCAGCCCCCCCTCGGCCCCACAGCCTCCCCAGCAGCTCCCCGTCCCCATCCTGAGGAGTTTCACCCTAGATATGCCCTGAGGCTCCTTTTTCAGCCGCAGAGATCCCTGAGCTGGGAGTGTGTGCCAGCCCCAGAGCAGCCTGGCAGGCTGAGCGAGGCTCAGCACCAGCACAGATGTTCGAGCATCTCTGGGCTCAGTTCACACTCTGGGGGAGAGGAGGGGGCAGGCTCCCAGCTCCCTTCCCGTGCTGGAAACGACAGGGGGAAAAATCCCAGGCTTGTCAGTCTGGCGAGACAGCTCTGAGGGGTGATGAGAGCTGTCAGCACGGGAAATGTCAGCAGTGCCAGGCTGCTGTCACCAGGCTGTGACACAGGCACAGGGGCACTGCTCTGCCCTGCCCCCGGGAAGCTGCTGCCCCCAGCACAAACCCCCACAGATTCCCAGCTTTTTTTTATAAGGAGTGAGGAGAGTTCTGCTTTTCCTACAAACCAACCCAACCTCGTGAGCCCCAGTGGGTGCAGACAGCTCTGTCCATCGCTGCTTTGTTGCCTCAGCCAGAAAATCAATAAATTAATTAATAAATTGTTAAGTAAACACATAAATAACCTAACACCTTCACTGAAAAGCTAAGAAGGAGCCCCAAAGCCAGGCTGGTGTTCCCTGAGGCCTCTGCTGACAGCCTGGACCTGTGGGTGTTGGGGATGCTGGTGGCTGCACCTGGGAGGAGCCAAGAGTGGGGCTGGGAGGGAGGGACACCAGGGAAAGGCAGAGCAGCAGCACCAGGCCTTCCTCAGGCCTTCACCATCACACCTTTATCAACCACACCTTCACCAGACACACTTTTATCAACCACACCTTCACCATCACACCTTTATCAACCACACCTTCACCAGACACACCTTTATCAACCACACCTTCACCAGACACACCTTCACCATCACACCATCACACCATCATCATCACACCTTTATCAATCACACCTTTATCAATCATGCCTTCATCATCACACCATCATCAATCACACCTTCACCATCACACCTTCACCATCACACCTTTATCAATCACACATTCACCATCACACCTTCACCATCACACCTTTATCAATCCCACCATCATCACACCTTCACCATCACACCTTCACCATCACACCTTTATCAATCACAACCTTTATCAATCCCACCATCATCATCACACCTTCACCATCACACCTTCACCATCACACCTTTATCAATCACACATTTATCAATCACACCTTCACCATCACACCTTCACCATCACACCATCATCATCACACCTTTATCAATCACACCTTCACCATCACACCATCATCATCACACCTTTATCAATCACACCTTCACCATCACACCATCACCATCACACCTTTATCAATCACACCTTCACCAACCACACCACCACCACCCCCATCTCCAGCCAGAGCTGAGCAAGCAGTGTCCTTTGCTCAGCAGGCAGGAGGCCTGGGGGTGCCCAGTTCTCCTGTCCATCCTCCTCCTCCTCCACCCAGCCCTGGCTCCCGCTGGCTATTCCAGCCCAGGACCCCCTCCGGGGTGGGCTCAGGCTGTACCTGCAGGGCCCAGGGTGGACATTCTCCAGCACCATCTGCTGGTTTTATTTCTATTCACAGGCGAGTGACATCGCAGCCACTCTGAGGGAGGAACTCCTGTGCCACTTGCACCAGAACCACGAAGGTGTTTTCCTGTGAAAAACAACAGGTTTTGTTAAATGAGATGTTTTACCTGGGCAAATGTCACTGCTTGTCTGTATTTTTCAGTGGGGGATACACCCATGTGAGAAGAAAATGTTAATTTTTGCAGTATTTTTACTTTGTCACTTCTTGGGAATTATAAAATGAATTATTTTTATTATCTGCAAAAGCAATAAAGAATGAATTTTGTGGGTTTTGTTTTGTTGTGTTTTGTTTTTTTTGGTTTTTTTTGTTTTGTTTTTTTTGGCAGAAACTGTTTGCTGAATCTGACCCAAATTCACAGACAGCTTTGCCTCCTCCACTCCAAAACTGCATTTCTGGTGAGTAAAACCCTTTGTCACCCAAATTACCCAGGTCTGCTGCTGCCGCTGAGCCACCCTCTCTGAGCAGAGTTCAGCCTGCCCACTCCTGCTGGGCAAAACAAAGGGTTTAATTAGGGATTAATTCTCTTGGAGCTGAAGAGGGGAGGGAGGGAACGTTTTCAGGCAGTGCTGGTATCAGGAGGGCTGTCTGCACTTCCCTCCTTCCCCGAGGATTACAGCTCTGGCTCAGCCAAGGCAGCACACAAATCCAGATTCTCTCCCCTCAGTCCTTCTCAGTGGATGAAGCAGAACAAAAATCCGGATTTGGAATTGGCAGCTCAGTTTGCAGTTCAGAGCCTCTCCTGGCTGCTGCCACAGGTGAACCTGTGCCCAGCACCCCCATGCCCATGGGAGATTCGTGGTTACACTGCAGGTGAAACATTGCAACTCTTGGAATACTCAAGCACAGAAATAAATCAGTGAGGGACAGCCCAGGGTTGAGGAGCTGATGCCTTAAGTTTGAGCTTTTATATTTTTCAGATTCTGGGCTGGTTTAGTGGGTAGTTTGGGGTACGTACTGAGTGCTACTGAGCTCTCTTCAAAGAGTAGGGAGACAAAACGATTCCTGCTCCAGCCTGGCACCAAGGACAACTTCCAGGCCCAAGAATAAAAGCAAACAGTGAAGTGAGAAGGAAAACCAAGGAGGATGGAGCTTCATAACCTGGAGCTGGAATTGCACAATGAACTCCGATGTGGGAATGGAGCAGAACTGATCAAAGTGTGAGCCCTGTGATCCATTCTGTGCCCATTTTGGTTCCCCTTGGCTGTGCCCAGCAGGGCTCTGTCCCTGCCCAGGTGCACCCATTGAGGCCTTTTAATAAATCCCTGCTTTGTCCTTTGGCTCTGCTGCTCTCTGTGCCAGCTCAGCCTCCTGAAGGCATCAGAGCAGGTCACAAACTCTGCCCACTCTCTTGGTCAACGTAGCTGAGCCCTTCTCCTGTCTCATTCACCATCTCACCTTTACCTGGGGAGGCCCCACATTGCCCAAACAGAAGAACTTTAAGTGCAGCTTAGACAAGGAACCATCCAAAATGACTTCACTGGGTCATATTAACCAAAATTCCACTGCTGAACCTCCACCACCCTCTCCTGAACCCTGGCTGAGGAACTGGAGCAGCCACGCATCACACGCTCCGGCGGCGGCGAGCACGGGAGGCACTGAGGAGAAGAAAACCAGGTCAGGAGGCAGAACTCTGGATAAATAAAGTCACTCCATAGGAGAACTCTTCAAGAGAGGCCCCAGAGTGCTGTCACTGCAGGGACCAACCGCTCCACACACGTTCTCCATCCCTCCTCCCCTTTGTGCCAGAGCAGGGAACGCTGCCCAAAGAGAAGCTTTGCCTTTAATCTGAGGCGAAACTGAGATCTTCAATATCACAGGAGACTTCACACACAATAGGGATGAATAAAGGATAAGGAAAAAGTAGATGGACCTAAACAGATGGATTCTATATTGGCATTAAAAGTCAAACCTCATTTTTCATCCAGTCCTGCCCGTAAAGCACTTCCGATGGAATCCGCTCAACGCAGTCGTTCCTATTTTACCCTGTGTTAGTAAATCTTCCTTTGTGACAAGGCTGGAGATAGCAATCAGTAACCTCTCCGCTCCATTCTTCCTTCACAGGCCTCCTTTTGAGGGGAATAAAGAAGAGCTCGCAGGAACAGGAGGAGAATGGGCTGATCTATTTTGCCATTAAAGACGAGCTTGGCTTGGGGTTATCGTCAAAGCAGCTCCCCAGCCAAAAGCACAGCTCACTTCTCCCCATGCCCTGCTCTGCTGCTGGCATCCATCAAACCCACCAGGCTGAGAAACAAAACAAGATTACCCCGTCCTAATAAATATTGATCACCTTACAAGTCCTTCTTTTAAAGTCCTTAATTAAACACAACACCCAACTTCGCCTGTTTCCCCGTAGGAGGGGATCAATATTTTATCATTAATGCAGCCAGAGGGAAAGAGCCTGGTGTGAATTGTCCACCTTGTGTGTTCCAGGGGGGGCTCAGGAGCCCTGGTGAGACCCAGCCCTGCCTTGGAGCTGTGTTTGCTCCACCTCAACCAACACCAGGAGCTGGAGCCAGCCCTTTGAGCACCCGCTCTCCCCTTTTAGGGATTAACCCCTGCTAGGCTTGATCAGCTCCCAGGGGCACAGGCAGGCAGGCAGGGTGAGGTTCCCAAAGCCCAGCCCAGTGCTCAGCACTCCTCCAAGCCCAGAACTGGTCTGTGCAGTCTCCTCACCCCCACCTGCTCCTCTTTAGCCAGAGAAGGAGTCGCAGCTCCGCTGTTTGACAGGAGATATTACAGGTGTTGTCATGGCAATGATTTATGCAGGAATTAGTCACTGCAGCACTTCTACAATAGACTGAAGAACAATAGGAAAAACCACACATTTCCAAGTTCCTGTGATACAGAGGCTGAGGGTTGGGGAAAAGAGATTAAATTCCTTTCACCCCTCTGATTCCGGCGGTGACATTTAAACAGCTCAGGGACAAGTCAGTGCCTAATCATGAGTGTTATTAATAGCAATGTGACAATAACCCAAACTTCATATTAAACTCAGCTGGCAGTTGCAATTGTATATTCACTACTGGCCCATTTCTGAATTAATCGGGGATTGAGTAACAACTGGAGCAGAGAAGAAATTATTACATTTGCATTGTTATATAATGAGGGAAGAATCAGAGTTTACTGGCACTGGAGTGGTTTATCCCATGGGCCCCACTGCTGTCAAAAGTTCTGCTGACTGTTTTAAGCCCTGGATCCGTGCTAGGCTATATTAAGCTTTAGCAAAAGACCAAAAAATAATCACCTAAAACTGTAAGAAAGAAAAAGGTTCAAAGCGTGAGTGCTCAGAAGATGGGAAACTCCAGTGCTAAAAGTGAACCATTTGAATTCCCACTTGGTTATTACTTATTGGAAAATGGTTTTTCATTGAGGGATGTATTGGTTCGTATGCATTTTGGCAAAGGCACGAGCCAGGTCAAGCAGGTTGGCACTCAGATTTAAAACCAGGTAGAGCTTCTCCCTGGAATCCAGGGAATCCTTCCTGCCACGTGCTGATATCCCCAGCACTGCTCCCTGCATTTCAGGGCCATTCCCCTCACTGTCCCCACCTCTGACACTCACATCAGGCAGGCTCAGACCAGAACTAAACCCAGCCAAAGAGATGAAGAGTTTATTTAGAGCTGAGCTCGGAAATCTGCACCTCCCAGCCTTCCTGTTCTCAGGGATTGGGGGTTCTCCTCTCTCAATACCTGGAGCCTCAGATGGAATTCTCCCATTTTCATGGAATCACAGGATGGTTTAGCTTGGAAGAGAGCTCAGAGTTGGCCCAACCTCCTGGGCCAGGCTGCTCCCAGGGTTTGAGTGGAGGCTCTGAGGACAGGGTTGCACTTTCAAACTCACTTTGTGTTGAACAACTTTGGCCAAATCAGAGAATAAGCCCAGGAGCTGCCACTGCATTTTCCAGCCCATGGAATCAACAACCTCTACATCTCACCATCATTCCTGAGGCCAGGGGAGTTACTGCCACGCTCTTTTTTCTTTGTTCTGGGAATCTTTCCCAGCTTTTCTGTGGTTTCACCATCAAACCCAGCAGCTCTGCCCAGTGAAAGCACAGAAGGTACCTGCCCAAAATGACAGCAGGTTGTGGGGATGCCTCTTCAGGAAAAGAAATTTTTCTCTAGTTGCTTTTTATTTGTTTCCCTTGGAATATTTCTGAATTGAGGGATCACCTGTCAGGATGAGGAACTGGGCAGGGAATGGGCAGGCTTTGCCAATTTAAAGCTCTGAGCAGGGGAAAATAAACAGCACTTTGTCCTTATTCTCCTTTATTCTTCCAGCCTTCTGCACCATTTCCATTCACAGGAGTGCTTTGTGCCCTCCAAATTTAACTCCTGACAGGAGAGAAAAAATAAACACAGAGACAGCAGAGCAGCTGCTGAGAATTTAGGGATCTCAATGTTCCACTGTAAACATGACAAGCTTTGATGATGGGTGGGAATGCCCTTTCCCTGGAAAATCCCCAGCTTCAGGCATTTCACACTTGAAAAAAACCCCCAAAACTCAAAACAACCAAAAACCAGAAAGATTTTGGAGGAAATATTTTGATAGGTGGCACATGGAGATGCAAATTTGGAAGAATTTAAACCAGCACTGGGCATTCCCTGTATCCTCACAGGCTCCTTGGATCTGGCACTTCGCTGGAATTTCCTCTCTACCACATCTCCGGAGCACGGAAATTCTCCAGCTGCACTGAGCGTGCTGAGCTGTACAAAACCTGCAGAAACCCTGCACAAAACCTGGACAAAACCTGGACAAAACCTGGACAAAACCATGACAAAACCCAGCAGCAGGAATCCTGTGCAGCACGCAGGAATCCACGGCCGAGCTGGATGGGGAACGACTCCCGTGCTTAGCAGGGGAATGTTTTCCCTTCAGTGGGAAATGGAGCAGGCACTGCCATCCTGAGGAGCAGCAGATGGGACAGCAGAGCTGGCAGCCAGAGCCAGGCAGAGCTGCTGGGCAGGTGCCCCAGCTCCAGAGCAGAGCATAAAAGTGCCAAGCAACCATCCTGCCACGGCTGCCTGCCTCCCTCCACAGCCATGAGCACCCCAAACTGATGGATTTGGCAAAATTGGCCAATTCTGATTCAAAAATGGCCAAAACAGAGCAGCAAAGTTCTGCTCCCAGCCCAGGATCAGCTGCTGTGAGGAACCCCGTGCACCAGCAGCACTCAGACCCCGAAGTCAAATTAGGAATCAGATCCCCTGCAGGAAGAGCAAGCCAGGCTTTATCCAGTGCATGTTGTAATTCCACTGATGCAAAAAAAAAAAAAACCAACCCAGGCTGATCTGTGCCAGCTGAGAGCAAACTCCTCATATTTTGCATTTTTCATGCACTTTGTTTTTCTCTTCCAGCTCTCCTGACAGCACCTGCCTGCAGCAGTGGGGACTGGGGGGCAGAACTGCCAGCCTGACCTGGGGCAGACCTGCTGGGGTGATCCTGGCATGGATTGGTTGGGTCACAGTATTTGCAGTGAATTGCCATGCTGGACGTGCCCAGGATTCCCCCTGGAGTACTCACTGGACATCCTGTGTTTGCTCTGGGTGGATTTTAGAATCACAGAATGGGTTTTTTTGGAAGGGAGCTTAAAGATCCTCCAGTTCCAACCCCTTCCAAGGCAGGGACACTGAAGTCCTTATGGTTATGTTCAGTTCATGGCCTTGCTCTCCCTCCTTTCTGCTTTTTGACCACTCATCCAAACCCATCCAATGTGTGATTCACTGGAGTGGAGGCTTCCAGACCTGCAGGTCAAGGACTCCTGTCAGGCTCTCCACTTTCACTGATCTGCCACTTTCTCACACAAATATCTTGGCTGGGTGAACATCCAAGAAGAGCATCCCAAATATTTGCCCAGCTCCGAGGAACATAAACACTCCAATGTTAAAATCTCATGTCTGGTCTACGGATGTATGAGGGCTTTTAAAATAATCCCGCTCCAAATTACCTCAGCACTCCTTCCCACCTCCCTTTTCCAAGAAAAAGAGTCTCGTTTCGCTTTTATTCCCCCTAAAACCTCTCCCTCCCCACACAACGATGTGTCGATAGCTCCAGGTACAGCCCGTGGTGCTTTCCAGGAGGGAATAAAGGGCGGATTGGGTCTCCCTGCCCTTCCCAAAGCTGGGTGAGGGGGCAGAGCTGCCCCTGTCACAGCCCAGGGGCTCCATCTGCCCCTGCCAGCAGCAGGGCAGGAGCTCAGTGTCCCTGCTCAGTGCCACTGCTGCCCAGCTGTGCTGGCATTTGCTCACTCACACACAAACACCACGGAGCTGCAGGAAAGGCAGGAGGAGAAGCTTGGCTGGGAACTTTGCTGGCTGGCAGGGTGTCACTGTTTCATATAACACAAGATATGGACTCTGTGATTTTAGAAGGTTAAGGAAAAAAAAAAATTATTAGGGATGGTTTTCTCTTATATATCATTTTACACAGACCAATGTGATTGGTGAAAGAAAGGCAAACATTTTCACTCACACTGGTCAAACCAGAGGGACATCAAGAAGAAATCCCTCCTCCCAGAAGGAATGAGTAACATAAATATTAATACAAAAACATTCTATTGGTGTTTATCACACTTTCCTGGGAAGGAACACCAGAAATCCAAAACATCAGGGCCTGAAACCAGACTAGAGCAGGGTTTTATCCTGAGCTGGAAACCTGCAGCCCCTGAGCACACAGCTGCAGCCCGGTTGGGTGGGAGCCTTTCACAGGCACAAAGCAGGGGCTGGGGTTTGGTTTTCCCGGGGAATTTTGAGGGAAGGCTGGTGGCAATGTCAGGATGTGATGATTGGGGTGGGAGAGGCAAAGGGAACTTGGCACAGAGACAGGAGGAGCTCGAATCCCTCAAAGCAGGGCCCAGGGAGCTGCTGTCCCCTGGCTCTGTGTGTTTGCGTGTGGCTCGGCTGTGACAGTGACAGCTGCAGAGAGCAGGCAGCAGCAGAGCCTCACCTGCAGCCATTTCCTGCGGAAAGCAGAGCCCGAGGCACTGATGGAGCACAGCCAAGGCTCCAGGAGACACCACGGCCAGAAGTGACCAAAGGCTGGCCCCAAGCTCAGGGGAGCTGCGGGCCTGGGCACCTGAGTGACCCATCCAGGTGAGCCCAGCTCTGGGAGACCCCACAGTGACCCCAGCACTGGGGAGATCACACAGTGACCCCAAAACTGGGGAGATCCCACAGTGACCCCATCAGCACTGGGGAAATCACACAGTGACCCCAAAACTGGGGAAATCACACAGTGACCCCAAAACTGGGGAGATCCCACAGTGACCCCAGAACTGGGGGGATCCCACAGTGACCCCAAAACTGGGGAGACCCCACAGTGACCCCAGCACTGGGGAAATCACACAGTGACCCCAGAACTGGGGAAATCACACAGTGACCCCCAAACTGGGGAAATCACACAGTGACCCCCAAACTGGGGAAATCACACAGTGACGCCAGAACTGGGGAGATCCCACAGTGACCCCAGAACTGGGGGGATCCCACAGTGACCCCAGAACTGGGGGGATCCCAAAGCCCACGACCCCAGCACTGGGGAAATCCCACAGTGACCCCAGGCCCCACTGGGAAATCCCACAGTGACCCAACAGAACTGGGGGAGATCCCACAGTGACCCCAGAACTGCGGGAGATCCCACAGTGACCCCAAAACTGGGGGATCCCACAGTGACCCCAGAACTGGAGGAGATCCCACAGTGACCCCAGCACTGGGGAGATCCCACAGTGACCCCAGAACTGGGGAAATCCCACAGTGACCCCAAAACTGGGGAGATCCCACAGTGACCCCAGAACTGGGGAAATCACACAGTGACCCCAAAACTGGGGAGACCCCACAGTGACCCCAGAACTGGGGAAATCACACAGTGACCCCAAAACTGGGGAGATCCCACAGTGACCCCAAAACTGGGGAGATCCCACAGTGACCCCATCAGCACTGGGGAGATCCCACAGTGACCCCAAAACTGGGGAGAACCCACAGTGACCCCAGCACTGGGAGACCCCACAGTGACCCCAGAACTGGGGAAACCACACAGTGACCCCAAAACTGGGGAGATCCTACAGTGACCCCATCAGCACTGGGGAGATCCCACAGTGACCCCAAAACTGAGGAGCTCCCACAGTGACCCCAAAACTGGGGAGATCCCACAGTGACCCCAGCACTGAGGAGATCCCACAGTGACCCCAAAACTGGGGAGATCCCACAGTGACCCCAGCACTGGGAGGACCCATACTCCCACAGTGACCCCAAATGGGAGCTCCATGACCCAGCACTGGAGCTCCCACAGTGACCCCAGCATAGGAGCTCCACAGTGACCAGAACTAAAGAGATCCCACAGTGACTCCAGCAGCACTGGGGGTCCCTACAGCACTGGACACCTCTCAGTGCCCCCCAGCACTGGGGGTTCTCCTGGGGGCAGCTGCCTCCCCCCAGCTCACCTGGCCTGACACAGGTCACCGTGGCCCCCGGGGGGAGGCAGGAGCAGAAACACTGCCAGGGGAAAATGCCTTTCCCTCTCCATCTCTGATGCCACCGGGGTGGGGTATGCAAAGCCCCCCGAGCAGTAATGAGGTAATTACAACCCTGCTAATGTCTTCAACTGGTCTGGCAACACACGCTGGCATGAGACCAGAAAGTTATAGCAGCAAGGTGATTAGGGACAGGTAACAGCTAAAAATACAGAGGGAGATTAATTAATAATTGATGGTGTAGGTAGAACACTGCAGAAAGTATAATTAATGCTGAACAAACTTGATATAACTCTGTCTTGTTAAAGGCTAATAAAATGTTCCAGTGCTCTCCTGGATCTGGGCTTGAAAAGCTCCTGGGATCAGCACATCCACTGCAGAGCTCCCCGGGCAGGGCAGACCCTGCTCTGTCCCCTCAGGGTCCCACGGGGACAGCTGAGCACATCTCACAGTCAGGCACACTCCTGACCTGCTGCGCAGAGCCAGAGGAGGCCCAGGGGAGCTGAGGGGTGGGACAGGCTGGGATGGTCCAGCCTGGAGAAGAGAGCAGAGGAGACCTCATTGTGACCTTCCAAGACCCAAAGGGAGCTTACAGGAAAGATGGAGAGAGACTTTGGACAAGGGATGGGAGGACAGGGCACAGGGGATGGCTTCAAATGGGAAAAGGGGAGATTTGGGTGGGATATTGGGAAGGAATTGTTCCCTGGGAGGGTGGGCATGCCCTGGCACAGGGTGCCCAGAGCAGCTGTGGCTGCCCCTGGATCCCTGGCAGTGCCCAAGGCCAGGCTGGATGGGGCTTGGAGCACCCTGGGAGAGTGGAAGGTGTCTCTGCCATGGCAGGGGGTGAACCTGGATTGAGCTTTGAGGTTCTTCTCAACCCAAACCACCCCACAACTCTAGTTCACAGCCCTTAGTCCTCACACTCTGGTTTTATCCTTTTGCAAACCTAGGAATCACTGTGGGAAAAGCCACATTTAAGTTACCACACTCACTGCCTCATGACTGGAGCTGCTGGTGAATGATTTGAGTCGGCCCAAAGCAGCCAAGGACGGAGAGAATCGGAGCCCTGAATCCTCCCCTGAGTCAGGAAGAGCCTGGGGGCTGTAATTGCTGAATTCTGGGCAGGCAGACCCCTGCTCAGAGCCACCTGCAGCAGCTCTTGCAAAGCTCACCAGAGCTGATGGGCAGGAAAATGCTGCAGCTGCCTGTGAACCTTCCAGAACCTTCCTGATCCCCCGGGCTGGGAACGCTGGGAACATCCTCAGCTGCATCAAACGGGACCTGAGCAGCAGCAAAATCTCCATCCTGTCCAGATCAAAGGGCTGAGCTGTTCTTGGATCACAAAACAGGAGAAAAAAGCCCCTCTCTGACTAACAACCAGTATAAAGTATTTATTCAACTACTAGAGGAGCATTAAAACATTCAGGAGTTGCTGTGATTAGGAAAAGAGCTGTGAAATACTCACATTTCCATGGCACAGGGAGTGATCTTGGAGAAGGTGATGCTCACAGAAAAGTCACAAGCAGGGGGAACCAGGCCACCCCCTCACCAAGACAAGAAATCTTCCCTACTTGGTATTAATTCTGCAATTTTTAATTTTTCTGTAACTGATTGACTGATTGGCTGATCATCTGTGTCTGCCCAGGCTTCTGCCTCTGCCATGCTCAGGAACCAGAACTGCCATGATCATCCCCTGCCCCCAAATCTTGTTGGAAACAGTCCCAGACCTCAAGTCTGGGCTTTGAAGAAGCTCCAAGGGAAGAGCCTGACAGGGCTATGAACAGAATTTGAGCAATTAAAGGAGCCCAGTCCCCAGCTCAGTCAGGCTCTGAGGCACAGGGTGGTTTTGGGGTGTCCTGTGCAGGGCCAGGACTTGCACTGGATGATCCTTGGGGGTCCCTTCCAGCTCTGGACATTCCATGATTCCCTGAGTGGTGGCTCAGCTGCCAGCACCCCGTTATTCAGAGCGGTGACCCCGAGCTGTGGCACTCAGGACACCCCCACTGTGACTTTGCTCTGCCCCTGAAGGAGCCCAACGCTCCCCACCCGAGGCTGCCGTGAGGATTAATCAGGAAATATTGACAAAGTGCTCTGAACACGGAAAAACTGGAGCTGCTGTGCCTTTGTTTACTCATCTGCTAAGTCAGGAGCATAATACCCACCCCAGAGGGCTCACAGAGGCTTATTGAGGTTTTGTTTGCAGAGCACTCGGAGATCCTCGACGAGAAACGCTGCAGGAACATCAAGGGTTGTTGTGATCAGACAGGCAGGCACTGGAGACTTCTTGGCCAGCTCTGGATTCCAGGAATAAAGTGGGAACAAATCAAGGCCGGCTCTCAAGCCAAGGCTGGCTTCTTTGTTTTCTCAGAGCATAAGGAACCACTGGTGGAGCAGGTTTGTTCTCCCCACGGTGCCAGGGGAAGGATTCTGGGAATGTGATGGGCTCCCGGTGACCTCCACCTCTAGGGCTGACCAAAGCAGCACCCACTCACCTGTTTTGCAGCAGAACAGCAAATAAAGCCTTTTAAAAACAACCTTGGTGGTGATTTCCTTGCTTATTTCCTGCAGCACACGAGGCTTTACTTTAACCACCACGAAGTAACGGATGCTCCAAGGTGTCTGCTTCCATCATGGGGCTCTGCCAGGTGCCTTCAGGCTCCTGAGGAAACCAGTGATGAAGGGGACTGCAGGAGGGCCAGGGCTGCCTCTTGTTCTTGCTCTGAAGAGGAATGCATCTCCTTCCTGGAGACATCTCGCCCCACCAAAGCCTCCTCTGCTCGGCATAATGAGGGCATCACTCTTTGCAGGTAGTTTTTGAAGCAGCTAATTATGCTGTGCTGTGGGAAGCTGCTGCGCATTCCTCATGTTCTGGGTGATCCAGAGGAGTTAAACTAGGAATAATGGCACAAAACTGTGCAGGGAATATATTAAGCTGAGCATCAGGCAGAACCTCCTAGCAGGGATGCACATCCTGAGGAGAGACAGGAGAGGGATCATTTCATCCTGGGCAGGACCAGAAGGAAGGGAACATCTCCCCGGGGTGCAGGGGCTGGTATTTAATCTCTTTGGGCAGCTAAAACTGGGACAACTTTCACTGAAGAAAGGGAAAACTCAGGGAATTAAGGAGACCAACTTCACACTATTAAAAATGTGCACCCACTTGGAAGGGGTAAAAGGCAAATTAATCATGAAAGAACAGCCTGGAATGGGAGAGTTTGGAAAGGGAAAACAATAAACTGATCGTGTGCTCACTGAGCAAGGGCAGGGGATCACAAAATAACCTTTGCCTCATCTCGCTGCAAAATTCCTGGGGCAGAGAAGGAGCAGGCACAAGGAAGGAAGGGATTTACTCCAGCTCCTGCTCCAGGGGAGGACTCTCACTGTGAGGGCACAGGGCTCCTTCTCCCAATATTGCGAGGTTTTGCAACACAGAGCTTGGAAAAGGCACTGAGAGCCCTTGAGTTCAAGCAGGAGAAAGTGAAACACACTTTCTGGCGAGCTCTAACAGCAGCAAAGCATGCACAGGAATTCAGGAGTTTGTGCCCAAGTTTTCTGCTCTCCCCCTCCCTCCCAGCGCAGACACGAGGCCAGGGAGAAAGGAACATTTATCTGCCTGGTGACATCTCTCTCACATTCTCCAGATTATGTGTGGAAGGAAGAGATCCTTTTTTTATCCTGAACTTCCTTTTTTTTTTTTTTTTTTTTTTTTCCTCGCAAGTCACATCGCTTCTTTCCATTCCTGGCTAAACACTGCGAGGTGTCAGCAGCGCAGCAGTGTTTTACCTGCTAATAACAGACAGCAAATACACCCTGCCAGAGCTGCTCCTTTCCCCTCCCCGGCACTAATGCTCCTGACAGCCTTTTTTACAACCTCTTCACACCCACCCCAGCCGAGCCGGCCTCACACAGCTGACCTGGGCTGCTTGTCTGCAGGTCCTTGTGATCTGCACTCGAATGCAAATGTACCTCAAGTCAGCCCTTCAAGTCTCCAAATGCTGCAGTTCTCCAGGGGAGCCTACCAGATGCACTCTGATGGATTTTTAGGATGAGATTCCAGCAGGGCTGGGTCTAATCAGCAAATCAAGACTTTGCTTCCTAAGGGGTTTTGTTTGTCTGTTTGTTTAACATGAAAGACAGAGCAGAACATTTGAATAACGCAGGATTAAGGAAGGATAAACCTGACCAGCACAATTTAACAATCTCAGAGCCAGAGACCAGTACCAAGAACTTCAGGGAGCTCCAAGCACCAGCAGAGCCTGGGGATGCAGTAGGAGGAGGGATGGAGATGCTCTGTCCTCCTGCATCCTGGGAAACCCAGCAAAAAATGGAGAATCCCAGAATCCCAGCCTGGTTTGGGACCTTAAAGATCATCTCTTTGGGTTGGGCAGGGACAGCTCCGCTCGTTGCTCAGCCCCGTCCAAACCTGGGGTCAGTGCTTGCACAGCTCCACAAAACGCTGTGCCACAAAAATGTCCAAAATGTCACCACGCAGAGCCTTGCTCCCCTGGGCTGCTCGTCAGAGTGAGGGTCTTGCAATGCCTCATTCCTTGATCACACATGATGGCTCATGCCAGCTTTGCTTCCTTTAGGGCCAGGCTAAAACCGTGGGAGCACAGACTGAACGTGCTCTGAGCAGGAGGTCACCATCCCGAACCACAGCCTGCGGGATTCCCTAAAAACAAGAAAAACAGAGCCCCAGCCTCAATTCCAGCCCCTTGCAACACAGAGCCACCTCCACCTGCTGGATGTGAGCCTCCCCTATCACTCCCCACCCCAGGGAGGATGAAGGGTGTGAGGCTGGGAGAGAACACAAAAGGTTATTTTCATGTTTTATGCGTTTCAGGCTTTGCCCGAGGCACTCCGAGGCAGGCTGCAAAGCTGCCTGCAGTCCCTCGGTGGCTGTTAGCAACTGGCAGGCCCAGCAAGTGGCAGCGAAATGAAGAGTTTAAGTGGAAGAGTGAATGTCAAAAAAAAACGAACCCAAGCCATCAAAACCAAGTGGCAGCCAAGGTTCGCAGCACAGAGATGGCTCCACAAAACTGCAGGCTTTGAATTGTCCTCATCATCCTCCTCATCATCCACATCATCCACATCATCCTCCTCATCATCGTCATCACCTTCATCATCCTCATCCTTATCTCCCTCCTCATCCTCCTCATCATCCTTATAACCCTCATCATCCTCAGCATCCTCATCATCCACATCATCCTCATCATCCTTATCATCCTTATCACTCTCCTCATCCTCCTCATCCTTATCCTTATCACCCTCATCATCCTCCTCATCCTCATCATCCTCCTCATCATCCACATCATCCACATCATCCTCCTCATCCTCATCACCCTCCTCATCCTCCCCATCTTCCTCATCCTTATCCTTATCCTCATCCTCTTCCTCCTCCTCCTCCTCCTCCTCCTGGGCCACAGCCACGTCCTCACCTCCAGGAGCCCCCGGATTTAGGAGAAGGTAGAACTGTTGATTTTTGGCAGGGGCAGGATGCAGCTGAGCACATGCAGGTGCCTGCCCTCAGCTCTGCTGCCCACGGCCTCTGCCCCAGCTGGGCTCAGCAGGGAGAGGTCCCCTCTTGGACCAGCAACACCTGCAGCAGCAACGTGACATCTCCCCGGGGAGAAGGGGACACAAATCATCCCAGACATTCGGATTTTGTCCTCTGCCTGTGAAATCTGACTGCTCCACGCTGTCTGGGTGGCGACTCTGCTCACCAGGAGCAGGAGAAGACGACAGTAACTGATAGTCAGGGAGTCTTGTATCTCCTGGAGCAATATTTAGGTGGCCTAAATCCCAGCCACAAGCTTTCTGGCACCTCCAGGCTGCACGAGCACCTTTCTCAAGCAGTGTGGCTCTGGTCACCCCCAGGCCAGGGCACAGCCCCCACCCCTGGGCTCTCCATCCTCACCTGCCCCAAAGTGAATTTTCCAAACTCAACTGCATATCAACATCCGTGCACGAGGCCATCAATTCTGTCTAAATAAAAATTAATGATACTGATAATGAAGAGAACCCACAAAGCCTCGGTGAAGCCAGTGAGTATTTGGGGAGACAAATGACTCAATTAGGGAGGCTATGGAGGAGCCCTGAACCGTGGGCATGGTGAGCAGGAGGCCCAGGGAACGGGGCCACTTGGCTTCCTGAGAGGGTCTGGCCCCTCCTGAGTTCTCCAAAAAAGCCTTTAATGGCTGTACATGGTCTGTGCTTGTCCCCGAGTCATTGCAAATGACAATAAATAATCACCACCCTGTCACAGCCAAGGCAGCCGAGGTTATGCATTGTGCAACCAACAGGAGGAGGGAAGAAAAGGGAAAAAAACAAAAACCAAACCAAGGAAACCCAAAATGAGAATCCAAATCTACACTGCAAGGCAGGTCTAGTGCAGAGAGTACCAACACAGGGGAAAAAACTCCCACTCCAACATCTGCCTGCAGCTGCACCCCTGCCGTGGCAGTGATGCCTTCTGGGGCTACCTAAAATCAGAGGCCAGACAAAATTAAGGGAATAAAAAGCAGTTTATTTATATTTATTGAAGGGCCTTCAGGGACATTTCAGGCAGACAAAGCCCCCCAGGGGCTGCACCCAAAATGGACAATGGGTCAGGGGTTTTCACACTTTTACAAGTTTGGTCCATTTGCATATTGGGGGTCGATCTCCCAATTACACCTTCAGCTAATGAAGTCATTGACCCCCAGTTTGCTCCCCCAACTCCCTTTTGTTCCCATCTCTGGCCCTGAGGCAGTGAGGGGTCCTTGATTGCCAGGGCTGGAGAGGAATTGCTGTGTGTGACCCAAATGGGAGAGCAGCAGCTCCCACTGTCCATGGAGTTTGGAGTTCTACACTAAAGAACTGCAGGATCACAAATATATGAAGAATAGAAAAGCTAAATTCTTAAGGCATTCAGCAGGGGTGGAACTGGATGGGCTTTAAGGTCCCTTCCAACCCAAGCCACCCCACAATTCTGTGATCTCCATCACAATCTGCAGCTCCAAAGGCTTACCCTGGAGAGGGGGAAGGCAGAGGAGAGGAGGGAGCAGGAGCCATCCCCATCCCTTTCTCCTCGGTGCCCTTCCTCTGAGCAGCCTCACACGGTGACGAGTGAGACACAAAAGCAATTTCCAGCACTCGGAGGCAAATCTGCCCATCTGCAATGTCCCGGTAAGTTAATACCCCCAGGGCCTCCCCTGCCTGCTGAGAAATTTCCATGGAAATGGGGCTGTGCATGCCCCCTCACAGGCTCTGTTCCCTGGTGCCCAGAATTATGCAAAATGGTCCCTTCCAGGCAGGAAAATCTGCCACTTTTGGCCGTTCTGTGAAGCGAATTCCCAGCTGCACAACAAGTGACAGACAGGCTGAGGGACAGTGATTGGCAGAGTCATTGAAGCAACGTCCCCTCAGCCAGACAGGGATGCTGGAGCACCTGTGTCCAACCTTCCCTCTCCTGCCTCTGGCTACGGCTCCTCAGTGCCCAAAGGAGTCAGACAGGGAGGAAAAAAACCCCTCATGGAGCAGGAGGGCACTGGCAGGCCCAGGATGGGCTGGAAACACATCACAGACTCATCATGGAATGGTTTGGGTGGGAAAGGGCCTTAAAGATCATTCCAGCCCTGCCATGGGCAGGGACACCTCCCACTGTCCCAGGCTGCTCCAAGCCCCATCCAACCTGGCCTGGGACACTTCCAGGGATCCAGGGGCAACCCCAGCTGCTCTGAGTGTTCAGCAGACCTCTCTCAAAAATAATTTATGGAATATACATTTATATATCCAAGCGAAACAGCTTAAAACCTGTCAGCAAACAGATAAAACCTGTCCCTGTCTGTGCCAGGAGCCCGTGGTCGTGCAGAGCTCAGCATCCCGAGGAAACGGAGCTGAGTGCTCCTGCAGCCCCAGAATGGCTGAGTCTGGCACAGGATCAGAGAGCAGAGATGAGGAGGCTTCAGGAGCAGAGACAACCCTTGTTTGTAGCAGTGAGGGCTCCAGAGAACCCCCAGAACCCTGCCCAGCCCCATCAGGAGCGCTGGCAGCAGCCCCAGGCTCCCCGAGTTCTCGGGATGCCACCAGCTGCCACCTCAGCAGCAGGACCCAAAGCCTGGCAGAGCTCCAGAGCCCTGCTCCATCTGCCCCTGCTCAGGGGAGCACTGCAGCTCTGAGGGCTTTAAAGACATAACTGAGCACAGCCCCTGAGCTCATCCCTTCTCACAGCCGATCATTTGTCCCAGGGAGCGGCCGGGGCCGATGGAGGGAGGGAGCCAGCGCTCTCCCTTCTGCTATAAAAATAACAAAAAGTGATGAATGACCCTCAGAGCCCAGGATGGGAAGCAGCAGCTTTTTCCAGCCCGAGATAAATTACTGCTGTCACTGCAGGTAGAGCCGTGATTTACCCACGGTGTACCCGGGCCAGCTCCTCGGCGACCCGGCTTTGCCAGCCCCGCTTATCTCATCTCCAAAGGGTTTGTCTGGTTTAAAATCCAGGGAAACGGGAGGAGAGGCAGCTCCAGGCAGGATGGGCAGGGATGGCAGGAGGAGCATCCCCATCTCCCTGTGCTTCCCGGGCAGAGCAGAGCCATCCAGGAGCGTTTCACAAGGACGAGGCTCCATCGCTCCCACCGATCCTGTTCCCTCCTCCAAGTATTCCCAAGCGCCATCTATTGGCATTTCTTCCCATCGGCTTCCCCTAACGCGAACCCAGACAAGGAACATTCTCCTGGCAGGCAGAGACTCGAAAATTGTGGCTCAGGTGGGAAAGCCGAGAGCACACAGGAGACAATCCCCGGGTTTGCACAGGGCTGCCTGGGTTTTCCTTCCTGATTTGGTGTGGAACACCCTTTATCTGCCAGGCATCTCACCCCACCTTAATAGATTCATTTATTCAGGATGGGGAATTGACAGATTTAGTTTGATTTTCGTTTCATAAGCCTTCCTCCCCGAGCTACAGTTCTCTTTTCATTAATGTGCTGATGGAGGAATAAACTTTTAGCTCCGAGGATCAGCCCTGTCAAACAGAATCTCCTCTGCTGCCCAGGAAGGGGAGGGAGCCGGGCTGGAAAAGGGCTCTCAGCCTGGCAGGTGATTTTAGAAGAGCCTGCTGAGTCCCATTTCCTCAGTTCTCCATCCACTTCTTCCATGGAAGTTCCAGTCGTGGTTTTAACTCGCTCCTCTGCAGCGTCTGCTGCAAAACCCCTCCTGGGAACAGGAGTCCTTGGGGAGTGAGGGGACAGGCACAGAGTGGAGAGAAAGGTATGGAAAAACAGAGATTGGGGCAAATTATGAACAGGAGAAAGAAAAGCCTGGGCTTATGACAAGGGAATTTGCAAGAAAATCCAGCTGAAGAACCAAAAGTGTCTCTTATGAGCCAGTAATGATGCCCCAAAAGAGATTCCTCCTGAGCCGCCTAGCTGTCTTCCTCCAGACCTTTGGGCTTTCCCCAAACCTTTGGGATTTGGCTTCCTCCCCAAACCTTTGGGATTGGGCTTCCTCCCTAAACCTTTGGGATTTGGCTTCCTCCCCAAACCTTTGGGATTGGGCTTTCTCCCCAAACCTTTGGGACTGAGCTTCCTCCCCAAACCTTTGGGATTGGGCTTCCTCCCTAAACCTTTGGGATTTGGCTTCCTCCCCAAACCTTTGGGATTGGGCTTCCTCCCCAAACCTTTGGGACTGGGCTTCCTCCCCAAACCTTTGGGACTGAGCTTCCTCCCCAAACCTTTGGGATTTGGCTTCCTCCCCAAACCTTTGGGATTGGGCTTCCTCCCCAGACCTTTGGGATTGGGCTTCCTCCCCAGACCTTTGGGATTTGGTTTTCTCCCCAAACCTTTGGGATTTGGTTTTCTCCCCAGACCTTTGGGATTGGGCTTCCTCCCCAAACCTTTGGGATTTGGTTTTCTCCCCAAACCTTTGGGATTTGGTTTTCTCCCCAAACCTTTGGGATTGGGTTTTCTCCCCAAACCTTTGGGATTTGGTTTTCTCCCCAAGCCTTTGGGATTTGGTTTTCTCCCCAGACCTTTGGGATTTGGCTTGGGTGCGTTTTCCTCAGCGCTCCTCCACGTGAGCCACAGAAAGCACAATCTATCTTCTCCCACTTTGCATAAAAGATGGAGTTTTCCCATTTCCATGCAGGCACACGGCCTCTGCTCATGCATACATTCATTGAGCTCCTCTTCCAGAGTGGATTCCTTCGGAGAGCAGATCTGTTATGGCAATGCAAACACAAAACACACAGAGATGTTTCTGGATTTTTCCGACCTCAAATCCTCTTTACAGATGAGATGTAAATCTATGGGTGATCTATTCATGTCCCTGACTCACTATGGAAATGAAAGATCCCTAGCAAAAAAGGCTCAGCCTCATGAATCCAGCTGTTACCCTCATTCCATGTTTTTGTTCCACTTTAGCAGTTTTAAGGCCAAGTGGTGCAGAGCCAAGCTCTGATCAATAGGATCTGACAATAAAGCAATCCCTTTTCCACTCCCCTGCTCAACTCTGGGCCTTCCCATTGCTGTGCTGCAAAGGGAAAGGATCCAACCCCCTCTCCTGAATGATCCAGGCTGGAGAGCATCTGGTGATGGAGCCTTGCTAAGGAGAGCTGGCCCGGCTTTATCCACACAAATAAAAATCCCTGGAGAGCTGGGAGTTCAGTTCTGAGTCACAGCCAGGAATGTGGGCAACGAATACAAGGCTGAACCAAATTAGTAAGAAAATAACAACAATTTTCGAGCTGGGGACTATTTCCATGCAGGAGCTGTGAGTCCCAAGGGGAGAGGCCAACAGAGCCCCATAGACCCCTCACGGAGGCAGATTGGCACTTGATTAAATCAATTTTCTCCCCAAGACAAATCCTCCCGAGCAGAGCGAAAGGCGATGTCCCCAGCGTGACAGCGAAGGTGTTAATTCCTCTGTAAATAGGGTGCGAAATGCCACAACATCAGATGGGGTTTCTACTCACTTTGCTAATTATGTTCGTCTGTCATCGTTCCGCGGTGCAGCAGGAGAAGGGCTCGGCTCCGGGAAGCAACACACAATTTTTAGACTTGAGTGGAAAATTTGCCAGAGGCTGTTTTGTCAGAAGGGGGAAAAAAAAAAAAAATCTAACATATGATCTACCAGCGTTACTGTAAGGAGTTATTTTTCAGAGTCCTAAATCATAAATCCTGCTTGGGCTTGCAGAGATGGACAAAGGGGAAGCAAAGAACGAGTTGGTGGTGCCAGCCAGCAGTTAAGCACCCTGACATTTTACTCACAGAACCTCGCTCTATTCCCACCAAATATTTTTGTGCAAATTTGGCTTTTTAGGCGCCACCACTGCAGCTTCACCTTGGAGCTGGCTCAGGGGCAAGGGTGTGACAAAACTCGATCTGTCTGCTCCATCACCAAGCATTGGTGGCCCCAACAGCCCCAGCTCATCCAAATTCCCACTTTTTTTCCCTGGGTGGGCATTGGAAAGCTCACTGAGCTGTGTTGGTTTGATGGAGGACCTGGAAATTTGGGAAGTTTTGCTCTTTTGCAAGGGCCTGGAGTGCCAGGACAAGGGAATGGCTTTGAGCTGAAGGAGGGCAGGGTTAGATGGGCTGTTGGGAAGGGATTCCTCCCTTCGAGGGTGGGGAGGGGATGGAATGGAATTCCCAGAGCTGCTGTGGCTGCCCCTGGATCCCTGGCAGTGCCCCAGGCCAGGCTGGATGGGCTGGGAGCTCCTGGGGCAGTGGAGTGGGACAAACCCTTAAAGTCCCTTCCCTCCCAAAGCATTCCATGATTCCATGGCTGCTGCCTTGACTTTCCTGCAGGGCTGGGGGCAGGGATGAATTCCCTCCCTCTGAGCCAGAGCCCAGGATCCAGGAGAGGTGGGGTAGCCCTGCCTCAGCCTTCCCTGGCCCCTTTCGTGCCTCTTCTGAGCCACCTGGAACTTTCCAGAGGGCTCCTGCCCTTCCCAGGCTCTGCCAGGGTTAACGAGGTGGGAGGTTTGTGTGCAAGGAGCAAATAATGCACATTTAGGATGAGCTCTGCCTGCCACAGGCTGGGGACCTTCCTCCCTGCTCACCCCTGCTTCAACAAGGGCAGGCTCAGGGGGGTGAGCTGAGCTTGAGAAAAAGAGTTCTGCAGTCCCACAGAGTCCATCAGAGCCCCTGGTCTGTTGTTCTGTCATTAATTATCCTCAGAAACAAAAATATTCACCTTCTTGCTTTGAATTTCTCTCAGCCGAGCTCCTTACTCTTGTTTTATCCCAGGAAAGTAGGAAGAAAATTACCTTTATTGACTTACAGCAGGTTACTCCTCGTTTATTGCAGGTGTACACCGAGAGAATCAGCCCCTCTGGAGTTATTGCTGATTTACTACAGGGAGGCAGGTACACAATTACTTGTGGTGATTTACAACAGAGTTACCTGTTATTTATTCTAGGTATTTAAGGGTGTATCCACATGGGGGCCCTAAGGAAAATTAAACCAAATTAATTTTAAAGTAGATTAGTTAAACTGTGTGAGAGCATGACACAAACCCTCCTCTTCTGAATTAAAGAGGCCTTAATGCTTCTGAGTTCAGCTGAACTCCTTCCCCAGCGAGAGGCAGCTCAGGCCAGGCAGTGCTTCCAAGGAATTGCTGTGGCCAAGGAGGAGGAAAACCATTGGAAAAGGGATCATTGATGCTTTTCCAGCAGGAAAAAGAGAGTGAATCCCCCAAAATTCAGTGGTGCGACACCTCTGGCTCGCTCTGGAGAGTCCAGGCAGGTTGATGGAGCACAGAACTGATCACAATCTTTATTACATTTCTATCAGCTCGCTCCTTCCCAGCCTGCTACTCCAGAGGAGGAACTTTACTTAATGTTCCTGTCGAACATTCCCTGGTTTGGCTGCTTCATTTCTCCTCCCAGAGCTTCAGTTTTCAGGAAGGGCAGGGCCAGCCTGGGAATGGATTGAAGAGAGGGGTGAGAGCCCAGGAGGGAGATCCCTGATTCCCAACTGAGGGATGGGAGCCCAGGAGGGAGATCCCTGATTCCCAGGTGAGGGATGAGAACCCCATGAGGGAAATCCTTGATTCCCAGGTAAGGAATGAGAGCCCCAGGAGCGAAATCCTTGATTCCTAGGTGAGGGATGGGAGCCCAGGTGAGAGATCCCTGATTCCCAGGTGAGGGATGGGAGCCCCAGGAGGGAAATCCTTGATTCCCAGGTAAGGAATGGCAGCCCCATGAGGGAAATCCTTGATTCCCAGGTAAGGAATGGCAGCCCCATGAGGGAAATCCTTGATTCCCAGGTGAGGGATGGGAGCCCCAGGAGGGAGATCCCTGATTCCCAGGTAAGGAATGAGAGCCCCATGAGGGAAATCCTTGATTCCCAGGTGAGGGATGGGAGCCCAGGTGAGAGATCCCCGATTCCCAGGTGAGTGATGGGAGCCCCAGGAGGGAAATCCCTGATTCCCAGCTGAGAGAGCAGCTCAGAGCTGACCACGGAAAGCCTTCATTCCCCTCCATCTTTCTTCCAAACTCCTTTTCTAAGCTCCTTCCTCTCCTCCTTGCTCCTTTCCCTGTCCTTTCCACTCTCACTCCACGTTTTCCCTCTGTTTCAGGCTCCCTGCTCTGCCTCAGCTGACTCACATTATTCCTTGTGCAAGACACCAAAACCTCCTCCTGTCTCCTCCACTTACTCCTCTTTTCTCTCACATCTTTCCTGTCTTTCCTGTGACCTTTTCCTCCTGCTGGTGCTCTCCCAGGCGTGCCCAGGGAATCAGCCAGAGCTGGGAGAAGTTCTCAGGCAAAAACCCCTCCCAGCCTGCCCAGGTGAGGGATGGAGGGAGACAAACACCAGCAAACACTTCTCAGCAGAGCCAGCTGCTGCCAAACTGGGAAGGAACATTTTCCAGAAGAGCAAAACATTTCTGTTCCCTGTAAGAATGCAAAATTGAGGAATTTGCCTATCCCTCACCAGGCTGGAAGCTGAACTGGAGGTGGAACTATTGCCACGTGACAAAAGCTTCCTCGTGGCTTTTTCTTCCCCTCATTTAGTGAAAAGTCACCTCCTGGACAGAGGGAAAAGCTTTCCTGCACTAATTATATTTATAAGCACTGTGCCAAACTGGTCTGCACTGGGGCCACTGGTGATGACCTCGTTGGTGCTACAAAAAAAGCCCTGAGAGCTGATCTCAGAGTCCCACAGACACCCTGCAACCATCTCAGAGCCATGAATTCCAGAGGGTCAGATATCAATTAAAATTCCCCTTTTGATGGCAGGGATCTGTCTGGGAGCCTGGCAGGATGGATGAGGGGGGTGATTTGCCAAAGCAAGGGCAGGCCTTGGAAAAGGGCAGCAGCCAGGGATGCTTCACCCGTTTGAGTCAGAATTCAGTGTGGCTCATCCTCGTTCTGCCCACCTGGGACAGCGCTCATTAAATAATAATAAAAAAATAAAGTTTAAAGCCTGCAAGAGGATTTGGTTGGGTTTTTTTGTTTTTTTTTCCTTTCACAATAACCTGCAAGTGTGCATTACTCACAAAGCTGGGGGAAGCAGAGCTCTCAGATGTGAGAGGCCTGGAGCACACAGCAGTGCGACCACTGCTGCAGATACAAATCAAATAAGGCATTTGCCAAATCTAACAGACTCTGCCACCTTTGATCATGTTAATTTTTCTGCTCCCAGTTCCTGCCGTAATGTTATTTCATGAGACACTCAGCCTTCAAAAGAGCAGAACAAAAATTCAGCTTCCCATCCTCGGGCCTTTGAAGAAAGTCTTGGAAATGTAACTCCAGTGTCAGTGTTCAAAATCCAGGAGTTGAGAGGAGAGGTCACACTTGGAGGAAGGCTGACCTGCATTTTAAAGGGTGCTGCTGGCTGGGACAAGCTTTAAACGGAGGCACTGCTCCAGCTGTGCTGTCTGAGAGCTGAATTTAGATTCAGCTCAAGATCCTGGCGTTCAAGGAACTCCTCAGCTTCCTCTGGAGTGCAGTCTGGGGTAACCATGAAGCACAACCTCCCCTCTGCACAAGGCATCCACCTCTCCCAGGAGGTAAATGAATGTCCCAGACCTGCACAGCCATCCAACACAAGAGCTCTGGCTGGAATGCAGCCCCTGAAATCAAACCCTGGTGCTCCTGGAGGCCCAGGGTGTGGCTGCCCCATCCCTGGAAGTGTCCAAGGGACAGGGCTTGGAGCAACCTGGGGCAGTGGAAGGTGTCCCTGCCCGTGGCAAGGATGTGAAATGAGGTGATTTTTATGGTCCCTTCCCACCCAAGCTGTGCTGTGTGCCCCTCCATGGACAAAAGGAACGTGCCAGTGCTGCAAACAGCACAGAAATAAACAGGGGGAAGTTTTACAGAAGCCAGCACTGCAGAACAGGGGTGAGCTTCACCTTCAGTGAGTTACAGCACAGCTCAACTCTGCTGTTTGGGTGTTTTTTTTTTTAATTTAATACACGACCTAATTGCAATCTGAGTGCACAGCAGCCCAGCAGCAGCAGAGCAGCCCGGCAGTAGCTCTTCAGAGCTGCTGGGTTATGAGCAGGGAGATGTTTATTGCCCCATCCATTCCTAGGAAAATCGCTTCACTGACTCATCCCCTGCTCCATACTTCCTAAATAATGGGCTGGAGCATCCCTGAGCAGCCCAGATGCACCTTGTGAGCAGCTCTGAAATGCAGAGGTGAGGAGCACACGGAGCCCAAGGCACTGCAGCCTGCTCCATCCAGAGCAAAAACTCCTTAAAGGCAAGGAATGCAAGGTTTGGATTTTTCAAAGGCACGGATGAGACCAGCAAGGCCCAGCTCCTGCTGGATTTTAACGAGATTTAAGCACTTAGGCTGCCTAGGAAATCCCTACTGACAATAATGGGGTGGGTTCACGTGGATCCCCCTGGATGTGACCCATCCCACACTGTCACCAGCCCAGGACACCGAGTGCCCCCTCCAGCCCTTCCTTGGCTGTAGCCTGGTTTATCAGGCCTGAAATTTCTGAGTTTCTACAGCTCTGTTTTGGTCTCCTGAAATTCCTTTCCCAGGAAGAACATAAACATCAGGACATTGTTTTTATCACGGTGTTCCTGTTCATTCTTTCCCGGGGAGGGATTTTCTTTTGGTGTCCCTCTGTTTGGCCAGCATGTGAGGAAGAGTTCAGTCTCTCCTTCACCAATCACAGGGCTGTTTTGGTCTCTTTATTTTGGTCTCCTGAAATTCCTTTCCCAGGAAGAACATAAAACCAGGACATTGTTTTTATCATGGTGTCCATGTTCATTCTTTCCAGGGGAGGGATTTTCTTTTGGTGTCCCTCTGGTTTGGCCAGCATGGATGAAGAGTTCTGTCTCTCCTTCACCAATCACAGTGGCTGTTTTGGTCTCTTTTATTTTGGTCTCCAGAAATTCCTTTCCCAGGAAGAACATGAACATCAGGACATTGTTTTTATCACGGTGTTCCTGTTCATTCTTTCCCGGGGAGGGATTTTCTTTTTGTGTCCCTCTGGTTTGGCCAACGTGGGTGAAGAGTTCTGTCTCATTCACCAATCACAGTGGCTGTTTTTGGGCTCTTTTATTTTGGTCTCCTGAAATTCCTTTCCCAGGAAGAACATAAACATCAGGACATTGTTTTTATCACGGTGTTCCTGTTCATTCTTTCCGGGGAGGGATTTTCTTTTGGTGTCCCTCTGGTTTGGCCAGCATGGATGAAGAGTTCTGTCTCTCCTTCACCAATCACAGTGGCTGGGGAAAATGTATATAAGGGAATGAGTTCTGGAAATAGAGTCAGATTAATTTCTCCAAGCAGCCTTGGAGTTTGTGTTGTGTGTTCTTCACCTCAGCCACACGTGGACAGCTCCAGGGATGGGCACTCCACATGCTGCAGACGGTTGTCCTTGAAAATCAGACTTCTGATTTGTTTTAATATAATAGAGTCAGTTCTCATGAATTGTGAGATAAACAAGGATCATGTTTGCATTCCTTTGTAAAAGATCTCACCTGATGGACTTCTCAAGTGAGCAGTGGGGATGGAGAGGTGGGAACTTCTCTGTCCAATCTCTGCTCACTGTCCAGAAACTGAGAGATACGAGGTCAATGATAAACTGGAGAATTCTTTTCTTCTTCTCCACCTGAACCCCTGCTCTGTGTGTTGCTGTGTGTTCCTCTCTGGGTCACAGTGACAGCAGACCCCGTGGGATTGCACTGCCCCTGAGGGGTCCCTCAAGGCTTGGACACCCTCCCCTGCTGTGTGAGCCCTGCAAACGCATTTCTGCTCAGAGCAGCTGCTCTTTGGGCCATTTCCATTCCATTTTCCTTCATTCCCAGCTGCAGGAGGCACCTGGCAGCTCTGATCCCGCTGCCCTGCCCTCCCAGCAACAGCTCCTTGGAAAACCTGACAGCTCTCCGATGGAGGAGGCTCTGTCCTGCCACCAGGACTGTTTATTTTCTGCAGGAGCTGAGTGATAAATCAAGCTGACACCTCCCAGGCCCCGTGAAGCCGCCACAGCCGTGGTTCAGCGAGGTTCTCTCAGAACATTCCCAACATTTCCCTTCCCTCTGGAGCAGCAGCTCAGTGGGGAGGTGGGTGGGGGTGACAGTGCCAACCCCCCCTCCCTGTCCCCACAGCCAGGAGCTCCACGCTGGCTCTGCTGACACAGGCAAAAATGTGGATTTAAAATCTGAAATCCCGATAGAAATCCACAGGGCACAGCCACCCCTGGGAATCTGGGTGATGCTCCCAGCAGGAAAACAGCTCTGGCTGGGACCAGGGAGAATTCCAGACCAGCTTCTAGTTGCTGCTTTGGACAAGAGCTGCCAGGAACTCACTCGTGTCCTGTGTGCATTTATCAGCTGAGATTTTCCAGGGAGGATCCCACCAGACACAAGGATTGTCCAACCCTTGCACACTGACATACAGCTAAAAATATATACTGCATTCTTGCTGGATTTTCTTCCTTTGGAACAGAGGAGAGCAAGGTAAATTCAACAGCAACCTGAATTTAAGCCACCCTAAATCTGTCCCAGGAACACACTGAGCCTAATCCCTGCTCCAGAGCCCCAGAGATTATTCTGAAGCAAACCCAACCGAAATTCAGCTGTGACATCACCCTTGCTCAGAGATCCCAAGTTTCCAGAGTTATTCCAGCAGAAACTTGTGCATATTTTGAAATCTGGGAGAGGCACGAGGTGGAAGCCCTAATCCAGGTGGTGGCACCCCTGGAGTCCCAGCTGTGATTTCCAAAAGGACACATTTCCCAGGAAATCAGCAGCTGAGTTTGCACAATCCTTTAATCCCTGGGTGGAAGATCCCCATTATCTGTCCAGTACAAGACACATTATTAAGGGATTATGTTTGCAGCAGGTAAAGGTCACTTTTAATGCTTTTAATGATTTAAAAATGGATTTTTCTTTTCAGATTTACTATTTTCAAGCAGTTTGGCTGTGAAAACCCTGCCCAGTAAGTAATATGAATTAAAAGGGAGAGCTTCACTTGCTCAGTTCTCCAAAAGAGAACCCAAAAGGGATCAATTGTAAGAGATGGTGGAACAGTGCAGATGTGGGAGCCAGAAAATACAGGCCAGGATTTCAAAACTCCTCCAAAATTAAAACCTTCCCTTTAAAGAGCAAGTGGAGACACGTTTGCTGTCCTGCCAGTCAGCACCTCTGGATGGCCAAATCCTGATTTTGGCTGCACAAATCTCACAGGTTCCTCTGGTCTCTGCTGCCTGAGCTGGGCTGGGAAGCAGAGACCAGCCCAGGTTCCTGAGTGTGGCCCATGACATTCATTCCTGCTGAGCCTCCAAGGTACTTTAAATGGAAGGAGAGCAGACAGAATCCCAGATTTATCATCCAGGTTTAGGGCAAATCCAGCCCCTCATCCCCCAACATCCCCAAAGCAAAGATCCCCTCCTGCCAAACCCTCCTCCCCAGCCTGTCCATCTGAAACTATCCCTGCTTTTCCAATAATTCCAATCATTAATTCCAAACCCTCCCCAACATAACAGCCTTGATAAGTGCTTTGGGATAAGGGAACTTCAAAACATCAACAAGTCACCTCGCACTGCTCACTCCCAATTTTCTATTATTCATAACAATCACTGGTGTTGGATGGAGCTGTGTGGCTTTTTAGTGGAAAGTGTTTTAAAGCAAGTAAACCCTTCCCTTTGTAATTTTTTTTTTCAAACAGTACATAAAAATATCATAATGCATCAAGTCTGCACAACTGTGCTATGGACTATTATGCACTTTAAACCACCCCTGAGATGAGGCGTATTTAAACAAAAAGAGCTTTTAAAAATAAAATAATTTTGTGTGGAGATAGCATCTCCTCGCTCTCCTGGTGCTTCACAAACTCAAATGCCTCCCCATAATCATCCTTTTGATTGCCAAGAAAATGAAGAACAGTGGTTAATGACCACCAGACACGGAGCACTGGGACTGGATGGTAAGTGCAGCTCAGTCAGGCAGGAAAAAAATGCTTTGAAGTTTTTCCTTTCAGGTAGTGCCACCCACCTGTCCCAGGCACCTGAGAACCTGGGCAAGGCTCTCAACCAGAGCTGCTCCCTGCCTGGCCAGGATTCCACACTCCCAGTGCTGGCACTGGAAATTCAGGCACAGGGAGAAGGAACAGCAGAAATGTGGGATAACACATGACACAGAGTCTTCTTGGGATTTTTTTTTTTTCTCAAGGTTGTGTAAAAGATTTCTTTATTAAAAATATTTCTCTTTATATACTATTTTTTACAGACCGATGTGATTGGTGAGAGAAATTCACTTCACTCACATTGGTCAAACCAGAGGGACATCAGGAGAGAATCCTTCTTCCCAGAAGGCATGAACAATGCAGATACTGTTATAAAAAACACTCATGACGTTTTCTCATTTTCCCTGGGAAAAGAATTTCAGAAAACTAAATCATCAGAAAACCAGAACTTTAGAAAATGAGAAATGTCAGGCTTGAAACCAGACTGCATCTCAGCACCACTCTCCATCACTGATGAACCTGCCAGGTTTCTCACACAGGTCCTGCAGGACATTTGTGAGTGCTGCTGGTGGCTTCTGTCTGTCCTGGCCCCACAGCTCAGGGCATTACCCCGAGCAGTCATCAAGCAGTTTGCTGTTACCATTCAACTTGTGAGGGTAAATGAACATCACAGTGTTCCAGCCCAGCTCAGAGTCACAGTTATTCACCCCAGCCACAGATCTCAGCCCTGGGAGTTGATTTGCAATGTCAGCCGTGTCCTGGCATGAAGGAGAGCCACTCATTTCTGTAGGCACCTTCCCTGCCCCGAATCCAGTGCTCCTCTCAGACAGCAGGAGTCAAAACCCATCACATTTCCTGGAAAGTGAAAAGTTACATAAGGAATTTGTTTACCCCTGACTCCTGCGTTTGGCAAACAAGCCAGGCAGGAGAGGACAGCAGAGGGTGACAGGCAGGGCCAGCACAGCCCCAGCAAGGAAAGCTCCAGATTTCCTTCCCGGCCAGAGCTGGGATCTGGCACTGCACACACCGGGTCTGTCCCTCTGAAACTGGGAGAGACTGGGAGCATTGTCCAGCCTGGAGAAGGGAAAGCTCTTGGAGGGACCTGATTGTCTTTTCTAGTGCCTAAAGGAACCCACAAAAACCATGGAGAGAGACTTTGGACAAGAGGTGGAGGGACAGGACACAGGGAATGGCTTTGAATGGGAAAAGGGGAGATTTGGGTGGGATATTGGGAAGGAATAAAAAGCCTGTGAGGGTGGGGAGGGGCTGGGAATTCCCAGAGTAGCTGTGGCTGCCCCTGGATCCCTGGCAGTGTCCCAGGCCAGGCTGGATGGGGTTTGGATCACCTGGGACAGTGGAAGTGTCCCTGCCCTGCCATCACTGGATGGGATTTAAGATCCCTTCCAATCCATTCTGGGATTCCCCCAGTGAGGTGCTGAGAAGGACACATTGAACACCACAACCTCAGACCCACAAATCAGCTTTTTATGGTTCATTTTCAGCACTGGAGGGTTTCCAGCTGGCTGGGCACAGTTTCCTGGTTTCCCTTCACCTCATTACTCTTTTCTCCAGTTTGCTGGTGGCGAGGAAATCAATCCATGGGGTTCTGGTTTTTCAGCAGCCCCCTCCCAGCTGGGACATCAGAACCAGCACCTCCAGTTGGGTTTATAAAACAGAAGAATCTTCCCCTTTCCTGCTGCACTGCAATTGTGACTCCCTGAAACATTTTAAGAGCCCTTTTCAGCACAAGTCGAACTCCCACTCCAGCAGGAAAAGCTCAGGTGTGGCTGTAGAAGGTGAGACAGAGGAAAAAAAAACAGGGGAAGATCCTCCTGCTCCTCCCAGGGGCACAGCCCGAGGGAGGCACGTGTGGGGTCACCTCTGGTCAGCAAAAGCCTTTGTGACCCAGAAATCGAAGGGGAAATGGGAGGGATCTAAAGGATATTTCACCTGGAGATGCAAAACCCTCGCAGCAGTCCTTCCCCCATCCCAGAGCCAGAGAAATAAAGTGGGATGCAGCTCCACCCACCCGAGGAAGGCAGAGGGAGCCTTCCCCATGCGCTCCCTTCTGCTTGGAGAGCAGCCCTGTGTCACCCTGGGTTTTTACAGCCTTCGTTTGGATTTTTGTAGTGCACTTTCCCATGGATTGTAACATAAACGAGTGATTGTTTTGGCATTCCTCTCTGAGGAAGGGACAATTTGATGGACTTCTACTCTGACCAGTGGGGTCAGAGAGGTGGCAACCTCATTCTCCAATCCCTGGTCATTGTCCAGAATCCATAATAAACCCAAGTCAAAAAATAAACACTCTCTTTGCACTCTTGACACTTGACTGTGTGAGTGTCATGCTTTTCATGTCCTCTAACAACAGCCCTGGGGAGATTTTTCCTGACCCAGGCAGGGATAGGGAACCAACCTGGATTTGCATGGAGCAGACCAAAGAGGCAAGGGCAGGCACCATTCCTGGCAGATGCTGCAAACCCCACTCCAAGCCCAGCAGCTCTCAGGCAGCACCCAGACCCCCAGGACTGGCTGCCAGAGCCCCCTCCCTGCACAGGAGCACCAGAAGGAAAAGCAAAAAGTGCCCCTCAGCCTGGCCTGAATCCCCAGGGCATCTCCAGGCTCATTATGCAAAGCACAAGCAGAGGAAAATTAAGTCAAGAGGGGAAGGAAACAGTTTTTTGTTTGTGCCAGCATCATTTAATAAAAGCAGATTTTCCCTGCCCCGCAGCAGTCCTTTGGTTGCTGAGCTGTGTTTTGTCTCTGACCCCTCTGTATTTTGCTTTGGACAAACACTTTGAAAAGAGTTCAGCCAGCAACTTCCAGCCATTATTACTAATCCCAGTTTTAGTATGTCATTAATATAATCAGATTGGTATTAAGATTTGAACTCAACTATCAGTTCACGTCTTTCCAAAGCTGGATCTGATCTACTCAGAATATTCTTTCAGGGGCTCAGAAAGAAGCAAGAACCCACTCACTTTTCTCTAACTAAACACTCCCCCCCCCCAGAAAAAACCACTCTTCTTCTGCCTCTCCAAACCAGCCACACAGCCCGGGTGCTTAGCAGGAGCTTTTCCCAGCTCCAAACCCATCCCAGCTGCCTGGGCAGCACCTCAGGCTGCAGGGAAATCCTTCCGAGGATTTTTAGGGGAGCTGAGAGCAGGACTCACTGAATTGTCAAGATCCAGGTCGAGATTGGATCTCTCCAGTCGAGCTCCACACCCAGCACAGCCCCAGTGAACGTTTCCCACCTGTGAAATTGGATTTGTGCTCCCAGGGGGGACATTCCAAACCCCAGACTGCATTTTGGCCAACGTTTTCCTGCTTAGCTTGTGCCTGTCTGCCAAGGAAAGCTGGGCACCAAAGGGCTCTCAAAAGGACTGCCTTTGCTATTAAACACAAATTAAATTTTCTTTTCCCTCTACCTTAGGTTTGCTTGATTTTTTTTTAAATTTTTTTTTTTGCAAGAATATTTTTATACAATTACAGAGTGGTTTAGGTTTGGAAGGACCTTGACTGCATTTCCACCCCTGCCAGTGTCCCAGCTTGCTCTGAGCCCTGTCCAGCCTGGCTTTGAACACTTCCAGCCATGGGGCAGCTGCAGATTTTTTGGGCAGCAGAGCTATTTTTAGAGGGTGTTCCAGGATTTACTGGGTTTTGCAGCGTTTCTGCAGCACTGTCTCGTTTGCTGGTTCTCTAATTATCAGCAGCTCCCTGCCCACTCTCTGCAGTGCCCAGCCCTTGGTCCAGCCCTAGCAATTCCTGCAGCTTCAGGAACTGAGTAGAGATTCCTTTCCTGTCCCAATCCAAGCCCAAAATTGGATTTTTTGCTCTCTCCTCTTCATGGCCACTTTCACCCCATCTCTGCTCGTTCCAGATAAAATCCTGGAGGATGAACCTGCTGCCCCAGCCCTGAGATTCCCCTCCAGACTTTTCCACCACCCACAGAAGTTTTTTTCTCCAGACTTTCACATCCTGCTTGGAGCTGTCACTCCAAACCCCTCTGCTCTGATTTTAATGAAGATTTAGTGATTTCTCTCCAGCCCCAAGACTCTTAAATACAAATTTCTTCCTGGGATTTGCCACATCCACCCAGATTTTCCCCATAAAAAACCTTCCTTTGGTCAGCCTGTGATTACAGGATTTAAATTCCCTAAAAAATGGTGGTTGGAGCATAGAGAAAAGGGGACACTGGAATGAAATGTTTGCCTAAAAATGGCTTTAGGTCAAAGCACAAGGGAAAAGGAACGCTGGAATAAAATGTAGGGGAAGAGAAACACACGGAAAAAGAGAGTTGGGGGAAAAAAAATCAAATCAAATCAACAACTGCCATGTCGGTGTGTCCTGTCCTCTGAGGATGTTCAGCGACCTTAATGTCACTAAAAAGTACTTGTGCACTGTCTCTGCCACTGATTGAACATTCAAAAGCTTCAAATCTTGTTTTCTTTTTGTGTTCAAGTCCTAAGAGAGGAAGGACAGATTGAGCTACTCCTTACCCTTCCCTTCGTACATAATTTATCAAAAATAACAACTCCCTTTTCCCTACAACTGCTTTGAAGGTTCTCTTGTTGTGTCACAATGAACACAAAGAAAAAAAAAAGACCATTTTTATAAACACTGACGAGATTCACACCAAGATGCAAAAATCAAAGCCTGAACCCAACTGAAATTACCTCATTATGTAACTTTTTGTTGGCAGCAATGGTGTGGATGCAGTTTGGTTGGTTTTATTTGGGTTTTTTTGGTGGGGGTTGAGGTCTTGAGGTTATTTTTCATGTGATTTGTATTAATGCTGTGGTCAGGTTCATTTATTTTCTTGGTTTTTTGTTGTATGTCAGCCTCTAAGAGGATGATTGTTTGTTTTTTTGGGGGAAGCTGCATTTGCATTTCTGACTGCACAGTCACCAACCTCAATCTCCACCTCCTGGGCTCTCCAGCACAACAAATGCCCCGTTCCACACGGATTTTTCAAAGGTAAAACCCCTGCCAAACATCCTGAGATGAGCTCCTGCTCTTCCCTGCAACACCCACAGCTAAAAATACTCCAGCAGCAAAATTCTAGTTTTAATCTAACACAGGAAGAAAAAAAAGAAGCTCAGTCTCCTCTTGTGCTTCTGCAAAAATAAAAACTTCTAAGGAGAGAACTCCCAGAATCTCAGAGTTTGCTCTGTTTGAAGATCTGACAGAAAACTTTCCAGGTCCCCTGTGGGGAGCTGGTGCAGGATGGGGGGACCCCAGGAATGGAGAGGTGGAACTGCTGAGGATTTCGGCACTTGGTTCCCAGCAGAGCAGCCCAGCTGGGAATTGGAGCCCTGCCAGGATCCCCTGCCAGGATCCCCCTGCCCTGCCAGGATCCCCCTGCCAGGATCCCCTGCCAGGATCCCCCTGCCAGGATCCCCTGCCAGGATCCCCTGCCAGGATCCCCCTGCCAGGATCCCCCTGCCCTGCCAGGATCCCCTGCCAGGATCCCCTGCCAGGATCCCCCGCCAGGATCCCCCTGCCAGGATCCCCCTGCCAGGATCCCCTGCCAGGATCCCCCTGCCAGGATCCCCTGCCAGGATCCCCCTGCCCTGCCAGGATCCCCCTGCCAGGATCCCCTGCCAGGACCTTTCCAGCATTCCCGCAAGGACCCCCCTGCCAGGACCCCCCTGCCCTGCCAGGATCCCCCTGCCAGGATCCCCCTGCCAGGATCCCCCTGCCAGGATCCCCCTGCTGCCCCTGCCCTCCCAGGAGGCAGCAGGTGCTCAATAAACCCACTCCAAACCCATCCCAACCTCTCCCAGCCTCTCCCAAACCCATCCCAAACTCTCCCAAACCCATCCCAGCCTCTCCCAAACCCATCCCAAACCCATCCCAAACCCATCCCAACCTCTCCCAGACCCATCCCAGCCTCTCCCAGACCCATCCCAACCTCTCCCAACCTCTCCCAAACCCATCCCAACCTCTCCCAAACCCATCCCAAACTCTCCCAGACCCATCCCAGCCTCTCCCAAACCCATCCCAAACCCATCCCAAACCCATCCCAACCTCTCCCAGACCCATCCCAACCTCTCCCAAACCCATCCCAACCTCTCCCAACCTCTCCCAAACCCATCCCAATCTCTCCCAAACCCATCCCAACCTCTCCCAAACCCATCCCAACCTCTCCCAACCTCTCCCAGACCCATCCCAACCTCTCCCAAACCCATCCCAACCTCTCCAACCATCCAACTCCCAAACCATCCCAAACCCATCCAACCTCTCCTAAACCCATCCCAATCTCTCCACACATCCCAACCTCTCCCAAACCCATCCCAACCCACACCCATCCCAACCTCTCCAAACATCCCAATCCTCCCAAACCCATCCCAACCTCTCCACACCCATCCCAACCTCTCACACAACCCCCCACCTCCACCGAAAGAGCGACATCCCCCTCACAAAATCCCGGGGCACCGCCACCGAGCTGTGAGCCCCCGCAGAAAATCCGAACCCCCCTGGAGCCCCGCAAATCGCCCCCTGGTGCCAACTGTCCTCCCACTCGGCCAAACTAGTACATCCCATCCCAGCCCATTGACAAGCAGCCACCCTGAATTTAAGAGCAAACTCTTCAGCGAAGCCAGCTGAGGAGATGAAATAATTTTATCATCTCTCCTTTGACGAGCTGATTTTTTTTTTTTTTTATTATTTTTTTTCCCCCTCAAATATCCAGGCAGTTCTTGCAGCGTGCGAAATATTCTGTTGTTTCTGTCAAGTTCTGGACAAACCTCTTGATTAACGCCCCCCTCAAGCAATTTTCCCTCCTTTTCTGTTTCTTTTATATTTTTTTTTCTCTTTTCTTTTGCAGCATTTGCTGAGGGAAAGGCACGTTATCAATAACAGGGGTGGCACACGCTGGGATCTGATTGATAGGCTGTAATAAATGATATTGTAATTCAAGCAGCTGCCCTGATAAGGCAATCTGATCTAGCAGGAGTGCGAGGAAAAGGAAATATCTGCAGAAAATGATGGTGGCTTTTATTTTTGTTTTTTTTATATATATTGCTGGTTTTCTCCGCCCATCCAGACTGTGGCAAAGCTGGCACAGGGGACACACATCAACCAGATGTCAGCAGGGAGCTGAAGGGATTATTTTTAATAGATCCACCACCAAAAGTGGTGTTTTAAATAGATCCCACCAGCAAAAGTGGTATTTTTAATAGCTCCACCACCAAAAGTGGTATTTTTAATAGATCCCAATACCAAAAGTGGTATTTATTTTTAATAGCTCCATCACCAAAAGTGGTATTTTTAATACATCCAAACATCAAAACTGCTATTTTTAATAGATCCACTACCAAAAGTGGTATTTTTAATAGATTCCAACACCAAAAGTGGTATTTTTAACAGATCCAAATACCAAAAGTGGTATTTTTAATAGATCCAACACCAAAAGTGATATTTATTTTTAATAGCTCCACCACCAAAAGTGGTGTTTTAAATAGATCCCACCAGCAAAAGTGGTATTTTTAATAGCTCCACCACCAAAAGTGGTATTTTTAATAGATCCCAATACCAAAAGTGGTATTTATTTTTAATAGCTCCATCACCAAAAGTGGTATTTTTAATACATCCAAACATCAAAACTGCTATTTTTAATAGATCCACTACCAAAAGTGGTATTTTTAATAGATTCCAACACCAAAAGTGGTATTTTTAACAGATCCAAATACCAAAAGTGGTATTTTTAATAGATCCAACACCAAAAGTGATATTTATTTTTAATAGCTCCACCACCAAAAGTGGTATTTTTAATACATCCAAACATCAAAACTGCTATTTTTAATAGATCCACTACCAAAAGTGGTATTTTAATAGATCCATCACCAAAAGTAGTATTTATTTTTAATAGCTCCAACACCAAACGTGGTATTTTTTAAAAGATCCCACACCAAAAGTGGTATTTTAATAGATCCACCACCAAAAGTAGTATTTTTAATAGATCCAAACATCAAAACTGGTATTTTTAATAGATCCAAACATCAAAACTGGTATTTTTAAGAGATCCCAACACCAAAAGTGATATTTATTTTTAACAGATCCCAACACCAAAAGTGATATTTATTTTTAACAGATCCCAACACCAAAAGTGATATTTATTTTTCACAGATCCCACACCAAAAGTGGTATTTTTCACAGATCCCACACCCCTGAGCTCCATCAGGAGCTGCCCTTTGGGATCAGCCCCCTCCTTTTACGCATGGACAATGGGAGAACTCCAAAGGGATGGATGCTTGCCACATCCTCCCAGCTGCCCCAGAATTTTCCCTGCTGCTGAGCTGAGCCTCAACTCCCCCTCAGCAAGGGCTGTTATTTGATGCTGGCTGTGAGGAGGAAGAGGAGGGTGGGCACTCCTGAGGGATTCATCTGGAGAGGTTTTGACTCCACCTCCCCAGGAAAGATTCCCAAAGATGCTCCCGTGCATCCCCAGCTGGGAAAGGCAATAAATAAATGAGAATTTCCAGGTGTGGACAGCTGGGGCAGAGGCACTCGTGTCACACTCAGCTTGTGCAGGGCAAAATCCCCCAGAATGTGACAGTGACAGCAGGGCACGGGGCCAGCGGGGTGAGATTGGCCCTGGTTCATGTCTGGAAGTGAGCTGGCTCATTTCTGGAAAAAGGAAAGGTAAAAACTTGGCTCCAGATGCGACATCTTAAAGAGGAAAACGCTGGTGCTGTGCAGAACAGGATGGCAGTTCCGAAGACATCTGCTTTTGCCAATAAAAAAAGATCTTTATTTCTGCTCTAAAGTGCCCATAAAACTATAAAGATCCATGAGAGGCAACAATAAATGCACCAGACCTTTCCTATAGAGTGCACAGAAGGATTTTTTTTTTTTTCTTTTTTAAAGTGCATTTTTAATTATTAAAGTCATGAAAGCAGCACATTCCTCCGTGCAGCAGCAGCTCTCACCAGCAGGATGTTTTGGGGAGGGAAAGGGCCAGTTTAGGTGTGACCCAATTTGATGAAGGTGAATTCTTTCAGGGAAAGGAGAGAAATTGCACTGGTGAATCAGCTCCCTGTGCTGTTTATTTAAAAAGGGTTCCTTAGAACGAAGCCACTCTGAAAAGAATGACTCAGGGCAGGTGATGCCCTATCCTTGGTCCTAAAATTTAGGGCTAGATGCTGTTAAGGGATATTAAAAAAAAAAAAAAAAGGCAAAAAATCATCAGGGCATCACAGGAATGGACAGCAAAAAAACCCACAAGGCTTTTCCTGGAAGAAGAGCAGCCTTAAAGAACAGGGGTGGAAATAAATTCCAGTTATCCTTTGTCCCTGAAAATGGGAGAAACACCACAGAGGACAGGCTGAGCTGGGATTACCATGGGGGCAGGCAGGAGAAAGCTCACAGCAAAGCTGTTCCCAGAGTTTCTTGGAAACCCCACAGCCTGGTTTCTGTCTCATTTTATCCATTCTTTCCAAAAATCACAATTTTCCCCCACGGGCTCCTGCCTGGTGAGGCCTCAGCAGAGCCCTTGGTCACTGCACAGCTCCTCTGGCTCACACAGGACAAAAGGAAAACAACTTGGGGTAATTCAGGAATCAGGAGAAGTGTCCAAAGGAGGCTGCAAAGATGGTGAAGGGGATGCCTGAAATTTCAGCTGTCGTATTTCTCAGATTCTTGGTGTCTCTGAACTCCATAGAAAGCGTTAGTGGGTTCCCCTCACAGTTTAGTCAGGAAATCTTTCTCCAGCCCTGATGCCTTCAGTTTGAGCTCTCATATTTTCAGACTCTGCACTGCATTAGTGTCTAACTCTGAATTTCATCCCAAGTGTCCGTGTTCTCCCCCAGCTCACACAGAGCAATCCTTGTGCAGCCCTGGTGCCTTCACTTTGAGCTCCTGTCTGTCACAGTCTGTGCCTGTTTCGGTTGAACTCGTTTCCAGAAGGGAGTTGGTTGGGTTTGAGACTGGCAGTTGATCAGACTATTGGGAGGGGATTTTCTACCACTACAGTTCCACGTTGGGATCTAACTCTGAATTTCACACCAAGTGTCCGTGCTCTCCTCCAGCTCACACAGAACAATCCTTTCCAGCCCTGGTGCCTTCAGTTGGAACTCATATTTTTCAGACTCTGCACTGCATTAGTGTTTAACTCTGAATTTCACACCAAGTGTCCGTGCTCTCCTCCAGCTCACACAGAGCAATCCTTTCCAGCCCCACAACCAAGGGCACAATTACAGCCTCAGGCCCAAAAAGTGCAAAAAACCAGCAAATTGAGGGGAGAATCTGGGAGGGTGGGACTGCATCACCTGGAGCTGGAATTGCACAATGACCCCAAATTGAAATTGGAGCAGAACTGATCAAAGGTGAAAACTCCTGAGCAGGATCCATCCTGGGTGGAGCCCTGGCTGGGCTCTTGCCCTGCCCAAGGTGGATCCTGGGAAAGCCTTTTAATAAATTTAAATTTATCCCTTTATTATTCCTAAAAATTATTTATATTTTTATTTATATTTTAACATATAATATTTTCTAAATATAAAGCATATAATATAATATATAATATATATAATATATTATATATAATATATAACATATAATATATAACATACAATATATATTATATAATATATAATATATATTATATAATACATAATATATAATATATAATATATAATATATATATATAATATATAATATATAATATATAATATATAATGTTTATATATTATCTATTATATATTATATACATTATAAATATAAAATATAAATACAAAAATATAAACCAAACAAAAATATCTTTATAAATAATAAATATAAATAGCATATATTTACATAAAATTTTATTATTATAACATATTTAATTATTTATATTTATATTGGCATAAACAATTATTTCCAATAATATCTAGTTATTTTATATTTTATAACAATTTTCTATTTTATTTTTACATTTTATTTATTTATAAATTAATTCCTTTATTATTACCCTAAATTTATTCCTTTTATTATTCCTCTTTAATGTCCAGCCTCTGTTCCAGGGAGCTCTCCAGGCTCTGGAGGGGCCCCAGAGGGTGGGTGAGAGCTCTTGGTGTGTGCCAGGACAGGGACAGCACCCAGGGCACGGCTGGGGCTGCACATGGGGAGGCCTTGGGTTGGATTTTGGGAAAGATTCTTCCCCCAGAGGGGGCTGGGCATTGCCCAGGGAATGGGAACATCCCCCCAGAGTTTGGACACTGCTCTGGGTGTGGGGCTGGCATCACTGATCCTTCATCCCTGTTCTTGTGATGTGGATAGGGACACACAGCAACACACACAGCAGGAGTGCAGGTAGAGAAGAAGAAAGGAAAGAGTTTTCTTGTTTATTGTTGACCTCGTATCTCTCAGTTTCTGGACAGAGCAGTTCCCACCTCTCCATCTCCACTGCTCTCTTGAGAAGTCCATCAGGTGAGATCTTTCACAAAGGAATGCAAACATGATCCTTGTTTATCTTACAATCCATGAGAACTGACTCCATTATACCCAAACAAATCAGAAGGCTGATTTTCAAAGACAACCCCTTCCAGCTCAGGACGTTCCATGGCTCAATAAATCCACCCCAAACAGCCCAGCACGGGAAGCACGAGGCTGAAACCCAGGCTGAAATCCAGGCAGGAATCCCTCACAAGGATCCTCATCCTCACCTCTCTGATCCCTCCAACCAGAAAACGAAGTTAGCAGCAGTTTCCATCTGCAGGAGGCAGAGTGAGTGTAATTTAACTGAACTCTAAAAGGTGTTCACATCTGCTGATAATTAAGTTCAGCTGAGTTTCAATAAGCTGCTAAATTTGCCCAAGGAAAACCCAGGAGTCCAAGGCAGAGGAGCTGGAATTTCAAAGCTGATTCCCCCTTTCAAAAGCTCAAATGGAATATTAGCTTTCCTCTTTTTTAAAAAAGAGAGAAAAAGATACATTTACCAGTCTGAAGAAATATATAGAAAACAGCAACAACAACAAAAAAAAAAAACCTGACAAAATGACACAGCTTCCCAAACAGACAAGAAATAAAAAATTTAAACACCATTCCCTGAAATGCAAGTTGTTCCTGAACAGATGAAATAAGGGAGGGGGTGTAGAATCAAAGCCCAGAACTCTGGAGAGCGCCAAGCACTTCCCTGCTCAAGAATAAAATGCTTTCTGAAAAGGTTTTGTTGAACTCATTTATGGATAATGTAAGTTACAGCTTAGTGGTGTGGTATAAATATTTTACGTGCCACTACAACGAGCTTTGTGCTGAGAGCCCGGGAAATGTGGGGGTTTATTTGCCAGTGTTCTGCAGAAATCAATTCCAATTGATCCGTTTGGAAGTGCCTGTGCTGCTCCCAAGGTTCCCACAGTCCCTGCTGTTGGTTTAGTTGGGTAAACTCTGGGAATGGAAATGGCTTTTTTGTGGTTGCACAAGCAGCAAACAGGAGTCACTTCCTTCACCTCTTCCAAGGTGAGGTGAAGGATTTGTAGGAAGTGCTGGAGATGCTTTGGAAGTGATTGGGGAAGGACTGGAGCTGCTGGACAGAGCCCAGAGGAGGCTCAGGGTGAGCAGCTCTGGGAGAGCTGGGATGGTTCAGCCTGGAGAGGAGACCAGAGGAGACCTCAGTGTGACCTTCCAGGACCTAAAGGAAACCTCCCAGAGCTGGGATCTGGCACTGCACACACCGGGTCTGTCCCTCTGAAACTGGGTGAGACTGGGAGCATTGTCCAGCCTGGAGAAGGGAAAGCTCTTGGAGGGACCTGATTGTCTTTTCTAGTGCCTAAAGGAACCCACAAAATCCATGGAGAGAGACTTTGGACAAGGGGTGGAGGGACAGGACACAGGGAATGGCTTTGAATGGGAAAAGGGGAGATTTGGGTGGGATATTGGGAAGGAATAAAAAGCCTGTGAGGGTGGGGAGGGGCTGGGAATTCCCAGAGCAGCTGTGGCTGGCCCTGGATCCCTGGCAGTGTCCCAGGCCAGGCTGGATGGGGTTTGGATCACCTGGGACAGTGGAAGTGTCCCTGCCATGGCAGGGATGGGAAGGATCTTCAAGTTCCCTCCCAACCCAAACCAGTCCATGATCTGCTGAGAAGCATCAGCACAAGGGATGAGCTTTTCTTTGTGTCACAGGAGGTCACTGATCCTAAAGACCCCCAAAGCCCCAGCCAGCCCCGGGCTCCCCCTGAGCTCTGTGTCCCTCTCCGGTGGCTCCAGACCCCTCCCCGTGTTTCACAGCGGAGATCAGCTCCTGCCGGGCTTGGGGCACGCTCCGAGCTGCCAGCCCTGCCCACGGGGCACCAGAGAGGTCTGCAGAGGAACGGGCTGGGAAGAGCTCCAGCGGCTGGAGAGCCACAGCACCCTGCCCTGCCAGTGCCACCTGAGCACGGCTCTGCCCTGCCAGTGCCACCCGAGCACAGCTCTGCCCTGCCAGTGCCACCTGAGCACGGCTCTGCCCTGCCAGTGCCACCCGAGCACAGCTCTGCCCTGCCAGTGCCACCCAAACACAGCTCTGCCCTGCCAGTGCCACCTGTGCCCCCTGAGCACGGCTCTGCCCTGCCAGTGCCACCTGTGCCCCCTGAGCACGGCTCTGCCCTGCCAGTGCCACCCGAGCACGGCTCTGCCCTGCCAGTGCCACCTGTGCCACCTGAGCACGGCTCTGCCCTGCCAGTGCCACCCGAGCACGGCTCTGCCCTGCCAGTGCCACCTGTGCCACCCGAACACAGCTCTGCCCTGCCAGTGCCACCTGTGCCACCTGAGCACCGCTCTGCCCTGCCAGTGCCACCCGAGCACGGCTCTGACCTGCCAGTGCCACTTGTGCCACCTGAGCACAGCTCTGCCCTGCCAGTGTCACCCGAGCACGGCTCTGACCTGCCAGTGCCACTTGTGCCACCTGAGCACAGCTCTGCCCTGCCAGTGTCACCCGAGCACAGCTTTGCCCTGCCAGTGCCACCCAAACACAGCTCTGCCCCGCCAGTGTCACCCGAGCACAGCTCTGCCCTGCCAGTGCCACCCGAACACAGCTCTGCCCTGCCAGTGCCACCCGAGCACAGCTCTGCCCTGCCAGTGCCACCCAAACACAGCTCTGCCCTGCCAGTGCCACCTGTGCCACCTGAGCACAGCTCTGCCCTGCCAGTGCCACCCGAGCACGGCTCTGCCCTGCCAGTGCCACCTGTGCCACCTGAGCACAGCTCTGCCCTGCCAGTGCCACCTGTGCCACCTGAGCACGGCTCTGCCCTGCCAGTGTCACCCAAAACACAGCTCTGACCTGCCAGTGTCACCTGCGCCACCTGAGCACGGCTCTGCCCTGCCAGTGCCACCTGTGCCCCCTGAGCACGGCTCTGCCCTGCCAGTGCCACCTGAGCACAGCTCTGCCCTGCCAGTGTCACCCAAACACAGCACCCTGCCCTGCCAGTGCCACCCGAGCACAGCTCTGCCCTGCCAGTGCCACCCAAAACACAGCTCTGCCCTGCCAGTGCCACCCGAGCACAGCTCTGCCCTGCCAGTGCCACCCAAACACAGCTCTGCCCTGCCAGTGCCACCCAAAACACAGCTCTGCCCTGCCAGTGCCACCTGAGCACAGCTCTGCCCTGCCAGTGCCACCTGTGCCACCTGAGCACGGCTCTGCCCTGCCAGTGCCACCCGAGCACAGCTCTGCCCTGCCAGTGCCACCTGTGCCACCTGAGCACAGCTCTGCCCTGCCAGTGCCACCTGTGTCACCCGAGCACAGCTCTGCCCTGCCAGTGCCACCTGAGCACGGCTCTGCCCTGTCAGTGCCACCTGTGCCACCCGAGCACAGCTCTGCCCTGCCAGTGTCACCCGAGCATGGCTCTGCCCTGCCAGTGCCACCTGAGCACGGCTCTGCCCTGCCAGTGCCACCCAAACACAGCTCTGCCCTGCCAGTGCCACCCGAGCACAGCTCTGCCCTGCCAGTGCCACCCAAACACAGCTCTGCCCTGCCAGTGCCACCCAAACACAGCTCTGCCCTGCCAGTGCCACCGAGCACAGCTCTGCCCTGCCAGTGCCACCTGAGCACAGCTCTGCCCTGCCAGTGTCACCTGTGCCCCTGAGCACGGCTCTGACCTGCCAGTGCCACCCGAGCACCGCTCTGCCCTGCCAGTGCCACCCGAACACAGCTCTGCCCTGCCAGTGCCACCCAAAACACAGCTCTGCCCTGCCAGTGCCACCCGAGCACAGCTCTGCCCTGCCAGTGCCACCCAAAACACAGCTCTGCCCTGCCAGTGCCACCCGAACACAGCTCTGCCCTGCCAGTGCCACCTGAGCACAGTTCTGCCCTGCCAGTGCCACCTGTGCCACCCGAGCACAGCTCTGCCCTGCCAGTGCCACCTGTGCCACCTGAGCACAGCTCTGCCAGGATGGCTAAAAGTGGGAGCTGCTGCCTCTGCCCTCCCTCAATGCCCGGTTCCAGAGCCCAGCTGGCTCTGAGCTGTGCCCAGGTGGCTCTGAGGTGTGCCCAGCTGGCTCTGAGGTGTGCCCAGGCTCTGAGGTGTGCCCAGGCTGGCTCTGAGGTGTGCCCAGGCTCTGAGCTGTGCCCAGGCAGGGTCTGAGCTGTGCCCAGCTGACTCTGAGGTGTGCCCAGGCAGGCTCTGAAGTGTGCCCAGGCTGGCTCTGAGCTGTGCCCAGGCTGGCTCTGAGCTGTGCCCAGGCTGGCTCTGAGGTGTGCCCAGGCTGGCTCTGAGGTGTGCCCAGGCTCTGAGGGGTGCCCAGGCTGGCTCTGAGCTGTGCCCAGCTGGCTCTGAGCTGTGCCCAGGCAGGTTGAGCTGTGCCCAGGCAGGCTCTGAGGTGTTCCCAGCTGGCTCTGAGGTGTGCCCAGGCAGGCTCTGAGCTGTGCCCAGGCTCTGAGCTGTGCCCTGGCAGGCTCTGAGGTGCCCCAGTGATCAGCAAGGTCTGCACTGGGCTGGGAGGGCACAGAGTGTGAGCACCAACACCCACAGAGCAGTGACAAATTCCTCCTTCTGCTGTTGAGTCAGAGCCAAATGACAAATCAGCCACAAAGCCAGGACAGAAGTCACTTCAGAGTCCTTCAGTCCTCACCCTCTCCTATTTCCTAGCACAAACTTCCATCCCAGCCTTATTGAATCTAATTGTTTAAACAAGGACAGCTATTTTTACATTTCAATTTGCCTTGGCACGTGTCTAAGCAAAGCAACACGAACAAAAGGGACCTGTCTTCAGCTGATCATAATGCCATCAAATTAAAAGTTTATGTTCTTTAAACACAGCAATGTCTGTCTTTGATGCCTCTAAAAAAAAAATAAAGTGGTTTGAGAGAGGAAATCACAGAGCGCGAGCAGGAGTGGAGGTGGGAACCAGGTGCATCAAAAGGAGGGAAACAAGCACTGAGCTAATGAATGTAAAGGCTCTGACTTGGTTGAGTGGGATGGGATTTGTCATCCTCCAAAGCATTGTCTTTGTACTGGAAAAACAGAATATTTCAAGGTTTTGGGGTTTTTTTTATTATTATTATTCCTAACAGGACAAAAGATGAGATGCACCACTGGCTGTCACTCTGAGCCAGGAGTTGCCACTGAATTTATCATCTCCACATAAGAATTTCCCCCGGACTTCTTGTCACTTTAATACCTGTCCATTACACAGCAGGAAGCCCCACTCTCATTCCCCAAAAGGAAGCTGCACCCTGAAGGTTTGGGAATGGAGTGGGGAAGCACTGGAAACCCCTCAGCTCCGAATCCCCCCTGGGAGGGGCAGGTGGGCTGCACGGGGCTCTGCCTGCAGGCTCACACTCCCCATCGGCTGAGATCCTCCTGTAGCTCATCCTGACCCTAAAAATCTCAGGCTCCCACGGATTCCGTGGCATCATTTCCCAGGATGCATGAGCTCAGATTTGGGGGGGGGGGGGGGGCAGGGAAAGGCGTTCTGATTTAAATTCACCCTCCAGGCAGGCTCATTTCAGAAACGGCAGCTACTTACTCTGAAAACATTTTGGTCTGGAAATCTTATGAGATTCCAAATGTTTTATACATTTTACTGCTGAGTGGGCAAGAATTACAGACTTGTCCTTTCAATTTTATCAGCTCGTGTTCAAAATGATGGAGAACAGGGAGAGCTGTGACACAGAGGCTGTTGGAGCTCTGCTGCAATTTGGGAAGAGTTGGGGTTCTTATCAGGCCCCTGCTAAAGATTTAGGGCCGCGCCTATTTCGGCTGAACCATCTTTACCAAGCCTGCATCCCGCAGTTCACTGGAATTGTGTCCTGTCCTGGGAACAAGGGAAATAAATAAACCCAAACCAGACACAAAATAAAAGTCACCTCCATGACGAGTACCCTTCCCTGGCAACAGCCTCATTGCCTTCTTCTCTCATGTATAAAAAAATAAAATAAAAAAAAAAATCTAATTGCAGCAGCACATTTAGAAGGGAAAATAAAAGGCTTTTTATGCTGCTGATGCCGCTGCCAGAGGGTTAAAGTTGGCGAAGGATTGAGGAAGAGCCTGCGGACATTGTAATTAACGGCTCCGAGGGCTCCTCCAGCACTCCCGGGGTCACCGCGGTTCCTGAGGCTCTCCGGGCTCCCCGGAACTCCAGCGCATCCCGATTGTGCCAAAACCCCAACGCCTGGCTGGGGCTCTGTGCTGCGGGGATGCAAAGCTGCAGCTCCCGGCAGCAGCAGCCTTGGATCTGCCCCAGGTTGTGCCACGGGAGGTTTAGAGCACAAATTAGGGACCAGATTTGTCACGGATAGCGTTGGAATGGGCAGTGGTGGAGTCACCATCCCTGGAAAGGTCTGGAAAACCTGGGGATGTGGCACGGGGGACTTGGCTTAGTGGTGAACACCGGGCTGAGGGTCGGACTTGGAGATCTTAAAGGTCTTTTCCAGCCTTATGGATTTAGGAATCATCTCCCAGAGGTCTTGGGCTTGCCAGGGATCTCCCCCGAGATCTTCTCAGGGCCAGCAGCACCTTCCCTGCATCCCAGGAGGTGACAGCCCCCCGTGTCCCTGCCCTCCCTCCAGGGATGCCAATTCTGCTTTCTGTCTCTAATCCGAACAAGTTTGCAAAGATGAAATCAAAGAAGAATTAACATGGAGCTTTCAGGAGAAATTGCCATCCCTAACACACCTCCTTCACTCTCCCGCCTGCCTCATTAAGGAGGCTTCAACGAAATCCTTTCAAACACACGGGCACAAAAACAATGGAGTGATTGCGGTTTGTGAGGAACTGGGATGCAATTAGCATATGAACATCAAACGGTTCTGCAACCTCCAGCAGCTCCGTGCTGTCTATATCTTTTTCGATTCCCAGGTTTGGGGTTTTGTTGTTTGGTTCTTCCCAATTCCTCCGCAGGTTCCAAGTTCAAATAAGCAGGGCCAGGTTGGCCAGGGCTTGGAGCTGGTTCAGTGGAAGGTGTCCCTGCCTTGGAACGGGTTTGAGGTCCCTTCCAACCCAAACCCGTGTGGGATTTTGTGAACAGCAGGAAAGCTGTCCAAGGGAGGGGGGCCCAGCAGCACAAACACCCGGTGGGTTATCCAGGAGCTCCTGTCACCATCAGGAGTCACTGTCACCGGGAATGGTTCAGGTAACAAAGGGAGAGGTGGATAAATGGGTCACTATCGAGCTTGGGACATCATCCCAGCTCATCAGAGGGCCTGGAAACAGCTGCTTCCCCTGGGATGTGTCAGAGACAGCAGCTCAGGGCGGTTGGATCTGCATTCCCTGTGTCCCACGCAGGTGTTTTCCTGGGGACACACCAGGGCAGGAGACACGGACTGAGCCCTGCAGCCCGGAGAAGCTCACAGTGCAATCACCCCGGAGCCGCTTATTTATCAGCTCATTAAATAATCAATAGTTATCTTGCGAGGAGGCTTCCTGTTCCCTCCACACCTCTCATCCTGCACGATCTCTGTGCCCTGAAGCACAGGAGGAGACTTCTCTGAGTCTGCCTTGGCACAGATGGTGCCTGAACTCGGGCCACAGCAGATGGAGGATGCTGCCTGCCACGCTGAGGAGTCAATAAACGCTTCCCCACACACCTGGCTGCATTTCTCTTCTCTCTACGAATTAAGAACGTTTCTCCTGCCCTGTTCACCACTTCTTCTGGCCCATGCACTGAGTTACTCGGACCCTCTTAGGTTTTAACAAGCTGCTCCCTCTCAGTGCTCCCGGTGGCCACGTCATGGTTTCCTGTGCAAATGCTTTACACTCTGGATTTACACAGGAATTTAGAAAGCAAAGAATTACCCAGCACCTGGGCCACCCTTCTCTCGGCAGTCCCTGCCCCACCACCACTATTTCCTTGGCTGTCAATAACTGCTTACTTCAGGCAAAAAAGGAATTAATCCCTCGCGCCCAGCCAGGAGGTTTAAAATCCGGATTTTCAGCGTTAAAAGCCACACAGCTGACACCAACGGAACAACACCATTAGTTGGGAGCAGCAGCCAACTAACACAATTCTTAGAGGTGAACAGTTCCTCCCGCTCTCCAGAAGCTGCAAAGACAATCTACCGTAATGAAGAGACACTGAAAGCAATTCCAAGCATCCGCAGCCCTGAGGGGGCAGAGCTGTGCTGGCACTGAGCTCGGCACTGCTCTGCTCCCAGCAGCCCCTCATTTCTGCCCCTCGCTGCCTCCTCGGGCTCCTGGCTCTTCACCGTGCCGCCCAAGAGGCGGAGCTGGGAGTATCCCAGAATTTCCAGCTCTTGGTGGAAGGGATTCCCCTCTTCCCTCCTGGGAATATCCCAGAATTTCCAGCTGTTGGAGGAAGGGATTCCCCTCTTCCCTTCTGGGAATATCCCAGAATTTCCAGCTCTTGGTGGAAGGGATTCCCCTCTTCCCTCCTGGGAATATCCCAGCCTTTCCAGCTGTTGGTGGAAGGAGTTCCTCTCTTCCCTCCTGGGAATATCCCAGCCTTTCCAGCTGTTGGTGGAAGGGATTCCTCTCTTCCCTCCTGGGAATATCCCAGCTTTTCCAGCTGTTGGTGGAAGGGATTCCTCTCTTCCCTCCTGGGAATATCCCAGCTTTTCCAGCTGTTGGTGGAAGGGATTCCCCTCTTCCCTCCTGGGAATATCCCAGCCTTTCCAGCTGTTGGTGGAAGGGATTCCTCTCTTCCCTCCTGGGAATATCCCAGCCTTTCCAGCTGTTGGTGGAAGGGATTCCCCTCTTCCCTCCTGGGAATATCCCAGAATTTCCAGCTGTTGGAGGAAGGGATTCCCCTCTTCCCTCCTGGGAATATCCCAGAATTTCCAGCTCTTGGTGGAAGGGATTCCCCTCTTCCCTCCTGGGAATATCCCAGCCTTTCCAGCTGTTGGTGGAAGGGATTCCCCTCTTCCCTCCTGGGAATATCCAGCTTCCAGCTGTTGGTGGAAGATTCTCTCTCCTCCTGGAATATCCATTTCAGCTGTTGGTGGAAGGGATTCCTCTCTTCCCTCCTGGGAATATCCCAGCTTTTCCAGCTGTTGGTGGAAGGGATTCCCCTCTTCCCTCCTGGGAATATCCCACCCTTTTCCAGCTGTTGGTGGAAGGGATTCCTCTCTTCCCTCCTGGGAATATCCCAGCCTTTCCAGCTGTTGGTGGAAGGGATTCCCCTCTTCCCTCCTGGGAATATCCCAGAATTTCCAGCGTTTGGAGGAAGGGATTCCCCTCTTCCCTCCTGGGAATATCCCAGAATTTCCAGCTCTTGGTGGAAGGGATTCCCCTCTTCCCTCCTGGGAATATCCCAGCCTTTCCAGCTGTTGTGGAAGGGATTCCCCTCTTCCCTCCTGGGAATATCCCAGCCTTTCCAGCTGTTGGTGGAAGGGATTCCCCTCTTCCCTCCTGGGAATATCCCAGAATTTCCAGCTGTTGGTGGAAGGAGTTCCCCCTCTTCCCTCCTGGGAATATCCCAGCCTTTCCAGCTGTTGGTGGAAGGGATTCCTCTCTTCCCTCCTGGGAATATCCCAGCTTTTCCAGCTGTTGGTGGAAGGGATTCCTCTCTTCCCTCCTGGGAATATCCCAGCTTTTCCAGCTGTTGGTGGAAGGGATTCCCCTCTTCCCTCCTGGGAATATCCCAGCCTTTCCAGCTGTTGGTGGAAGGGATTCCTCTCTTCCCTCCTGGGAATATCCCAGCCTTTCCAGCTGTTGGTGGAAGGGATTCCCCTCTTCCCCTCCTGGGAATATCCCAGAATTTCCAGCTGTTGGTGGAAGGGATTCCCCTCTTCCCTCCTGGGAATATCCCAGAATTTCCAGCTGTTGGTGGAAGGGATTCCCCTCTTCCCTCCTGGGAATATCCCAGAATTTCCAGCTGTTGGTGGAAGGGATTCCCCTCTTCCCTCCTGGGAATATCCCAGCCTTTCCAGCTGTTGGTGGAAGGGATTCCTCTCTTCCCTCCTGGGAATATCCCAGCCTTTCCAGCTGTTGGTGGAAGGGATTCCTCTCTTCCCTCCTGGGAATATCCCAGCTTTTCCAGCTGTTGGTGGAAGGGATTCCTCTCTTCCCTCCTGGGAATATCCCAGCTTTTCCAGCTGTTGGTGGAAGGGATTCCTCTCTTCCCTCCTGGGAATATCCCAGAATTTCCAGCTGTTGGTGGAAGGGATTCCTCTCTTCCCTCCTGGGAATATCCCAGCTTTTCCAGCTGTTGGTGGAAGGGATTCCTCTCTTCCCTCCTGGGAATATCCCAGCCTTTCCAGCTGTTGGTGGAAGGGATTCCTCTCTTCCCTCCTGGGAATATCCCAGCCTTTCCAGCTGTTGGTGGAAGGGATTCCCCTCTTCCCTCCTGGGAATATCCCAGAATTTCCAGCTGTTGGTGGAAGGGATTCCCCTCTTCCCCAGCCACAGCCCGAGGGAAGGTCACTCCTGCCTCTGGCTGGGAGGAGGTTACTAAATATTTATAGGGCTAAGTGCTGCGGGGTGCAAACAATCCTGTCTTGGAAATGTCACCGAGTGTGATCCGGAGTGTGCAGATACCTGGGGGTGACACAGAGTGTCCCTGGGGGTGACACCGGGACTTTGTGCCTCTGCAGAAGCATTCCCAGGTGCTGTTCCTCCCATCCAGCCCAGGATTGGACCAGCACCTCCCCCAAATTGCCCCAAAATGCAGGGTGTGGCTTTTACTCCAGCACAACTTGTCATTTGGAGAACGGAGGGCTCAATCCTAATGTGCAAAATCACACACACCCCGCCCTGGGGAATGGACAAACATCGGGGAGGGAAAAAAAAAGGCAGAAATTGCAGTTATTGAGTGAACGAGGTAAAAGGAAAAATCTGTGACCTGGCAGGTGACCTCCTCCTGGTGCTGTGTTCTCTGAGAGCTGCCAGTGTTTGTGCTGCAGCTTCAGCAGCTCTGGATCCTGGAGCCACTTTGCACGGAGAAATGACAATAATTTCTTTCTTTGTGCATTAATGGAAAGGGGAGGAATCAATCTGACCAGTTTGGGGGTGAATCTTTAATGCAAGGTACAATAATGTGCTGTCACTGGGTGAGGATGAGCCTTAAATAACATGGAAAAATCCTTTCCCTGATTGTTTGCAGCTCAGGCCACTTTTGGTGACACCCAGAGATTCCCAGTCTGTGTGTCCTGGGGCTTCCAAAATGAGGGGATTTCTAAATTCCTGCCAATTAACTGCATTATTTCTGCTCCTGGTAGGTTTAAAGCCAGTTTTTAAATGAATACAATGAGCTTTGCAGCCTCTTTTTGTTTCCCTCACCCTGTCCAACATGTGCAGGGCGTTTATTTGAATTTTTTTAAGCCCATTTGAAGGCACCTGAACACCAGATTTTTCCAGAAATGACATCAGTGCCCAGGAGCTGCTGCCAGTGTTGGACTGCCTGATTTAGCCATGGAGCCACTCTGGGGAAATGCAGCTGGAACAGGGAATATTGAGTTTCCCACACAGATTTCCAGATGGAGACCAATTGTAGAGGCACAGGGGTGGGAGATTTCCAGGTTCCATTGGTTCAGGTGACTCCAGCAGGTGCTGAGTGACATCCACAGGGAGCAGTGACTGAGATGGGAAGATTTGCCATCCTAGAATTTGGTTATCAGATGGATTTGCCATCCTGGATGTGATTATCAGTTATTTGCCATCCTGGAATTTGATTCTCAGCCAGATTTGCCATCCTGGGATGTGATTATCAGTCCTTTGCCATCCTGGAATTTGATTCTCAGCCAGATTTGCCATCCTGGGATGTGATTATCAGTCCTTTGCCATCCTAGAATTTGATTATCAATCATTTGCCATCCTGGGATGTAATTATCAGCCAGATTTGCTGTCCTGGAATGTGATATCAGCTGGATTTGCCATCCTGGGATATGATATCAGCCAGATTTTCCATCCTGGAATTTGATTATCAGCCAGATTTGCCATCCTGGGATGTGATTGATTATCACCTGGATTTGCTATCCTGGAATTTGACTCTCAGCCAGATTTGCCATCCTGGAATGTGATAGCACCTGGAATTGCCATCCTGGGATGTGATATCACCTGGAATTGCCATCCTGGAGTTTGATATCTCCTGGAATTGCCATTCTGGGATGTGATATCTCCTGGAATTGCCATCCTGGGGTTTGATATCTCCTGGAATTGCCATCCTGGGATGTGATATCTCCTGGAATTGCCATCCTGGGATGTGATATCTCCTGGAATTGCCATCCTGGAGTTTGATATCTCCTGGAATTGCCATTCTGGGATGTGATATCTCCTGGAATTGCCATCCTGGGGTTTGATATCTCCTGGAATTGCCATCCTGGGATGTGATATCTCCTGGAATTGCCATCCTGGGGTTTGATATCTCCTGGAATTGCCATCCTGGGATGTGATATCTCCTGGAATTGCCATCCTGGGATTGATATCTCCTGGAATTGCCATCCTGGGATGTGATATCTCCTGGAATTGCCATCCTGGGTTGATATCTCCTGGAATTGCCATCCTGGGATGTGATATCTCCTGGAATTGCCATCCTGGGGTTTGATATCTCCTGGAATTGCCATCCTGGGATTTGATATCTCCTGGAATTGCCATCCTGGGTTTGATATCTCCTGGCATTGCCATCCTGGGATGTGATATCCCTGGAATTGCCATCCTGGGATGTGATATCTCCTGGAATTGCCATCCTGGGATGTGATATCACCTGGAATTGCCATCCTGGGATGTGATATCTCCTGGAATTGCCATCCTGGATGTGATATCTCCTGGAATTGCCATCCTGGGATGTGATATCTCCTGGAATTGCCATCCTGGATTGATATCTCCTGGAATTGCCATCCTGGGATGTGATATCTCCTGGAATTGCCATCCTGGGATGTTGATATCTCCTGGAATTGCCATCCTGGGGTTTGATATCTCCTGGAATTGCCATCCTGGGATGTGATATCTCCTGGAATTGCCATCCTGGGATGTGATATCTCCTGGAATTGCCATCCTGGAGTTTGATATCTCCTGGAATTGCCATCCCGGGATGTGATATCTCCTGGAATTGCCATCCTGGGTTTGATATCTCCTGGAATTGCCATCCTGGGATGTGATATCTCCTGGAATTGCCATCCTGGGTTTGATATCTCCTGGAATTGCCATCCTGGGATTTGATATCTCCTGGAATTGCCATCCTGGGATGTGATATCTCCTGGAATTGCCATCCTGGGATGTGATATCTCCTGGAATTGCCATCCTGGGATTGATATCTCCTGGAATTGCCATCCTGGGATGTGATATCTCCTGGAATTGCCATCCTGGGATGTGATATCTCCTGGAATTGCCATCCTGGAGTTGATATCTCCTGGAATTGCCATCCTGGGTATGTGATATCTCCTGGAATTGCCATCCTGGGATGTGATATCTCCTGGAATTGCCATCCTGGGGTTTGATATCTCCTGGAATTGCCATCCTGGGATTTGATATCTCCTGGAATTGCCATCCTGGGATGTGATATCTCCTGGAATTGCCATCCTGGGATGTGATATCCCTGGAATTGCCATCCTGGGATTGATATCTCCTGGAATTGCCATCCTGGGATGTGATATCTCCTGGAATTGCCATCCTGGGATGTGATATCTCCTGGAATTGCCATCCTGGGGTTTGATATCTCCTGGAATTGCCATCCTGGGATTGATATCTCCTGGAATTGCCATCCTGGGATGTGATATCTCCTGGAATTGCCATCCTGGGATGTGATATCTCCTGGAATTGCCATCCTGGGGTTTGATATCTCCTGGAATTGCCATCCTGGGATGTGATATCTCCTGGAATTGCCATCCTGGGTGTGATATCTCCTGGAATTGCCATCCTGGGATTTGATATCTCCTGGAATTGCCATCCTGGGATGTGATATCTCCTGGAATTGCCATCCTGGGATGTGATATCCCTGGAATTGCCATCCTGGGTTTGATATCTCCTGGAATTGCCATCCTGGGATTTGATATCTCCTGGAATTGCCATCCTGGGATGTGATATCTCCTGGAATTGCCATCCTGGGATTGATATCTCCTGGAATTGCCATCCTGGGGTTTGATATCTCCTGGAATTGCCATCCTGGGATGTGATATCTCCTGGAATTGCCATCCTGGGATGTGATATCTCCTGGAATTGCCATCCTGGGATTGATATCTCCTGGAATTGCCATCCTGGGTTGATATCTCCTGGAATTGCCATCCTGGGATGTGATATCTCCTGGAATTGCCATCCTGGGTTTGATATCTCCTGGAAATTGCCATCCTGAGTTGACAACTCCTGGATTTGCCAATCCTGGATGTATGCAACTCTCCACAAAACCAGCCAATTCCAGATCATGTGGTTCATCTCCTGGAATTAGATTTCCAGGCATTCCTTGGGGTCTGATATCACCTCCAATTGCAAGCAGCCCCGGCTGTGATCATCTGCTGGTTTTGGATGTGATACTCCTGAATCTTCCAAGCGTTGAAACCACCATCACATCTGGGATGTGATATCTCCTGGAATTGCCATCCTCCTCATTCCACAACCCCCCACACCTGGATTATGACCCAGAGCTCAGCTGAGTCCCCACCCCAAAAGCCAGACTCCTCCACAAAACCAGGACAAATATTCAGAATTCCATTGTGGTTCTCTCCCCAGAGCCAATTCCAGGATTTTCCAGGGGCATTTCCTTGGGGCACAGAGATCCAGCCCTCCCCACCTTTGGCAGAGCAGGAGCCCTGGCTGCTGGAGCTCAGGGGTGCTGCTGGTTTTGTGAGGATCCTCCTGAAGTTCTTTCCAAGCCCTGTTTTGGAAACCAGCCAGCACTATTTGTTTCTCGGGCAGAGGATATGGAATTACCGTAAATTATATTGAAAAATTAGATTTATTCACCGCTGTGATAATTGATCTCCCAATCGGTCTCGGAGAGTTAGCAGCTGGGAAGAAAATAAAACGCAATTTAAATTTTTATTTATTTTTAAAACCCCCCACTTCCATTCAAGCACGACAACAAATAAGGGGGGAGAGGAGAGGGCGAGTTTCTCACTTGCTCATATTAAATCCTGATGAGAAGAAGCCAAAGCAAGAGGTGATTGCAGAGGTGTTGGAGGGATTCACAGCACTAAAAGCAGCACAGGCTCTGCAGGGGGGCTGATACCCTTGCACATAATTATGTGTAATTGTAGCTCAGCCCTGAGCAAAGGGATTATGGCCAAGGACGTGCCTGGAGCCGAGTCCCCGGGCTGGGCTGTCACTCTGCTGGAGCTGCTGCTATTGATGTTGACAAACCAACATTCCACAAGTGACTCCAGCAATTCGGCTGCTCTGTCAAAGCCTCTCTAAGTGGCCCATCAAATCTCTGCCTGGTTTCTCTCAGAGGGAGAAGAACCAGCCCCAAAATCTGGCGTTGGTGATGGCTCCTCTCATTAAGGCTCTTCTCTGTCAGCCCCTGCTCGAATCACATCACACGTTACAGATGGAGACAGGATTTGGGTTTTACACCGAGATTAGCTCCGAGGAAATGTATTTTTATCTGCTGGGAGCAGAAAGAAAGGACTCCATAATTCACCATAACCCAATCACTTACAAAGTGATGGGCCAAACGGCGTTTGCAGGGGCTTGAAGAATCTCGTGCTGTCATCGGTAAGAAAATAAGAATGATAATCCTGCCACGTCATTAAAAGGCAGGATAATGGTGGGAGGGGAGGGGGGATCCTGGCTGGAGCCAGGGCAGTCTGGCAGCAGATAAACACGGCCAGTTCCTAAAATTGTCACCCCCAATATGTGGCCAGTTCTTAAAATCATCACCCCCAACGTGGAGCGACTCTGACTTCATTTCACAGAATCACTGAGGCTGGAAAAGCCCTCCAAGGATCTCAAATCCAGCCTGGGATTAAAAGGGTTGGGTGCTGTGTGAAGACTGAGGGGAAATTGCACCAAGATTTGGAGAGACAGCTGCGATTTCAATTTTATTTTGTTTCGACTCAGGAGAATCAAATATTATGTAAAAATCCCTTCTCACTGAGCCAAAGATTTCCAGTCCTTGAGGTTCATAGGGTGTCTCAGGGAGGAATTTGGTGTGGACACCCCGTTCCTCAGTGGGTTTCGTAATGGGGTGTGAAAGATGGGGAGGGACATTTTTGGGTGTTGGTTTTGGTCCCCAGCCCAGAGCAGTGAGGGACACTCCAGGGATGGGAAATCCAAACCTCCCTGGGCAGCTCCTTCCCATTTCCCTCTGTCCCTCCTGGGGCTGAGGAGCTGGGAGGTTTGGGGGGGATTGGGCATGGAAAGGGAGGTTTGGAAAGATCCAGTTCTGCCCCAGCCAGTGGAGGAAAGAGAGAGGGGGAAACAGGAGGAGATACAAGGAAATAGAAGAAAATCGAGGGGTACAGAAGGAAACAAGAAAAGAGAAGGAAATAGAAGAAAAGAGAAAGAAAAGAGAAAGAAAAGAGAAAGAAATAGAAGAAAATAGAAGCAAACAGAAAGAAAGAGGGAAACAAATAAATAGAAGAAATTAGAAAGAAATAGAAGCAAACAGAGGGAAACAGAAGAAAATAAAAGGAAACAGAAATAAATAGAAGAGAATAGAAAAAAATAGAAGAAAATAGAAAGAAATAGGAGCAAACAGAAAGAAATTGAGTGAAACAGAAGAAAATAAAAGGAAACAGAAGAAAATAAAAGGAAACAGAAGGCCTGACCCTGACACTCAGGCCAGCAAGTAGGACTGAAATGTTTCACCAATAATTCATGACTATTGGACAAATATAATTCATCCTGGCTGGGTTAGAAGCTTTGATACATCAGGAAACAAATTATTAGCTGGAGTGACCTTTTATTTCCTGATTACCACAGTAAATAATACCACAGAAATAAAAAATGGTGCAGAGAATCCCAACATAGCAGCAGCACCACTGAACCCAAACCTTTCAGGCGGCACAGAGAGGGTTAATCAGCCTGAGAATTCAAAATCATTTTCTTCCACACTTGTGCTGTGGCATTTGCACAGATTATCAGTGGAGTACAGCAACAAGAGCAGCTCACGTAGCTTAAAAAATACATTATTTATATATATATATATATATAATAACATATAATAAAATAACAAGCACCCAGGCAGGCCAAGTGTATTTTTGTTCTCTAATCTTCACATCCAGAAGCCACCTCACTTGCAGGATCATCCTTCTCTGTCTGCTGTATTGTTCCAGCAGTTGAGTAGGTTAAGAACATTTGTATTATTATTATTATTATTCCCACTATTTCTGATTTGCATGCTAATAGTTATCTAGCAGTTCAAATCTCAATTAGGAGCCCACACAGGCAAGAGCAGCACAATTCATGGCGAGGTTGTAAATGTGGAAATGTACTCAGGCTCACAATGAAGGCAGCTCATCACCCAGCACTGGGGTTTAGTGTTATTAATTTGGTGTCATTGAAAGGCTTGTTTCAGTTAATGCACAATCCTGGATACATTGGCTGCTTTTTATTGTGATGGATTTTATGTTTCAATCACACAAAGTTGCCCAGGGCCTTTCAGCGGGGTTTTTTTTGGTTGGGTTTTTTTTTTTTATTTTTTTTTATTTCATGGAATCAAGGAAAATGAAATGTGTCGATCCATCAGCACCTCTCCAGCAGGATTTGCCTTGCCAGAACTTGGGATGGAACAAAAAATGCTATGAAAAAAATGGGATTTCCCAGGCCTGGGCAAGAGCAGTGGTGAGGGGGCTAAATGGGGGTGGATTACTGCCTGGATAAACTCACCTGCCTTAAAATCACATCATCATCATCATCATCATCGTCGTCACCTCACAGCCCAAGTCCTCAGCCTGAACTTCCCAGTTCTGCCCTTCACCTTCTGTACAGCTTTGGAAAAATCCCATCGTGCCTCCAGCCCTCAGTTTTCCCATTTCTTTTTTGACTCAGCCCGGCAGTGCAGGGAGGGCTGGGAAAACAGGAGAGAGCGAGCCCGGGGCAGCCCCAACCTCTGCAGAGAAACCAGGAACTCTGAAAACCGCGGGAGTTTGGCTTGGCTGAGGAGAGAGCCCGCTCCTCCTGCTGATTTAGGATGTCAGGAACGGCATCCACAGGTGATGGGGAGATGATTTCAGAGCTGTGTCCCCCTCAGCAGCCTCCCCCTCCTGCTCTCCTGCCCTCGGCAGCGAGCTGCAGGTAATTATCCACAAGGGCAGAGCCAGGAAAAGCCATTTCTCACTCCAGTGCTGCTCAAGGGCCACCGGGTCAAACGAGTGATGGAAAACCTCGGGAGCTGCTCTCCTGCACGTGGGGGTCGCGTCCTCCACCCCGGGCAGGGTTGGGAGGGGTTTATGGCACCTTGGGGAGGCAATAAATTGGCAGCAGCCATCCAGCTTGTGGTCAAGTGGCAGCTGCAAAGAGGGAGGAATGGGGGTAAGGGAAGTGCTGGGAGTGTTTTTGTAACGGCCATTAAGCAAAAAAAAATAAAATGGAATAGAATAAAATAAAACAAAATAAAATAAAATAAAATAAACGAAAATAAAATAAAATAAAATAAAATAAAATAAAATAAAAAAATAAAACAAATAAAACAAAATAAAATAAAATAAAATAAAAAAATAAAATAAACCAAAATAAAATAAAATAAAATAAAATAAACCAAAATAAAATAAAACAAAACAAAACAAAACAAAATAAAATAAAATAAAATAAAATAAAATAAAATAAAATAAAATAAAATAAAAATAGGTTTTGGGGAAAATCACGTTCCAATGTAGCTCTTGGGAAATGTTTAACACACTCAGCTTCTGCTTCCATGGGCACTGGGGTGAGTCCCATCCCTGGGGCAAAGGGTATGTGCAGATGGAAAATCCCGGGTGCCTCCCACCAAGCACCTCTGGAGGACCCTAAAAATGCTGCAAACACCCCAAAAAATAAGGCAGCAAAGCCAAGGGTGGGGAGGGCAGGGCTGGAGCAGCACAGAGCGCCAGCTCCTGCCTGGAATTTGGCACCTCCCGAGCAAAGAGAAGGATCCAAGGTGTGCTCAGCAGACCCCTCTGATCCTCAGCCCTGCCAGGACTCCACGGGATTAACCACGACTCCAAGAAGGTTTTTTTTTTAATCGTGATTTATTACTATGGTAACAGCAGGCAGTCAAAGGGAATGATGCAAGGGCCGCCCCAGGGGTGGGAGAGGGAGAGGCAGCTCCACACCTGCAGCTCAACAGGTGAGGCAGGGAGGGGGAACAGAGAGAAAAACTGGCTCTCCCCACTAATTAGCAACGCAGCAATTAATATTGCAGAGCCACCTGGAAGCCAAAGCCTCCCCCTGAACCTGGCCCTGGTGCTGTACAGGGCACAGGCAGGAGTTTGGTTGCAAATCAAAAGGCTGAGGGAATTGGGATGGTTCAGAATGGGAAAGGGAAGTTTTGGGGTGTCCTAATTCTGGCCTTCCAGTGCCTGAAGGGAGCCCACAAGAGGATGGAGGGAGGATGATCTGTAAGGTCCCTTCTAACCCAAACCATCCTGTCATCACACCCTGCAATAAACACAGAATTTCTCACTGCTGAAGTGAAAGAGAAGGAATTTACCCCAAGCCACACCATGGATTTCCCCACTTGGACATTCCCTTGAAGCCTGACTTGGGTAGGGCACTCTCCCTGGGATGTCTGCACAGAAATGGACCTGTTATTGTTATTTCTGGGCTTTGTTTTGCACCACAGCCTCCAAAATTCACCTGTTGCTTTACAGGGGGAGGGAAATAAACCCCCTTTTATATCCCTACAAGGAAATGATTAGATAATTACTCACCAGTAAAGCAGAACATATAAGAAAGTGCTGTTCTCATCATCATTCCTTGAAACATCTTGTCATTATTATTAGGAAATGATCTATTTGTGCCAGGCTAATTCATATGGATTGTAATTCCAGGACATAAATTACCCTGCCATGTGTACTCAGAGCAGAGAAACAGCAGCAGAGGTGCTGAATGTTCAAACCAATTTGTTAACAGGCTTTTCCTCCCCAACCTACTGCCCTCCTTTCTAATCTGCTGCATCCCAAAGAGTTCCCAAGGGCAGATATCCATATATATTTATTAGAAAGCCGTGCCCTAAAACATTTGAGGTTACCTCTTGCAACTTATTCACAGGCTCTGTCACAGGGAGAGTGGTTTAATGGCGCAGGAAATACATCTCTGTGAAGCTGTGTACATCCTGCTTTAGTGGTGACACAGAGATTATGGGCCATCAAACAAGTAAATTAATTTAGTGCATGCGAAGGAGGAGGGAGAATTCCTTTTGTGAAACTCATTCCAAGCACCGAGCTCCTCTTTCCTTGTCTACAGCCATGGTGCAGCTTCCAAGAGTTTCCCAGAGCGGCCAAAACATCTACACCAAGGGTTTGGAAGGTTCTGGGAAGGTTGGGACTGAAATTCTCTTGTCCCTCAAGTCTCAGTGGTCAAATAGTTTTATTTCCTTGCCCACCTGGTACCCACTCAAGGTGAAGAACTGCAGGGATTCTCCCCATTAAAGGATGACAAATTCCCCATCCCTCCCCACCAGAACCTTTCTCCTCAAGCTCTGAACTCACAGGGATCAGCTCTGACTGCCTTGAGTCTTGTTTCTTTTTTTTTTAGGTTTGTTTTCTTTTTTGCGGTGTTTCGCTTTCTTCAACCGTTTCTCACCGAGAGGGCGAGCAGAGGCGAATTTTAAACAACCCCGAGCTGTGACTTCGCTGCCTTTGGCATTTCTCAGCCCTGTTCTCACTCTGTTCAACACCGGCTCTTTGCACGGGGTGGGGGCTGACAATCCGTGGCTTTGCATAACAAAAACCCCGTTTAGTCGAGCAGTGGGGGACAGAGGCACTTCAGGAAACCAGATAATCCAGAAACTGGCGCTAATAAGTTATTGACTTTCCCACTGCTCTTCCAGGAGCAGCTCATGGCTTCCGGTAATCGCTTTGCTTCCACCCTCAGAGTCCAGCTGTGGCTCTTGGAAGAGCTCATTTATGGCAGCTTGTGATAATGGGATATTTTAGCAATGTCAGCTTTTGCACAAGATATAAAAATCCACCGATTTACTGCCCCCTGTTCCCAGCGCAATCAGAAAAGGCAAAGGAGCCCATAAAGTGTGTCTCAGCTGAGGTGAACACGGCTCCCCTGCCCTGTCCAGGCTTGGATGGAGTTCCTGCAGCTCCTTCCTGCCCAGGTACAGGTGCAGCAGGTGGGATGAGGTGATTTCTGCTCCAGGCTCTGATTCTGACCCCTCTCTGTCCTGCCCCAACCCTCAGTTTTTTACCAGACAAAACCACACCAGGGTTGGAAGGACCACGCAGGTCCTGCTCTGCCCCCAGCCTCGCCACGTTCCTGGGTTTTTTTTCCTCCCCTGGTGTTTTTCTCCTTGCTGGATTCCAGACAGCTCCTCTGTGCACACCCCTCCACCATCCCGGGGTTCTCCTCCCAGTTTTGTGGCACCAGAGAACTCGCTCTGCCCTGTCATCAAGGCATTAATGAATAAATGAACCCTGGGCCCAGCACTGAATAGTCCCAGAACAACTTCTGATTCTGGTCCTGACCTGGCTCTCCAGGACACCCCTCCACAGCTGGAGCTAAATTTTAAATTTGAGGCTTTAAATCAGGCAGCTCGAGCACAGCCAGCTCAGGGTTTGGAAGTGCTGGTTCCAGGATTTATCTGGGTGAAATTCAGGGCAGTTCTCAGGGCTGCAGCTGTGAGCAGATGTGACACGGGCAGCTCTCCCCTCTAATTGCACCAGACTGCATCTTCTTGGGGACCTGGAGTCTCTTATGCTGCCTTTCCAAAGCACCTGGCACAGCAACATGTTGATGCAAGGAGGCTCCCAGGCAAGGATCTGATGCTAATTAAAAAGATGAGCACGCCAGACCTTCAGTCTATAAATCAACAACTCCCCCTGCCACAACCACACAGTCAATTTACAGCAGCCGAGTTCTTCCTGGGGGGAGTGACCCACCAGCCAGAGCTGCCCACAGGTAACCCCAAAAGACGCTTCACGTGGACCAGGGGGAAAAACACTTTGATAGCAGGGCTGGAGGAGAACAGAGGGAGCACTTCGAGGGCTGGTGGCACTTGGCAAGCACTCCTGTGACGTGGGAAGGTCAGGAAAGGCTGCAGAAGAGCCAGGGTCTCTCCAGCAGCTGCCCTGCTAATGAGGCACATCCATCTCCACCCAGCACACCCTGTGTCTTTCTGCCTTTGGTGCAGCTGATTTAGGAAAACCGAGACTTGCACATCGGTGTTTTCAATAAATCCTGACTAAATAATCACAGCTGGGCCCTTCTGCCCTTAAAAGCTGAACGTTTTCTACAGCAGCAAGGAAAGTTTCTTGATATGATGGCAGGAGGGAGAAGGGGGGCAGGGGAGAATTTCTGGAGTTGGAAGGAGAGAATAATAAATATATTTTCTCCCTTTAACAGAGGCAGCTTTTACAGCCAAGCTAAAACACTGCAGGGACTCCTGGGGATCAGATCCTGTCAAAGGTTTGCATTTCATGGCTGAGCTTTGAAAGGTGAGGGCAGTGCATTTGCTGGGAGACAGAATGATAACTTTGTCCTTCAGGCTGAAATAACAGAGCTGAACATATTTCCATCCAAACAGGAGCAGAATCTCCGGGATGAAGGGTAAGTGGGTGTGGATGTGTGCACTGGAGGAGAAGCAGAACACAGAACATCACTGGGAGAGGGTCACAGGGGAGATTCTGTGCCCCTGGCAGGGGCTGGGCAGTGCTTGACCTCGTGGGCTCTGGGAAGCAGGAATTGTTTAACACAGAATCACCGTGGAATGGTTTGGGTTAGGAGGGGACTTAAATCCCACCCTGTTCCACCCCCTGCCATGGGCAGGGACACCTTCCACTACCCCAGGTTATTCCAAGCCCTGTCCAACTGGCTTGGGACACTTCCAGGGCTGGAAATGATGAGACCTGATAAGAACTTTGCCCTTCAGGGTTCAAAGTGTGCAAGATGAGCTGAAGGAGGAAGAGCTGATCCACCAAAAGCTCTCAAATGGCTCCATCCCAGGGAGAGCAGCAGGGGAGAAATCAATAACCCGAGCAAGAAACTGTAATAACAGCTGACATTTATCCAGCATGGATAGCCAGGTGTCCCCAAACACTTGACAGATATTACAGGCTGAGCTGATTTACAAGCAGGGATCTGGCTCCTCGCACAACATCGATTGCCACGCCGAGGCGAAGGAACTCCTGTGGATTTGGTGGTAAAATCAGCCACCTGTCCCCTCCAGGGGACAGAGATGGGATGCTCTGACCTTCCACATCCCACACGGTTCAGAGTGGACTTTCTCTCCACCAGGCAGCTCCCATTCGGGGGGGAGGCAAACATTTGTTTTGGGCAGCTGCACAGAAAACATCCAAATATTGTGAGAGAGGCTCAGAGGCACCTTCACGGTGCTCTGCTCACCTTGTAATCTCCTCCTTCCCATCAGGAGCCCAGGCTACACATCCTCTGCTTTCCATTAGACAGGGAAGTGTTCCAGGCAGCTCCTCGCCCTGGATTTGCCTTTGGCACAGCAGCTCAGCACGAGCAGCAGTGACACTTTGAACAAGGTGTTTCCTTGTCTCTGCCTCAGCCTTACATTCCTCCGACAAAGGGAAAAAAGGGAAACGGGAGGGGAGAAGAACGGGATTCAAAAGCCCAGGAAAAAAAAAAAAACAAACCAAACAACAACCCCACTGCCTTGGAGCTGGCAGGGCAAGCACAGGTGTGATGGCACTGAGGGCTCCAGCCCCCCCAAAGCCTGTCAGGCTCGAGGCACTGGGGTGACAGCACTGCATGGGACACTGCCCACCTGCAGCAGGGGATGCTCGGGCTGTGCTGGAGCCCAAACAGCTCCAGCACCACCCAGGCAGTGCTGAAACTCTGCAATCTAAAGAGATTAAAGGGCAAATGTATTGGGTTTGCGTGTGCTGGTTGAGGTAGCAGGGGGCTACAGGGGCTGCCAGGAGCTTCCTGCAGTCCAGCAGAGCCAGTCCCTGCTGGCTCCCATTGTGGACACGATGCTGGCCAAGCCTGGGCCACTTAGAGATGGTGGCAACGCCTCTGGGATAACAGATTTGAGGAGAAATCAAAAGAAAATGTTGTTGCACGGTTGGAATTGCAGCCAGAGAAGAGTGAACACGTGAGAGGAACAATTCTGCAGACACCAGAGCTGGGAGGAGGCCATGGTGAGGCAGCTGTGCCCCCACAGCCCCTGGGGAGCCACGGGGTGCAGAGATCCCCCAGAGCCCCTGGAGATCCATGGGAATGTGGGGATCCATGGGAATACAGAGATCCCCCAGAGCCCCTGGAGATCCATGGGAATGTGGAGATCCATGGGAATGTGGAGATCTGGGAATGCAGAGATCCCCCACAGCCCCTGGAGATCCATGGGAATGTGGAGATCAGTGGGAATGCGGAGATCCATGGGAATGGGGAGATCTGGGAATGCAGAGATCCATGGGAATGCAGAGATCCCCCAGAGCCCCTGGAATCCATGGGAATGTGGAGATCTGGGAATACAGAGATCCATGGGAATGTGGAGATCCCCCCAAAGCCCCTGGAAATCCATGGGAATGTGGAGATCTGGGAATGCAGAGATCCATGGCAATGCAGAGATCTGGGAATGCAGAGATCCATGGGAATGCAGAGATCCACAGGTGTTTTGAAGGGTTTATTTTACTCCTCATTATCCTGCTCTGATTTCGTTAGCAATAAATTGCCTTCATCTCTCTAATTAGAGCCCCTGATGAGTGATCTCTCCTGGTCCTTATCTCAACCCTGAACTGTTCATTCCATTTTCTCTCCCCCATCCAGCTGTGGAGGGCAGTGAGAGGATGGGTTTGGTGGGTTGTAGTCTGAGGCTCCTGGCCTGAAGTTTCTGAGTTTCTGGACTCAGTTTCTTCATGGTGTTTTGGTTCAGGAAGACTTTGTGTTCTCACAGGCTTGGCATAAACATCACGAGTGTTATTGGAACAAGAGAGATGTTTTGGATTCCTCTCTGTGGGATGGATTTCTCTCTGTCTTTCAGTTTTGGGCCAGTGGGATGAAGAGTTCTGGCACTCTTCTCACCCATGAGATGGCCTGCTCGAGAAGATATAAAAAGGGGTCAGTCTGTGAATAAAGGGGAGTCAGATGCAGTTTTTATAACGAGGTCTCGTGTCGTCTGTTCATAACCCACAGTGACAGTGGGTGCTCCCCTGCTCCCCAGCTCTCTGGGCTCAGCTCCCCTCTCTTCAGGGAGAGATGGGTTTGGTGGGTGCTCATCTGCTCCCCAGGGCTCAGCTCCCCTCTCTGCAGTGAGAGGATGGGTTTGGTGGGTGCTCATCTGCTCCCCAGGGCTCAGCTCCCCTCTCTGCAGTGAGAGGATGGGTTTGGTGGGTGCTCATCTGCTCCCCAGGGCTCAGCTCCCCTCTCTGCAGGGAGAGGATGGGTTTGGTGGGTGCTCATCTGCTCCCCAGGGCTCAGCTCCCCTCTCTGCAGTGAGAGGATGGGTTTGGTGGGTGCTCATCTGCTCCCCAGGGCTCAGCTCCCCTCTCTGCAGTGAGAGGATGGGTTTGGTGGGTGCTCATCTGCTCCCCAGGCTCAGCTCCCCTCTCTGCAGTGAGAGGATGGGTTTGGTGGGTGCTCATCTGCTCCCCAGGGCTCAGCTCCCCTCTCTGCAGAGCTCAGGGCTGTCCTGGAGCTGGCAGAGGGCACAGCCACTCAGCAGGAGCTGTTCACACACTTGTGGGATATGAAGGAATGATACACACACACACACAGGTGTCAGGACACAAGAGAAGCAAGGGTTTATTTTAACTTCATTCTTTATAGATGTTGGACAATGACTAGGGATTGGAGAATTGTCGGATTTTTAAAAATGTTTTTTGTGTTGTTCCTGAACCTGACTTTGAATTTGTCCCTGTCTCTGTGACAGTTTCAGTTTCCCCCAGCCCAGCATCTGAAGAAGAGGTCGAGATCCTCTGTTCTCTTGTTCTTTCAAGGATTGTTTATTCTTTGTTATCTCACATTTGTGGCTCTGGCCTGCTGAGGTCTTTGTTGCAGGCCAGGTTGTGTCAGAACTCCTGCTTTTGGGACAGCTTTAGAAACCCAGAAACTTCAGGCCTGAAAACCAGACTGAAAAACACCCTACAGTTTGTTTGTAAAGGCAAATATCTTTTTTTTTTTTTTTTTTCATTCATCAATCAGTGGAATTGATTAATTTCTTTTCTTTCCCGTTGTTTCTTTTCCCTCTCAGTGTGGTTTTACCTACCAGCTGGTTTGGAAAGACAAATCCCTCCTTCCTCTGACAACAGGAAAACACTGAGCTCTGAAATTCCTCAGCCCTTCTTTCCCTAAATAGAGCCTGGGTTTGATCCTGTTACAAATACACATTATAATATTGGCTTTATGCAAATATTAAAATAGATGCTACATGCATAATGTTAAATTTTTGCTATAAAAATACAGTTTTTATTTCTACTATTAACTAAACTTATATATAGTGGCAAAATAGCTAATATAGTTCTGCTTGTAATAATTAAGCTGCCTGCTTAGTTAAGATAACATCCAATGAACATATAATAAAGACCCCTGCTACTAATATGCCAATTATCAACACTCACCATCTAGAAAAAGTATAAACCAAAACCCAAGCTAAAAATTATAACAGAAACAGACTAAAACTGCAGCCAAAAAATGTGCCTGCTCTAAAAAGGCAGACTCAAAGAAAAGCCATATTAAACAGCTCTTAAAACATATAAACTAGTTTAGAAAAAAAGTTTAAATATGCATAGTTGTTTATCAATATGCAATAATTTAATACAATTAAAAAATGTATGTAAAGGGCATCTCTAAAATAGCAAGTGTGCTCTTAGCTACATACCAAGCACCCAGCCACTAAACTTTATTATCTCCTATTGTCCTTTATTTAAGCTTGAAATTTTACCTCGTTTTTCACAATCCCCTCAGGTGTCCCTTGTCCCTGACCCTGAGGACATCACCCAGCTGTGGGTTCAGCCCTTCCCACAGCCCCCTCCCAGCTCCTGCCACAGATTCCCGATTTCCAAATTCAACCTGCAAGGAAAGGTGGGGAAGTTCCGAGTGGGGAATCCAAAAGCAAAGCAGCAACGACCCATCCCAGCTTCTTCAAGGGCTTCCTGAATTCCCACTCCCCATTTCTCCCTGGGAATTCAGTGCTGCTGCCAGCTCTGCTGCTCTGGGATGTGTGACAATTCCTCTGCTATTTCCATAAGCCCTGCCAGAAGAGTGGAGGATGGATTTGCATGGAAGTGCTGCAAAGTTTCCCAGCTCAGCTGCGGCTTGAAATCACAAAAGAGGAGCTCGATGGGAGGTTGTTGAGACAGATAAGACACAAAACACTCCTCCTTTCAGGCAACAGATTCTCTTCCAGGCCTTGGGTAACTGCAAAGAAAGAAAAACTGCTCGAAACTCTCCAGTGATTGTTCACCAGCGTCGGCTTGATCCGTCAATCAGCGCTGCCGACTTGGAATCCACAGTAAACCAAGGAAAAACCCCGAAGAAACAGGGATAAAACCAAACCTGTCACCAAGAAATCAGCTCCCAAAGCGTTTGCATTCCACCCCTCCAAAGGCTGAGGGACAGAGTGGAGCCCTCCCAGCTACACCTGCTGCTGGAGCTCTGACTGCTGCTCGTGTCCTCACCATCCTTGAGCTCCTTCCAGATAAACAAACCTGGATTAAGTTTTGCCACTATCATAATCATAATTGGGGAAGAAAATTAAAATCTCACTGCTATTTGTTCAGCATTATAAAAGTGACTGTGTCAGGCCTAACAAGCATCATTAGTTCCACTGAGAAGCCTTTCAGCTCCTTGCAGGAGCCAGAGCTTGGTTAAACACCCATTGAGATGTTGTTGCCCAACTCAGATTTTGCAGCTGGGTGACTCAACAGGCTTCCCCTAATTTGTCAGACACCAAGAGCAAGCCCTAAAGCCCCCACAAAAAGAGCACACAGAAGGATTTTTGGCAGCTCCCAGTGCCTAAAACAGGGTTGGGATGAGTTCACGTGCCCTCCTTATATTAAAAGCTCTGCACACGAGGGATGTTATGAAGGAAAAGCAACGTGGAACGTGATGAGGAGCCAGGTAAGGGAATTACGCTGGGTTTTCTCCCAGATATTAACTTTTCCCAGTGTTCTCCAGGTGGCAGTGGCTGCACTCACCCTCCACTGCTCTGATTTAGGGATTTGCAGTTCCCTGCTCAGCATTGGGGTCTCTCCAGCTGCTCCCTGAGACCAAGAGAGATCTGTTATCCCCAAAGCCTCGGCAGCAAAGAGCCAGCCCGAGAGGATTTACGAGGAGCACACCAATCCCAAATCCCTCTTGTTAAAGTTTATTGCTCTGGCAGATCTCTGCTGCACAGGGAGGTTGTTGTAGCCACGCTCTGCCACGATTTTCACTTCACCTCTTCTCTTCTCCTGCCCCCAGGGGTGCCATCTCCAGCACGGAGATGCTCAGTGAGGTGGCAGAGGCTGGGCAAACCCCCTGGACCCTCTCCTGCTCCCCCAACATTCCACATCCACGGTTCTGCATCTTTTTGGGAGAAAAGCACTGAAAACACGTTACAAACACACCCACGGCCAAAGCAGCTCCCCAGGCTGAGCGAAGGCACATCCTTGGCAGAAAGTTAAGGATGATGCAGTCTCCAACAGTTTGGATTAAGTTTTTTTCCCCCCTTACCCATTATGATATAGGTTAAGAAGAAAACTCTTCATGGGCACTTGCCTAAATCCAGGTGTATTTTGACTGTAGCACATTTTTGGTGGTCGTTCAGTTTGTGGTACCCAGAGCTGAGGGTGCAGACACTTCTACCACTCCTGTCAGCAAGAATATTCCCTTTGGTCCTTCCAATCCTCAGAGGAATTTCGCCAGAAGGAGCCAGACAAACCCACGGACCCTTTTGTTTCACCTCATTCAGCTGCAGCCTGGCGTTCCCCGCACCAGAGCCCAGCACTCCCACCTTAACACAGGCTCGAAATAACATCTCCCCTTCCTTCCCTTCCCCTGCTTTTTCATCTCTCCTAACTGCACGCTACATTTCTTCCCTGCAAACACCCAATTTAGATGGCATCAGGAGGTGCTAACAAAAAATGCTTCACTGTCTTGTCAGCAGATTACAAGGAAGGCGTCTCATTCAAATTTATCCAGTTGGAAACAGAAGTAATTGATGTGAACTTGAAAAATATATGATTTGGAAGAAGGGGGTGGGGGAAGCTTCTCACCAGCATCGCTGTTCCACCCAGCTCGTCCCTCGGTGCTCCATTATCACCTCCCTCTCCTGCATTTACCACAGGGATGGGGACAAGGTGTAAACGTGCTCGTGTGGCAGGTCCTGGGCTGGCTCACCGCCTGAAAACGAAGCTGCAGCAAGGGGAAAGCGACTGTGCAATTAGGGCAGGGGCTAATCGTGTTTGCCCAAGCAGGGATGTTGTCTGGGGGGCAGACTGGGGTCCCTGTTCCTCCTCCCCTGGTCACAGCTGCTCCTGTGGACAGCGACAGCTTCACTTCCACAGGCAGGAGCAGCAGGGAAGATTAGAATCCCAGAACAGCTTGGGTTGGAAAAGACATTAAAGCCCATCCAATTCCACTCCCTGCCATGGGCAGGGCTTCTTCCACTGTCCCCTGGTTGCTCCAAGCCCCATCCAGCCTGTCCAGGGATCCAGGGCAGCCACAGCTGCTCTGGGCACCCTGTGCTAGGACCTCACCCCCTCCCAGGGAATAATTCCATCCAAATCCCATCTAACGCTGCCCTCTGGCAGTGGGAAGCCATTCCCTCTGTCCTGTCACATCCCTGTAAAAAGCCTGGAGAGTGGTGACCCCTGAGGGACACAGGCATCACAGCAGAGACCTGAAAATGGGGACACAATGTGGAAGAGAAGAGACCTGAGACGATAAGGAAAAGGACAGGAGATGACAGCGAAGGCCCAGGGCTGTAAACAACTCAAATCTAGTTCAGAAATGCAAGTTCTGAGCAGGAAAGGCGCAGGTAACCAGAGGCACGAGTTTAAACCGTGGTGTCATTCCAGCAGTTCCCTCTCTGGAGACACAGCAGCACCCAGGGGTGCTCCCAGCATGAAGGGGGTGTCCCAGCATTTCCCAGAGCTGCACCAACCCCCTGCCAGCACCCCTCAGCACGTGGGAACACCAAATCCCAGCACAGGGGCTGACCCTCCCTTCAGCTCCCCCAGTGTGGGGACCCAGGACATCCTTCTGACCGTCCTGGAAAATGTACAGGTCACGAGAATTTAGGTAGAATGATAGTTAACATGTGAAAAAGTAGAATTTTGGGGTTTTAGAATGTGAGTTTAAGGGCAAAGATGGAGGAATCTGGGTGTGTCCCTGCCCTTCTTGTTCATCTTTTGTCCTGCATCTTCTGCTGTGATGGTGGCACTTTTTAATTGGTTTTGAGTAAAGGTGCACTGCTTGATGTGGTGGATAGGAATTGGAGAGTTATTGTAAGTAAAGCATATGTAATTTTTAGTAGAAGAAGTAAACACTGCCCCAAGGGTGGTGAGTTTGACACAACCTGGCCTGAAACAAAGATCTCTGCAGGCCAGAGCCACGAATGGAACAAGAAAACAAGAATAAACTGCCCTTGAACAAGAGAACAGACGATCTCAGCCTCTTCTTCAGACACTGGGCTGGGCAAACGAGAGAGACTTTGGAAATCTTGGGTCAGCAAAACAAAAATCCAAGAACCCAGCTCAGACCTGGCTGAGCCACGACACCAAACCAAAACCCTCTGGTCAAGACCCAGAAAGGTCTGGGGGTGAACACTGAATTTCCCTGGTGCAGCTACATCACTGCATTAACCCAGAATTGCTGTGTGTGCTCAGCTCTCCTCATCCCAGCTAAACATCCCAGCCCTGCCCAGCTGTGCAGCGCTGCAGAAGGGCAGAGCAACTCCCTCCAAAACACAGTTTGAAGGAATTGTTATTATTTCTATTGCACCCCCCAGGTGAAAGTCCAGCCGGAACAGGGGTTGCACATCTTTTATTTCAATTAAATACTGTAATAGGGAGAGCGGCCCAAGGCTGCAAGAGGCCAAATTAGAAAATTGCATGGAAAACACCAAAAAAATGTCTCAGAATCACTCAGGTGAGGTTCACAGCGACGTGGCTGGCTGCTCCTGGGGCAGCTCTGCTATTAAGGAGTGAGGCAGTCGGTTCTCAGGGAAAAACCCTCTCACAGTGACATTTTCTGCTGGCCAGCCACAGCTTTTGCTGAAGGGGAGGAACAAATCCTGCCCCAGAGGGACCCTCTCAGGTCTGTCTGAGGCTGTCACAGAGCTGAGAACTGAACTCAGGCAGCTGCTGGCGAATATCCACACAGGAGCCCAGCAGCTGAAAGCCTTTGGAAGGATATTTCCCCAGCAGACTTTAATTTTGGAAAGGAAAAATGGACTGGACCAGAAGCTCTCAGCTACCTGCCCAATCCAAGCACTGGCATCACTTTCCAAAGGCAGCTCACCTGGGAGTCCTGGAAATGAGGCTTTTAAAACTCAGCCTTAGCAGTTTGTCCTCCTCTGCTCCACGTCCTGGGGTCCTGCATCAAAGCAGATAAATAAAGCACCCAGCTCCACGCCCACACTGCCAATAAACTGGGATACTTTGCCTTGGGATGGAGCCATTCCGGAAGGGAAGCAGCATTTACAAAAGATGACACTGATTTCGGGAGAAATATATTTGGAACACTGGAAACATTGCACTAAAATCTGCCTCTCTTTTTCTTTGGAATTAAAAACCCCAACGCAGCCCTTTCCTCAGATCCCTCCCCAGGAAGATGAAGCCAATTTTCCAGCATCCCAATGAATATTTCAAAGATGAGTGTTTCCTTAAGCTAATTGGTGCCCATTATCATGGAATTAAAAGGCAAATGGTTTGAAGGCAATTGAGCCTCATCACTTTCATTATTCTCTTTTCCCCAAAGACATTCCTGGTTTTTAACTCCTCTGACCCTTGGGCTTTCAGACAGGTTTTCTGACAGGTTTGCTCTCAGCAGGAGAGCTCGAGGAAAAGTCCAGAAACTGCAGAGGGCAGAAGGGACAGGTGGAGAGGCAGGGTCCAAACAGCTCCAGAGGGAATTCCAGCACACTGGGAATGAATGTGCTCCCACCAGTCTGCATCCCACACACCGACCTCGCTCCTGCTGCCCTTGCTGCTCACCACATGGACTTTTTCCGTGCTAAATCCCAAAATTCAGCTCCCAATCCAAGCCCTGGATGCATCCCTGCTCCCCAGAACCCTGCCTGGCTGGACAAACTGCTGGGGCAGGGCAGGGACAGCTTTCACCAGCAGAGCTCCACTTTGCCCTCATCTCCAAAATGCAACTGGAGGACTTCAGGGGTTTAAATTTACTGGCACAAGCAACAGGTGACAAATAAATTCTGCTTTTTTCCTGCTGTCACAGCTATTCCACCTACCCAGAATCATCGGGATTTTTCCTTCAGGTCCCACCCCACTTTGTTTTTTGCCTTTTCCCGTGGTTGGCTCCTTATTCCAGGCAAACCAAAGCCCCCAGGACAGCAGCACTGAGCCAAAGAGCCCAAGTGGGCACTGGCACCTCTTAAACCCTGGCACACAGAACTGTTTATTACTCCTCTCAAAGGCTCCCAGGGAAGCTTTTGTGGCTGGAATGTGACTTCTCCCCCTTCCCATAAAGGAAGAAAACAAACCCAACCAACTCTTGCAGGCAGCTTCCCATTTATTGCCTCCCCCTCCAGCAGTGTGCTCTGGGGACTGCGGCGAGGAACTCCAGGAATTGGGAATGATTTTCTGCTTTTGCCACCCAGCTCAGGCACACAAGGGTCTGTTCTGGAGCTGGAATTTCCTCTGGGAAAGCTGGCAGCGCTCTGATGAACACTAAAGGCTTTGAAGGAGCGATCTCAAGGAATGCCAGCCACGCTGAGCTCAGCCTTCCCCCCTCCCACACGGGGCTTTTGTTCACTCGCTGTTTACAGCTCAGAATTATTGTCACCGTAAATGTTTGAATCACCAGGCTGGGAAGGGAAGGATTCCTGCTTTGTTTGTGGCTCCCTGCTTTGTTGCCCACCTTTTTCCCCCCCCCCCTCTCCCGTTTTGGTTGTGTTCCTCATTCAGTTTATGTGACACATCTCAGTCTCGGAGGGACCAGAGCTATGGCAACAGGAGTTGTGCAGCTAATCCCTGATGCACAGTGCTGGAATCACACCAGGCAGCAGCACTGCAACCCTCCAGAGCAGCCCCGCTCTCAGTCACGTTAAACTCGTGGGGAGAAGTCCCAGAAATTCAGGGCCAGGGGTAAAAAAACTCGTGTGCCAGGTGGGTGAGGGCAGGGGGTTTGTAAAGCTGCAGCCTGGTCAAGGGGGGAGGTGGGGATGGAGCCTGGGAACGCACCAAGAAATGGCAGAGGCAGTAAAAAAAAAACTTGCTGGGAATTGGTAAAGACTCGCCTCTGCTGCGTTTCTGCTCCAGGTCACCATTCCTGCTCCTGTGCAGGAGGTGATAATTCCATATGGCACCCCTCACAGCCCTGCCTGAAGTTCAGTTCCCTCCAGCTGGTGCCAGGCTGAGCCAGAGCCCGCAGGGACAGCGGCACAGAGTGCTCCAGCTGGGGCTGAGCTGGGGCTTGGTGCCCTCTGGGCTGGGCAGGGGGCTCAGCCCCACCAGGAACGGGCCACAAGCTCCACAAATATTTTAATTTTTCAGAAAACTCCCTTTCCACCTGGAAGGATAGCAGTGGTGTGGAGCTGGGCACTCCCCGGGACGTTCCTGGCTCCATCAGCACCAAGGAAAACCCTCCAGGTGCTGTGCTCCTACCTGGGCAGCCCAGCTAAGAAATAGGAATTAAACAAAGCCTCCTGAAATACCTGAGCACTGCACCCAGTGAAAAACACCCAGGGAAAAAAAAAGCAGGGCAGCAAACCTCATTTGTGCTCTCCATTCAGCTCTGCACCGGGAATGAATCCATGATTCACAACTTTCATCTGTGGGCTGAGAACCAACTGGGATGAATGAATATTTTTGCAAAGGAAGGAACGTGCAAGGTCTACTCTAGGCCAGCTTTTACACCAAAGCCACGAGCTTACAACCAACAGCTGAACCCCAAAAAAGAGCTGCACAGGCTCACCCCAGCCTTCCCCTCCTTCTTGGGGAGGCTCAGTTGCTGTAGGGGGAGAGCTGAGACCCCATGGCCCACGAAGGGATGGGATTGTGGAGCAATCCCTGCCCTCCACAGCCAGAAATAAGGGAGGATGCCAGGCTGTGCTGGAATTTGGGTGGGATTCAAGCACCACTCTTTTGGTGGTCAGCGAGAGGTATGAATGCAGGGCTGCTGCAGAGGAAATCCTGCTTCGTAATAATTGATACTCTCATTTTAGATGGCAAAATTTATTGTCATTAAGTAAATACGTCAGTAAACAGAAGGTTTTCTTTTTAAGGGAAAAGAAAGAGGTTTGAGATTGGGCAATAGAACCAGCAAAAAGCTGGAGGACCCTCAGGGTCCCTCTCCTCAGGTGCCAGAGATCACCTGAGCTGTGCAATTGTTCCCAAAATCTTCCCAAATCCTGGGGATAAATCGGATCCCCCACGAGTGCTGTGTGGTGTCAGTGAGCCAGGCATTATTTTATTCTTGACCAGGGTTTGGGTGTGTGGCTGACAAAGCTCTGGCCTCCACACAGACCCTGATCCAAAACTTCTCCACTTATTTATACATTTTTAGCAAAGAAATTAACGGTCAGTGGCTCTAAGCCAGACGGTTCTCTTCATCAATTAGCATTCTATTGATTATTGATTTCTTGCTCTTCCTGCTTATCTGGCTGATATCCTTTAGCCCTTTTATCAGCAGGGACATTCCAGCTTTCCAGGCCTTTATCTCCTCTGTATTTCCTGGTTATTCCAACACCCTCCAATTGCCATAAATTTAAGTTCCCAGATCTCCAAATCCCTTTGGTTCAATTCATTGGAGCTGGTCAGCTTTGGTTTCTGCAAACTTAAAGGCTTGAGGTGATTTAAAGAGCAAAATAACAACAAGGAAACTTGTTTATTGTGAGGAAACTCAGCCTGGGCCAGCTGCAGGTGGGCACTGCTCACCATTAATTACAAAAACGTGTTAAAAATTATTAAAGGAAGCTATTTCTGATATTGTGGTCTTGCTGAACTTCAGGGGATGGGTGTGGATAGAAAGGGGAAGGGAAGGGGAAGGGGAAGGGGAAAGGGAAGGAAAGGAAAGGGAAAGGGAAAGGGAAAGGGAAAGGGAAAGGGGAAGGGGAAGGGGAAGGGGAAGGGGAAGGGAAGGGGAAGGAAGGGAAGGGAAGGGAAGGGAAGGGAAGGGAAGGGAAGGGAAGGGAGGAAGGGAAGGGAAGGGGAAAGGGAAGGGAAGGGAAGGGAAGGGAAGGGAAGAAGGGAAGGGAAGGGAAGGGAGGGAAAGGGAAGGAGAAGGGAAGGGAAAGGAAAGGAAGGGAGGGGAAGGGATGGGAAGGGGAAGGAAAAGGGAAGGGGAGAAGGAAGAAAGAGGCATCTCCATGTCTTGCCTGGCAGGGGATTCCAGAACATTCCACAGGCTCCTGGGAGCTCAGCAGCTTTGGGATCCCCCTCCCCTGGCTCTCGAGGGTGAGTTTGGTTCTCTTCTCACTTCGGGGCCGTTTGTTCTTTCCCTTTGGTTCCGTGTCAGGGGATGTTTTGGGAGTGCTGGCAAGTTCTCCCATGGGAATTGACAGTGGCACCGCAGGATTTGCAGGGAGATCTTCAGAGTTCAGGTGTGCAGGAGTGAATTGGGGCAGAATCAGCTCCTGAGGAGCAGGGTGTGCTGTGCAGGTACCTGTTTGTCATTGCACAGCCCTGCAATGGGACCTGTTCTCCAGGTGCACAGCCCTGGAGAGTCAGCATTTTCTTCTTAATTTTCCTTATTCATTTCATGTTATTTTTACTAATTTCCTCATTAATCTAATTTAATCCTTTTATTTTTATTAGTCAGCTTCAAATGGGGGCTGGTTTTGCAGCACCTGCCTTGTGCTGAGCCTGCCTCTGCAATTATCTGAGCTCTGGTTTAGGCTGGAGAGCTGGAAGAGAAGCAAAGCTTTCCCCCACTTTTATTAGGAAATAAAGCAGTGCAGTTTGGCTGATTGTGCTGCTGGAGACTTGGGGGGGAAGGAAAGGTGTGAGCACCTGGAAAAATCCCTGATGAGCCTTTCAGCTTGCACGGGAACATGCAAATAAAGTGGCTTTTGGAGCCATATGGAGAATTTGACTTTGTTCATCGTGCACCTCAACACCTGCTGGGTACCTGGGCTGGCTCAAACCACGGGTACCAGCGCTGTGTTTTTAGTGCTTTTGGAAATCCTGCTGCTCTGGGGGTGCAGGGTTGTGCTGCTGTTTTTATTCCAGCAGTGCCTGTGATGTGCTGGGTACAGGATTAGGAACGTGCGTTAAAAAAAATAAAAAAAATCAAAAAGAGGAGGGGTAAGGCACAAACACATTCCCATCAAATCCTTGCAGCATCTCCAGGGGAAGCTGGAATGTTTAATTCATTTGTGAACAGAAATGGGATGTGGGGGAAGCCCAAGGATTCCTGAGACACTTCAGGAAAAGCCAGTGGGGTTTGAGGGACAAGGCTCGTCCTGAAGTGCTCCTGACAAAACTGTGGTGGCTCTGAGGAATCGTGGTCTTGGCAGGAGCAGCTCGTCCTTGCCTGTCTTCAGGACAGGAAAAGGAAATTTTACATGTGCTGCTGATAAACTTTGAGCCTCCCTGCTATCACTTTATGCACGTCAGGATTTGTCAGGGCAGGAAAGCAGATTACTGCAGATATTGCAGAGCAAGGGGCTCCCCACTGCGGGTTTGGGATCAGCCCTGGTGGGCTCAGCTGGGAAAGGGTTTTTTTGGATGCCCTGTGCAGGGGGTGTTAAAAAAATCCCCCCAGTGCAGGCAGAAAATGCTGTTTGTGCTTCAGCCTGGGGCCTGCCTGACCCAGATTGGGAAGCAGCTCTCCAGAATTTCCAGGTGCTGAGCAAAATGTGCTTCCTTTACCTGCTGGAGCCTTTTGGTAGGAGGAGGCTGTCCTTGGGACTGACTCCACAGACCTGGCAGAGCAGCTGGAGCCAACAAAAATACCAAATACACAAAAGCCTCCCTTCTTCCTGGGAGAATCCATGGCAGGAAGCTTCATTAATCCACAGAACCCCCAAACAGTCTGAAGATCCCTTCAGTGGAATAGTTGCAGCTAATGCAGCAAGGCATTCAACCCAAAAAAAGCAGGAATTAAATCCATCCACGGGAATTAACTGAGAGTATCTGAGGTAACTTAATTATTTACCTAATTCTGAGCTTTGGCTGTACCTGGGGGCTCTCATTGTTTCCCCATAAGCCAAGAGCAGCTTGGAGCCTGCGTAGAATTTACTTTAGACGGAGTGAAACAAGAATAAATAGAGCAACAGAAGTGAAATCTTAATTTTTGAGCAGGTGTGCTGGGCTCTTCTCTGCCACGCCACATTAACCCAGCCTGCAGCCACCACAGCTGCCCTGCCAGGGCTGCAGACCTGGGGATCACACAGGGGCAGGAGCAGGAAGGGATTGCCCACTGGAAATTCGGAAATTCTCCACGGGGTTCAGTTCTTCAGCCGCAGCTTTCGTTTTAAAAAGGATTGCAAAGCACTTCCAGGCCACTTCAAAGCAGTGCTCAGGAGAGAAATGTGCTTGTCTGTGCCCTGGAGGAGGGGCCTGGGGGGTACAGCAGGGGTTTTATTCTCTTGGAGGGTCTGAGTTTGCAGGGTGTGAGCAAACCAGGCTTAGGAGAGCTCAGCTCTGCTCTCCTCTGGCCTCTGGGTGCCTCCCCTGAGGATGTTTCCCAATGCTGCAATCCCTGCTCTGTGTTAAAAAATGGGGTGGAAAATGCTGAAATCCTCAAGTGCTGCAGGACCAGTGGGGAAGGGGAGAAACAGGTGAGGGGGTGGGGATGTTCTCTTCTGGTGGTCACCAAAACTCCTGGCCAAATTCCTCTTGAAACCTGATTAACACGGATCACTTACTGTAACATCCTCTGTTAAGGTATTTTAAGGAATCTTTCCTTGTTCCAAGCTCCATTCAAGCTAAAATTTTGCCCTGGGAAGAGGAGAGGTTTTTTTTTTTAGCTTTGTTTTTTCTGTCAATGTCTAAGCTGGTCAGTAAAAAAAATTCCCTTTATTTCTCTGCTGCACGTTATTCCTCACATTCTAGCTGATGGGATGGGGGGTTGTTTCCTAAAAAGCAAAGATACAGAAGGGCTTTTGGCTCCTGTGTTGGGATGAGTAATTAAAGTGACTGACAGTGAAAACCAGGAGGTTTTTTTGGAAGCACAAGGGCTTGGAAAAGCATCCCTGCCTCAGCAGGGAGGAGGAGGGGTGTTGGAGGAGAGGTGGGCTTTGTTTACAGTCTCCTGAGCAAAAGGTGAGAGATCTGAGCAGTGAAAAGTTCAGCAGTGATAAACTTGTTAAAAGTTGCCCTTGACTGCTTACAGGCATCAGTTTAATTTAAATGTAATAAAAACCTAAAAGGGAAAATTAAGATGCGGAAAGCACTTGAAAAGCCTGTCTGAAGACATCTGCAAAATGGTTTTATTCCCAGCAAATATAAGAAATCTGTTTGGGTTTTTTATTGTCAAACAATAATTGTGCCTCCATTTATAAAACAGCTTTTACAACCAAATCTCTTTCATAGATTGCTTCCAAAGCAACGCAGTAAGTTGATTTATTTTTAAACCCTGTGCCCATAACCCTCTTCTCCGTGGTGAGGGAGCAGCTCCATGGTGGCAGGAGCTGAGGCTGTGAAGGAATGGGGGGCTTGGCAGGGCAGGGACCCCCAGCCCCTTTCCCTGGTGCTGCCCCTGACCTGGAGCCCCGAGCTGGGCTGGGGGTTTGTCCTGCCCAGGGCATTTCCATCTCCTTTGGGTGTTTATCTTTCCCTCCACCCACTCCCTTCCCAGTCCAGCTTTGCCCAGAAGTGCTGCCTGTGCTCCCAGCTCTCTCAGGTGATCATTTTAGCAGAGGCAGAGCTGTGCCCTGCACTTCAGCTCCCAGCCAGGCCTGAAAATGATCTGCCTGCCATAAACACAAAACTAGAGGTGCCTGTGTTCCATGCCCTCTGAAAATCCCACTGCTGTCTCCAGAGAACAAAGAAAGCTTCTGTCACACAGACCCAACCCTGGCAGAGCTCTGGGTCTGGGGAGAGTTTGAAATTCAGCGTGGGCAATAGATTATTGGTGTCGAGGTGCAGGAGCTCTCTCAGCTGTGCAAACCCCTTTGGGTTCAGCTGGAGATGGGAGGCACAGCTGTGCACAGGAGATGGGATTTTCTGTGCGGGGTGAAATGGCCACTGCTCTAATGATCTGCATTTCTCTGGCCTCTTCTGATGGCAGCTGTGAAATGAGGAGGTTTTGACCTGTTTGTTTGGCTGTGTCTGATGTCAGGAAAGCAAAACAATGCCAGAACCTAAACCCAGCAGCCCCAAGAATCCTGCCTTGGGCTTTGTGCTTAGAAGGCAGGAACTGAATCTTTCCCTGGGTGAGGAACTTGAAACCCACAGCCAATTAATAACTGCTGTAAAATAGTGCTTTAGTCTGGAAATGCTGACAGAGAATTTAGTGCACCTTATGGAGGGCAGGGGGGTTACAGATTAATTAATTAAGTTTTGGAAAGTCTGTAATCTTTGGACAAAGGGCTCTGTAAATGTAATATGCAACAGCTATTACTGCAAGCTCCTGTGGTTTCAGATGGGCTGGGGACATGAGGTGCCTTTAAAGGAGAATCCCTGAGGTGAGCAGCCCAGCTTGGATGTTGCTGTGGGTGATGAACAGATGACATGAGACTTCATTATAAAAACTGTATCTGACTCCCCCTTTATTAAAAACAATTGCTTTCTTTATATACCTTTTAGAATAGGTTACTCTCATTGGTTAGAAGAGTGCCAGAACTCTTCTAACCATTGGTTTAAATTGATGGATAGAGACAAGTCCATCCTGCAGAAAGGAATCCAAACCATCACTCTCATTACAATAACACATGGGATGTTTCTGTCAAGTCTGTGAGAACAAGGTCTTCTCAAACCCAAACACCACGAAGAAACTGAGTTCAGAAACTCAGAAACCTCAAGCCTAGAAAATCAGACTACACTTGGCCAGGCTGGGATAGTGGCAGGTGTCCCTGCTGTGGTGGCTCTGGGTGAGCTCTGAGCTGCCTCCCAACCCAAACCATGCCAGGATCCTTCAGCAAGGAGAGCCTGGCTCGTGCAGGAGGCTCCAGAGCCTCTGTGTTTGGGGTTTGGGCTTTGGCACTCCTTGGGGCTGCCTGGGCAGATCAGCTCTGGTGTGGCTCTGTGTCCCACTGAGTCCTGGTGCCTGCAGGGACCACAGCCCAGAAAGGAGCTCAGCACAGGGGCCACAACTGCTGCTCCCAGGGCTGTGGGAATCACTCAGCAGCTGGGCTTCCTCTGTATGCTGGGTGACTCTTCAGGAAATCATTCTAGCCATGTGCTAGCTGAGCCTTCCTCCTCAAGGAGGAGCCTCAAAGATGGTTTTTGTTTTTTTTTTTTCTCAAAAAATTGCAGGTTCAGACTGTTGTGGTGTTAATTCCAAGTATTGCTCTTCCAGTGCAAAGAGGGAGCTTGGGGGAGTGGAGGAACCCAGACCCTGCCATGATTCCCTGAATTTTTGGAAAACCTGCATGTTCTGGGCAGTTTAGTGGGTGCCATGAGCTGCTTGATACAAATGGTTTCATTTCTACAAGTTTTAAATACACCTGTGAAGGCTTATATGTATTTTTTTTAAAACATATATAAAAACCCAGGCCACTAAAGGTGCCTTTCCACCAGAACCATAACATTTAACTCTGGATAAACCCCCCTCAGTGGTGTTATTGTCTGGGAAGGTGCTGATGCTGCTAAAGCCTGGATCTGCTGGATTTGCTTCCTGCCACCTCACCTGCCATGGATAATAGACCAAAAATAACCAGGGGTGCTCCTGTTGGGAGGCACACCAGCATTCCTGCAGCCAGAACGCTTTGGAGGGATTGCAAACAAATCACTCGGGGCTCCAGTTACAAGATCAGCCCTTGCTGTGCAGCTTGGGCTGGCCTGAGGGAGGTTTGGACAGAATTAAACTCTGGAGGAGAAGCTCAGATTTGGGTTCACTGGAGCTTGAAACAGGCTGGGGCCAGCAGGTTTGATTCTGTCTGGTTTGGCTGTAAGATTTGATTCTTCATTTTCACAGGTTTCTCTTGGTGTATCAGAATCCAGGTGAAACCTTGAGCTTGTTGCACTGACCAGGGTAATTCTTCAGCCTGAAATTTGCAGTGAGAACTGAGCTGTTGCCAGGGCAGAGTGAACCTCAAAGAAACTGTTCTGTAAAGAAACACTGAATTGTTTCTGGGCTGAATCTTTGTTCCACTGGCCCCAGCTCCTCTGTTGGGAAACTTGAGGCCACTCATGCCCAGAGGGATCTCCAGGACTTTTCCAGGCAAGGAGAGGTTTTTGATGAACATTTCCACAGCAGGCACAAACTGGAGCAGTAGTTTTGCACGTGCTTGATGAATCTTCTCCCAAGCACACGCTCAATGCTTGGATGAATGAGTTATTTAAGTGTATTTGAAGGTTATGACAGACACCTGTAAACAGACAGATATTGATAAAAATGTTATTTGGAGGCAGATTTGTGCTTTCCTTGCAATCCAATGACTGCTGATGGCGAGGAGCCCAGAGCTCCCCCCAGCCCTGTGCATTTTCCCAGGGTGTGATGGACAGGCTGTCCTCAGAGGCAGCACGAGCAGGGCCTGGCTCACCTCTGCACTTCATGGAGTGCTTTGTAATTCACACCAGAGCAAAGGGGACTGGCTCCAGATGTGTCCAGGGGCTTTGGGTGGGCTCTGTGTCAGCTGAGGTGCTGAGGGATCCAGCCTGACCCTCTCCTGAGAGGAACCCAGCTGGAGGTCTGGCTCCAAGGAAGTTCTCCATGGGATTTGCTGCCCTGGAAGTCGTGCAGGGAGGAGTTTCTGTGGCTCTGTCCCATCCCTGGAGGTGTCCAAGGCCAGGTTGGAACAAACTGGGATGGTGGAGGGTGTTCCTGCCATGGAATGGGAGGGGCTTTAACTTCCTACAAACCCAACCTGATGCCTTACCTTTCAGCTTTTATATTTTTCAGATTCTGGGCTGGTTTAGTGGGTGGTTTGGGTTTCATATGAAGTGTTGGTGAGCTCTCTTCATAGGGAGACAAAACAATTCCTGCTCCAGCTTGGCACCAAAGACAACTTCCAGACCCAAAACCAAAAACCACAGTGAAGTGAGAAGGAAAACCAAGAGGATGGAGCTTCATAACCTGAAGCTGGAATTGCACAATGAACTCCAATATGGGAATGGAGCAGAACTGATCAAAGTGTGAGCCCTGTGATCCATTCTGTGCCCATTTTGGGTTCACCTCAAGTGTGCCCACTTTATCCCTGCTTTGTCCTTCTGCTCTGCCTGCTCTCTGTGCCAGCTCAGCCTCCTGGAGCCATCCAACCCATTCCATGATTTTTATGATTCTTTCCTCATAAGAGCAGTGAGGCCTTGGCTCCATCTCACCTTCCGTGGTGAACACAAACACAGCCAGGTGTGGTCATTAAAACCAGATTCCTTTCACCTCCCAGCTCTCCAGGAGCTCCTCAGAGCTCAGGAGTGGGAATGGTTTCATCTGGGATGTGAATTTTCCTGGTGGCTCCAGTGCTGGACACATGGGAAGCACTGTCACAGCTTTTAATGGGAAACAGGCCCTGCAAGGATGGATGTTCTTGACCTCTTGGTTCCCTAAGAGGAATTTCTCCCTCTTGTTACCTTCCTGGAGAGTAAAGGAGTGAGGATGGAGGTGGTTCTGCTGTGCAGTTCTCTCCTAGGGCTGCAGTCCAGAGCTGCCTGCAGTTCAATGATTATTTGGTGGCAGTGTGAGCATTCAGAGAAGTGAAAACAAAAAGCCAAGGTTAATGGAAGTTGCATTTCATCTGGATTGCTCTTATTTCCTATTTTATAAGCTCGTGCTCCATGCAGGTGCTTGGCTTATATCTTCATGCTGTCAATAAAGCCAACGTGTTTGAGCAGACAGGATTAATGCAGATTTTAAGGGCTATATTTAGAAGTAATTTAGCTATCATCAGTCAGAAGGGTGGGGAGAGATCTGATGGTTATTCATACTGATTGAATATTCTATTGATAGAGATACTTATTAACCCTAACCATGTCTTTTCAGCATGTTTTCAGGTCTTGGACAAGGAAAAAAATATGGATTTTTTATTTTTTTTTTCGAGTTTGAGAGAGAGGCAGAATTCAGGTGTTGGAATGGGCTTGGAGGGAAGCAGCAGGTGGGTCAGTGGGACCTTGGGTGGGACCCGTGGTGGGTGGTGGCAGTGGGACAGGGATGCTGGAGCAGGGAGGGGCTGGCTGCTGATGGCATCAAGGGTCAGGGTGTTCAGAGTTCTGGGGAGGTGTTGGAACTTTTGTTCCTGACTGAGCAGTGAATGGACAAGCTCAGAGCGAGCCTTGCCCTGTTTCTCTTTTCCTTTTATTTTGATTTTTCCTGAGGGGTGTGAGGGGAGGGAAAGACTTAAGGAGAGATTCCTGCTCAAAATGCTCCAGGTCTGAGTGATGGGAGTGGGGCAGGAGGAGCATCAGCCCTGGTGTGACAGAAGCACAGAGCAGGGACTGTGCCCAGGCTGGCACTGCCAGGGCACCTCCACTCCTGGGGACAGCTCTGGTCACTCAGGGAACAGAGCCCTGGAGGGGCTGGAGGAGTCCAGGGCAGGGAATGGAGCTGGGATGCGGCTGGAGAATTCCTGGTGGAGCTTGAGGAAGGGGCTGGAGAATTCCTGGTGGGGCTGGGAAGGGGCTGGAGAATTCCTGGTGGAGCTGGGATGCGGCTGGAGAATTCCTGGTGGAGCTGGGAAGGGGCTGGAGAATTCCTGATGGAGCTGGGAAGGGTCTGGAGAATTCCTGGTGGAGCTGGGAAGGGGCTGGAGAATTCCTGGTGGAGCTTGGGGAAGGGGCTGGAGAATTCCTGATAGAGCTGGGAAGGGGCTGGAGAATTCCTGGTGGAGCTGGGAAGGGGCTGGAGAATTCCTGGTGGAGCTTGGGGAAGGGGCTGGAGAATTCCTGATGGAGCTGGGAAGGGGCTGGAGAATTCCTGATGGAGCTTGGGGAAGGGGTTGGAGAACTCCTGATGGAGCTGAGGGGGCTGGAGAATTCCTGATGGAGCTAGGGGAAGAGGCTGGAGAATTTGTGATGGAGCTGAGAAGGGGCTGGAGAATTCCTGGTGGGATTGAGGGGGCTGGAGAATTCCTGGTGGAGCTGGGAAGGGTCTGGAGAATTCCTGGTGGGGCTGAGGGGCTCAGCCTGGAGCAGAGGAGCTCAGGGACCCTTCTGGCTCTGCTCAGCTCCTGCCAGGAGGGGACAGGGACAGGAGGAGAGGGAACAGCCCCAGGCTGGGCACGGGGAGGCTCAGGGGGATATTTAGGAAAAATCCTGCCTGGAAAGGCTGGTCAGGGTTGGAACTGCCCAGGGGGGTTTGGAATCCCTGTAGTCTAGTTTCAGGCCTGATGTTTTGGTTTTCTGGTGTTCTTTCCCAGGGAAGTGTGATAAACACGAGGGAATGTTTTTGTAACAATATCTGTCATTCATTCCTTCTGGGAGGAGGGATTTCTCCTTGATGTCCCTCTGGTTTGACCAGTGTGAGTGAAGAAGTTTGCCTTTCTCTCACCAATCACACTGGTCTGTGTAAAAATGTGTAAATTAGGGGAAATGATCCCTGATAAAGGAGTCAGTGTAAAATTGTGTAAATGAAGGAAAAGATCCCTGATCAAGGAGTCAGTGTAAAATTGTGTAAATGAAGGAAAAGATCCCTGATCAAGGAGTCAGTGTAAAATTGTGTAAATGAAGGAAAAGATCCCTGATAAAGGAGTCAGTGTAAAATTGTGTAAATGAAGGAAAAGATCCCTGATCAAGGAGTCAGTGTAAAATTGTGTAAATGAAGGAAAAGATCTCTGATAAAGGAGTCAGTGTAAAAATGTGTAAATTAAGGAAAATGATCCCTGATAAAGGAATCAGTGTAAAAATGTGTAAAGGAAGGAAAACGATCCCTGATCAAGGAGTCAGTGTAAAAATGTGTAAATGAAGGGAAACGATCCCTGATAAAGGAGCCATTTGTAGCCTTCTGAAATGACAGAGTCTGTGTTGTGTGTTACCTGAAAGAGTGACAGGATCCCATCCCTGGAGGTGTCCAGGGAAGGGCTGGGGACAAGGTGGGGATGGGCACAGGTGGGATTTGGTGCCCTGGGAGGCTTCTCCAGCCTGGTTGATGCTGGGACTCGGGAGCCCAGTGCAGAAACCAGCGCTGGGCACTCGCTGCAATTCCATCCCTGCTCCCAAAGCCTCTGCCCTGCCTTCCCCGAGCAGAGATTTCATTTCAGATAGTGCAGCCACTGCTCTGCGCTTCCAGGAGCGTTTACAGAATGGAATTACCAGAAATAATCGCGGTGATTAACATACAGAGTTAGGGAAAAAAAAAAAAAAAAAAAAAAGAGTGAAGATTAATTACGAAGCCGTAATTCATCTGCAAATATGAGCAGTGAGGCAGAAGCTGGAGGAGTGCAGCAGCGGGGAGGTGCCCTCAGGGCGGGCATCCCTGGAGTTCGGGCTGTTCCCGGCAAGAAGAAAGGAAACTGAGGCACCGAGCTGGAACATCTCTGGTGGTTGTTATCCAGAAAATCAGACGGGAATGGGATCTGAAAGCCCTGACTCTGCTGCTCGCCGTGACCAGGGGGACAGGAATCTGTTTTCATTACGCTGAGTGTTTGCTGCATCAGAATTTGTCAGAGTGGCCCAGGAAATCGGTGGCACTGCTGAGAAGTGAAAATGATTCTGTCTCCAGTCTGCTGAGCAGCTCTGGGCGGTTTTATGAAGGGAGGAGGTGCTGGGAGGCTGCACGAAGCTGTTCCTCCCAGGGCAGGGGTTTCGGGTTTATTACCACCAGTGTAGGGGAGGGCTGATTCCTACAACTAATTGCCATTTTTTTTTTTTTTTTCCTGAAGATGCAAGCAGTTGATAATGGCAGTAATTAACACCGTTAGAAACAAGGTCAAACCCAAGAACATTACCCACTAAAAGTCACTTTCCCGAAAGTCATGGCAAATTCATTGCCTTGGAGTAGCTTAAAAAAAAAAAAAAAAAAAAAAAAAGGCAAGAAAAAAAAAAAAAAAAAAAGAGGAGGCAACTGATGATGAGCTGTTTGAATTATGTAAATGCTCAGGTATCCATGGGGTTTGACCTTTTTGCAGATGTAATTTAGCATTCAAGACACTGTCATCTTGCTGCCAAAGTCAAATTAGATGCTTGCTACTGCAATTGATAGCTGATAGCAGATCTCCTTCCAGAACAGGCAGTCCGGAGAGGCAGGGCTCTGTTTGCTGCAGGGCTGGGGAGCTGCATGCTGAAACACAAAGCGGTGGGAGGGCTCTGGATGCAGTTCAGGTGAGCTGTGTGCTCCTGTAGAAACGTTCCTGAGGTGCTGACACCCTGCTGGCAGCGTCCCCAGGCCGGGCAGGAGGCTCAGGAGCTCTCCAGGATTGCTTTGGGCTTGCTTTTCCCCCTGGGGTGGCTCCTGGGCACAGGAATGGGACACCCTGCTTGTTCCAGGTTTTGGTGCCCAGCACTGCTGTGCTTTCTCACAAGGATGGAAGCACTCCTAAGCCAAGTGAGGGTTTTTTTGGGAATGATTTTGCCCATGCCCCAAGGACTGATGCCCACAAGGTGCAGCCCCAAATCCCTGCAGGCTGCTGCTCTCCCCACCCGCGGGCTGTGTTTGTGATTTCTCTTCTTGCCAACACAACAAAGCCTCCCTGGAGCTGTGGTTGCACAGGTGTCCCTGGCCAGAACAGTTATCCCAGGACTTCTGATTCCTTTCCTGGCTTCTGTGCAGCAGCTGGGAGTGTTTTTGGGCTCAGATCTGCCACAGGAGCTGTTGGTGTGCCTGGCTGCAATGAGGGCCTGGAGTGACAGCAGAGGGGAATGGCCTTTAGCTGCAGGGTTAATGGGAATTTGGGAAGAAAATCCTCCCTGTCAGGGCTGGAATGGATTTCCCAGAGAAGCTGTGGCTGCCCCATCCCTGGAAGTGTCCAAGGGACAACCTGGGAGAGTGGGAGGTGTCCATGGCAGGGGCTGGAAGGGGATTGTCCTTAAATTCCCTCCCAGCCCAGCCCAGTCTGTGGCTGGAGCTGCTGTTTGTCACAGGGGTGGCCAAGGGGCAGCTCTGCAGTTTTGGTGCTTCCTGGAGCCCGTGCCAGGCAGCAAACCCCAGTGAAAGGGCAGGAGTGGGAGCCAATTCCTGGGCTGGCAGGGCCCTGGTGTGGTTTACCCCAGGAATTCCCCTGGAGCTGCTCTCTGTTTCCCCAGGAAGCTCATGTGGCTCCACATCCCTGGAATTGCTGCTGCCAGGAGTTAACTTTGGATCTGACTGTTCCAGTGCTTCCCACCCTTGTGCCTTCAGCTTTTGCTGCTCCAACCAGAGAATTGGGTGGCTGGGATTTATCCCAGCAGCTCCTTTGCCCTTTCTGAAGGGTCGTTTTGGGATGGGGGCTGCTCTGCCCCCAGTTTTCCCCAGTTTTCCCCAGTTTTTTCCCCAGTTTTCCCCAGCTGTGGTGCTGGGCTGTGGCTCTGGCTGCAGCTGTGCTGCTGTTGCTGTTTCACGGTTCACCTCCAATGCAAGGTTTGCATTTCATGCTTCATTATTTTTTCCCTCCCCGTCGTGTGGCCGTTTGTAAACTGAAGGTGAATTGCACGATATGTTCCTGCCAGGCATGCAGGGAACACGGGGCCTGAGCAGCAGCTGGAAACCTTTCCCCTCCTGCCTGCTGGGGTGATGTTTTCGTGTGGCTTTCACCACTGCAGTCCTGGCACTTCCTGCACTCCCTGCTCCGGGATAAACCCCAGGATAAAAGCTCCAGGGGGAGGTTTCAGTGGAGGGGTTTTCCCCCAGGGAGAGGATTCTGCCCAGCCCTGGCAGGGAAAGCTGGTCTGGAGTTGGAGGTGCCCATCCTGGCTGGTGCCAGCCCTGATGTGGCTCTGCAGGTGTTTTATGGGAATAGATGGGATCCTGGAATGGTTTGGGTGGGAAGAGGATCTTAAATCCCCTCCAATCCCACTCCTCCCACCATCCCAGGCTGCTCCAAGTCCTGTCCAGCCCAGCCTTGGGCACTGCCAGGGATCCAGGGCAGCCACAGCCTCTCTGGGAATTCCACCCCAGCCCCTGCCCACCTTCACTGGGAAGAATTCCCTCCCAATATCCAATCTAGACCCACTCTTAGCTGGAAAATCTGCCTGGGTGGTTTTTGTTTTTTTTTTTTGTTTTTTTTTGTTTTGTTTTTTTTTTTTTTTTGGTTTTTTTTTTTTTTTTTTTTTTTTTTTTTTTTTTTGAGTAAATGTTTGCATTTTTCTCTCAGCAGCAGCTGCTGAGGCCCCACGCACCTTTTCCAGCTGACTCTAAGTAGGATCCTACAATAATCATCAATATTTAACTAATAAAAAAGGGACTTTCATGTTTGGGAAGTGTTTTAAAGCAGCCAGGTTTTAATGTGCAAACTGTTTTCACTTTTCACACGTTCTGGTGAGTGTTTCCCATCCATTATGGATTTAAAGAGTCGTGTTCCAGCCTCTTCTCCACCCCCCTCCCTCAGAGATTTATTACAGAGTGAGCTGGATCTCAAACACTCCCTCAAGTTAAACTGAAGTGGTGCCTCCACTTTTAAAAAGGAAATGTAGAGGGAGGGATTCAGCTGTGCAGATGAGGAGTTTATTGATTCAGTATTCTCCCTTCCATATTTTGGAAGCTGAAGTCAAAACCATTCGCTGAGACAGAAGTAAAAATGGGGAATATTGTCACTGTAGGATAAAAACAACACGGATTTTGTGATTTTGTTAAGGTTGTGTAAAAAAGGATTTTTATTAGAAATTGTCTTTTTATACCATTTTCTACAGACCAATGTGATTGGTGAGAGAAAGACAAATCTCTTCAAACCACACTGGTCAAACCAGAGAGACATCAAGAGAGGTTTGCTTCCCAGAAGGAATGTACATAGATATTTTAACAAAAACAGTCATGGTGCTTTTCCCATTTTCCTTGGGAAAAGAATTTCGGAAAACTAAAACACCAGAAACCCAGAACTTTAGAAAACCAGAAAGTTCAGACCTGACAACTAAAGTATAAAATATATCAGTTCCAAAAGATATTTTATACAAAATGCAACTCCTGGAGCCTGATGCTCCTGGACCAAGCCAGGAGGGTAAGATGGGGGGGAAAAATTGGAGTTCTTTCTGCATGGATTCCTTATTTATATCACTGGGGTTCTTGGGGGCCCACAGATCCCAGTTCCTGGGGGATTTCCAGTGAAACCATTTCCAGCCTGGAAATGCTGCAGGAGGAGCTGGGATGTGCTGGGTTAACTCAACCTTACCCCACTTTGAGCAGTGCTCCAGAGCTGGGCAGGAGGAGCTGGGACAGAGCTGTCCCACACATCCCAGTCCCAGGGGGATTTTTCCAGTGAAACCAGTCCATTTCCTGGCTGGAAACATTACAGGAGGAGCTGATGGAGCTGGGATGTGCTGGGTTAACTCAACCTTACCCCACTTTGTGCAGTGTTCCAGAGCTGGGCAGGAGGAGCTGGGACAGAGCTGTCCCACACATCCCAGTCCCAGGGGGATATTTCCAGTGAAACCAGTCCATTTCCAGCCTGGAAATGCTGCAGGAGGAGCTGATGTAGCTGGGATGTGCTGGGTTAACTCAACCTTACCCCCACTTTGTGCAGTGCTCCAGAGCTGGGCAGGAGGAGCTGGGACAGAGCTGTCCCACACATCCCAGTCCCAGGGGGATATTTCCAGTGAAACCAGTCCATTTCCAAACTGGAAATGCTGCAGGAGGAGCTGGGCTGGGTCAGGGTAACAGCTTTACCCCACTTTGTGCAGTGCTCCAGAGCTGGGCAGGAGGAGCTGGGACAGAGCTGTCCCACACATCCCAGTCCCAGGGGGATTTTTCCAGTGAAACCAGTCCATTTCCAGGCTGCAAACACTGCAGGAGGAGCTGATGGAGCTGGGCTGGGTCAGGGTAACTCAGCCTTACCCCCACTTTGAGCAGTGCTGCCAGCAGCAGCCTGGGCAAGGGGAGCTGGGACAGTGCTGTCCCACACATCCCAGTTCCCAGGGGGATTTTTCCAGTGAAACCAGTCCATTTCCAGCCTGGAAACATTACAGGAGGAGCTGATGGAGCTGGGCTGTGCTGGGTTAATTCAGCCTTACCCCCACTTTGTGCAGTGCTCCAGAGCTGGGCAGGGGCAGCTGGGACAGAGCTGTCCCACACATCCCAGTCCCAGGGGTTTTTTTCCAGTGAAACCAGTCCATTTCCAGCCTGGAAACATTACAGGAGGAGCTGATGGAGCTGGGCTGGGTCAGGGTAACTCAGCCTTGCCCCCAGCTCCCTGCTCCAGTCCGAGCTCCCTGTTTGAGCATCCCAAGTTTGCGCTGCCCGAGGTGCTGAGATAACGCGCGTTCCTCGGGCAGGATTAACTCGTCCTGACAAAAAGCCATTTCCCAGCCAGGCAGGGCCGCCTTTTCCCCTGGAGCTGTGCCTGCAGAGCAGAGGCAGAATAATTTTTGCTCATTAAAACCGAGCATTTGATAGCAAAGCTGCCTCTCCCCCGCCTCGGCTGGGCTGCCCAGCGCAGACACAAAGAATTAACTGGAGGAAAACCCAACTGCACAGGAGTTTGTTCTCCCTGCCAGATCCAGACAATTAAGGATGCTCCTATCTTGGCATCTGCACTATTATCTCCTCGTGTTTCTGTGTTTGGTGTTATCTACTCGTGTTCCTGGTGGTTGGAGCCTTATTTATGAATAAAGTAATTCCGTTGATATTGAATTTTGCTGCTGCTTTCTGGCCCTGCCAGTGGGGTTCTGTGAGAAGGAGAATCCTCTGAAGGGGATAAAAAGGGTTTCATGGATATATAGGGAGGTGCAGAGTCCAAAATTGCCCCCACATGAGTTGATTTACATTATAACACCCCCATTTTTTTCCCCCTGTTGCCCTCCTGGCTTTGTCCAGGAGTATCAGGCTCCACCAGCTGTATTTTGGATAAAATATCTCTTGCAATTGATGTCTTTCCTCCCCCTTTTTACAAGATGCTTCTTTCTGGGTGAATGGTTGGGCTTCAGCTGACAAAATATGGAGGGGAAAATACTAAAGTCAATAAACTCTTCATTTGCACACAATTTAATCCCCAGTTGATAAGTGGCATCTTCAGACAGCAAGACAAGGAATGGCAGCAGCAGCAAGGAGTCATTTAAAAAAAAAAAAAAAGCTCTCAGGAATGAGCTGCTATTTGCAGGGCTCAGTGCAGTGGTTAATAGTCATTCATGAAATCACACAATAAAATCCAAGTGCACTGTCAGCTCTGTCACAGTGACATTGAGCTGTACAGGTGATGTACAGCAGCTTCACGTTACACCCCGTGACTTCATATTTTAGCTAAAATTAGGCTTTGTTTTCTCCTTTTAAACAGGAGATAAAATGCAGGTTGGAGCAGAGAGAGGGGAGAGCAGGATTTCTTGAGCTAGAGAAATGAAATTAAGACTCTTTAACTGTCCTGTTGCTCCAGCAGAAGCCTCTAGCCCAGTTTTATGGTGTTTTCTGCTGGCCCAAGCCATGTCTCTGTCAGTTTTTTCAGTAAAATCCACCAAAGCCACCTCAGACCTGGGGTTAGATGTGTTCTCCTGCTGTAGGAAAAGCTCAGGGTTTGCAGCTCCCCAGTTTTTGTGGGAGCTGGAGGGGCTCCCCTTGAATCCACTGTCATCCCTGATCCCTGAACTGTTCATTTCATAAATGGGAGCTGAGGATGCTCAGAGGAGAAAATGGCTCTGCCAGGCTTTGCTGGGCTCTCCTGTCCCAGGTTTTGGGCACACAGCACTGTAGTCTGGTCTCAGGTCTGTAGTTTCTGGGTTTCTAAAGTTCTGGGTTCCTGGTGTTTGTGGTTCTTTCCCTGAGAAAAGAATTTCAGAAAACCAAAATATCCGAAACCCAGAACTTTAGGAAACCAGAAACTTCAGGCCTGAGACCAGCACTGCCAGGAAGTTGGAATCATGGAAAATCTTGGCTTGGAAGGGATCCACACCGATCATCAAAGTCCAGCTGCACATTTGAACCAAAAATGAGCTGGTTTGGCTCAGGGCAGGAATCTGGATCCCAAACCCTCCTCGATTCCTGGGTGGATGTGGTGGTGCCGGAATTCTCAGTCCACTCTGATTTCTAAAGGGTATCACAGTTTGTTCTTGCCATAATGTGTTTATTTTCTCTTCCTTCCAGCAGATGTTAAGCAATTAGAGAACATGGCAGAGCAACATATTTATACAAATGAAAGGAAGTGAGGAATAAATGCTCGGAATATTGCGCTTCCTAATAAGATTAATTCAGGAGTGCACAAATGGGGAAGGAGAGCCCCAGCAGCACGTGGGCATTTCTCAGAGCCTGCTAACGTGCAAGATACCTCATTAACAGGGGGGAATAATTACAGCCACGCCCCCCCAGCTCCAATTTGGAGTCCATTGGAGAAGAGTGAATGGATGCCAGGTTGTCCAGAGTGTTTAGAGCCAGGTGGTAAGGGGGGGTGGATCTGGTTCTTTTGGGGAATTCTCAGCAGGTGTGGATCATGGGCAGCATGGTGGGATGAGCCCTTCAGCCTCCTGCTCAGGCTGGGATGTGCTCTGCCAGGGAAAAAATTGGGCAGGAAATCTCCCTGTCCCTGAGCTGTGCCAGTGTCTGAAGATGTGCAGAGAACTGCAGTGGCCAGGATTAAAAGTCCTCCTTCCCATCTTTTTTTGGAATCCCTGTCAAATCCTTCAGCACCACTGGCAGCCAGCTTGGAGCAGTTTCTCGTGGATGCAAGAAGCTGCTCTCAAAATCTTGTGTTATGAGCCAGGAGGTTGGAATTGGAGCTGGGAGTGAGCTTTTAGCTAATGTTCATCTGCTTCAGTGTGAACAAATGAACTGGAGAAAATAAGAATTTGCTCTGATAGCACCAAATTCTGCGTGAAAATGGGGTTTGAATTAGAACTCCAGGAGCAGTGGTAGGTGGGCAAACCACTGAACTCTTAATCCCTGGCTGATTTGTCTGTAAGAAAATAAAATCTTGTTTAAATTAAAAAAAAAAAAAAAAAAAAAAAAAAAAAAAAAAAAAAAACCAAACTGACAAAACAACCACGACACCCAACCCAACCATACCAAGGCAGCGTTGGCCAATTAACTGGAATTTTTGGTAAATGTTTTTGTGGGAGAATGTCTGGTTTAGGGAGACAGGAGCTGTGGGGGAAGTGCACAAATAAGTCGGGGTTAAGTTGGATTTAAGGATCCCTGTGCAGGACAGGCTTTGCTGGCAGGGAACATTTGGAAGGGGATGCCTGGGTCTCCTTTTTGCCGTGTGCCCAGGAACCTCTGGGTGTGCACTAAAGCATCCAGGGATCTTTGCCTGGGGCAGGCTCAGCTCCACCTCCGTGTGCCAGATGTTCCTGGATCTGCCCTGGGGTGGGCAAAGCCCTGGGTGACCTTTGGAGCTTCCCTCCCTCCCTCCCTCCCTCCTGCCCCGGAGCGCTCCACATGCTGCGGAGAGCGCAGTGGGAAGGTGGGCATGGATTTGGATGCTCTCAGCCCAGGAGGGGCTGCCTGCCCTGGGGAGTGTGTGTGTGCACATCACCCAGGAGAGGTGAGCAGGGCCACGGTCCAGAGGAGGAGATGAACCCTCCCCAAACCTGGGATGTGCTCGGAGCGTGCTGCTCCTGCTTCTGTCAGATGGATTTCCCTGTTCAGCAGCACTGCCACCCCTGCAGCTGGACTGATAAATCCAGGCTCCTGGAATCTGTTCCCTGCAGGAGATCCTGCTAGTGCAAGGGGGATTGATAAAACCAGGCTGGATTGATAAATCCAGGCTGAATTGATAAATCCAGGCTCCTGGAATCTGTTCTCTGCAGGAGATCCTGCTAGTGCTACAGGGGGGATTGATAAATCCACGATGCTGGAGATTGATTAAATCCAGGCGTCGCTGGAATCTGCTCCATCCAGGAGATCCTGCTAGTCCAAGGTGGATTGATAAATCCAGGCTGGATTGATAAATCCAGGCTCCTGGAATCTGTTCTCTGCAGGAGATCCTGCTAGTACAAAGTGGATCTATAAATCCAGGCTCATGGAATCTGTTCCATGCAGGAGATCCTGCTAGTACAAGGTGAATTGATAAATCCAGGCTGGATTGATAAATCCAGGCTCGTGGAATCTGCTCCCTGCAGGAGATCCTGCTAGTACAAGGGGGATGGACAAATTCAGGCTCATGGAATCTATTCCCTGCAGGAGACCCTGCTTAGTACAAGGTGGATTGATAAATCCAGGCTGGATTGATAAATCCAGGCTCGTGGAATCTGCTCCCTGCAGGAGATCCTGCTAGTACAAAGTGGATCTATAAATCCAGGCTCATGGAATCTGTTCCCTGCAGGAGATCCTGCCAGTACAAGGTTCTTATCCATGTTGGGAGGGCAATATTGAGAGCACAGCTGAGAGGCTGCAGGAGTTTAAGATGCAGGAACTGGCTCCTGGCTCATCAACATAAATGAGCCATCTCCAACATGTGAGCCTGGCTGCTCGGAGCAGTTGGAAGTGTCAATCCTGGAGGGTCTGGCTTCCCAATTTCCCAATCCTTTGCTTGCTATGCCAGACACAGCACATCCTGAATCACAGCAGCCCCAGGAGCGTTCCTGGGAGTCTGGTTCCCAGAGGAGAGGACTCCAGTTCATCAGCACTGTTTGGGTGCTTGCTCTGAAAGGCTTCCCTGCAGATGATGTGACTCAGTTTGCAGGCAGCAGGAGCTGGGATGGGGATGCTTCTGAATCACACACAAGGCTTGGAGAGGGAGGAGGAGGGTGGGAGAAAATAAAAAAGTGTTGGATTTGGGTGGGGCTGCGGCTGTAGGGAGGGATAATTTGTAGAGTCAGGGAATGGTTTGAGTTGGGAGGGACACGAAGCCCATCCAGTGGCACCTTCCACTGGCCAGGGTGCTCCAAGCCCTGCCCAGGCTGCCCTTGGACTATTTCCAGGGATGGGGCAGCCACAGCTTCTCAGGGCACCCTGTGCCAGGGCCTGCCCAGGCTCACAGGGAGGAATTCCTTCCTCTGTCTCACCCAAAGTCTGATCAGAGCTGATCCCAAACACAGCTCCTGGCTCTCTCATCAGCTGCCCCTTGGTGGAGAGTGGGTTTGGGGCTGTTTCCCCTCTCCTTCAGCCACCTCTGCTCCCTGGGCAGCCCAAAATCCAGGGCTGGGGCAGCATCCTCCAGATTTGGGGACCACAGTGGTGCAGCTGTGTGGAACCAAGAGCTTTCCTCTCAAAGCCAGACCTCGTGTGTTTGCTGGTCTTCCTCAGCTTTGGATCCTGTAAGCTCAGGCACCATTTTTCATCATGGAACCATCCCTCCCCTCCTCTCCTGTGAGCTCTGAGCTGCTGTAATCTCACACGTTAGCAAAAGAATAAACTTTTTAGCCTGGAATAATTGTATTCTCTATCAGTGACAGAATCTATTTGGGGTTTTTTCCTCCCCCCTCTTTTAAGTGGCAATTTTACATGGTAGAAAACTTTTTAATTCTCTTCTGCAAGCTACATATAAAATACAACAGATAGGCAAAAATGGATTATTAAAGCTATCTATTTTTCTTGGCATTCCTGTAATTTAATAAACTGTTTGAATTCTACTTCTGCAGCTCATGACATCACCAGAATAAACCCCATCCTTTGATTAATAGCTGTTCAATCAATCCCCCTCCCCACATTATCTCCAGTTTAATGGGAGCCAGGCTAATTCTGGCAAAGTTTGGGTTGGGAAGCTGGACTGGACAACTCTGGGAAAACTGCAGCGGTGGCAACACCAGCCAGGGGAGATTTTGAGAGGAAAGGGAGATAAATGTTAAATGCCTGTGGGGGAAGGAGTTCCTGTGCCCAAAATATTGCAGCTCTGGGTGGCTGTACCTCCTCCAAAGCAGCTGCAGCATCCTCCAGCTCATCGTGGCTTTGCTGGAACACCAAGGGTTGGGTTTATACCCAGGAGAGGGGGAGGCTTTCCCCAAAATTGATGAGAGTTTTGCAGCTCTATCAGCAGGGCAGTTTGAAAGGGGAAAGGTGGTGTTGAAAGGCAGGCAGTGCAGTGGTTTCCACCCTGCAGTGGATTCTGTGAAAAGCCTGGCTGTGGCCCTGGGTTCAGGGAGCTGGGGTCAGGGCATGGGTTGGACTCGATGTCCTTAGAGGTTCTTTCCAGCCTGGTGGTCCTGTCAGGACAGGGATTCCTGTCAGGAATCTGTCCTGCCTGTGCTGCAGGGGGGACTCAAAGCTGCTGCTCTCACTGTGGGAGACAACACACCACACAGACTTCTGTGATTTTTTTTTTTAGGTTGGGTGAAGAAAGAAAGAATGACTTTATTTTTAGGGGTCGTTCTCTTAGGGACTTGCAGGAGCTTGGAACAAATCCTTGGAGCCCCAGCAGGGCAGGTGAGTCGGGATTGATCACTGAGAGAGCTGGATGTGGAGGGGGGTTTTTGTCAGGAGCCAGTGTGAGTCCAGGGGTAGCTGGGGATGGAAGAGACCCCTGGAGATCACCTGGAGCAGGTGACACGGATGAGTCCAGGTGGGTTTGGAATGTCTCAGAGACAGAGACCCCTCTGCATTCCCTCCCAGGTTTGCTGCACACGCTTTGCAGTCAGAAGCACTTTTCCATTTTCCTGGTGGGAAAGGCTGGGCCAGTGATGGTTCTGTTGGGATGTGCTGATGCAGCTTTAGGGACACAGGCACTGGGGACAAGAAGTGGGGCCCTGCTGCCATCGTTGGCATGGAGCCCTCGGGGTGCTGCAGCTCCCCTGGTGCTGACAGGGATGTGGCCCCAAGGGGCAGGAGAGGTTTTGGCTGGATTTTGGGGGGGAAATTCCTTCATGGAAAGGGTGGTCAGGCATTGGAAGGGCTGCCCAGGGAGGTTTGGAGTCCTCATCCCTGCAAGTGCCACCTGGATGTGGCACAGGGTGGGGATGGGCACAGGCTGGACTCGATGGCCTTGGAGCTCCTCTCCAACCTCAGTGATGCTGGGATTCTGTTCCAGGATTTAATGATGACCACATTCCAGGATTTATTGAAACTTCTCCAGTCCTGTCACACCTTGAGCCCTGGTTGAAGGAGCTGCTGCCAGCACTAAAATCAGGGAGAAAGCCTCACCTCCAGTTCTGACCAGCCCTGCAGGAAATCCCAGAAACTTTCCTGCCATCCCAGTACCTGACCTATCCTCCTTTCCTTGTGTCCCACTCTTCCTCCTTGCACATATTGACCGTTGGCTCTGGAGTGCTCCAGAAAATAACCAGCTGGTCCCTTAAGTGGATTTGGTCAATCCCTCAAGCTGACAGATGATTTTTATTATGTACTATTACTTAATGAACTCTTTTGTGGCAAATGTAATTCAATACAGATCCTGATTCCCAGTTTGTCATCAGTCCTTTTACAAAGGAAGAGAAATGGGAAAGGACTTGATGATTCCTTTATCTTGTTATGCTAATTGTGTTAGGAATATTGGAGGAAAACAGGCAGTGCATTGAACAGGAGAAAAGTCCAAGCTTCTACTCCACTTAAAGAAAATGGGAATTTACTGGGGCAGAACCGACCTGGCTTGAGGCAAAGGAAATCGAGATCCAAGTTTTGGGTTGGAAAACCAAAAGTAAATAATTATTTTGCTCTGTAAAATTATTTTTCAAAGGAACCCTGTAGCAGCCACAATGGAAAGGAATGGATCCTGCAAGAGAATCTTGGGGAAAATTCAGCACTGAGTTAGGAAAGAAATCAGGATTTGCCCAGGGAGCTTCGTGTGACATCCAGTAGTGATGGAATGCACTGGAAGGGAGTTTGGGAATTGGTCAAGGTAGAGGAAAAGTTTTATGACTTTTGTGCCCTTCAGATGCTGGTTTGTGTCCCTGAGAATTTATTTTCCTGTGGTTTGTGCCCTTAAGCTGGATGGATGAAGCCTTTGAGTTCTGACTTCCCAGAATTCAACTTTTTATTTGTAAAATGGGGATGATTTCTCTTCCCTGCCTCTTACAGAAGTTTGGGATAAATGTGCTGGGAAAGGCTGGAACTGCAGATTTCCAGGAATGAGTAAAAAACTCCTGAGACCTGGAATACTCCTGTAGGTCCATGTGGGAGCACAGCCACGAGGTGGATAATGGGAAAAAGGAAAAAAATTGGTGAGAATCTTCATTGGTTGTCTTTAATCCCATGCTGGAAATAAGGCAGGAATTCTGGGAAGACAACCTGTGTAATCCTGAGAAACGAAGCAGGAATTGGGGGTGGAGAATCCATGTAAACCCCGTGCTGGAAACAAGGCAGGAATTGTGGGTGGAAAATCCAGATAATCCTGCTAAAACATGGCAGAAATTCTGGGAAACCATGTAATCCTGTGCTGGAAACAAGGCAGGAATTGTGGGTGGAGAATCCATGTAATCCTGTTGAAACAGGGCAGGAATTCTGTTTGGAGAAGCTGTGTAATCCTGGTGAAATAAAGCAGGAATTGTGGGGAGAAAACCTGTGAAATCCTGCCAAAACATGGGAGGAATTCTGCATAGAGGATCCATGTAATCCTGGTGAAATAAGGCAGGAATTCTGGGGAGACACACCCTGTAATCCTGGTGAATAAAGCAGGAATTGTGGGGAGAAAACCTGTGGAATCCTGCCAAAACTTGGGAGGAATTCTGCATAGAAAATCCATGTAATCCTGGTGAAATAAAGCAGGAATTCTGGAGAGAGAACCTGTGTAATCCTGGTGAAATAAAGCAGGAATTCTGGAGAGAGAACCTGTGTAATCCTGGTGAAATAAAGCAGGAATTCTGGAGAGACAAACCCTGTAATCCTGGTGAAATAAAGCAGGAATTCTGGAGAGAGAACCTTTGAAATCCTGGTGAAATAAAGCAGGAATTCTGGAGAGAGAACCTGTGTAATCCTGCCAAAACAAGTTAGGAATTCTGTTTGGAGAAGCCATGTAATCCCGGTGAAATAAAGCAGGAATTCTACGTGGAGAAGCTGTGTAATCCTGCTGAAATCAGGCTGAATTCTGGTTATTAAAGCCATCTCACCCTGCCTTGGTGTGCCAGCGTTCCTGACTGAGGCAGAGCTGTGATTTCCATTCCTTCCACTCCTTAAAGGTGCTCCAGCAGCCTCAGGGAGCTTGGCTGCTCCTCAGCTTCCTGATTTCCAGCTGAACATGTCCCAGGAGCCAGTGCAGGTTGCTTGTCCCTAAGAAATGAAATGTTGCTGAAATCCTGGAATGGTTTGGGTGGGAAAGGACTTAAATCCCATCCAGCATCTCCCCTGCATGGGCAGGGACCCCTCCCACTGTGCCAGGGTGATCCAAACCCCAGCCAGCCTGGCCTGGGACACTGCCAGGGGTGGGATGTGACAGGTGGGCTCTTTGTTGGTGCCCCCCTCTCATCTTCCCACATTTGAGGAGCTCTGAGTTCCTTGTGGCTGGTGCTGGTGGGGGTTTGATGGGCTTTGGGATTTCTCCCAGCTGCCTTGCTGTTCCTTCCACAGTTTGGTTGATGTCACCCCCCTGTCCCCTTCCCCTTGAGGTGAGGAGAGTGAGGAATGTTTGTGGAAACACTGGAGCTTCCTAATTGCTTGTCTCATTTATCCGAGTTGAAATTTTGGCTCGCAGCCACGTGTGGAGGAAAAAAAAAAATAAAAAAAATAAGAAAGGCCCATGGGCACATCTTGCCAAGGCATGAATTCCTCCTTAAAAATTGTCCTAGAGCACCTCAGCCATCTGGGTAACCCAAAATAGATGCTGCTGCAGTGTGGAAAGAGGAACTGAAGGAGTTCTGATGTGCAGAATGTCACCTGGAGGATCGCTGTCAGATTGTTTATCAAGCCCACAAGAGTAAACAGACTCTGAATTCTGCACTGGCTCTGGTCCCACCACGACGTGGTTCTGTTTACAGGAACGGGATTAAAAGGGAAGGAAGAGCCGGATTCTGGAAACGCAGCAGGAGAGGAGGAGTCTGGTGTTGGTGTAGCTGGGGCTAAATCTAAAGCTCAGTGACTCAGAGTGGCTGGGAGGGATGTGACAGCTCAGCCCATTCCACCCCTGCCCTGGCCAGGGACAGCTCCCACCAGCCCAGGCTGCTCCAAACCCCATCCCAGCAGGAGGATGCTCCAGCTTTGGAGTGAATTAACACCCACACCAAAGCCTGTCTCCTTAGGGAGGGCTTTGCCTGAGGAGGGGAAGCACCTTTGGTCCTGCAGCTCCTCCAGGAATGAAGGTTCTGCACCTTTGGTGGGACCTGTAACTACTTGCAGAACACCCAGGCTTTTCCAGCTCTGCAGAGCTAATTCCCATTTTGACCTGTCCAGATGCAATATCCTCCTAATCCAAGCCTAAATATGAATTTGGGAGCAGGCTGGCTCGATGGTGCTGGGTGAAACACTCAGATCTTTGGATTGACCTGTCCAGGTGCAATATCCTCCTAAGCCAGGTCTAAATGTGAATTTGGGAGTGAGCTGGCTCAGCAGTGCTGGGTGAAACACTCAGATCTTTGGATTGACCTGTCCAGGTGCAATATCCTCCTAAGCCAGGTCTAAATGTGAATTTGGGAACAGGCTGGCTCAGTGATGCTGGGTGAAACACTCAGATTTTGTACTGACTATCAGGTGCAATTTCTTTAGCCACCAAATGTGATTTGGAGTGGCTGGCTCAGCAGTGTGTGAACACTCACATCTTTGGATGACTGTCCAGGTGCATACCTCCTAACAAGCCAATGTGAATTTGGGAGCAGGCTGGCTCAGTGATGCTGGGTGAAACACTCAGATTTTGTGAGTTAATTCCATTTGACTGTCCAGGTGCAATATCCTCTTTAAGCCAGGCCTAAACGTGAATTGGGACAGGCTGGCTCAGTGATGCTGGGTGAAACACTCAGATCTTTGTATTGACCTGTCCAGGTCAATATCCTCTTTAAGCCAAGCCTAAATGTGAATTTGGGCAGAGTCATGATGCTGGTGAACACTCATCTTTGATTGACTGTCAGGGGCAATTCCTCTTAAGCAGCTAAATGTGAATTGGAACAGCTGGCTCAGCAGTGCTGGGTGAACACTCAGATCTTTGTCACTGCCCTGAGTCCCTGGCGCTGAGGCTGGCCCAGGCTCTGGTGCTGATTTGTTGTGACGGGGCTCCCAGAGGCTGTAAAATCTCATTTCATCAGTCTGGTACCTCTGACCCAGCCGAGTGGCTGAAACAGAGCAGCCCCAGCCTGGGTGGCAGGAAGCAAAGCTGCTCTGCAGGGCTTGCTGTCAAACTCAGAGCCTTGGAATTCCCCAGGGAAACACCCCAAGGGCACAGAGTTCAGCAGGATTCCACATCCAAGCTTCACAGCTTGGTCTGTACTGTTAAAACTCGGGTTTAAACTCTGGATTAGCAGGAGTTTGGGGGAATAAGGCAGGAGCAGCAGGCAGGCATTGAGTGTTTTGTGTTAATCTCTCTCTGAACACACAAATAAAGTCCCTATCTCTGAAATTCGCAGCCAAGTCTCTCTTCTATCAACCATCTTTATTGCACCAGCACTCAATTCTGAGCAGCTCGGGCATTTTTCATAAATAAAACATTTTTATTATTTGTCTCCATCTTCCCCTACCAAAAAAAAAAAAAAAAAAAAAGAAAAAAAAGTCCCCTTCTTATTCTGTCATCCTTAAAAAATTTATTTCAGATGAATTGTCATCCAGCTGTTTCTCACCCTATAAATCATAGGGGATTATTCGAGATGGAAATGTTCACTTTGGGGAAAACACGAAGTCCTTATAGGACTCTGTGACTTTGATAAATAGCAGCTTTTTCCTCACAATACCACGACAGGAAAACTGAATTCCCTTCAAATTCTGCACGGCTCTCACTGGCAGAGTAGTTGAGGTTTGTCCCTGCAGCTTCTCCAGGAATTTAACCCAGGAATTCAGTCAGGCTTCAGGGGATTACAGCAAACTTCCAAATTACTTCTCTCTCTTCCTCAGAATGGAGCTCTTAGAAGCCTTTACCCATTTCTGGGTGGGATTTTTTTTACATTTTATTTTTTGGGAAGGTGATCCAGAGGGAAGGATGAGCTTTGCCTCTCTCTCCCATAACTTTTCCATAACTTGTAGCACAAACCATCCTCAATTTATTTGGTTTTTTTTTTTACAAATCAGAACACAGCTCTCAGTATTGTGCCCCAACTCTGTGAGTTGTGCTGCTCCCTCCTCACAAAATTTGGGTCTGAAAGAGTGGAAAGTTTGAATGGTTGGGAAAACTGGAAGATGGAGGGAGGGAGGGAAGCTCAGCCTTGGCCACTGCTGTGAATAAATGTAAGAAGAAAATCTGAAGTGCTTGAATTAATTTTTTTTTTTAATCCAGTGTTGCAGGAGCTCCTGTAAAACAACACAAGGTTAAAGGTGTTAAAAAACCCCAAATTTCTTCATTAATCTCTGGGATATTTGCAGTTAGGAGGAGAAACACTTTCACTGTTTCAGGAAAAGTGACTTTGCCAGGCTGTGGTTGTGCAACAGAGCCCCCAAAACTTGGGAATTAGCAGTGAGATCCCCTTGGAGGAAATTCAGACCTGGAATTTCCTGAGTCGTGGGACCAGATGAGATTGTAGGACCAGAACCAAAGGATGCTGCAGAGGAGAATCAGCTGGGTGTGTCTCACACCTCCAGAATGATGAATTCAGCCCTGGACAGGAGGTCTGGACATGCTCCAGAGGTTTTGTCCATCCTGAGATGCTTCCAGGGATGTGTCAGCCACAGAATCCAAATGGTTTGGGTGGGGAGGGACCCTAAAGCCACGGCAGGGACACCTCCCACTGCTCCCAGAGTGTCCAGCCTGGCCTGGGACACTGCCAGGGATCCAGGGGCAGCTCTGGGAATTCCAGCCCAGCCCCTGCCCACCCTCCCAGGCAGGAATTCCTCCCCAGTATCCCCCCCAAATCTCCCCTTTCCCAGTTAGAAGCCATTCCCAGTGTGCTGTCACTCCATCCCCTGTGAAAGGTCCCTCTCCCTTGCTGTCCCCCTCAGGTCCTGGCAGGTCACAGCTGGGTCCCCCCAGAGCTTTTCCTCTGCTGGCTGCACAGCCCCAATTCTCCAAGGCCACCAGCTGTATTCTGATTTTCCAGGCCTGCAGTTTCTGATGCTCTGGTTTTTTCCTGATGTTTTGGGTTTCTGCAGCTTGTTTTCACAGCTTGAACATAAACATCAGGGTTGTCGTTGTAACAAAAAAACTGATGTTTGGAATTCTTTCTGTGGGATTTTCTTTTGCTGTGCCTCTGGTTTGGCAGTGTGGGTGAAGGGGGTGTCCTCCTTTCACCAATCACAGTGGGCTGTGGCAAAATGTATAAAAGGGAGTGATTTGTTTCTAATGAACAGAGCCAGATCCATCTCTTTGAGCTGTTTCAGAGGAAATTCATGTGGTGTTTTCTTCCCCACAGCCTCCTGTGCCAGCTCCACTCCAGCAGGAGGGAGATCCTGGACTGGGAACAGTGGGATAGCAGCCCCTGGCATGGACCACGACAGCTCCTGAGTGGGAAAGGCCATTCCAGAACTTTCCAGTCCTGGTCTGGGCATCACCCCAGAGCAAATATTGCAGTGCTGCCCCTCTGACTCCCCCCTGAGCAGCTTTGTGTTCCTTTCAGCCACATCCACGTGCCTGTTAATGGTCACCTGCTCCAGAGCCCAATTCTTGTGCTTCCCTTCTCCAAACACCCATTTAAATTCCAGTTTGCTCCTGCCATGTTCAATAATTTAATGTGTTATCAATTTACTCCTCATAGCTGGAGGGAATGACTGATGCTCTGTGCACACACTATGGGCACATCTATGGTTCATAAACAGCTAAAGTTAGGAAATTCTAAATTGTAAATGTATCTAATTATCTCTAATCATAGGCTCACTGTAATTAGTGGGATGCTGGTTCCCCTCTATTTTTAAAGAACAGAGATATTCTCTGTAATAAAAACCTCAACAGATTTGTGCCGTGGGTATGAAAATAGAACATTGTTAGGCTATTTCTGAGTACAGAAACAACTTTCTGCCCCATTTTCTCAAAGGGATTCCTGTCTGGTGGTTTCGCAGGCTGCAGCCTTCCCCTTCTGTTCCTCCATGGCTTCATCTGGAAAATCTCTATTTCCTCATCTGTGAAGTTATTTTTTTTTTTTTGGAAGATGAAACATCGGTTAACACTTCCACGTCCCAAGCAGGATGGGCCAGGTTTGCAGGATTTGTTTTGTTGGGACGTTTAGAACTGGCCACGTGTCAGCTCTTGTTGATTGTGAGCTGGATTTGTCAATTTTACTTTTTCTATTTTGGGAGCACACAGTAAATATTACCCAATTAATGCAAAGAGCATCCTTCCCTCTCTCCCATTATTTGTCCTGCGAAACATGATTTGGCATAAATTTTTCTGTGCTAAATTCAGCTTTTCTTTGTGAAGATCAGCTGTTTACAGTAGCTTCCCTATAACACTTTAATTTTCAATTTTGCTCCTTTGAATGCCGCTTTCGCTTCTTCCTGTAAATATTTTGATGTCTCTGTGGTTGTTTTCCTTTAAATGTTGTGGGGAAGCGAATGCAGCAGCTGCTTAGGGTGCTTCAGAATTTGAAGTAGTCGGGTTTCATGGGACAACACTTCTCCCAAAGAAAATTGGTCGTGGTGGAAAAAAGCAGGGATGATTTGCCTCGTGAGGAGGAGGAGGATGCAGCCCGTGCCTCAGGCTGTGTTTCAACAGGTGACACCTTGGGAAAGGTGTAGGATCCTGGAATGGTTTGGATGGGAAAGGATCTTAAATCAGCTCTGTCTCATCCTGCATTTCCCTATCCCAGGAACACACCTTCCCTATCCCAGGGACACCTTTCCCTATCCCAGGGACACCTTTCCCTATCCCAGGGACATCTTTCCCTGTCCAAGGACACCTTTCCCTATCCCAAGGACATCTTTCCCTATCCCAAGGACACATTTGCCTATCCAAGAGACACCTTTCCAAGCAAAGAACACCTTTCCCTACCCCAGGGACACCTTTCCCTATCCCAGGACACATTTCCCTATCCCAGGACACATTTCCCTATCCCAGGACACATTTCTCTATCCCAAGAACACCTTTCCCTATCCCAAGAACAATTTTCCCTAACCCAAGGATACTCTCCCCTATCCCAGGGACACTTTTCCCTATCCCAGGACACCTTTCCCTATCCCAGGGACACTTTCCCCTATCCCAGGACACTTTTCCCTATCCCAGGACACCTTTCCCTATCCCAGGACACCTTTCCCTATCCCAAGGACACATTTGCCTATCCAAGGGACACCTTTCCTAGCAAAGAACACCTTTCCTATCCCAGGGACACCTTTCCCTATCCAGGACACATTTGCCTATCCAGGGACACATTTTCCTATCCCAAGAACACCTTTCCCTATCCCAAGGCTGGACACCTTTCCCTATCCAGAACACCTTTCCCTATCCCAGGACACTTTTCCCTATCCCAAGGCTGGACACCTTTCCCTATCCCAGAACACCTTTCCCTATCCCAGGACACTTTTCCCTGTCCCAAGGACACTTTTCCCTATCCCAAGGACACTTTTCCCTGTCCAAAGGACACTTTTCCCTGTCCCAAGGACACTTTTCTCTATCCCAGGGTGCTCCAAGCCCTGTCCAGCCTGGCTTTGGACACTTCCAAGGATGGAGCAGCCACAGGTTCCCTGTGCCAGGGCCTTGCCACCCTCACAGGGAAAAATTCCTTCCCCAAATCCCACCTAAGCCACTCTCTGGCAGTGGGAAGCCATTCCCTGTGTCCTGGCCCCCAAGCCTGTGTAATTTGTCTCTCTCCACGTTTCTTGCTGGCTCCTTCAGGCCCTGGAAGTCACACTTAGATCACCCTGGAGCCTTCTTTCCTCCAGGAGCAATCCCAGCTCTCCCAGCCTTCCCTCCTGGGAGAGCAGCCCCATCCCTGATCCCCTGGATGTCCCTCCAGGATCCTGGGCTGTAAAGTGACACTTTCCCCTATCCCAGGCTGCTCCAAGCCCCATCCAGCTTGCCCTTGGATGGGTTCATCCCAGTGCCACAGCCTCCTGACCCTCACAGTGAAGGATTTCCCGCCCGAATCCGCCGCACAGAGCTGAGCATCACCTGGAATTCGGGACACTGGGAGGAATCAGAGCCGAGTTTCGACCAGGGGCGAGCGGGACATAAAAAATTGGGCTAGCAGGTGCCGGGCTGTGGCAGTGGAGCCCGGCTCCGGCTGCGGGTGGCAGTGCAGAGCAGCGCTCGTGTCCGGTGGGCGCTCGCAGGAGTTCCGTGTTCAGCGCCAGGTGATTTCGCAAGGTGAGACGCGCAGCGAGCGCAGGGCTGGCAGCCGGAGCATCCCTCGCTGGGCATGTGGCACTCGGGGATGGCAGGGCTGCTTTGTGCCCTGCTCATCGCAATTGTCCGTCCCGTGAATAAATCTGTGGTTTTTTTTTTTTTTTCCCTAAATTATTTTGCCGGCAGTTCAATCCTAAACCTCTGTGGTTTTTTGGTTTGGTTTGGTTTGTTTTTTTTTACGACGAGGGATGAACCCTGGATTTGAACTAGCTGCCGTCCGACTACCCGGGAATAAAGTGGGATTGTGGCTCCTCGGTGCCTTTTTGTGGCTGTGGATCGCTGCTGGTGCCTGCGGGGCTCCCCTGCAGCAGCCGCAAATGCCATGCCGGGCTAGGGGGGACACGGCTGGCTGGCCAGGGGACAGGGGCTCGTGGGGCTGTGGCCCCCCGTGCCCGCAGCTTTCCCCGGGGGAGCTGTGCCTGTGCACAATCGGGGCTGTTTGAATTGATGCTGCAGCTTAAACAGGCATAAAGCAACTCTTTCATGTGCCAGCCCCGGTTGCCTTGGCTCTTGGCAGCGGCTCCCGGTGTGGGCAGTGCGAGGATTGAAATGCAGCGGGGACGGAGGGAGAGAGGAGGAGGATTGATCCCAGGGTGGAGGGACAGATCTGCGGGGCCCTCCGTAATAGAATTTGGGGTTTAGCTGTCAAATCGGCTCATTCGAGGCGGCCGGCACACGGCCGAAAGAAGAAGGGGGCTTGCAGCAAGAAACTGCAGCAAATGCAAAGCCGGGGGTGCAGGGGGGTGGGTGGCCAGGGCAGCCCCCGAGGTGGCCCCGGCACGGCCGGGGGTGCAGGGGGGTGGGTGGCCAGGGCAGCCCCGAGTGGCCCCGGGCCCGGCTGGGGAGCCGGGGGCACCGGCCCGGCCTGGCATGCCGGGGGCAGCGGGGGATATCGGGATGGCCGGGGGGGGAAAAAAGGGGATAACGGGGCTGGGGAGGGCATGCCCGGCTGGCAAACCCCCCACCCCGTTCCTCAGGGGCACCTCCGAGCCTGTCACGAACGTGAAGTCGGTGCTCGGCGAGGAGGGAGGAGGGGGAGGATGCTCGAGCGTTCCAGAGTGCCTTTTTCTTCGTTATTTATTTATTTCCTTAAGCTCTGGTGTCATGTTCGAGTTGTTTTCCTTGTCCCTGGATCTGAGCATCATTAGCAAGATAATGAAGTTCCCGAATGTGGCGTTAAGTGGCTGCATTCCCATTCCTCCCTCCCTTTTCCCCATCTTGCCTGCAGCTCCGGGCACCGGCGTACCGGGGAGATGTTAAAACAAAAACAAGGGGAGGTGCTGCCGGTGCTGGTGGGGATGGGGGAGAACCGGGGCTCTGCTGGCTCAGGGGAGCCGTGCCCACCTCCAGGATGCCCCTGGACCAGTCCCACCAGCATCAGGGCAGCGCTCTGGTGCTGCCAGGACAAGGCACAGGCGGCGAAAAAGGGAGGGGAGAGGGCGTGGGGGGCTCTGTCGTGATCTGTGTTTGCAAGAAAATTTGCCTCGTCACAAAAATTGTGTCAATAGCATCAAGTTGTTTATTTGGGCGGCGGGAGGGGGGGGATAACAGGGATGTGTGTGAAAGGGAGAAATGGGGGCTGGGGGGGGCTCGTTCCTTATCAAGAAACGTGGAGTATCAAAAATAAACACGCTGCCGGAGCCCGGTCTGTGGGGTTGGGTGCTGGTGGGAAGCTGGTGCCGGATTTTGGGGTGTATTGTGGGGTAACACAGCATCCCCCCCCCCCCCCCCCCAACAACACCCCCCTGGCCCGGCTTCCAGAGAGGGAACAAAGCTCCGGGAACGATTAATCAAGTGGCTTAATAAAAAAAAAAAAAAAAAAAAAAAAAAAAAAAAAAAAAAAAAAAAAAAAAAAAAAGTATAAATCCCTGAGGGCTGCGTGGTGCTGGTGGTGGTGCTGCTGCCGAGGAGCTGGCTCTGAGACAGCCACCGGGAGGGACGCGCCAGCCCTCCCCTGCTCTCCTCTCTTCTCCTCTCCTCGCCTTCCCTCTCCTCTCCCCGAGCTGCTGCCACACTTGGTTCATTCCAGCTGCAGAAGCTCAGAGCCTTCCATGCGGTGGGAATTTTTTTTTTTTTTTTTGCCTCCTCCCGGGCTGAAAAAATTAAGGGGAAAAAAAAATTATCAAAATCACAAGCCTGACCCGCTTCCCCCCCCCACCACCACCACCTCCCCGCCGCGTCCTCCATCCTTTCTCCTCTTCATCCAGCCGAGCCGAGGACTACCCCAATCGCCGAGGGGAAGGAAAAAAGGGGGAAAAAACCCCACCAGCGGCAAGCAGCAGACCCCCCAGCACGCCCCATTCCTGCCGCTGCCCTTTGACATGCAACCTTCCTCGGGATGGGACCAGCCGGGATGCAGCTGCAGCTTCGGCGGGCGCTGGTGGCAGCTGGGCATCGTGGCTCTCATGACGGCGGAGGGGAGCGCCTGGAGCCGGGCGCTGCTGCTCTCCCTGGGGCTGCTGGCTGGCTCGGCTATGGGTGAGTGGCGTGGGCAACTTCGGCAGGAGCCTTGGGAGCCCACCCCAGCTCCCGAAGGAAGGGGGAAAGGAGCGGCGCTGGGATGCTGGAAAAAGGGGGGTGCGGGTGTGTGGTGCTGGGGATGGTACCGGGGGTGGCACTGGGGGGGGGGGGTTGTACTGGGGTGATACTGGGGTGATACTGGGGGGGTTGTAGTGGGGATGGCACTGGGGGTGTTGTACTGGGGTGGTACTGGGGTGGCTGTACTGGGGATGGCACTGGGGTGATTGTACTGGGGTGATACTGGGGTGGTTGTACTGGGGATAGCACTGGGATGATACTGGGGGAGTTGTACTGGGGATAGCACTGGGATGATACTGGGGGAGTTGTACTGGGGATAGCACTGGGATGATACTGGGGTGATACTGGGGGGGTCGTACTGGGGATGGCACTGGGGGTGTTGTACTGGGGTGATACTGGGGTGGTACTGGGGTGGCTGTACTGAGGATGGCACTGGGGTGATTGTACTGAGGATGGCACTGGGGTGATTGTACTGAGGATGGCACTGGGGTGATTGTACTGGGTGGTACTGGGGTGGCTGTACTGAGGATGGCACTGGGGTGATTGTACTGAGGATGGCACTGGGGTGATTGTACTGAGGATGGCACTGGGGTGATTGTACTGAGGATGGCACTGGGGTGATTGTACTGAGGATGGCACTGGGGTGATTGTACTGAGGATGGCACTGGGGTGATTGTACTGAGGATGGCACTGGGGTGATTGTACTGAGGATGGCACTGGGGTGATTGTACTGAGGATGGCACTGGGGTGATTGTACTGGGGTGGTACTGGGGTGGCTGTACTGAGGATGGCACTGGGGTGATTGTACTGAGGATGGCACTGGGGTGGCTTGTACTGAGGATGGCACTGGGGTGATTGTACTGAGGATGGCACTGGGGTGATTGTACTGAGGATGGCACTGGGGTGGCTGTACTGGGGTGATACTGGGGTGGTTGTACCCGGGTGATACCGGTGATGGCACTGGGGTGGTGGCACTGGGGTGGTGGCACTGGGGTGGTTGTATTGATGTGGTTGTACTGGGGTGATACTGGTGCTGGCAGTGGTGGTGGCACTGGGGTGGCGGCACTGTGCTGAGCTGGCTGTACTGGGATGATTGCACTGAGGGGATGGCACTGGGGTGGTGGCACCGGGGATGGCACCGGGGATGGCACTGGGCTGTGTGGCACTGGCGTGACTGCACTGGGGTAGTTGTATTGGGGTGGTTTGTACTGGGGCGGTTGTACCGGGGTGTGTGGCACTGGGGGTGGCACTGAGGTGATGACACTAGGGTGGTGGCACTGGGCTGTCGGCACACGCTGCCCTGGCACCTCGGGTGTTGGATTCAGCCCTCGGGCACGGCACCGAGGCTTTGGATTCAGCCCCAGGAGCTGCATCCCTCGGCAGCACCGGTTCGGGAAGCGCTGGGCTGTGATGAAGGGTGGCTCTCAATGATCTCATCCCCCTTCTCCGGTGGGTCAGGTTTGGGCACGGGCGCCGGTGATGTGCAGGATGACTGTGAAAAACGCCAGCACCGCTTTCCCCTCTGTCTTTCCCTGGCATCTTAATTCAGGCTTTCACTACCCTGCTGCTTGCTCACAGCTGATAAAACAGATTTTTGGATGCCTTGCATGAAGATGGAAGCACTTTCCTCCTTTTCCTCCTGCCTTCCCAGTTGAATATCTCTTATATATGAGCTCGCTGGCCTCAGCATCCTGGTTTTTATGAAATATGCATGTTTGGGCTTGAAAGCAGAAGAAGACTTGAATTTGGGGGCAGTTTGCTTGTGTCTCCTACCTCATTTCCGCAGCTGCCCTTGCAGCCAAAGCAGATCCAGGGACTGAAGTTTATTTCTGGTGTAAACAGCAAATATTTAGGCACTGTCCTTCTGGGTGTGTAGGAGGGGGAAGAGTGGGAGAGCCGAGTGCTTGGCAGGGGCTGCTCTCCACGCTGTGCAGTGCCCCGATTTCCAAGAGTTCCCAAGTACCGTTGTCTTGTCTGCTGTATCCCAGGCTGGAGGAATGTCTGTTTGGGTGTTGATGTGTATGAAAGCTCCTTGGGTTGGGGTGTGTGTGTGTGTGTGTGGGGGGTGTTTTTGAGGAAAAACTTTACGTGGAATGCAAGACTGATTTTATTATGTAAGGCAGGTTTCCTTCCAGGGGCTGGGGGATGAGGATTGACTGCTGCTCCTGAGCACTCTTGCAGTGGAGCCGAGCAGTTTTGCTGACTGGGGAGGATGTGTTAGGAAAGGCTGGAAACCCACCCAAACAACCCACAGGTCCCTAATAAAGACTGAGTGCTTATTTTGGTGGCTGTTTTCTCATCTCTTCAGCACGAACATTCAGCTGTGCACAGAGGAAAAACCATTCCAGCAGCTTCTGTTGAGCTTTCCTCATGCGAGCAGACTGATGGAGAGATACCTAAATCTCAGATTTACTCTACTAGGGGCTTACAGCTTTTTCCCTTCTTCTGAGCTATCTGTGGCTTATTCATACTGGATCTTCCAGGCTTCACTCTGTACCTCGCTGAGCATTTAATCCTTTCTTCTCAGGCCCTGGTCCCTCCTGTCTGCATTCTGAGCTCTCTGTTCTGGATCCTTCAGCCAGAGGTTGATGCTCTGGGTTGTTTTGCTTTGGGAGCAGACCTGCGAAAGCTTTTTTTGACCTCAGACTTTTTTCTTTTTTTTTTTTTTTTTTTTTTTTTTTTTTTTTTTATCTTCATCAGAGCCAGAGGCATTGATCAATAAGTCCTCTCTTTAGATTCTGAAACCCCAGCGAGGATGTTTTCGTGAGAGCAGGATGCCGGCGCTGGATGCGCAGGGAGGGAGGGGAGGCACCCGCCCCTTGCAGGGTCACGGTGGCTTTGGGGTGAAATCCCAGGAAACCAGTTCAGCCGTGCTGCGTCCTGAACCCCCTGTGGAACAAAGTTCCGAGAGCTGCGAGCTCCGGGCTGCTGGAGGGAGCAGTAGCCAGCAGTTCCCATAGTGTGGCAGCAGAGCCGTGCTTGTGGAGCTGCCAGCCAGGAGCCGGGCACTAAAAGAGGCAGAAAAAGAGAAAAAAACCGCCTCTCCCATGGCATCAGCTGGGCACTGCCCGCAGTCCCGCTGCCAGGAATGGCCTCTGAGCCATTCTGAGCAGCGTGGTGCCCTCGGGTGCTGCCTGGGCAGGAGGATGGAGCTGGTGCTGGTGATGCTTCCCTGCTGCTGGGAAGTTTGCTGTGGGCACGGAAGGGCGAGAGGAGGGGGTTTGTGTGGTTGCCCCTTTCAGTTTGGAGGCTGCAGTGATGGTTTCACAGGTGGGCAGAGGGCTCTGTGGCTGGTGGAGAGCCCTGCCTGGCTGCTGGAGCGGGATGATTCTGGAACCGTGGGTATTGATTGTCAATCAGGTGGGCACAGCAGGGCTGCTCACTCCTTTCTGGTGCTTTCTGGGGGATCAGCTGTGCTCCAGCACTGCAAGGTGCACTAGGGGCATCTGTAGGCCCCGTGTGTGTGGGTAAACACAGATAAAATACATTTTAATGGCCTGTTCTCAAAGGGTCGTGACACCATTATTTACACACTGTGCTTTATTAGTCAGCACCTTGCTTGGTGCTGGGTTAAGGGAGGATGCACCAGCTTGAAACAGCAGCTCATCAATTTTAAACCCCTGTAATTTTCTTTCTTTTTTTTTTTTTTTTCTTGATGGAAGATAGTTTTTGCCAGATTTCTCTTCTGAAGAGTGGAGGAGCTGGAATCTGTTGCTGAATTTTGTTTATGCATTTAAGATGTGGGCAGGAACAGAGGGCAGAGGAGGCTTCGGTGCAGAGATCTGGTAATTCCACTCCTCTGAGGAGGTTAAAGAACATTCCCAGTTGTCCCCCGTTTTTATTTAGGTGTGAACCAGTGCTAGGAATGGGAGCAGAAGGTTCAGTAGGAGGTGCAGGCAGCGAATCTGGTGGTTCTGGATCAAACTTGACTTCAGGACTGGAGCTGGAGGCTCGTTCTGTGCACAGGGAGCAGGGAGTGGCATGGATGGGGAACCCAAACCAGGTTTGACCAGCATGGTTTACAGCTGGGGGGAAGTGGGTTCAGCCCCGGGGTGCTCCTCATCTCAGCACCCCATGGGAGTGCTGGCCCCTGCTCTGTGTTCTGGAGCCACCCTTGCCTGTGGAAGGTGATGCTGGGTCCTGCTGGGGTCCACACTGTGCACCCAGCTGGGCTGGCTGTGGGGAATTCTCCTCAAAAAGTCCACTAGCTGCACATGATCCCACCCCTCCTGTTCAGTCTGCAGGCTGTTGGTGAGGAAGGAGGAGCTTGTGAGAGTTCTGGGAGCACAGAGGGGTCTCTGAGGAGCCTGCCCAGCTCTCTTTAATCAGCACCCAGGCCTAATGAGCTTTCCTGAGCCAGAGTGAGCTCAGGGCTGGGGCTGCCCCACCACAGTGTGCATTTCTGCTGCAGATCATCCCTTTAGTTGTTCTCTGGTCTTCAGTCCCCACTTGCAGGCTCCTGTGAGGAGCAGCCACAGCCAGCACGTCTCCCCATGGAGTGTGCCCATGATGAGGAGGGGAGAGAGGAGCCCTTGCCGAGCTGTGCCAGGGCTCTGCTGCAAGCTTTGGGATGTTTGGCCACAACTCAGGGAATCACAGACCCATTCTGCCTGGGAAAGACCTTGAAGGTCACAGCCATCCCACCTTCTGCATTCCCACTCCTTGGACCCATCCCATCCTTTGGGGCAGACACTTCCCTGGGCTGGAGGTTGTTCCTTGCCTGGCACTCTTAATTTTTTGGGCTGTGGCTGCTGAGTGCAGCTCAAGAACATCTCAGGCCCAGCTTTCCTCCCCACCAAGCTGTGCCCATCCCTGGGATGCCTCCCTGGGAAATGCTGGATCCTGCTGAGCTGTGCCTGTCCCCAGGAGCCTCCCTGGGAAATGCTGGATCCTGCTGAGCTGTGCCTGTCCCCAGGAGCCTCCCTGGGAAATGCTGGATCCTGCTGCAGGGAGCTGAGCTGGGTGTTGGCTCCTCTGCTGCCTGTCCCTGTCAGGGGCTCCTGTCAGACCCCAGGATGGCAGTGGGGAATGGGATCCCATGGATGGATTTGGGATCAGGAGCAGAGCTGGGTGTTTGCTCCTCTGCTCCCTACCCCTTTCAGACCCCAGGCTGGCTGTGGGGAATGGGACATGGATCCCATGGATGGATTTGGGATCAGGAGCTGTTGGCTCCTGTCACATTCTGGGATGGCTGTGGGGTCCATGCCTGGATCCCATGGGTGGATTTGGGATCAGGAGCTGTTGGCTCCTGTCACATTCTGGGATGGCTGTGGGTCAGGGATCCATGGATGGATTTGGGATCAGGAGCAGAGCTGGGTGTTAGCTTCTGTCAGATCTGGGATGGCTGTGGGGTCCATGCTGAATCCATGGATGGATTTAGGATCAGGAGCTGTTGGCTCCTGTCACATTCTGGGATGGTTGTGGGGTCCATGCCTGGATCCCATGGGTGGATTTAGGATCAGGAGCTGTTGGCTCCTGTCACATTCTGGGATGGCTGTGGGGTCCATGCCTGGATCCCATGGGTGGATTTAGGATCAGGAGCAGAGGGCTGTTGGCTCCTGTCACATTCTGGGATGGCTGTGGGGTCCATGCCTGGATCCCATGGATGGATTTGTGTCCCAGGTGTGGCTGAGCCGTTGATCAGGGGGTGTCAGGGCTGTAGGGGATGTGCAGAGCTGAGCATTCCCCCCCTGCTCTGCAGCCAGGGAATGGTTCCTGCTCTCAGCCACTTCCAGCAGCGCTCCAGGGATTTCCAGCCCTGGAATTACTGCGTGGGGCTCGCTGCCCTTCTCCGGTTTCCGAGAGCCCAGCTGGGTGGGAAATGCCAAATTTCACAGCTGTGCTTCTGTTCCTGCTGCTGCCCCCCAGCCCCTGCCAGAATTTGGCCTGGATCTTGACCAGAGGAGATTGTTATGATAATGTTGAGGGTTAGTTGGGGGCAAGGTCAGGCAGCTTTAACTGGTTTGGAGCCCACAGCATTGCAAGAAAAGTCTTTTAAACTCCTTTTTTTATCAGGAGTATCCTGAGACACAGGGCTGGAGTAATTTTTCACAGGCTTTACTGAAATTATAACAAAGCTCTGTTTAGCTGAGTGGATTTTAAATAATACTTCTTTACTCTCCTCCATGTTTCTAGGCATTGGGAGGTTCAGAAACATCATGAATAGGCCTACATTTAAATTAGGCTTTTTTTTTTTCCAACAGAAAATAGAGCAAATTCAAATGGAAGGGGAGAGATAAGACTTTAAGGGCTACAAAAAAAAAAAAAAAAAAAGGGAAATGATTAAGTAGTAAAGATTCTGTACTGCTGGAATTGTTGAGTGCAGCATTGAGCTGTCTCTTTGACACCCACAGCAGCCAGAAATGTCAGAGGTGGTGGAATCCCATTGATTGGCTCCAATATCCAGTGAGGAATGATGGGAAGGGAAAGGCAATGAGGCTTTAGGGGGAGTTTAAACCAGGTGAGGCTTTTTGCTCCACCTGGGAAGAGGTGGGAGCCATCCATCCTGCCTGGTCACTGAGGATTTATGGTCCAGGTCAGTATTTTAATTTTCACTGCTGCTTGAAGTGTTTCCCTGGAGTCAGTTTAGGGAGAGCTCCAGGGTGTGCAGCTCATCCTTGGAGGTCTTGCAGGGCAGGAGCCCAGCAGGGAGGCTCTGATCCCCCCAAGCCCTAAAAACCAGCTCAGCCTCATCTCCAGAGGTTTCTTCCAGCCCAAACCACCCCATGGAATAATTCTGCTTCGGGGAGTGACTTGCACGAGGTTCTTTGGGGAGTTTGGGGCAGCTCAGCCTTAACCACAACATCGTTTTCCCTGGTTTATTCCTCACAAGAAACACGAGGCTCCGTGCTGCCAGGTGGTTTCAGTGCAGCTCCAAGGTTATTTCCTGCTCTGAGGAGAAGGCACCTCCTAGGCTTTCAGTGGAATTGGGATGTGGAGATGAACCCAGGGCTAGAAGCAGCCCCAGTTCTGCGTTTGCACGGCGATTCTGGGGGAATGGAGTGCAGAGCAATTATGAAAAACGATGTTTTTCTGCTGGCCATAAAGAGGATGCAGTGCAGGAACCTGCAGAATCTCTGTGCTGCCTCCACGCTCTGCAGTGGCAGCCAGGGCTGGTGGTGCTTGATGTGCAATTGGGACAATCCCATGGATTAAAGGAATCAAATGAACTCTGGTTTGGTGTCTTGGCTCCATGGACACAGCCAGGATGGAGACTGCAGGGAGCTTGGATGAAATGATTTTACACCTCCCTTGCATGAAAGTGGAAGAGGGTTTTTTGGGTGATTTTCCCTATTTTTTTTTTTTTTTTTTTTTTTTGTTAATGGGATTTCACAGTGGGTTGTGTGGTGTTTCTTCTTTCTTTCCAGGGTCAGGTGCATTCCCTGGCTCAGCTCTTTGCAATAATTTCTCGTCCTTCCAAGGCTCAGGCATCACCTGTAGGGATAAACTCCCTGGATTTGAGTGCACAGCTGGGTTGGATGGATGGAAAGGGAACTGTGTCAGAGTCCTGATGCTGCTGCTGATTCCAAAGGGGGCAGAAGAATTGTGGGATAAGAGGATGTGATGTGGGACTTCCCCTGGAAGAGGATTTTGTCACCGTGAGGGCTGGAGCAGCTGTGGCTGCCAGGGAGGCGTGGGATAGAGGAGTAATTAAAAAAAATCAAATCCTGCCCCATTGCTGACTGCAAAAATCTGCTGGGAAATGAACCCCTGGCCTGTGTTTGTGGGGTGAAGGTTTGCAGAGGGTTGAGGGGGGTGGAACAGGGGGCAGAAACACCCCTGCTGTTGGTGTGTGACAGTGTGGGGTCATTACCTGCTCAGAGAGGTGCAAACACCCAGAATCCCGGGATCACTGAGGCTGGAAAAGCCCTCCCAGGCCACAGAGTGCAATCCCCACCTTGTCCCCAGCCCAGTGTCACCTCCAGGATGAGCCCCCAATGCCTGACCACCCTTGCCACGCAGGAATTCCTCCTGGATACCCCTGGGGGTGGCCCTTGGGTGGCAGAGGAGACATTCTGAACTATCCACAAGTCTCCTGTGCAATTCTGGAGTGCTGGAGAGAGGTGGAAATCACAGCCCAGAGGGGCTCTCTCTCCAACACTGCTGGAATTGTGCTTGCCAAGCAAAGATTGCCTTAGGGGAACACAGCAGAAAGGCCACCAGTGTCACCAGTGCTCTGCTCGGGCACCACCTGGGCAGCACTGGAGCTGCAGCCAAGCCCTTACAAAAATCAAAAAATTCTCAACGCTTGCTGGCGTTTCAGCTCTGTCAATCCTGGGTGTCCTGGGAAGGCGGCTCCTCTTTCCATCTCCAGCATCCCGCTGGCTGCTGGGGAACATTTCCCTGGTGTTGAGGAGGAGTTTCTGCTCCTGTTCCTCCCCGGGCAGGGCAGTGGGTGCCCGGCAGAGGCAGGAGCAGCCTGGCCAAGGTCAGGCAGCAGCAGCAGCAGCCTGGCTGGCTGTCACTCCTGCCTCATCCCACCCCGAGCAGCAGCACGGGGCTGTGATGCTGCAGCTCCTGAGAAGCCTCCCTGCTGCAGATGAGCTCGGAGCTGTGTCTGGGCAAAGGCATTTTCACAGTGGTTCCACTGGAACAGAACGATTCCTGCAGCCATTTATCAAAACGTCTGCGCTTCCCATTTCCAGACAGATAAAACAACGGTGAATCCCAAATAAAGGTGTCTTTGTCCAGAGCACTTTGCAACAAAAGGAAGGGCAGATTCGTTCCTCTGACCTCTGGAATGGGAAGCCTGTTCTGTGCTGCTGAAATGGCTTTATTTGGGTTTCACCCCCTTGCCTTGGTGCCTCCTGCAGTGTCATTTCACTGTTCCTCAGCTGGCTCTGGGCTGGAGACCCCAGCACGGTCACAGGCTGCTAATCCCGGCCCCGGCTGCATCAGGAGCTGCAAGAAGGGCTGGAAGAGCCAAGAAAGATGAGTTAATCACAGGCAGAGAATTAACCACAACTGGGGATTTGCTGCTTCAGCGCTCTCCCGTTATTTGCACGCTCCCCTGACCTGCAGGAGTTGTTGGAGCCCAGTTCCTGCTGCCCCCCTTGGCTGGGGAATCCATCAGGGGTCTGAGCATCCCTTTTGCTCCCTTCCCCACCCCTAAACCAGGGCTAAACAGAATTGGCAAGATGATTTACAGATTTACCCTGCGGAGAGAGAGATCTGGGGATGTTTGTGAGGAGCTTTCAGCAGGTACAAATTGCACAAGGTTGATTAACTGCACAACTTTTATGCGCTCTTGGTTCTCTCCCTTGATTGCGTGGAGTGAATTCAACCATTTCATGTACAATTTGGGATTAATTGTGAATGACATTTTGAGGTGAAAGTTGTCTGTCTGCTGCTGAACTTTTTAAGTAGCGTTGTCAAAAAAATTCGGGAATAAAACCAAACGCAGTTTCTGTCGCAGGAAGGATTTGCACAGCTCCTGTAATTCGTACAGAATTGCCCTCACAGTTTTTAGACGTTTAGAGCCATGTTTTATGCAAAGGCTGCAGCTTTTAAAAGCCAAAGCGTGCTCACTAGGGATGGGGAGGTGGGAGCTGTGCTCTGAGAATTTGCCAGAAGCATCAGGGAATTGGATCCTGGTCTTTAGAAAAGCAGGATATTGGCACAGAGGATGGTCTGGACCTTCTGATTCCAACCTGCCACACACCCTGCCTTTGAAGCAGTTGCTTAAATTATGTGAGCTCCAGCTTCTTGTGTGTGGAGGGGGAAAAATAGTGCTGTACTAATAGTATTATCTAATTAATTATGAAGATGAATGCCTGCAGGATGGCAGAGATCAAATGGAGAACTTGTTTCCTTGTTACGGTTCCTGTTATTTATCAGCAGCTTATCAATATTTTGTTTAGTTAATTTAGTGAAAGCAGAGTTTGAAAGACGAATTTTTTTTTTTTTCTTTTGGTGGCATTTATGTTATTACTTTTGGAGTCAGATGGCCTGAGGTGGAAAAAACAGGAGTGGGGTTTTAGGCACAGCAGGTTTCACTGAGGAGCTTTGAGGTGGGGAGTGATGACTTACAGGAGGTCGCGTCCTGTGCCCAATCCTTCCTCTTCCACATGTTTAAATCCATGAATCCCAGCAGGATTCTTCTCACAGCTGTGGGCAAAACAGGCTCTGCCCTTTGCAAGGGCTTTGTGGGGAGCTGGTACAGTCAGGGGTACAGAAAATTGCAGCTCATTCCTCCCGTGACACACAATTCAATGTTCCTTTCCCCTTTATCCACCGAATGACACCACCCCGAAAAACACATTTCATCCTGGAAAGGGGAGGAAAATATCCCATCCTGCAGGAGGATAATGGTGCTGGTGCTTTTCCAAAGGTGATGCCATTTTTAAAGATGCTCCTCTCATCCCACAGCATATTGTTTATATCCCTCTATTGTTGTTTTGTCTCCATTAGGGAAAGGTTAAGTATGGATCCTGGACACTGGGCAGCTGGCAGCAGCATTCCCCAGGGGCTCTCAGAAAAGTTAAGCACCACTTGGGCTGTTAATATTAAAAGAAGGTTCACCTGCTGGAATAATGAAGGGTTGGAAGGATGGGGAGTTTGTCCCTCATTGTGTGGGGACTTTCTTTTCCCAGCGATGCTTTAGGAGTTTAACTTTGCTGGTTTGCACGTGTTTGTAATCCTGCAGTTCTTTAGTGCAGGACTCTAAACCCCATATTCAGTATTTACATATATTCCAGGTGACTTTCATAGAGTACATACACTCTGAACTCATGTCCATACATTCTAAACTCATATATATACACTTTAAACTCATATCCATACACTCTAAACTCATATATATACACTCTAAACTCATATATATACACTCTAAACTCATATACATACACTCTAAACTCATATCCATACACTCTAAACTCATATACATACACTCTAAACTCATATCCATACACTCTAAACTCATATATTACACTCTAAACTTTATACATACACTCTAAACTCATATCCATACACTCTAAACTCATATATATACACTCTAAACTCATATATATACACTCTGAACTCGTATATATACACTCTAAACTCATTATATACACTCTGAACTCATATCCATACACTCTAAACTCATATATACACTCTAAACTCATATATATACACTCTGAACTCATATCCATACACTCTAAACTCATATCCATACACTCTAAACTCATATATATACACTCTGAACTCATATCCATACACTCTAAACTCATATATACACTCTAAACTCATTATATACACTCTGAACTCATATCCATACACTCTAAACTCATATCCATACACTCTAAACTCATATATATACACTCTGAATCATATATATACACTCTGAACTCATATCCATACCCTCTAAACTCATGTACACACACTCTAAACTCATATATATACACTCTAAATCATATCATACACTCTAAGCTCATATCCATACACTCTAACTCATGTACATACACTCTAAACTCATACACACACTCTAAACTCATATATACACACTCTAAATCATGTCCATACACTCAGACTCATGTCCATATACATATATATGAGCTGCTGCTCTCCCATTTGGGTCACACACAGCAATTCCTCCCCAGCCCTGGCAATCAAGGACCCCTCAGGGCCAGAGATGGGAACAAACCCCTGCCCTGGGCTCTCACTGTCCCAGGTCCCTTCTCCAGGGGCTGCTCCTGACCCTGGGCAAGATTCAAGGCAGAGAAACCATCCCTGCTGTTGTTGGTGAACACCTGCACTTCTTCCTACTGAATTAGCTAATTTTATTTAAAAAGGGCAAGTTGATTTTGCTGGGTTTGAGGTACCAGCTTTGGGGAGGCTCTGTCATTTGCTCCTCCTGGGAGCACTTCCCAATCTTCAATCAGAGAACAAATGCTGACCTCCTTTTGCCCACGGGTCCAACACTGAGGGCTCTTACAGGGAGGGGTTTTTTTGCGTTTTCTTCCGTGAAATGCAGTTAACAAATGAGACTTTTGACAAAAAAAAATCCCCAATTTGAAGGTACAAGTCGATTCCATCCACCCCCTGTTAGCTCCTTGATTGAGAGCGATGTAGATTGAAGAGGAAAGGTATTGATCTGCTTTGGGGATTGAAAACTGAGATGAAGTGGAATATGTCTGTGGGTGAAAATGAGGTTTTAAATGGATGGAAGAGGCGAGAGGAAAATAAAATACAATGTGATGTTAATGGGAGGGAGTTCTGGGGTTCTCTGGTGGCTGAGCAGAGGTGGAGAGGTCACAGGATGCAGAAATTGTACAAGGCGTGGAAAATCAGTGCCTGGCACCAGAGTTAGTTCTAAATGGGGTCAAAACAGAATTTAAAAACTCTGGTTTTGGGCTGTCAGAGCATCCAAGAGTTACCAAATTCTTCTTGCACAGAGGGACATTCCTGCTTGCACAGAGCTCATGGATTTCAGTGCCCACTGCTGATCTTTAACCTCCCTTCCAAACCTTTCCACCATTCCCTGAAATAATAACCGAGGTTTTGCCATTGTAAATGTGAAACTCACGTCTGAATGGGCTGAAAAATTCAGTATAATTGGAATGTTTCACTCTTTCTCCAGCTAATCTGGTAGGAGCTTTTTTGTAGCTATTCTTCTTTGGGGCATGTGACGGGCTTGGCTTTTTTGGCTCATTGGGTGAAGTGAATTATTAACTTTTATTTATTAACTTTCCTCTGTACTGTCAACTCCAGGTGACTTTCACTGATTGCTCAAGGTGACAAGGAGGCATTAGGTAATAAATATCAAGTGCTGCAATACTTAAAGGAAGTGAATATGAAAGTGCTGTTAACGGAATCAAGTAAAAATTGGATTTATATCCTAACAAAAATTCCCAGGAGAAATCGCTTTCTGTTGGGCTCTTTTTGTAATTCAAATCCAATCACACAAGTGTGAGCTGTTGTAATACAATTGCCTGGCAGAGGGGTTTGTTGGAGGATCTCAGAGCACTTGTAAACACACAGAACATTTCACTTTGCAGAGCGTGGGGAGATGAGAACGGCGGTGCAGGAGTGAAGAGCTTTTAATAAGTGCAGTCTCTGCTTGTTCCGAGTGATATTTTTAATTTATTTCGGATCTGGAGGTGGAAGATGCTGGGGATTGGCAGTGCACGGAGTGGATTCTTCTGTTTTGGCTGCTGCAGAGTTTCTGGAGCCCTGGGGGATAAAAAGGGTTTGCGGTCTCGCTGCAAGCAGCAGGAGGGGAATTGTGTAACTTCTGGACTTTTAGGGAGTGGAAAAATCCATGAAAATACAGCCTGGTTAAGGAGATGATGTTTAGGGAGTAAAAAAATCCATGAAAATACAACCTGGTTAAGGAGCTGATGTGTGAAATCTAAGTTAGATAATTTCTTAGATTTTTTAACTTATGGGTTTTAGGGAGTAAAAATATCCATGAAAATACAACCTGGTTAAGGAGCTGGTGTGTGAAATCTAAGTTAGAATCTTCTTAAGATTTTTTAATTTCTGGACTTTTAGGGTGTAAAAAATCATGAAAATACAACCTGGTTAAGGAAGATGATTTTTTTTAGGGTGTAAAAAAATCCATGAAAATACAACCTGGTTAAGGAGATGATGTTTAGGGAGTTAAAAAATCATGGAAAATACAAACCTGGTTAGGGAGCTGTGTGTGACATCTGAAGTTAGATCCAAAGGGGATTCCAATCCAAACCCGCTTGGGGTGTCCCTGGGAGCTTCGTGCAGCTGGATTTGGAGGGGCTCTCCAGGAAAGGCTTGGAAGTGGTGATGTTGTGAGAAGTTCAAAGGGCTGAGGCTTTGGGAATTCTTAGGGAGGTAGGTTCTGGGAGTTAAAGGGAAGTTTACAAATCTGAATGTGAGCAGCGAAGGTTCTTAGAAATGGAAGCAAGTTTTGATGAGAGAGCACAAGATGTGTGAAATAAAGATTGCTGAGTGTGGTCATGGATGAAGTTGAGTGAGTTGAGAGATTTGCGAGAGCAAAGGATGAGTTAACTACAAACAAAAGCATGTTTTTACCAAGTAAAGATAAACCTCCAAAAAAAAAAAAAAAAAAAAAAAAAAAAAAAAAAAAAAAAAGAGCACAGGCAAGCAGAAAACATGTTTTTTATCAAGTAAGAAGGATTTTCCACTGCAGAAAAACAAGTTGTAAGCTTAAAATATAATGTCCTAACTCCTGTGATTGGTTAGTTACTGCCTTAATCTGGTAATATCAGTAGTTAAGATGGGCTGTAGGTGATGGTAAAAGGAATGGGTGTGATGCTGATTGGTTCTGTATTGAGTTATTGAGCAAAGAAAAATCTCTGATATATAATAAAATATCTAAAGCATTGTAAGCAGAGCAGAGGTGGCTCCAGGCAGCCTGAGGCTGGAGCTGGCAGCTCTTAGGCCTGGCTTTAACCCATGACCCAAGATTGCTGCAACCTCTCCTGTGCAATAATCAGAATTTTTGAAGGGTCACCTGGGCTCTCTCAGGCTCTGACAGGTGGGATTTGGAGCCCAAGATCTCCCCTGGCCTTTGAGGGAACATGGAATTTTACATTTGAATCCCCAGTGGCAGAGGGAATTGGAGCTGGTTTGAAGTGTTCCGTGGTGGCAAGGTTTGGAGAGCAACAATGAAAGATTTTTCAGGAGGAATTCTCTCATTTTGGCTCCACTGGGATGGATTTCACCGTGAACCTTACTTCTCCTTCCTCAATTTTTATTTTCTTTTGTGAGATAATCCTAACGCCCGAGATGAAAATGCTTCTGAGCCCCCTGGATAAGCCATTTAAATGCAAATAATATTTTTACTGCAAAAGAATTGAAATACAAATTGAAAAATTTGTTTTGGCGATAATAATTAGCACCTTGTAAATGAGACTGAGGAAAAATGCTGCACATGAGTGGGAGTCCATTTGCAGACACTGGGTAAAAAGTTTTTCATCAAATTACCTTCTGTTTTCTGAGTTTAATTTCAATTGGGGGGGTTTGAGATGATGTGTGTCATTTTTACAGATATGTGCAGTGGAGGTGAGAAAAAAAATGAAATCTTTACTGTGTTCCTCTTAGAAGATAAGAATAAAATTTTCAGAAGGTTTCGAATCAGGCTGAACATTTTCATTGAGGCTCAGACTCTCAGGGCAAGATTTTTAAGGTTTTTTTAGATGCCAAAATAAGTGGAGACTTGCCCAGGGTGGGTTTATAAGGGAAACGTGGCTGCACTGCTCAGGTGGGGTTAGGTTAGAGCAGCTCCTTGCTGTTCAAAATATTCTAAAATATTTGTAAACCTGGGGCTGTGAAGTTCTTTATAAAAGGATTTGAGAACTCAGGTTTGGGGTTGTGGTGTTTGTCACCCCAGGGTCACTCAGAGCCTCCCAGCTCCACCTCAGTGCCTTAAACCATATTTTTATTGTGGGTTCTTCCTGATGAACCTGCAGAAACACCCACAGCTGCACAAGCCCTGCTGGAACCAGGAGTCCTGGGCACCACTTGCAATCATTTGCTGAGGTCCAGGCAGTTCCAGAGTCCTCCCAAAATTCAGCCAGGACATCTTCTCCAGGGATGTCATTTCCTTCCTTCCAAACTTTCCCTTGTGGGATTGTGTCTCAGTCCATCTGGGCTGTTCCCTCAGCCACTGTCAGCAGAATAACAAATTCCAGGCACTTCTGGAAGTGCTTCCAGCTCCAGAGCACTCCACAGGCATCGACCACTGAGCACAGATTCTGGTGTGAGGAACAGCCCTCTACTCTGGTTTTTCCAAGCCTGCAGCTTCTAATTTTCTGAAGCTCTGTGTTTTCCTGGTGTTTTGGGTTTCTGAAGCTTGTTCCCACAGCTTGAACATAAACATCAGGTTTTGTTTGGATGTCGCTGTGGAGAGTAACACACGGCACAGAGTCCTCGTGGAATTTCTCCAAAACTCTTGGAGAGATGAATCTGACTCTGTTTATTCCAACACCCCCTCCCTTTTTATACATTTTGGCCAGGCCACTGTGACTGGTGACCCAGTGACAGAACTCTTCACCCACACTGGCCAAACCACAGGGACAGCAACAGAAATCTGTCCCACAGAAAGAATTCCAAACATGAGTCTTGTTACCCAAACATCTCAGTTGCTGAGCTGTCCTGGGCTGAATTCAGGCTCAAATTCAGGTTCAAATCCAGGCTCGACTTCAGGTTTAAATCCAGGCTCAAATCCAGGTTCAGATTCAGGTTCAAATTCAGGTTTAAATCCAGGCTCAAATCCAGGTTCAAATTCAGGTTCAAATCCAGGCTCAAATTCAGGTTCCAACTCAGGCTTAAATTCAGGCTCAAATTCAGGTTTAAATTCAGGCTCAGATTCAGGCTCAGGTTCAGGTCAAATCCAGGTTCAAGTTCAGGCTCAAATGAAGGCTCAAATTGAGGTTCAGATTCAGGCTCAGATTCAGGTTCAAATCCAGGTTCAGTTTCAGGTTCAAATCCAAGCACAAATCCAGGTTCAAATTCAGGCTCAGATTCAGGTTCAAATCCAGGCTCAAATTCAGGCTCAAATCCAGGTTCAGATCCAGGTTCAAATCCAGGTTCAGTTTCAGGCTCAAATCCAGGTTCAGATCCAGGTTCAGATCCAGGTTCAGGCTCAGGCTCAAATCCAGGTTCAGATCCAGGTTCAGGCTCAGGCTCAAATCCAGGTTCAGATCCAGGTTCAGGCTCAGGCTCAAATCCAGGTTCAGATCCAGGTTCAGGCTCAGGCTCAAATCCAGGTTCAGATCCAGGTTCAGGCTCAGGCTCAAATCCAGGTTCAGATCCAGGTTCAGGCTCAGGCTCAAATCCAGGTTCAGATCCAGGTTCAGGCTCAGGCTCAAATCCAGGTTCAGATCCAGGCTCAGGCTCAGGCTCACACTGAGTGTTCCAGTCTGGGGTTTGTCCAGTGATCCCTGGGCTGGTGCAGTTCTTTCCTTGTGTCTCCTGCTGCTTCTTCCACTCCACTTCCCAGGGCTTCAGCAGAGAGCCCCAGGCAGCTGGAGCTGCTGAAACCCAGAGGCAGGGATGTTACCAGGGAAAGGGAAGGAAACAATCCACGGCTGCAGTGGGAGCTGGTTTGTGTGTGATACTGCCAAACCCTGCCACTGACAGCTCAGCATACACCGAATTTTCTGTGTATTTACAGACCCAGGGGGTTTCTCCTGCTCCTTTGCCTCACAAGCCCTGTCAGGAGCTGCTCCCTGTGCTTAGCAACTGAGCCTGGCAACGCCAGGGCAGCGCAGCCCCTCTGCCTCTGGATTTGGGATGAACCATCCTGCTGCTGCCTTCCCCAGAGCCTGGGGCTTCACCCCCTGACCCCTGCACAGCCCCAGCAGGGACAGGAACCCTGGCAGGCTCTGTGGGGCTCTGGAAGCTCTGCCAGGAGCGTTCCAGCCCAGCCTGTGCTCTGGGCATGTCAGCAGTGCCACAGCTCCCTGGTTTTGTCACCTGAATCTGAAGCTGCTGCAGTGCCACAGGGGCCAGATTGGAAATGTGGAACATCTGTGCCAAGAAATGGATTTGCTGAGAAGTGGAGAGGGCAGAAACCTGGGATTGTGTTTAAAGTCTTATCAACTGGAGCTGCTTAATTCGATTTTTAAAAGTGTTTAAAGCACAGGTCGCTTCCTGGGGCGTTCAGGTTTTTTGTGTGGGGGGTTTTTTGGGATATGAATGCCTGAACTCCTCCAGCCAAGGTGCCTTAGAGCCCTGTGGAGATCAGTGGCAGAACGAATGTGCCTTGTTGTCATGCAAGAGGCATGAGATTAAGTCACTTTGTCACAGGACAAACACACTCGTGGTCAGGTGTGGTCCAGCCAGGAGCCAGAGCATCCCAGAGGGATTGGCTGGGTGGCTGTGCCTGCACAAACTCCAGGGTGGGTGCTGGGCTCTGTGCAATGCTGGACATGTCTGGATATTTATCCTGGACAGATGAAAGGGTCTGGGCCACGCTGAGGGCTCTGAGCACCGTCAGTGCCAGGCTCTGCCTGCTGCCTCCCAGAGCTCCTCGCTGTGCCTGGGGGGAGCAGCCCCTGGCAGGGAGCTGGGTGGTCCCTGCGGGCTGGGGGACAGGCAGGGACAGCAGCCAGGCCCTGCGGGGACCCTGCTGGCTCTGCAGCTGCAGCTCACAGCAGGCAGGGCAGCCAGGTGAGCTCCTCCTGGGACACTGCTGTGTGCCAGGGCAGGGCTGGGATCACAGCTGGGATGATCACTGTGCCAGGGCAGGGCTGGGATCACAGCTGGGATGATCACTGTGCCAGGGCAGGGCTGGGATCACAGCTGGGAAAAACACTGTGCCAGGGCAGGGCTGGGATCACAGCTGGGATGATCACTGTGCCAGGGCAGAGCTGGGATCACAGCTGGGAAAAACACTGTGCCAGGGCAGGGCTGGGATCACAGCTGGGATGATCACTGTGCCAGGGCAGAGCTGGGATCACAGCTGGGAAAAACACTGTGCCAGGGCAGGGCTGGGATCACAGCTGGGATGATCACTGTGCCAGGGCAGGGCTGGGATCACAGCTGGGATCACTGTGCCAGGGCAGAGCTGGGATCACAGCTGGGAAAAACACTGTGCCAGGGCAGGGCTGGGATCACAGCTGGGATGATCACTGTGTCAGGGCAGGGCTGGGATCACAGCTGGGAACACAACCAGGGCAGGGCTGGGATCACAGCTGGGAAAAACACTGTGCCAGGGCAGGGCTGGGATCACAGCTGGGAAAAACACTGTGCCAGGGCAGAGCTGGGATCCCAGCTAGAAAAAACACTGTCCAGGGCAGGGCTGGGATCACAGCTGGGAGCAACACTGTGCCAGGGCAGGGCTGGGATCCCAGCTGGGAAAAACACTGTGCCAGGGCAGAGCTGGGATCACAGCTGGGATGATCACTGTGCCAGGGCAGGGCTGGGATCACAGCTGGGATGATCACTGTGCCAGGGCAGGGCTGGGATCACAGCTGGGAAAAACACTGTCCAGGGCAGGGCTGGGATCACAGCTGGGAAAAACACTGTGCCAGGGCAGGGCTGGGATCACAGCTGGGATGATCACTGTGCCAGGGCAGGGCTGGGATCACAGCTGGGATGATCACTGTGCCAGGGCAGGGCTGGGATCACAGCTGGGAACACAACCAGGGCAGGGCTGGGATCACAGCTGGGAAAAACACTGTGCCAGGGCAGGGCTGGGATCACAGCTGGGATGATCACTGTGCCAGGGCAGGGCTGGGATCACAGCTGGGAAAAACACTGTCCAGGGCAGGGCTGGGATCACAGCTGGGAAAAACACTGTCCAGGGCAGGGCTGGGATCACAGCTGGGAAAAACACTGTCCAGGGCAGGGCTGGGATCCCAGCTGGGATGATCACTGTGCCAGGGCAGGGCTGGGATCACAGCTGGGAAAAACACTGTGCCAGGGCAGGGCTGGGATCACAGCTGGGATGATCACTGTGCCAGGGCAGGGCTGGGATCACAGCTGGGAAAAACACTGTCCAGGGCAGGGCTGGGATCACAGCTGGGAAAAACACTGTCCAGGGCAGGGCTGGGATCACAGCTGGGAGCAACACTGTGCCAGGGCAGGGCTGGGATCACAGCTGGGAAAAACACTGTGCCAGGGCAGGGCTGGGATCCCAGCTGGGATCAGTGTGCCAGGGCAGGGCTGGGATCACAGCTGGGATCACAACCAGGGCAGGGCTGGGATCACAGCTGGGATGATCACAACCAGGGCAGGGCTGGGATCCCAGCTGGGAATACAACCAGGGCAGGGCTGGGATCACAGCTGGGATGATCACTGTGCCAGGGCAGGGCTGGGATCACAGCTGGGATGATCACTGTGCCAGGGCAGGGCTGGGATCACAGCTGGGAAAAACACTGTGCCAGGGCAGGGCTGGGATCACAGCTGGGAAAACACTGTGCCAGGGCAGGGTGGGATCACGCTGGGATGATCACAACCAGGGCAGGGCTGGGATCCCAGCTGGGAGCTCTGTGCCAGCCCTGCTGTGCCTCTGTCCCAGTGCAGAGCTGAGATCCCAGCGTCCCTGAAGAGGGAACACTGAGCAGATTGGGCTCATTTAGTCCAGAATTGTGCTTTCCAACACTTTGGGGTCTGTAGGTTCCAGCATTCCGCCTCTGTTTCTCTCTGTAGGTGCTTGTGGCATTTCTAGAGAACTGAAAAAGTCTCGTGTCTGTTCTCTTTCCCTTTCCTGCCTTTCACAGATTCCCAGAGGCTTTTTGAGCTGCAGGTTGAAAATCCCCTGTCTGGGCAGATGAACCTTTCTCTGAGGCCACGTAGGGAGGAGAAAATGCCTTGGTCTGAAGGAATAACAGGATGGATCTGACAGGGGGGAAAGGCAGAGCTGGGATGCTTTTGTCCAGGTTTTTCCTAATCTGAAATACCAAAGTGTCATTTGGAAGGCAAGCTGGGAATGGCATGGCATGGCAGAGCAGGGTGATGATGTCAGAAGACGCCTGGAATTTCCAAACTCCCTTTTCCTGTGCAGGTGTTTGTGGTTTCCATGTTTTTGTAGAATCCCAGACACGTGTAGGAATTTTTGTAATTGTCCAGGAGCATGTTTTTGATTGGGAAAGGGAGAGCACAGGTGGGGATGACTTTTGCATCTTCTCCCTGCTTGGGAAGGCCTGAGAGTGGGATTGCTGGGCTGGAGGTGTGGGAGCTCTGCAGTGACAGTTTCAGAGCACTGAGAGGGACAAAGTGGTGGCAGGGGGGACTGAGAACTCCTGGGCTGGCAGGGAAGGGCTGCGTGTGCCCAGCGAGCTGCACTGTTTGGAGATTTGTGCAAATCTGGGCATCCTCACTGAGCTGAGCTGGGGCTTTGGATCCTTCCTGGGCTTGGCAGTGCTGAATTCAGCTCAGATGCACTTTCTGTGCCCTTGCCTTGCCCAGCTCCTGGCTCCCCGTGCTCACAGGGACGCGGGCTGGGGCTGTCTGAGATGGAAATCATCCCCTGCTGACGCTCTTGGATCCAGGCTTTTGATGAAGTTATAGCTAATGGAATGACTCTGCATTATTTATGACCCAGCAGGCTTCGACAGGAGGCTGGAGGTTAAGCTCCAGCCCGGGGAAGGTGACTCCTGAGGGCAGCAAGGCTGGGATTGATCAAGTGTGGAGGCGCTCGCCCTGTTTGCTCCATGAATTGGGCGAGCAGAGAGGGAGAGCTGGGCTGGGAGTAAACTACTCCCTGTTTGTAATGGCCTGCTAAAGCACCACGTAAGGAGGCGTTTTAGTGTTTGATAAATGATTCCAGCACTAAACATTGGGCAGAGGAACCGAATTCCTGTTGAGAAGGCAGTGCAAGCAATGAGGAGTTGGGGTGCTGCTGGAAAGTGAGCAAACCTGGGAGCTGCTGCTGGACAGGCAGGGTCTGCCCCTGGTTCTTCTGGGCTTGGATGTGGATTTCAGTTTTACTTTTGGTGGGATGGGCTGTAGAACAGCACGGAATAACAGCGTTTGTGAGTGAGTAACAGTAACTACAGCAAATGGCAAAGCCCCAAACTGCTGCATTAGGGAGGAGGCAGCCGTGGATCCTCCATAAATGATGCTGCTGAGAGCAAGGCACTGTGCATGATTTGATATTTGTTCCCACTGAATTGTGCAGTGACCATGCATCAGCGTTTGCTAAATTAGATTTTGTTTCTGCTGAGGAACAAAGTGCAGCGACTTGTATTTCAGGAAGCACTTCAGAGATAAATTCAGTCTCACTCTCTCTCAAGCATTGCTTCCTTGGATAATAGCATGGTGTCAAACCAACAGCTGCAATTCCTCCTTGGTACACACCACCCTGGATCTGGCCTGAGATTTAAGTTTAAGGAATTGCAAGTAGGTGGAAGATGATTTTTTCCTACTCATTTCCTTCGCACTTGTCACGTCAGAATGCCTTTGTTTGCTGTTGTCGTTTATCTCCTGACAAAGGGGGGAGGTTTGTAGTGACACAGTTTGGATGTTCACGTTTATCTCCGTCTGGAGCTGCTGGAATTCCCCATCAGGCAGGGGCTGGGAGGGAGCAGCAGCCAGGGCAGCTCATGGCTCATTTGAAGGGAATAACAAAATCCTGTTGCTGTCAGCGTTCTCCTGTGGTTGGCTCTCCTGTTTTTCATGCACATCCCCTGTGCTTTGGTCACTGTGCAGGGAGTGCCTCCACTCTGGGACACTGATGCCGTTGGGAAGCAGGGGATGTGCCTGGGGGGAGCCCAGCCAGCCTTGCTGCTTCAGGGCCCCTCTAAATCTGCAGTGACTGGCACCAGACTGGTCCTGCCTCGTGTGTCGAGATGATTTTGGATTTACAGTGGAACTGAACCTCCCACGGGCCTCTCTCTCCACTCCTGGAGCTTGTCTTGTCAAAAGAACTCTGGTTTGGAGCACGAGGATGTCGCTCCTGCTCCTGCCACCCTTCCTTTCTCTTCATGGCAGCCCCACAGTGAAGCCCGGGGGGTTTGGAACTCTCCTCTGCTCAGCTGATATTTATTTTTCACTGCAGTGTCTGGTCACGTTAGGTTTTGTACCGTGTGGATTAAGCTGTGTGTTACAAAGTGCCGTGGGCAGCCCGTGGTTCAGGGCTGCAGTTCTTCTGTGAGAGCACTGCTGAGTAAATATTCCCTCATTTCCCTCGTGAGGAGCCCAGGGTGAAGCCAATTAGTCTGGGGATCATTCAAAGAGTGCCTGTTGCACAAAAGAGCTGTTGGAAGTGGAGACTTGATTCAGTTGGTTAAACCAATGTGTGAAAAAAAAAAAATTTGAAAAAATGGAGTGCCATCGGTGAATTATCATCGGCGGTGTCCCAGATAAAGATGTTCTCCAAAGTGCTGTGGGTTTCCTTAAAGGATTTGATGATTTTGGAGGTCTTTTCCAGCCTAAATGACCCTGTGATTCCTTGGGTTGTGGATTTTCCTTGCCCTCTGAGCAGTGAGTGCTGCACCTCCCTCCTCCATTTGGGCTCCACTGATTTGGGGCAGTCCACTGATAAAAACCATCTGCTCAGTGCCAGAAAGCTGCACAGGACTGGGAATGTTCCTGTGGTCACAGAGGAGAAAAGTGAGGCCCAGTTTGGTTTAGGAACCAAAGAGCCACGAGCTCATTGCTCCAATTCAGATTCCCCAGCCACGGCAACACTCAATAAGCAGCAGGGGGATATCGAGCTGTCCCTCCTGCTCGCTTTGAGTTTAAAGAAATAAAGTTCAGAAGTTCATCAGAACAATTCAAGGCAAATGGGATTCATTTCAGGGATCCACTCCCAGATCTGAGAGCAGCCTGGGCTCAGCTCTGCCCTCCCTCCCAAAGCCCATCCGGGATGAGCCCAGGGGGTCCCACCCTCTGGAATGCGAGCCCAGGGATGGGGATGAGGGGCTGGAAGAGCCACGGGAACACCCCTGAGCTGAGCTGAACAGCAAAGCTGGGGGGAGAGGATGATGCAGCATTCTCATCTCTGGATGAGGAGTCGAAGGTGCCTCCTGTCAGACTTCGGGTTGGGGAGAATGTGCCAGAAATCTGGGGAGAATTGTCCTCTGCCAACCCCCAATCCAGCGGCGCTGCCCTTTCATATCTTTCTACTTATTTGTGCTCCTGGGCCAAAGGGATAAAGGGAATTGTTTCTGCAATCTTCACAGGAGAAATTTTGAATTTCAGATAAGGTTTTGTCAGTCAAGCTTGAGCTGAACCAACTCAGACCTGGAAGCAAATGATAGAACACATAAATTCCCTCAGCTTCCCGGATTTCTTTCCGTGCCTGATGACTTTTTCCAGCAATGTCCAATATAAATGAAGTTCCCTGCTATTACAGCTATTACAGAATATATTACTGCCCAGTTTGGCAGCTTTTGCAAAGCTGTTCTTTGTTTGCAATAAGCAATTTTCTTTTATCTGTGCCCAAAGCACCTCTGGGTCAACATCGTGAACATGCAAATATTTCAGCAAATTGATTGGGTACATCATAAAGCTCTGTCTTATTTTTCTATTATTTATTTGTTCTTTCAGACAGATTTATGTCAATTTGTGGCACAGGCACTGGTTGTGGAAAGATGGGCTGAGTTTGTGGATTTTGGATCTTCCCTGTGACCTTGGAAATGTTTGGTCTCTGACCTTGAATTTATTTCCTGAGCTTCGTGCAGCCTCAGTAGCTTTTGTACCATCAGGAAATGGAGAGACACAGCCTCTTTAATTTCCCATTTGCCTTGAATTGTTCTGATGAACTTCTGATTAAAATAAAAATGAGCAGGAGGGACAGTTCAATATCCCCCCGCTGCCTATCGAGCGTGGCCGTGGTTGGAGAAAGGATTCGATTGAATTGGAGAGCTGAGCTCATGGATCTCTGGTTCTTAAACCAAACTGGACTTCATTTTTCTCCTTTGTGATCACAGGAACATTCCCAGTCCTGTGCAGCTTTCTGGCACTGAGCAAAAGGTTTCTTTCCCAGTGGACTGCTGTAGTCTGTTTTTCAGGCCTGAAATTTCTGGATTTCTGATGTTTGGGTTTGCTGAAACTTGTTCCCAGAGAAGGAACATAAACGCCAGGATTGTTTTTATGTCGTGAATTCTTTCTCTGCCACAAATAAGTGGAGGAGGGAGGTGCATCCCTCCCTCCTGTAGTGACAAAAAGCCCTGAGAGAGGCAGCTGCCAGGTGCTACAGAAATGCAAAATACTCCAGTCAAGGAATCCTGTGCCTCCCTCCCTTTAATCCCTGGTGGATTGTGGGGCTGTCCTGCCTCTCATTGATCCAGGAAACGTGCTACAAGAAGATTCCCTGGGTAGTAAATAGGCTGGGCCGTTTTAGATTCATAAAACTCCAGCTTGCAGGGAGAAGTTCCAGGAGCGTTTTTTGCACCCAAAGTAGGTCAATCTAATTATAATTGGCTTTAATGAGCACCACTCTGCAGCTCTGTACCTGTAGCTGCTTGGCACTCAGAAGTGCAAATGCCTTTGCTGCCTTTGAGAAAAAAAAGAAAAAAAAAAAAAAAAAAAAAAAAAAGGCAAGGAGAAATCAAAGAAGTAATTTCTACTCTAATGCATTTCAACTTGAAAGCCTCTGTTGGCCCCATCAGCAGGGTAAACAATCCAGCAGGGGTGGGAAAAGCTGGAGCAGAGGCAGGGGTCAGCAGCTCAGAGGATAAAGGTGAAATTCAGCTTTTGGGCCTTGATTGACCCTTCCAGCTGCATGGAACGTGGCTTTGTGGGCAGGAATTCTTCCACTAAAGCAGGGAGGGTTGGAGCAGTTTGGGGTGAATTCTTTGTGCCTCCAAAGACAGCCAGGTACAGTAGCAGCGAAGGGAGAGGAAAGCACTGAAGGGAATTAGTCATTTAGGCAGTTCCCAAAACACATTCCTGTGCCTGTGTGTGCAGAGAGAAGAAAATCTCATTTATCCTGTAAGTGCACATCGTGGTGGGTCTTTATCTTTGGCACGTGGTGTTCCCAGGTACTGCCTGGGGCAGGGGAATGGGTTTGAGGGAGCTCTTAGGTGTTTCACTGGTTTTGTAATCAGAAGATGCAGCTTTGCAGCAGCTCCTCAGAGCCACTGATTGAGGATGCTCTGTGTGTTGAGGCAGAAGGAGGAGCACAAACCTTCCAGAACTGGCTGAGAGGAACCAGGGGCTGGCCAGCGATTCCTTCCCTGAGTCCCTCTCAGGTCCAGCAGGGGTGTGAGTGCTGCTGTCTGTTGTTCCAGGACTGTTAAGTGGTCAGGGTTGGGAGGCACCTGGCAGGGTGGTTGGTTTGGTGGAGCCCTGCACTGTGTCCTGCTCGTTTTGCAGGCAGGGCAGGTTTATCCCTGAGCTTTGGCTTTGCCAGGCTGCTCGTGGTGGCTCAGCCCCTCGCTGTGTGTGAGTCCCTGCTGCTTCCTCAGGGATGGGGCACTGCCTGCACAGCCAGCTGCTCTGCCTCTGCCCAGGTGGAGGGAGGGAGGAGGCAGCTCTGGAATTGTGCAAGGGATTGAGGGAGAAGGAGACAGCTCTGGAATTGTGCAAGGAATTGAGGGAGAAGGAGACAGCTCTGGAATTGTGCAAGGAATTGAGGGAGAAGGAGACAGCTCTGGCACAGTGCAAGGAATTGAGGGAGAAGGAGACAGCTCTGGAATTGTGCAAGGAATTGAGGGAGAAGGAGACAGCTCTGGCACTGTGCAAGGAATTGAGGGAAAGGAGACAGCTCTGGAATTGTGCAAGGGATTGAGGGAGAAGGAGACAGCTCTGGCACTGTGCAAGGAATTGAGGGAGAAGGAGACAGCTCTGGAATTGTGCAAGGAATTGAGGGAGAAGGAGACAGCTCTGGAATTGTGCAAGGACTTGAGGGAGAAGGAGACAGCTCTGGAATTGTGCAAGGACTTGAGGGAGAAGGAGACAGCTCTGGCACTGTGCAAGGACTTGAGGGAGAAGGAGACAATCAGCTCTGGAATTGTCTCTGAAACTGAGGGAGAAGGAGACAGTCAGCTCTGGCACTGTCCCTGGAATTCAGGAAGAAGGGGACAGTTAGCTCTGGCACTGTGCAAGGAATTGAGGGAGAAGGAGAGAGCTCTGGAATTGTGCAAGGAATTGAGGGAGAAGGGGACAGCCAGCTCTGGAATTGGGGGAGAAGGGGACAGCCAGCTCTGGAATTGAGGGAGAAGGGGACAGCCAGCTCTGGAATTGAGGGAGAAGGGGACAGCCAGCTCTGGAATTGAGGGGAAGGGGACAGCCAGCTCTGGAATTGTCTCTAGAATTGAGGGGGAAGGGGACAGCCAGCTCTGGAATTGTCTCTGGAATTGAGGGGAAGGGGACAGCCAGCTCTGGAATTGTCTCTGGAATTGAGGGGAAGGGGACAGCCAGCTCTGGAATTGTCTCTGGAATTGAGGGGAAGGGGACAGCCAGCTCTGGCACTGGCCCTGTGCTGTGCTGTGCCCCAGCAGGGCTGGCTCCTGGCAGGTGCAATCCCAAGTGCTCACAGTGTGATGGGAGCACGCTGGGTTTTGTGGTGGGCTGGGGAGGGGTGGCTGAGGCAGGAGCTGTCCCCAGGGCCAGGCAGCAGCTGTGAATCCAGCTGTGCTCACAGCTGCAGAGCCCAGGATGTGTCTGGGGGTTTGGGCTCCACATCCCTGCAGGGAAGGAGGCCAAAGCTTCATCCTCAGCTTTCACTTTTCTCTGTTTGCTGGGCCAAAGGAGTGTGGTGGGGATGGTGAGGACATTCCATCTTTCGGGATGGTGAGGACACTCCATCTGTCGGGATGGTGAGGACATTCCACGTTCACCTGACCCCTGTGACTTTGTGCTTTTGTCTTTTCTCTCGCCAGCCCAGAACTGCAGTCACACATTGCAGGGCCCAAACGGGACAATACAGAGCCCAGGCTTTCCCTATGGATACCCCAATTATGCAAACTGCACGTGGACAATCACTGCTGAGGAGCAGAACAGGATACAGCTTGTTTTCCAGTCCTTTGCATTAGAGGAAGATTTTGATGTATTATCCATCTACGATGGGCTGCCTCAGCAGGGGAATCTGAGAACAAGGTACAGTGCTCATTACAGTGATGTTTATAAACATGTTCCCCTCCTGCCACTGGGATTAAATCTGGCCTTGGATGTTCATGCTGCAATAAACTGGGAGTGTTTCTCCATGAGCAATTCTTACAGTTGTTTTGATTTCTTATCTCTGATAAGGTTTGAAATGTTTCTCTGAACGCCTGACAGTAATGATTTATCAAGGCTCATCCCAGACATCCAGAGGAGTTAATTAGGAAATGGAGCAGGAGGGGAGCAGAGTTAATGTGCAGAGAGCTTCTCTCAGTCCAAATGAAGGGGGAGGATGGGGTTCAGTGATAGCTCTGCCAAAGGCTTTGTGGGTTTTCCCCTAAAATCTGGGCTATTCCTCAACTCCCAGCCCACCCAGCAGCCGGCCAGGGCTGCCTTCCCCCACATCCACTGGCTCTCAGAAGTGTTCAGGAATCTGCTTGAGTAGGAAAGCTCCCCGTGGGCTTCTCAGATGATGCTTCCAGCGTTACAAAAACTTTTGTGGGAGGCTGATTTTGCAGTGCTGCTGTGGCAGCAGCTGAGGTGTCAGCTGTGGAGCAGGGGTGAGCTCAGCCCTGCAGAGGGACTCAGCTGGGTGACTGAGGACACGGCTGCAGGTGCTGGTGGCAGCTCCAGCCTGGCAGGGATGCCTCCAAAATCTCCCAGGACAGGGGCAGCAGCCAGGCTCTGAATCCCTGGCAAGAATGCTGAAGGCTTGGGAGTCGATTTTCCTTCAACCCACTCAAGTTCAGCACAAATCCAGTGACCTCAGTGTCTTGTCTAACCCGAGTGGAACATCTGAGCTGCACCCTGGTGGAAATCAGCTCTTTATGTAGATTATTTCAGTTATGCAAATAAATCATCTCCTCATTTGGCAACTGTGCTTGAGAATCACTTTAATTATGGGACCTCAGCGTTTAATCAGGAGGTTCAGTGCTTTGCTGTGGGGATAATGGAAAGGTGGAAAATTGGGGGGTAAAATCCAGCTCGGGAAACTTTGTGTGGTGAGAAGTTTTTGCTGCTCTGAGATAATCACAAGAATGTTCTGGTTGTAGATAAAAGCAGCAGAAAGGAACCTCCCAGGTCTGAGCTGGGCATGTGTGGCCCTGCCCTGGGGGAAGGTGAGGAGGCAGAAAAGTTTCCCCCTCTGCATCCCTGGTGAAATGCAGGTGCAGCTGGGGCAGGTGGATGAGAGCTGGGGGAATGGAACAGCAAAAGCTTGGTGGGATTGCTCCATCTGTGCTGAGGAGGTCAGGAAAGGGAGAGTGTCTAGGGCAGGGAAGTGAAATAAAGGGGGAAATAAAGAAGAGGATTTCCAGAGGTCTGAAAGCACTTAGAGAGGGCTTAGCAAAGGAAAAGATGAATTCCTGCATGGTGGACATTGGCTTTCTTCCTTGGACAGTTCTGGGTCGGTAATTTCTAAACCTGGAGTTGGCTCCTTTGGGCTGTTTCAGGTCTTATCTCTTTGCTCACCAATTTTAGTGTTTGGGCAGAGCTCTGATGCACAGGGTGGGATTGTTGGGGTGTCCCCTGACCCTTGTGGGTCCCTTCCACCTCAGGAGATCCCAGGTATTATTTTTGGTACCTCGATCTCACCTCATTAAACTCTTAAATGTTGCCTAACACTGGGTTGCTTTTTTTTCCTCCCTCTTTCTCCCTTTTTTCTCTTTCTCATGGCCATCAATTTTGCTTTTTTTTCCCTGCCTGTTTTCCAAATGTTCTCGATTCATCACCGAGGTGCAGCCCTGAAGATGGATGGCCACGTGTCACTCATCAGAGCTCACCCAAAATGAGCTGTGAGCAAGGGGAAAAGAAGGGACAACTGGATTTCTTTGCTTCTTCCCCTCTCCAACTTGTATTTTTGAGCCTCCCCGATGCGTTTCAGCTCCCTCCCAACCCAGGACCATTGCAGGATTTCCTGGGAAGGGGTTAATGTTGTGTTCATGGTGTGCTGGCAGACACCCTCTTGTCTTGCAATTTAATGTGGTGTGAAGGTTCCCTAATAGAATAAGAGCAGCCCTAATCCAATGAGGCATTTGCTAATAAACAGCTTTACTGGATATTAGGGAATTTGCGTTGCGTGTTTGTGATGAGGACGTGAATATTAAGTGGGTTTCAGTGCCTTAATTTAGACATCCAGGGCTGTTGTCATCTCTCAGTGCCATGACTTTGCTTTGTTTGCTAAAAATCAGAGCTCGTTTCCAAGTCTTTGCTATTTCAGCTCCTCTCGAATAATCGGGATTTTAGAATCCTGGCATGGGTTGGGTTGGAAGGGAACTTTAATTCCATCTCATTCCATGCTCTGCCACGGGCAGGGACACCTCCCACTATCCCAGGTTGCTCCAACCTGGCCTTGGACACTTCAGGGATGGAGCAGCCACAGCTTCTCTGTGCCAGGACCTCCCAACCCTCACAAGGAAGGATTTTTTTTTCCATTATATAACCTAAACTTCCCTTTTTTTTTCAGTTGGAACCCACTCCTCCTCGTCCTCTAGAATTTTCCCAGCTCCTGGCTTCCAGCAGGAATTGCTGTGGGGGGATTTTCTGTGAAACCTGACAGCTGTGGTGGCTGCAGAGTTTTCTCTTCCTTCATCAGGGGCATCTGGATTTGGTTCCTGTCCAGGACTTCCCCTCCTCCTGAGCTCCTCACACCAGACCAGACTGTCCCAAATGCTCTTCCTCCAAGTTCCCAGCTGCCGTGGGATCAGGCAGTCCTGTGGAGCCCTGCAGTTATTCCAGAACATTCTTTTCCCAGTCCCCATTGTGCCTGGTGATTGTGTCATTGTTCCGAGGTCGCTCCAATCAGGTTCCTTTCCTGATTGCCTTCCCACTGTGCAGGGCTCAGAAACTCAGCACAGACCTGACTACAATTTGAATTCTTGGGGTTATTTATGGCTCTGAGACCGCTGTGGGCTTTGGGAGACTCTCTGCACCTCTTTGTGCCAGACTCTTGTTCCATGACATCCCCAGAGTGGGGAACGACAGAGCCACGTGGCTTCCCCAGCTTTTTCATCTGCTGATGATTTGCAGGACCCTTTTAATGTGAGAATCTTAAATCACTTGCAAATTCCTTGATTTGAAGCTTTGGGCTTGTTCTCTGATCCAGAGAAAACACATTTACAGTCTCCCTGTGAGTCGGTCGTTGTAGCTCCCTAATTCTGTTTTCCCAGTGAGACCCAGTGAATTTACACTCTAAATGGAAGTGGTCAACTTAGAAAATCAGATTTATTTGTTTTTTTCCTTCCAGACATGTTCAAAACTACATTGGGAAGCCCAGGGGACAGCACATGGGATGTTCCTACCAGCAGGGATGTGCTGAGCAATGCTGGGGTTTCTCGGGCTCTCCCAACCCTTGGGCTTCCCTTCCCTCCTCTTGTGGGCAGGGAATTGTGTCATGCTCCGCTCTCTTCCCTGTTCAAACAAAACCTTTCACTGGTGCTGAGTTTATTTGCCTGAGAGGACGTTTGTTTGAGGCTGTGCATCCGGAGAAAAGCAACTCCCAGAGCCCGGGCTGCCTTCCTGCAGGTGTTTATTGACACAGCTGGGAGGACCCTGCTCCGAGGAGGGGTTTGCAGGGAATGAGGAGGGTTTTTGCATGGAATTAGAAGAGTTTTTGCAGGGAACGAGGAGAGTTTTTGCAGAGAACGAGGAGAGTTTTTGCATGGAATGAGGAGGGTTTTTGCAGGGAATGAGAAGAGTTTGCACAGAACGGGGAGGGTTTGCAGGGATGAGAAGATTTGCAGGAATGAGGAGGGTTTTTGCAGGGTTCCTGTGCTGCAGAGTGTGCAGGGTCTGGGGGAGTGTTTGCATTTGCAGGGGTTCTGTGCAGTTTGCAGAGGTTCTGTGCAGTCTGGTTTTGCAGGGGTTCTGTGCAGTTTGCAGTGGGTTCTGTGCAGTTTGCAGTGGTTCTGTGCAGTTCTGTTTTGCAGTGGGTTCTGTGCAGTTTTGCAGTGGGTTCTGTGCAGTTTGCAGAGGGTTCTGTGCAGTTTCAGTGGGTTCTGTGCAGTGGGTTCTGTGCATTTGCAGTGGGTTCTGTGCAGTTCTGTCTTGCAGAGGTTTCTGTGCAGTTCTTTTGCTTTGTCAGTTGGATGGTTCTGTGCAGTTCTGTTTTGACTGTTAGGGTTCTGTGCAGTTCTGTTTGCAGTGGGTTCTGTGCAGTTCTGTTTGCAGTGGGTTCTGTGCAGTTTATCAGTGGGTTCTGTGCAGTTTGCATGGGTTCTGTGCAGTTCTGTCTTTGCAGATGGGTTCTGTGCAGTTTGCAGTGGGTTCTGTGCAGTTCTGTTTGCCGTGGGTTTCGGTTGCAGTTCTGTTTTTGCAGAGGTTTCTGTGCAGTTCTGTCTTTTGCAGAGGGTTCTGTTGCAGTTCTGTCTTTGCAGTGGGTTCTGTGCAGTTTGCAGTGGGTTCTGTGCAGTTCTGTCTTTGCACTGGGTTCTGCCCTTGCAGCTCAAGGCGATTCCAGATCCTCCTCCTCCTTCCCTGACAAGCAGCTGAAGAGTGAGCAGAAGGATTGCCATCAATCTCCTGTGTGAGCAGTTCAAAAGCACATCTTGGGCCCTGTTTAATTGACTGAAAGTTTAAGGATTTTGTCTGAATTCCGGAGCGATGTGATCCTTGTGATAAGAGCAGAGTTATCTCTGGGCTGACCTAATTACAGCTGCACCAGGAATTACCTGCACCTCGCATGTTTCTCTTGATAACCTTTTAATTACTCTTTGAAAAAGCAGCCTGGGTGACTTGTACTTAATTACCAGTCAAGAGCACAAAGCTTTTGATCTTAAAAGCAGCAAAAGGGAGGAGGAGAAGAAGGGACAAAGGGAACTGGGGAGGAGAAAGTTCCCCCAGTGTTGCTGTGGCTTGCAGAGATGCAAATTTGGGGTGAAACGACATCCTGGGGTTTAGTCCTGCTAAAGAAATTCCTGACAGAACAGCGTTTGTCAGCTGGGAATGCACAGAGCTTGTGGTAGGAGTTTGTGTTGAGTCACCTCTGGTCCAGTGACATATTCCTTTGTCACTGCCTCGTGTCTCCAAGGTGACTACAGTTCTTTTTGCTAAGGAAGGATAAATAAAGCTGAGGGCCAGCTAAATCCTTTGTCACCTTTAGTAAACACCCGAGCCCTACCTCCCTCTCCCCTCAGCAGAATCTTTTTGTCGCTTCCCATTAACTCCATGGGAAAAGAAACACACAAAAACCCCACTTAAATTTATGTTCTCTGCTTTATTTGCTTTTTCTCTCTCTGGGAAGAGCCGTGTTTGAGCTGCTCCAGCAGCTCCAGGACCCTTCAGCAGCAGCTCTGTTTTGTTCTGAGGAAGTGCTGAGTGTTTAAACCGTGTCTGCAGGATAATTGATGAAACTGGAGCTGAAAGTCTGGGAGAGGTAATGGAGTTAATGCAACTGCAGCAGGGCTCTGCAATTTCGATTCACTTTTTCCATATTTATTAGCAGAGGGTGCATCAGGAGGAGTGATAAAAGCTGATTCAATCAGAGTGGGAGCTTTTTCCCTGGCACCGTGTGGAATGTTGTAGGCTTAGGAGGAGGCTTGGCAGGGATATTTTGGCAGCCTCTTCAGGGGTGGGGATGGAGCAGTTTTGTCCTGGTTTAGGGGTTCAAGGACCTGCTCCCACCTCTGCTCTCCCAGGTGTGGGGTGAGGCACACAGGCAGGACCTCTGAAGGTGTTGCTGTTACTCAAATAATATTTTCTTTGCCAAATTGTTTTTGTTTGTTTTTTTTTTTTCCCTCCAAACCTCACCCCTGGAAGTGTCCAAGGGCAGCTCGGAGCAGCCTGGGCTGGTGGAAGTTGTCCCTGCCCGTGGCAGGGGTGGAATGGATGAGATTTAAGGTCCTGGGATGTTGTGAGCCTTGCTTTAAATTGAGGTGTGTGAAGTGGATTAAGTGTAGAAAGATTTTCTGTAATTGGGCAGCATCTAGTGGATTTTAATTAAGGCTCTGCCTGGAAGAGCTTTTGATGGCTCTGTGAGCCCTGGCTGCTGTGGTGGGTGAGGCAGGGGTCTTTAGGGTGAGTTTAGGTAGTGCTGGAAATTCTGGGGAGGGTCACAGTGTCCTTCATCCTCCATTTCCACACTGATGGAATTGTTTAAAGCCTCAGCCTGCATGGCTGGGCTGTGCCCTGGCCTGGCTGAGGCAGCAGCAGCAGCTCCTGGGGCTCTGCTGTGACCCCCGACAGCAAAATGCACAAAACCTCCCCCCAGCCCCTGCTGCTGGGGCTCAGCTGCTCGGGGGCAGCCCAGGGCTCCCAGGGGCTGGCATTCCATCCCAGGAGCTGGGATTCCATCCTAGGAACTGGGATTCCATCCCAGGAGCTGTAATTCCACCCCAGGAGCTGTGATTCCATCCTAGGAGCTGGGATTCCTCCCCAAGGAGCTAGGAGCTCTGATTCCTCCCCAGGGGCTGGGATTCCTCCCCAGGGGCTGGGATTCCATCCCAGGAGCTGTGATTCCATCCCAAGGGCTGTGATTCCTCCCCAGGAGCTGGGATTCCTCCCCAAGGAGCTAGGAGCTCGGATTCCTCCCCAGGGGCTGGGATTCCTCCCCAGGAGCTGGGATTCCATTCCAAGGGCTGAGATTCCTCCCAGGAGCTGAGATTCCTCCCCAGGAGCTGGGATTCCATCCCAAGGGCTGTGATTCCTCCCCAGGAGCTGGAATTCCTCCCTGGGAGCTGGGTTCCATCCAAGGAGCTCTGATTCCATCCCAGGAGCTGTAATTCCATCCCAGGAGCTGGGATTCCTCCCCAAGGAGCTGGGTTCCATCCCAGGAGCTCTGATTCCATCCCAGAGGCTGTGATTCCTCCCCAGGGGCTGTGATTCCTCCCCAGGGGCTGGGATTCCTCCCCAGGAGCTGAGATTCCATCCCAAGAGCTGGGATTCCTCCCCAAGGAGCTGGGTTCCTCCCCAGGGGCTGGGATTCCTCCCCAGGAGCTGGGTTCCATCCCAGGAGCTGTAATTCCATCCCAGGATCTCTGATTCCATCCCAGGAGCTGAGATTCCATCCCAGGGGCTCTGATTCCATCCAGGGGCTCTGATTCCATCCCAGGGGCTCTGATTCCTCCCAGGAGCTGGGTTTCCATCCCAGGAGCTGGGTTCCATCCCAGGGGCTCTGATTCCATCCCAGGAGCTCTGATTCCATCCCAGGGGCTGGGATTCCCTCCCCAGGAGCTGGGTTCCATCCCAGGGGCTGTGCTCCCCCCAGATCCCTGCTCCTTAGGGCTGAAGTTTCCCTGTTCTGTGTTGGTGTGGCAGCTTTTCATTTGATATTAAGGGTCACTAGGATATTTTCACACAACAATCCTATTCCAGCTGGGGACAATCTCTCTAAACTTCAGTCCCAAAGCACAAACAACGTGAAAAGAGCAGGTCAGGCAAGCAAGGAAGCAAAGGAGGATGAAACTTCATCATTTGGGGCTGTTAATTGGGCAGTTGGCTCCTGCATGCAAATGGACTAAAACATGTAAAAATGTAGAAAGTATTCACAGCATGAATACTGTTACAAAAAAAAAAAAAAAACCCTCTTGATGTTTATGCTCTTCTCCTGAGAAAAGAATTTCAGTAAACCAAACCATTAGGAAATGTAGCACTTTAGGAAATCAGAAACTTCAGGGCTTAGACTGCACTGGGGGTTCCCAACACCTCCAGGGTGGCAGCACTCGCTCCCTGCTCCCCCCTTGCCCTGTGTTTAGCAATAAACAAACCTTGTGTGATTTCCAGGGGGTTCCAAGAACTTCTTTTTCCCATTTCCTCAATTTCACGCCCTGGTGATTTTTATTTTTTTTAATTTTTTTTTTTTTTTTTAAGACGAAAGACAGAAATAACCCAAATCTGCCAAGTTCTGAATTGAAGCCACTGAGCCGTGCTTGGGTTGTTTCCAAACTTGTCTTTGTTTACTCGGGATGTCAGCTTGGATTTGCCAGGGGGGTGACTGAGATTTGATGAACTTTCCTGCAAATTTGTCTTTTTCCTCCTCTTGGCTTGTCATAAGGAGGCTGAGAATAGAGGTGCCAGAGTTGGATTTCATGGAATTGGGGAAGGGTTTGGGGTGGGAGGGGGATTAAAGCTCATCCAGCTCCACCCCCATGGGCAGGGACACCTTCCCCCATCCCAGCTCCTTGCCGTGCAGGTGAGGTCTCACCTGGGCAGGGCAGAGGGGGCAAAATCCCCTTGCAATCCCAGGAAATCTTGGCAAAACGAGCGTGGAAGGGACGTGAGCAAAAATAATAAATCACATCCAACTCCATGGTCTTCCCACTCCATTGCATTGCATGGAAAATCAAATTTATTGAAATTTGATGCTCGGTACCTGTCCCCATTGTGAGCCATGAAGGCCTCATATATCTGAGCTGGCTGTGCTGGCTCTGGGCTCTATAAATAACACTTTTCTAGTGGGAATTGACCCAAACCCCGCTTTAAACAAGTGGAGAAATCCATCCAGGCTGGGATTTATGAGCTCTGTCACTGTCCCCGAGCCCGTGCTGGATAATGAAGCTTTGTCAGTGTCAGAGGTAAGCACAGGGCTCTTGAGCTTTGATGGATTGGGCTTGGCTTGGGCAGGGGAGGGAAGTGCAGCTGATTCCTGGGACTCAGAGCTGTGCTAGATAAAATTCCTGGGGAAATTCTGGGTGTTTTTGGCGCTGCGAGAAGTTAAGGAACAGAGAAAAAAAAGGGATTTTTGCTTGTTGCTGTCGTGATAAGAATAACAGTAGTGAAAAATAAACAGTAGTGAGTGTCAGAACCGAGGGGTTGTGTTAGTTTGGAATCAATCCTCCAGCAGCAGGGGATAAAATGGGCCGGGTGGGGCTGGCTGGGGAAATGTGGGAAGATCCAAGGAGCCTCCCGTGCAGGAGTTTGTTCTGTGCCTGCTCCCAGCCAGAAGCAGCTGGCTTCTGAGCACGGATCCCTGCACCAGGCTGGGTTAATCCAACTGGGAGTTGTTCTTGTGTCACTGCAGGATCCTTTAAAGCTCGTTGAGAGTCGATTTTTGTTGGGTTTTTGTGGTTTTTTTGGTCCAGAGCATCATTTCAGCCTTGCAGGGCTCCAATTGAAAGGACAAGTATCTCAGTGGCACCAGCGAGCTGTGCCCGGCGGACAGAGCTGCCTTTTAAGTGTCTGCAGCATTTGGGAGCTGGGAGAGCTCTCAGATCATGCTCTGCTTGTTTTATTGATGATTAATGAGAGCGTTGGTGTTCGTGTGCTCCGCAAGAAAAAAGCTGACAGCGAGCTGTAATTGCGTTTTTCTCTAATAAGTACAGGGGGAAAGCTAACAGAGCCACCGAGGGGGGAAATTCCTGCCCTGGCCAAGCCTGAGGAAATGCCAGGAGAGCAAGCTGGCTCCTCAGGTGTGGCTTTTATCCACAGCCGCTGGAAAGAGGAGGAGAAGGGGTGGGATGTGAGAGAGGCTGGGGCAGCCTGGGGGACAGCCAGAGGGGAGGAGGAGGAGGATGGAGGAGGAAGAGCACAGCACAGGGCATCCCTGGCACACAGAGAGGGCACAAACACAGCCCTGCAAACTCCTAAAGGCTCCCTTGGGATCTGGATCTGCAGGAGATCTTAAACCTCCTCAGGATGAGAGATGAGTTCTAAAATGAGTATCTTTTCCTAGGAGTGAAAAGATATTTGCCTTCCCTGCCACCAACTGTGTCTTTACAGGAAATATTTCAGCCTCCTGTGCTGAGGTGTGAGGTGGGAGGGATCCCTGGGGGGAAATTCCCTCCCTGGCACTGGTTCTTGTGTTGGTGGTGTCCGTTGCATGGGGCAGCCCTCACACTCGAGTGTGAGCCCAGCCCTGGCTGTTCCCAGCTTTCCCTGACAGTTAAATTCCAAACGTGCACCCAGCTGCAGTCCTGAAGGTGCAGCAGCCGGGCTGCAACATTCCCGCGTCCTTCCTGACCCTGAGGAAGCTGGAAATGTTGATTCATCTCCCTTTTCTCGTGGCTGTTTCTCAGCTGGAGCACCCAGCCCTTTTCCTGGGGTTCCCTATTTCCCCAGCTGGACAAGGCACAGGAAACTGGATCCAGAGTCCCTCGGGAGTCCCTGGGCTCTGCTGTTGGTCCCAGCTGGTGAGGATGAGTTGAATCCTTCATGAATTCACCTTTCCAGCCCCTGGGAGCAGAGGCCTGCTCATTCCAGACTTCTCCAAAGGGTGGATTTCCCTCTGAGCCCCTGTTTTCCCAGCAGAAGCAGCTGTTCCACAGAAACAGTGACAGAACCACGGGATGGGGAAGCATAGAAGGGACCAGGAGGAGCTGCACCCGGGTGATCCTTGGAGATCCATTCCAGCTGGGAATGTTCTGTGATGCTGGGGTCACCTGGTGCCACCTCCCCAGGCACAGGGCACAGCAGAGTGTCCAGAGGGCTCTGGAACAGCCCAGGGAGGCTCCACAGCCTCTCTGGGCTCTGTGCCAGTGCCCACAGCTCAGTTCTGCCTCCTGTGCAGGGAATTGCTGGGCTCAGCCCCTGCCCGTGGCTCTGGGGCCAGGGAGCAGAGCCTGGGCACTGCCCCTCCTGCACACTGGGACAGACTGGGACCGACTGGGACTGACTGGGAGAGACTGGGAAGACTGGGACGACTGGACGACTGGGACCGACTGGGACTGACTGGGACTGACTGGGACTGACTGGGACAGACTGGGACTGACTGGGACTGACTGGACCAACTGGGACGACTGGGACGACTGGGACCGACTGGGACCGACTGGGACTGACTGGGACTGACTGGGACAGACTGGGACTGACTGGGACCACTGGGACGACTGGGACAGATTGGGACTGACTGGACGACTGGACGACTGGGACGACTGGACGACTGGGACAGACTGGGACTGACTGGGACGACTGGGACCGATGGACTGACTGGGACTGACTGGGACTGACTGGGACAGACTGGGACTGACTGGGACTGACTGGGACTGACTGGGACAGACTGGGACAGACTGGGACTGACTGGCACAGACTGGGACCACTGGGACTGACTGGACAGACTGGGACACACAGGGACAGATTGGGAGACTGGACCACTGGGACTGACTGGACAGACTGGACACCAGGACAGATGGGACACACTGGGACATGACAGTGGGACCAAACCAGGACAGATGGACTGACTGACTGACTGGACAGACTGGGACAGACGGATGACTGGGATGATGGACACACAGGGACCACTGGACATCAGGGACATTCAGGGACACTCAGGGATGACCCCAGGGTCACCCAGGGACACCAGGGTCCCTCTCAGCCCCTCCCCAGCCCCCTCAGCCTTCCCTGGGCAGGGAGCTGCTCCAAGCCCTCCCTCAGCTCCAGGAGCTCCTGTCCCTGCTGTCCCAAGGATCCAGAGCTGTTCAAGCACCCCAGATGTGCCTCCCAGGGCTGGGCACAGGGGCAGGATCCCCTCCCTCACAGCTGCCTCACGAGGAGCATTATCCCAGGGTGGTGCAGGGGTGCCAGGCTGGTGTCATTTCCCCTGCACACAGCCAGGAGAGTGGCTCATTTGATGGGAAATTTTCCCTAATAGGTGCCTCGAAATGACAGGCAGGAAAAGCTCACCGAGCTATGGGGCGGTGTAATTTAATGCTGGGTTAAATGATACAATCCAGTGCATTTTCATTAGATGTTCTGAGACACTTCTCCAGCATTTATGCTTTAAAGGCTGCTGGATTGCCAGCTGCAATAACTGTTTTGATTGCAGCCTGAGCTGATGGTGGGCATCCGACCAGAGAAATAATGGGCTGGGCTTTAATTGTGGCACCTGCACTCCCAAAGGGGCGCCTGCATCACGGCCAGCAGGATGGGGTGCTGCAAAGGGATGGGATAATGTGCAACAGATGGAGCTCAGGGGGGCTGGAACAGGGCTGGGGGGGCCTGGCTGGCTGCTGGGGCTTGGGGGAAAAGGAGAAGTTCAGGTGTGGCTTGAGGCTGCTGAGCAGAGCAGTCAGGGGGGGCTCAGCTCCTTTGGAGGGTCTGCATTGGGGGTGTCCCATGGGGGGATCCTCTGAGGGGCTGGAGAGGGTCCAGGGAAGGGAATGGGGCTAGGGAACTCCTGAGGGGGCTCAGCCTGGGGAAAAGGAGGCTCAAGGGGCCCTTTCTGGCTCTGCACAGCTCCTGCCAGGAGGGGAGAGCCGGGGGCTTCGGGCTGTGCTCACAGGGACGGGAGGAAAGGGAATGGCCTCCAGTTGAACCAGGAGAGGTTTAAATTGGATATCGGGGAAAATTTCTGCGTGGAGAGGGTGGTCAGACATTGGAAGGGATGGTCTGGAGTGCCCAGCCCTGGAGGTGTCCAGGGAAGGGCTGGATGTGGCTCTTGGGGACCAAGTGGGGAGTGGGCACAGGTTGGACTCGGCGCTCCTTGAGGGTTTCTCCAGCCTCCCTGGTTGTGGGATTCTGGGATTCTGTCCCACCGGGACCCAGGCGAGGGTTCTCACCTATGGAAGGTGCTTTTCACTGCCCTCAGCTCTCCCAGAACTGGTTTTTCTGTCCTGCTGCAAACTGGGAGCCAAACCAGGAGGGTTTGCAGCACCCGTGGCACACCTGACACCGAGCACGAGGGATGCAAACAGAGCAGAGGATTTCTGTGTTGATTTGTTTGGATATATTGATTTTTTTTTTTTTTTTTTTTTTTTTGTCTTTTTTTTTTTTTGCAAGGGCAAGCTTATCAAGTGGCATTTCTGGCTCTGGTTTCGTTTGGTTCCTCACGGCAGGAGCAAAATTAAGCCAATGAAAAACACATTGCAAATCTCACACAATCAGCGCTGGCTCCAAGCACGTTAAGGGGATAATCACTCAATAATCCATTTGGCTAGAAGTACAGAAGGAATGGAATATGATTATTCCTGCTGTTATTACTGCCCTCACCTCCATAAAAACAAGGAATGGAGTTTGCTGGGTTTTTTTGCCTCGTTAGTGTGTGTTTTTTGTGATGGCTGCCCTAAAGCCCAGCGATGTCAGAAGTGCTGTTTGCTGGGGAATGATTCCATGCTCTGCCTGCCGTTCCCGGGGTTTAAATTTCTCTGGGATGCAGATTTAGGGAGGAAGGCAGGAGAACAGTTACCAGGCAGGGATTCCTGCCAATCCTGGCTGTCCTGGGGCTTTGGAACAGCAGAGCTGAGGTTTTGAACATGGACATGGTAAATGATTGTTCCTTCAAGGAGATGCTGCCTGAGCTCTCTTGGACAACACAAGGACATCAGAGAAGAGAAAAAAAAAATTCAGTCGTGTGCATTGGCTGGAGGCTTAAGAGGAGAAGTGGCTTTTCTTGTGATTCCAGTGAGGAGCAGGAGCAGCTCCAGCCCCGTTCCCAGTGCAGGATTTCCCTGCTGGGGAGGGCTGGGAGGTGCTGCACAGATAATTCCCTGATGGAAGCAGCTTTTCCTGCTCCCTCCTGCCTGAGGGATGGGGCAGCCCCATGGGATGTTCTGTGGGGAGCAGGGTTGGGTGCTGCCCCTCCTGCTCTGCTGGCTCTGGGGGTCTCTGATAAACCTCTCGGGTTTATCAGTTTCTAGAGGTTCCCCTGGAAATTGTCGCTCCACTCAGCGTGGATTTCATGCCCTGGTGCACAGGCACTTTTACAGCCCTGTTAGTAGAAAATAGCAGTTGTGTTGGAATAAATGCTGCAGGGCAGTGTTGTTTCAGGTAACACTTAATTCCTGGGACTCCTCCGGGACAGCAGCTCTTCCTTACAGGTAAAGGACATGTTCGTGTTGCCCTGAATTAAAAGCAACATCTGCAGAGTGGGATCCTCTTAACACAGGGACTGTGAGCAGAATCCAGGATGCAAAAAGCTCAGCTCCGAGGGAGCAGAGCCACTCTGGGTAATGGAAAGCCCAGGCTGCATTAAAAAATTCCTGGGTGATAGTAGGGGGTGGTCAGGAGAAGATAAATCAGCAGGTTCTGCTTTTATTAATCTATTTCTTGGATTTTTTTTTTTTTTTTTTTTTTGAGTGCATGGGTGTTTCAACCAGACCACTCTAATTAAGCTGCCAAATTAATTAATAAAAACAATGATGCTTTTACTCAGCACAGTAAAAACTGAATCTTTCTGGATCCTGGAACCTTTGATTGTTAATAAACAGGAGCAATTGTCCTTCCAGCTCGTCCTGACAGGGGATTTTATGCTGGGGGCTGGTCAGTGCTGCTGTGCTGCCATTAAAACTTAAATCATGGGCTGGCAACTCGGCGAGCTCTGCCAATAACTGGAAATTTTGCTTCAATAAAGTTCTCAGGCAGGGCCCATCAGCTCTCATCACTCAGAGCTCAAATGTGTGTGAAATGATATTTAGATTTGCTAAATGAGAGGCAGAGAGAGAAGGGCAGGGAGGGTCCCTCGCTGTCTCTGGGGGTGACTTTGAGGAGGAATTTCAGGCTGGGTGCTCAGAGAAATTGAAATGGTGCCCCCCAAATCTGGTTTTGGTCTGGAGGTGCTTTCTGATTCCCTCTAAAGAGAGGAAACACCCTGAATGAAATAATATTTACAGGTATTTCTTAGAGGGTCAGAGGATTTTGTATCACAGGTGATCCTTTGCCCCCCTGGCACAAAGTCTGGCTGCTCTAAGTGGGATAAACCTCGGAGTGTGTTGTAAGAAGCTTTAAATTCTCCTTTTTCCTGCTTATCTGGTGCTACTCCTGCCCTTGTGATCCCTTGAGCACTCCTGATCCCAAAATGATATCAAATTCTTCAGCTCCTGCTGCTCCTGTGGTTTGTGAAAGTTGGGGCAGCTCAGGGATTCCTGGTAATGGCAGGCAGGAGTTCCCCATGGGATTGCTACAAACTGGAAATCTGGGCAGGAATCCCCTGGGCCAGGGGAAGGAGAAGGGCTGGAAGTTGTAAAACTGTGATTTTGGGAAATCAGCTGGTCTGGGGGCTGGCTCAGCACCAGGGGTTTGTCTGGGAATAATAAAATCATTAATAAACAGGCTTTTATAATTAAATCAGTTGTCATTTAGCCATGAGTCCAGAAGGGTGAGAGCATGAGGCACGAGGGCCAGGAGTTCCTGGATTTGTCCAGTTTTATTTTGTTCTCTCTGGTTTGTGTCCATGCCCTGGGAATTCTGCAGAGCAGCTCCAGACCCTCTCACTCAGCAATTCCACGGGTGTGAATTTGGGAGCCAGCCCAGCTTTGGCTGTGCCGCATTTGGGATCTGTCCCCCCCCAAAAAAAAAACCCCATCCTTGGTCTTGTGCTGGACTGGCTGAGGGTGGGGAGCATTTCTAGAAACTTCCAGCCTTCCCCAGTGTCAGACCCAGAGCAGACACTCTGCAGGCACCACCCTGAAGGCTTTCATTGTCTCTAACCCCGTGGTTTTGTGTTCAGTTTTGTGCAGCTTGCAGGACAGTTTCACTCCAAGGTTCTCCAGACATTTTAAGGTTTGCTGAGCAACGCTCTGGGCTCACTCAGCCCCCCAAAAAATCTCTGTCTCATGGGTGGGTTCTGCTCCAGCATCCCAAGGCTGGTGTTGGGTGCTGGAGCCCGAGGTGTGGAGCAGGGAAGGGTTTGGGACAGGACCAGGGAAGAACCACAGGAGTGGAGAAAAACTGAAAAAACTGGGAAAAACTGTGAAAACCTCTGAGAACCTGGGAGAGGTGACAGGAGCAGCTCCTGTGGCCAGGCCTGTGGTGGGAAGAGCCCAGGATTTGGGGCTCTGGGGCTGCCCTGGGTGTCCTGCAGCTCTGAGCTCCTTCTCCAGAAACCTGCCCTGCTCAGGGCTGGTAGGACAGTGCTGGGGAACTCCTGGGGTGGGATTCTCCTGGTCAGTGTGACCTTGTGTGGGATTCTCCTGGTCAGTGTGACCTTGTGTGGGATTCTCCTGGTCAGTGTGACCTGTGTGGGATTCTCCTGTCATGTGACCTGTTGGATTTCTGGTCAGCGTGACCTTGTGTGGGATTCTCCTGGTCAGTGTGACCTTGTGTGGGATTCTCCTGGTCAGCGTGACCTGTGTGGGATTCTCCTGGTCAGTGTGACCTTGTGGGATCCTGTCGTGTGACTTGTGGATTCTCCGGTCAGTGTGACCTGTGTGGGATTCTTCCCGTCAGTGTGACCTGTGTGGGATTCTCCTGGTCAGTGTGACCTTGTGTGGGATTCTCCTGGTGAGTGTGACCTGTGTGGGATTCTCCTGGTCAGTGTGACCTTGTGTGGGATTCTCCTGGTCAGTGTGACCTGTGTGGGATTCTCTGCTCAGTGTGACCTGTGTGGGATTCTCCTGGTCAGTGTGACCTTGTGTGGGATTCTCCTGGTCAGTGTGACCTGTGTGGGATTCTCCTGGTGAGTGTGACCTGTGTGGGATTCTCCTGGTCAGTGTGACCTGTGTGGGATTCTCCTGGTGAGTGTGACCTGTGTGGGATTCTCCTGGTCAGTGTGACCTGTGTGGGATTCTCCTGCTCAGTGTGACCTTGTGTGGGTTTTTCACAGTCAGTGTGACTGTGTGGTTTCACAGGCAGTGTGACCTGTGGGTTTTTCACAGGCAGTGTGACCCCACTGTGGGTTTTTCACAGGCAGTGTGACCCCACTGTGGGTTTTTCACAGCAGTGTGACCCAGTGGTTTTTACGCAGTGTACCCCACTGTGGGTTTTTCACAGTCAGTGTGACCTGTGTGGGTTTTTCACAGGCATGTGACCCCACTGTGGGTTTTTCACAGCAGTGTGACCCCACTGTGGGTTTTTCACAGTCAGTGTGACCTGTTGGGTTTCCCAGCTAGTGGACCCAGTGGGTTTTCACAGGCAGTGTGACCCCACTTGGTTTCACAGTCAGTGTGACTTGTTGGGTTTTTCACAGTCAGTGTACTGTTGGTTTTCACAGTCAGTGTGACCCACTGGTTTCCAGTCTGTACCTGTGGGTTTTTCACAGTCAGTGTGACCCACTGTTGGGTTTTTCACAGTCAGTGTGACCTGTGTGGGTTTTTCACAGTCAGTGTGACCTGTGTGGGTTTTTCACAGTCAGTGTGACTGTGGTTTACAGCGTGTGACCTGTGGGTTTCTTGCAGGCTGACAGGATTCCAGCTGCCTGCTCCCATCGTCAGCACTGGCCTGGTGCTGTCCCTGTGGCTCGTCAGTGACTACGCCGTGAGTGCCCAAGGCTTCCAGGCCAGCTATGAGGGTGAGTGCAGGAGGGGCTGGGATTGGGCTTGGGAGGTGGGAACCTGAGCTGGGAGTCTGGGCCAGCCCCTGGGCACCTCTGCCTCATCGTTGTGTCATTTAATCTTTTTTTTCAACAGTTAAATTGCTGGTTCCTTCCATACTGCTTTGTTGGTTTTTTTTTTGGGTTTTTGTTTTTGTGTTTTTTTTTTCACTAAGTGTTCCCTGGCTGAATTCCCCAGGATGTCTGGGGTGGGTGGGTGCTGTGGGGCTGAGTGTGGGATTTCCAGGAGCAGTAGGCACCAGGAGATTTGGATTTCTGCATTTCTCTTCCGTTCTCTTCACCCATTTGTTATTTTGCTTTTCCCTGCCCCTTGCCTCCCCAGACCCTGAACTCACCCCTGTGTTTGCTGCCATAAACAAAACCCAGTGGTTTGGGGGTGAGGGGTTGGGTGTGAAAACTGCAAACCCTCAAAAACTCCAGGGCACTGGAACCTGGGATATCTGGAAAAAGCTGGTTTATAGTGGAAGTCAGGCCACGACATTCCATGGTGCTGCTGGGAGAATGACAAATTAACCACGTTCAAATTCAGCTTACACTGCTGTTGATTACTGAACCTAAAACGCTGTTCAGCTCCCCATAAATGGATTTTTTTTGTTGTTGCTGGAGTCCTTAAAATTATCATTAAGGCTGAGAACTCGTTGCTAATGAGTCCAGCTGCCAATTACCCCGACACTGAGCCAGGAGGGGCTGCTGGAGCCTCGCAGCACTTCCTGCTCTGGCCAGTGAAATCCTGCTCAAATCCCTGCTAATTTCTGCTGAATTCTCGAATTCTCTGCTTTGCCTCGAGGCACTGAGAGGGTTTTGTCTGTGCTGGTGGTGCCTTAAGTTAAAGCTTGTATGTTTTTTAGATTCTGGGCTGGTTTAGTGGGTAGTTTGGGTTTCATATTCAGTGCTGCTGAGCTCTCTTCACAGAGCAGGGAGACAAAACAATTCCTGCTCCAGCTTGGCACCAAGGACAACTTCCAGACCCAAAACCAAAAACCATGGTGAAGTGAGAAGGAAAACCAAGGAGGATGGAGCTTCATAAATTGCACAGATTCTGGGAATGGAGCAGAACTGATCAAAGTGTGAGCCCTGTGATCCATTCTGTGCCCATTTTGGGTTCCCCTTGGGTGTGCCCAGCAGGCTCTGGTGCTGCCCAGGTGCACCATTGAGGCCTTTGAATAAATCCCTTTTATTAAATCCCTGCCTTGTCCTTTGGCTCTGCTGCTCTCTGTGCCAGGGCAGACCCCTGAAGGCATCACTGGAGCAATCAGAGCTCTCAGGGGCAGCAGTGGGGGCAGAGCTTGTCCCAGGATTGTCCCACTCGTCCCCATAAGGTCACAGAGCAGCTCTGGTTATTCCGGAGGGTTGGGTTCACTGGGGAGGCCGTGGGGGCTGGCAGGACAGGTGAGGATGTCAGGACAGGTGAGGATTTTGGGATAAGTGAAGCTTTTGGGATAGATGAGGATGTGGGGACAGGTGAGGATGTTGGGATAAGTGAAACTTTTGGGACAGGTGAGGATTTGGGGACAGGTGAGGATTTGGGGACAGGTAAAGCTTTCTGGACAAGTGAGGATTTTGGGACAGTGAGGATTTTAGGACAGTTGAGGATTTGAGGACAGGTGAGGATGTCAGGACAGGTGAGGATTTTGGGATAAGTGAAGATTTTGGGACAGTTGAGGATTTGGGGACAGGTGAGGATTTTGGGACAGGTAAAGCTTTCTGGACAAGTGAGGATTTTGGGACAGCTGAGGACTTGGGGACAGGTGAGGATGTCAGGACAGGTGAGAATGTTGGGATAAGTGAAGCTTTTGGGACAGGTGAGGATGTCAGGACAGGTGAGGATTTGGGGACAGGTAAAGCTTTCTGGACAAGTGAGGATTTTGGGACAGCTGAGGATGTCAGGACAAGTGAGCCCAGCACCTGTTGAGAGGAAAGACAAACCCATTTACTAAACTGCTTTTCCCCCAACAAATTTTAGTGATTTCTTCCCGATTTTCCCATTTACAGCCCCTCTGCTGGCACTTCTGTCTGTCTCTGTGTGAGCCCTCATCACTCCCAAACCCTGGGACAGAGGACACGCAGCTGCTTTTGCACTTTCTTGACATTTCCAGTTCATTTTTTGGCATTTACACACAGCTCCTTGTACACTTTGTAATGTTTTTTTATTACCTCGATGCCGCAGGAACTCTTGTACCAAGGCTGGCGCCAGGGCTGCCCTTTAGTCACACACATCTGAAATGATCTGGGGTTTGTTTGACTGGTGATTAGGAGGCTTTGAAGGCTGTAACTGAGGGGGAAAATGAATGTATTTAAAACTTAACCTGAGCCAGAGTGACAGAGAAGAGCGTTGGCATAAATCGGCTTTATTTTGAGGGTGGGAGAGGGGGATTGCTCGCTGTGAGTGCCACCCCGAGCCTGCCCGGGGCAGGAGGAGCTGCTGGAGGGGCAGGAGGAGCTGCTGGAGGGCAGGAGGAGATCCTGGAGGGGCAGGAGGAGCATCCTGGAGGGGCAGGAGGAGATGCTGGAGGGCAGGAGGAGATCCTGGAGGGGCAGGAGGAGTCTGGAGGGCAGGAGGAGATCCTGAGGGGCAGAGGAGCTGCTGGAGGGCAGGAGGAGTCCTGGAGGGGCAGGAGGAGCTGCTGGAGGGGCAGGAGGAGATCCTGGAGGGGCAGGAGGAGCTGCTGGAGGGGCAGGAGGAGGGAGAGAGATCCTGGAGGGGCAGGAGGAGATCCTGGAGGGGCAGGAGGAGCTGCTGGAGGGGCAGGAGGAGATCCTGGAGGGGCAGGAGGAGCTGCTGGAGGGGCAGGAGGAGATCCTGAGGGAGGGGCAGGAGGAGATCTGCTGGAGGGGCAGGAGGAGCTGCTGGAGGGGCAGGAGGAGTCCTGGAGGGGCAGGAGGAGATCCTGGAGGGGCAGGAGGAGATCCTGGAGGGGCAGGAGGAGCTCTGGAGGGGCAGGAGGAGATCCTGGAGGGGCAGGAGGAGCTGCTGGAGGGGCAGGAGGAGTCTGGGAGGGCAGGAGGAGATCCTGGAGGGGCAGGAGGAGATCCTGGAGGGGCAGGAGATCCTGGAGGGGCAGGAGGAGATCCTGGAGGGGCAGGAGGAGATCCTGGAGGGGCAGGAGGAGATCCTGGAGGGGCAGGAGGAGCTGCTGGGAGGGCAAAAGAAGCTCCTGGAAGGGCAGGAGGAGCTCCTGGAGAGGCCAAAGGAATTGCTGGAAGGGCAAACATATTGGGTTCCCTCTACTTTTACAGAGCTCTTTTATATTCTACTTAAATATAGGTGTATTTTATATCTATTTCTATGTGTTGGTATCTATTTCTAGTCAAAATATTATTTCTTCATTTTTCTTATTTGTATTACCTCTATGCCTTTGTATCCCTTTAAAACATATTTTTCATTTATATTTATTTATATTGATAATAATTATATTATTTATATTTATTTATTTCTAGATATATATTTTAATAATTAATATAATAATATAATATATAATTATATTAATATAAATATATATATATATTTAGATATATATCTCTCCCCTTTTTATAGATACATTTATATCCCTCTTCAACAGATAGATTTATAAATTGTGTCCTAAAAAAGGATATAAATGAAAATACAACCCCATGCTCTGCCTGACAAGGTGGGGATTGCTCCAAGGTTGGATTTGGGAAGTCTTTCCCCTAAAGTGCTTGAGTTTTTCCTTAAATCCCTTTTTATTTGTCACCCTCTGCTCCAACACAGCATCCAGAGGTGGCGATGACACAATAATTGGATTTACTTGAATAATTTAATCTCCTTTTATCCCTTCATTAGTGACCAAACAAACCACCTGCTCTGCATCCCCTGCTTTATTTATTATTTCTGTGCAATTTGTATCCCTTTGCCTTTGGCTGCCTGATTTATCTGAAGTCAGCTCTGAGTGAATTCCTCAGGTGGAGGCAGTGAGGAATTAATTCCCTTTGCAGCCCAGCCTCACACATCTTCCAGGGCCAGCAGAAAAACGGGCAGTTTTACATTTTTTAGCAAGATTTCTCACCAGATGAGGCTGTCGAGATTCACGTCCCAGTCAAATTTAACTGGGATTATTTATAACTGACTCCAGAATTCTGCAGCTGAAAGGAAATTCAGGACTCCACAGCTGGGCTGGGGCTGGGAGAAGAATCCTTTAGTGAGAAAAGAAGGAAAAATCCCCCAGTCTGAGGGTGAACGGGGCTAATTAGGAAATCATGGTGAATTCAAGGGACAGTAAACAGGGAAAGAAAACAAATTTAGGGATGCTAAAAGCATGAAAGCACTTAATTTAAATATTTTCTAAATGAGACGTGCCGAGATGGAGCTCCCTGAACTGCTGGTGGTTCCTAGAAGCCTGTAAGTAAAAAAATTACCTTGAGATCAAAGTGTTTTATTGAAATGGAAATGAAATCCTTTCTGTTCTCCCAATTCCCCAAGACAAAGCCGACAGTTTTTCACTCCCAGTGGTCCTGAGCAGCTGCCCTTGCTTCTTTTCCCACAGCAGCTGGTGATGCCTTAAATTTTAGATTTTATTTTTTCAGATTCTGGGCTGGTTTAGTGGTAGTTTGGGTTTCATATTCAGTGCTGCTGAGTTCTCTTCACAGAGCAGGGAAACAAAACAATTCCTGCTCCAGCTTGGCACCAAGGACAACTTCCAGACCCAAAACCAAAAACCATGGTGAAGTGAGAAGGAAAACCAAGGAGGATGGAGCTTCATAAATTGCACAGATTCTGGGAATGGAGCAGAACTGATCAAAGTGTGAGCCCTGTGATCCATTCTGTGCCCATTTTGGGTTCCCCTTGGCTGTGCCCAGGTGCTCCCTTGCAGTCTGGCTTTCAGGCCTGAAGTTTTGGGGTTTCTGAAGCTCTGGTTTGCTGATTGTTTGGGTTTGCTGATGTTTGGGTTTGCTGAAGCTCATTCCCAGAGTGGGAACACACACATCAGGATCGTTTTTGTTAGGGTGTTCACGTTGTGAATCCTTTCTGTGGGAGGGGATTTTTCTCTTGCTGTCCCTCTGCTTTGCCCAGTGTGGGTGAAGGGGTTTGTCCTTCCCTCACCAATCACAGTGGGCTGTGGAAAATGGCATATAAGGGGAGCAATCCCTAAAAATGAATCCATTCATTCTTCACACAGCCTTGAAAGACTCACAGGAGTCTGTGTCGTGTGTAATCTCTGCACTCCCTTTTCATAAATCCCTTTTCATAAATCCCTTTTCATCCTTTTGCCCTGGCTGCTCTCTGCTCCAGCTCTGCCTCCACCACAGCCCCAATCCTTTGAGTTGTGCTGTTCTCAGCCTCCCTCCTCTCCCCAGATGGGATTTGGGGGGGAGCCATTCCCAGATTTTCCAGCCCCACAGCAGCTCTGTGTGCAGCCAGGACAGGAAGCTCCAGCTGAGCTTTTTGGGAGCTGTGCAGAACCAGCTGTGCCACATCTGGGCAGACACTCCACACCTCCCTGCAGCCCTGGGGGCTCCTCTGAGGGGCCTGGGCTGGGCCAGGGCAGCAGCAGCTTTGTCTTTCCCCCCTGCAGGCTCTGAGCACCAAACCCCTGCCCTGTTCCTGCTTTTTTGTTGTTTCTGTTTCTGTTGTTGTGATGAACTCAGTCTCTGGCTCCCCAGCCCCGTGGCTGGAGAAGCCAAGATCCATCTGCTCTGGTTTTCAAATTGTTTATTTTCTCTTATTTAGTACATTCTTTTCCTCTGGCCTGCTCAGGTCCATCTTACCTCCCTTGGGGTGGTGTTTACCTTTTATATTAAAAACTATATGTGCTTTATTTACAATATTTTTCCAATACCTATCAGCTCTGTTGGACAGTGTCTCCAAAGCAATCAAAAGTGCCACCACCACAGCAGAAGGTGGAGGGCAAAAGATGAAGAAGAAGGGCAGGGACATGCCCAAATTCCTCTATCTTTGTCCCTGAACTCCATTCTAAAAACCCAAAATTCTGCTTTTTCACCCTGTGACAAGTTAACTATAAGTCTATTGACTATCACTCTGTTAACTATCACTCTGTTAACTATCACTCTGTTAACTATCACTCTCTTAACTATCACTCTCTTAACTATCACTCTGTTAACTATCACTCTATTTACTATCACTCTATTTACTATCACTCTATTTACTATCACTCTACTTAAACTCTTGTGGCTTGTAATTCCTCACACAAGTTGGTCATTTTTTCCATGGGCTCAAATCAAACACACAGATGTTTTTGACTCCATGCCAGGGTCTCTGATCACTCAGAGCAGTCAGAAACTGAGGGAAATCCCAAAATCCCGGGGGTCTCCCTTTGTGTTTGGCTTTGCAGCCCCTGGTGCTCCCTGCAGGGGTCAGGTTCAGTTCTTGTTGGCTTTGGGAACTCAGTAATGGAGATTTTTCTCTAAAAGCTGCCCAAATCAGCTTCTGGGTTTGGCAGACTGACACTGGCCTTGCAGGAGGAAAACCCAAACCAAACAAACCCAAATAAACTAAAATCCACAAACCCAAATAAACTAAAATCCCCAAATCCAAAAAAACTAAGGTACCCCAAATCCAAATAAATTAAAATCCCCCAAACCCAAATAAACTAAAATCCCCCAAACACAAATAAACTAAAAACCATAAACCCAAATAAACTAAAATCCCCCAAACCCAAATAAACTAAAATCCCCCAAACCCAAATAAACTAAAATCCCCCAAACCCAAATAAACTAAAAACCATAAACCCAAAAAAACTAAAATCCCCCAAACCCAAATAAACTATAATCCCCAAACCCAAATAAACTAAAATCCCCCAAACCCAAATAACTAAAACATAACCCAAAAAACTAAAATCCCCAAACCAAATAACTATAATCCCCCAAACCCAAATAAATAAATCCCCAAACCCAAATAAACTAAAATCCCCAAACCCAAATAAACTATAATCCCCCAAACCCAAATAAACTAAAATACCCCAAACCCAAATAAACTATAATCCCCCAAACCCAAATAAACTATAATCCCCCAAACCCAAATAAACTAAAAACCATAAACCCAAATAACCTAAAATCCCACAAACCCAAATAAACTAAAATCCCCCAAACCCAAAAAACTAAAAACCAAACATGCAAGCAAATCAAAAACCCACAAAAGAAACTAAAAAGCCACAAAACCAACCAGCCAAAAAAAAAAATAAATCCACAAAACCAAAACAAATAAACCACAAACCAAACACATTGAAAACCACAAACTCAAATGAACTTAAAAGAGGCAAACCAAGGACACAAACCCGAATAATCTAAAACCCACAAACCAAACTAAAAAGACACAAATGCAAATAAACCAAAAGCCACAAACCAAACAAAAAACCCACAAACCAAACTAAAAAGGCACAAACCAAATAAACAAAAAACCCAGAAACCCAAACAAACTAAAACCCCAAGAATCAAACCAAAAACCCCAAAGTGAACAAACTAAAAAGACCCAAATAAACCAAAAACCCCAAACTAAAACCCACAAACCAAACACAAAAAGAAAACCCCAAACCAATCACGGAAGACACAAAACCAACCAAATTAAAATCCACAATCCCCAAACAAACTAAATCCCCAGAAACCCAAATAACAAAAAAACCCAAACAAAACCCCCACAAACCCAAACTCTCTGCTGTTGTTCCAAATTTCCAAGCGTTAATGAGGTGCTAAATGCAGAATGAGCTGGGAATTCTGATGGGAATTTTCCCTTTGGAATCCGGGAATGGTTTGGGTTCATCCCAATGTCTCACCAGAACCTTCCCTCCTTCAGCTCAGATAATTTTTATCAGCTTTCAACAATTTAATTTCAAATTCCTCCCGGCTTTCAGGGGCTGTTGGTGGGGCAGGGTCAGTCCCGTGGGGTTTGGGGAATGGGGAAATGATTCCTGAATATCCACACTGGATCTGCCCCAGCCCTGTTCCTCAGCAGAGAGCCGTGCTCAATTCAGAAAATAAAATTTTTAGCCCTTCCCAGCTTGTGATAAAACCACAGAGAACAGCATGGTCCAGGCCATAAAATCCTGGATTTTGGGATGTGCCAGCACAGGGCCTTTAATTTGCTTTTTTTTTTTTCTGCAAGGTATCATTCCCTGGGTTCCCTGGAAATCCAGGGGAGCAGGGCAGGGTTGTCAATACTATTGAGTGACAGGGTTGTTTTACACAGGGCAGTGGCTGCAAGAGGAGATGGATAATTAGATTTCAAGCATCGATTCGGGCCCCAATTAAGTGTTTTCCACCTCATGTAAAAATAAAATAAAAATTGCCTGGCAACAGGTTTGCCTCGAACAGGTTTTTCATGGGGTATTTTTTGCCATGGCCATGCTCACAACCTGCAGCTCCTGGTCCAGTTCCATGTGCCACGGGTTGGAAATGAGGGGTTTGGCACAAATATCCCATCAGTGCCGTGGGTGGGGAGCTGGAGAGGCAGCAGTAGCACCTGGCTGGGTAAAATACCTCACCTGGGCTTTTTATCCCAAAGGAACCCGAATTCCTGCCAGCGCTTTGAGGCTGTGCCAGCCCTGGGAGAACTGCTGGGAGTAAAAAAAAAACAACCTTGGTTTGGGTCAAAACCACCCCAAAATTCCTCCTCCAGCATTCAGACAGGAATTGCTGTTTTCTGGACGGCTCCCAGAGCGCAGAGAGCCACCTGAGAGAGCCAAAGCTGCCTTGGAAATCCCATTTTGCTGGTTATTCCCACTTTGCACTGGGACAAAAAGGCCCGAGCAGAGCTGGAATTGTTCTCACATCCCAGCCTGGGAAGGGGAGGGAATGGCAAATTGGCATGGCAGGGGTGAGGCAGTTCTTTGTGCCAGCCTTGGCAGGAGCTGTGCGAGTGCTGCTCCATCGTGTCCAATAAATTTTGGGGATGTAAAATCCAGCAGGCGAGCCAGGTGTCAGCCTGGGGCTGCAGCAGGTGCTCAGGCACTCGTAAAGCAAAAATCTTGATTAGAGGGGGAAGGACAACACGGAAATTCAGCTGTGCTGTGCTGCTGGATTTCCCTGGGAGTCTGGGGGTTTGCTGCTGGATTTCCCTGGGAGTTTGGGATTCTGCTGCTGGATTTCCCTGGGAGTCTGCTGCTGGATTTCCCTGGGAGTCTGGGAGTCTGCTGCTGGATTTCCCTGGGAGTTTGGATTCTGCTGCTGGATTTCCTGGAGTCTGCTGCTGATTTCCCTGGGAGTCTGCTGCTGGATTTCCCTGGGAGTCTGCTGCTGGATTTCCCTGGGAGTCTGGCTCGTGAGCTGACACTTCCTTGGGTGGGGAGAGGGATGGAGAGCAGGAATGGGGCTGTTCCCTGAGCTTGGCTCTGGGTGCAGGAGCTCTCCAGGATTCCCCAGGTCAGCTATCCCTGGGCTTGGTGCAGCTGGGTCAGGGGAGAACCTCAGCAGCTCCATTTCCTGGGATTTTCCTGCCTGGGACCCTGGTGTGAGCCAGGAGATTCCAGAGGATCCCCAGGCACTCCCCTCACCCCTCAGGTGGAACCCCTGGATTTCCTGGAATAAATATTATTAGCATATTCTATATTATTGGAATATTGGAATAAGTATTATTGATTCCAATGAAGGGAGAGCCCGTGGGGCATTCTCTCTGATTTTTGGAGGATTTTCCCTCCTTTTTATCCCAAATTCCCTCTCTCTTTCCACACTGAGGCACAGAGTGCCCAGAGCCCCTGAGATTCCCTCTGATGTCCAACCCTCCCTTTAATCTTTAATTTTACAGAATTTATGGTTTCTCCCCATTGTTCCTTTCAGCTTTCAATATCCCATTGTCACTGTGGGATAACATGGATTTTCTGGGATTTTTTTTAAGGTTGTGTAATAGTTTTGTTTTTTTTTTTTTATTAAAAATTGTTTCTCTTTATTTTTTCTCTTTATATCTATATTTTTTCTATTTATAGATTTATTTTCTACAGGTCAATGTAGAAATTGTTGAAAAATTTGTTGAATTTGTTGTCAATTTGTTGAAAAAAATGACAAACTTCTCCACCTGCCTTGGCCAAACTCAAAAAACATCAAGAGAACTCCCTCCTCAAAAAAAGGAATAAACAATATAGATATTACAAAAGTAATTTTAGTATTTATGTTCTTCCTCTAAAAAAGAATTTCAAAACTGCCTAAAATATTAGAAAACGAAAAGTTTTAAAGATCAGAAACTCCACACTTGAAAGTAAGCTGCACCCAATTTAATTTCTCATCAGACCTACATTTTGTAGGTTTTAAATATTTTATATATTTTTAAAATATAATAGAATATGATATATATCTTATATATCTTATATATAATTATATATAATTATTATTATATATTACATATATATGATAAGATATTTTTAAAAATATCTTCTAAGATAATATATATTATATATACTATAAATAATTATATATAATATATTAAATATATCATTATCTATTATATGCAATATATATATTTTAAAACATCTTATAATGTGTTATATAATATATTTTAATATTATTCTATATAATAATATAGAATTTAATAATATAATACTATAATAACAGAATAGAATAATAGAATATAATAATATATAATATAATAATATATAATATAATATAATATAATATAATATAATATAATATAATATAATATAATATAATAAATAAATAATTATATAATTAAAAATAATTATATAATAATTTAAAAATAATATAATATAACACTATAAAAATAACAATATAATAATAATTTATTATTATACAATATATTATACATACAAAATATCTATAAAAGATAACATATTTTAAAAATCCCTTTTTTTTCCCCTCACAAACCCAAACTCCCCAGGGGAAGGAAGAGTCAAACCATCCTAATTTTATTTATATTTTTTTTTTTTTAAATTTTTCCTTTTTAGATTTTCATTACTCCAACGAGCTCCCAGCTTAATATCCCACTAATTAATTTTAAAGCTTGGAAGCAGCAGAGCTAATTAGCATTTGCTGACTCAGCCCCCCTCCCAGCAGAGGATGGAGCACCCACGGGTGCTGCAGCCCTAAATGAATATGAAGTGTCTCCAATTAGCGTGCGATTTGCATATGCAAATGAGCGCAATCAGCACTGGAGAGAGGCCGTGCTAATGCTCTGCAAGTGGGAGAATCTGGGAAAGAGTTTGAGCAAACTCCGAGTGGCGCTTGCTGGGGAAAAGCAGCGCGGGACACTCCGGGGGTCTCTGGACATCGATTCCGCCACGTTGGGGTTGGGATTTGGACACTTTTGGTTGGGGATTTGGTCATTGGGTTTGGATTTGGTCAGTTTGGGGGTTTGGGGTTTGGCACATTTTGGGGTTTGGGTTTGGCCATTTTGGAGTTTGATTTGGCCATTTTGGGGTTTGATTTGGCCCATTTTGGGTTTGGATTTTGGCCAATTTTGGGTTTGGATTTGGCCATTTTGGTTTGATTTGGCCATTTGGGGTTTGAATTTGGCCCATTTTGGGTTTGATTTTGGCCAATTTTGTGGTTTGAATTTGGCACATTTTGGTTTGATTTGGCACATTTGGGGTTTGATTTGGCACATTTTGGGTTTGATTTTGGCCATTTTGAGTTTGAATTTGGCATTTTGGGTTTGATTTTGGTCATTTTGGGTTTGGATTTGGCACATTTTGGGTTTGGAATTTGGCACATTTGGGGTTTGGATTTGAAAATTTTGGGTTTGATTTCGTCACTTTTTGAAGTTTGGAATTTGGCAATTTGGGTTTGATTTTTGGCCCATTTTGGTTTTGATTTGGCCATTTTGGGGTTTGGATTTGCAAATTTTGGGTTTGATTTGCAATTTTGGGGTTTGAATTTGGCCCATTTGGGTTTGATTTGGCCAATTTGGGTTTGATTTTGGCACATTTTGGGTCTGATTTTGGCACATTTTGGGGTTTGGATTTGGAAAATTTGGGGTTTGAATTTCGTCAATTTGGGGGTTTGAATTTGGCACATTTGGGGTCTGATTTTGGCCCATTTTGGGGTTTGGATTTGGAACATTTTGGGTTTGAATTTCGTCAATTTGGGGGTTCAAGTTTGGCACATTTTGGGGTTTGGGTTTGGCACATTTTGGGGTTTGGATTTGGCACACTTTGGGTTTTAATTTCGTCAATTTGGGGGTTTGAATTTGGCACATTTTGGGTTTGTTTTTGGCCAATTTTTGTGTTTGAATTTGGCACATTTTGGGGTTTGAATTGGTCAGTTTTGGGGTTGGGATTTGGCACATTTTGGGTTTGGATTTGACCCATTTTGGGGTTTGGATTTGGAAAATTTTGGGGTTTGAATTTATGGGGACACATTTTGGGGTTTGAATTTGGCCAATTTTGGGTTTGAATTTGGTCAGTTTTGGGGTTTGGATTTGGCACGTTTTGGGTTTGAATTTCTTCAATTTTGGGGTTTGGATTTGGTCAATTTTGGGGTTTGGATTTGGTCAATTTTGGAATTTGGATTTGGTCAATTTTGGGGTTTGAATTTGGCACATTTTTGGGTTTGATTTTGGCCAGTTTTGGGGTTTGATTTGGCACATTTTTGGGTTTGAATTAGGATATTTTTGGTGTTTGAATTTGGCACATTTTGGTGTTTAAATTTGGCCAATTTTGGGGTTTGAATTTTGCCCATTTTGGGTTTGAATTTGGCCAATTTTTGTGCTTGAATTTGGCCAAATTTTGGGTTTGATTTCGGCCCATTTTGGGTTTGAATTTGGTCAGTTTTGGGGTTTGGATTTGACCAATATTTGTGCTTGAATTTGACCCATTTGGGTTTGATTTTGGCCAACTTTGGGTTTGATTTTGGCACATTTTTGGGTTTGAATTTGGCCAGTTTTGCTGTTTGAATTTGGCACATTGTGGGGTTTGATTTTGGCACATTTTGGGTTTGATTTTGGTCAATTTTGGTGATTGGATTTGGCACATTTTGGGGTTTGATTCTGTCCCATTTTGGGTTTTGAATTTGGCAAATTTGGGGTTTGAATTTGACCCATTCTGTCTTTGATTTTGGCCCATTTTGAGTTTGAATTTGGCCCATTTTGGTGACATTGTCCTTGAATCACTGAACCATAAAATGTCCCAGGTTTGGAGGGACCCCCAAAAATCATCCAAGTGCAGCTCCTGGACACCCCAAAAATCTGAGAGGTTTTCTTAAAATAGATTTAGCAAATCTATTCATATACCATCTTTACATATAATAAGTATGTAAACTGCATATATTAACATATTAAATATTCATTAATATATTACATAAGTATCTCAATAAACCAGACATATTAGCTACATATATGAACATATTAAATACATACATTAATATATATAAATCCAGTTTCTCCTCTGCTGGATCAGACTTCCCCATCCAGGTATTTATGATCCCCAAAAAAAAAAAATCCCATAAAATGCCAGGAGTGCATTTCAGCCTGAGGGGAAAAAAAATATGAGCTCATTCCATTCCAAATAGATCCTGGTGCCAAAAAAGCAGGGATAGAAATGCACATTTCTGCCTGGGAATGGTGGCCTGGAGAATGGAGGGTGGGGAATTTGGTGTTATTCCATAAACAGGCAGGGCTGGATATTTTCAGCTTTGCACAAAAGCTGAGGGGGAAGAAAGAGGGTGGGGAAAAAAAAAAGAAAAAGCAGAGAAAAAAAAAATAAAATGTGTTCCAAGTAACCCATTCAGAGCCCCACACTGATCCCAGAGTGGCTTTCCCTTTTTAGTTCTCCCTGGTGGGTTTTTAGGAAGAATTTGTCCTTAAATTATGGAGTGGCTGGAATGTAACTGGAATTTTTTTTTGGCTGTAGGGGCCCTGCCTTTCCTCTGGTGGAGCTGGAAATTTGATCTGCTTGTTTGAGAATTCCACGCTTGTTTTGCCCTGGCCTTGTGGAGGAGGCAAATTTGCAGGAATATTTCTTTCCTCTGGTTTTCCTCCCCGTGGCTGAATATCCGACCTGTGCAAATCCAGGTCCATTTATCCCTGGATTTGGGAATATCTTCTTCAGCCTCTGCCCGACCCCTCCATCCCTTTCAGAGTTGATTTTGCTGCTGGAATTTTGGTTTGGGGTTTTTTTTGTCGTTGAATCCTGTGAATTTTCCCTTCCTGCTGATTAAATATCTTTATATTTATATAATATATTGATATTATATAAATACATTTAATTTATATTTAATTTACATTTAATTTATATTTATGTTTTTCTATTTATTTTCTATTTCTATTTCTATTCATATTTCTATTCATATTTCTACTTTATATATTTATATTTATATTTATATTTATATTTATATTTATATTATATAGATATATTTATATTTAATTTATAATTCCATATTAAGTGTATTTAACCCCTTCAGTGCTGCTTTGTGGGCCTTGGCTGGAGCTCAGCAAAGTCTGGGACAGGCACTGGTCTTAACCAGGACCTGGAGTTCTCCTTTCATCTCAAAAATTACATAAACCCAGCTCAGTGCGAGGGAAACAAACAGGGTTTGAAGCCCAGGAGTCTCCAAAATATTAATGGAACTGACAGAGAAGTGATTCCAAAATTATCCAGAGAAATGGGAGCAGTTTGTTCCACAGGCTGTGTCAGAAATGGTTGGATTTGTGTTTTTTTCTTTTTCAGATTGTGCTGGACAGAGACCCAGGTGCCAGACTGTCCTGCAATTCGTATTCCAGACATTTTGTTATATATTTATAAATATTTATAGATTTAATGCTCTAAACTAAACCTGAGGAATGTTTTTCTCCCACTTAAAATAATGAATAATGAATATTGTTTTTATCCCGCTCCTCAATGCAACCTCTCACCTTATAAAATTAAACCAGGAGCACAGAATGGGAGGAAAAATATATTTATTCCCTACACTAATCCCATTAATTGTGTTTTTTGGGAATTCCCAACCAAGTCCTGGTGTTTTTATTCCCAAATCATCTCCCAGCATCTCCTCCTGCTGTTTCAATAATGGGATTTTGTGTCCTCAGGAGCTGCTAAGGAAGGAATTCAGCGGGAAAAAAAACTCCTGGAAGCCAAATTCCTTGTTCCACATTTGTAATTCTGCATGAACAGATCCTCAGAGGGCCAAAGCAGCTGGAATTTGGATATTTTACAGGAAAATCCATGTTCTGCTGCAAGGGCAGTGGAGCAGAGCAGAGCAAAGCCCCGGAGCAATTTGTGTGAGCAGCAACTGGAGCCCCAAAATTCCCCCTGGAAATTCCAGGGGCAGGCTCCAGCCTTGGATTGGAGTGGCTGGCAGCAGAGGAGGCATATCCTGATTTTTTTTTTTTTTTTTTTTTGGAGGGGGAATTCAGGTGGGAAGGGGAAGTTTGGGGAGCTTGGAGAAGTGTCAGGTTGGTGTGATGAGCCCCTTGACTCCCTGATTTTTATGGAATTCAAATTCAAGCACCAAAATGTGCCAAATTCAAACTCAAAATGGGCCAAAATCGAACACCAAATGTGCCAAATTCAAACACAAAAATTGGCCAAAATCAAACCCAAAATGAGACTGAATCAAACCCAAAATGTGCCAAATTCAAACCCCAAAATGTGCCAAATTCAAACACCAAAATGTGCCAAATTCAAACACCAAAATGGGCCAAATTCAAACTCAAAATGGGACAAAATCGAACACCAAATGGGTGAAATTCAAACACAAAAATTGGCCAAAATCAAACCCAAAATGAGACTGAATCAAACCCAAAATGGGCCAAATTCAAACCCCAAAATGAAAATATGGGGCTCAGAGTAGTTCCATCAGGATTTGGTGGATTTTCAATGTCAAATATTCAAGGTATGAACTCTTGGGCTGAGACTTGTCCTGCTCTATGAAGGGGATTTTGTGGGATGAACAGATTTTGTGGGATGAACAGATTTTGTGGGATGAACAGAGGGGAGCAGGGCTGTGGCTGCTCTCCCAAAATTTCAGGAGCCTTTGAATCTTTGCCCTCAGAGAGGGCAGGTTTGTGTTCCTTATGAACAGAGTATTTAAAGTACCAGCTAAAATCGGGACTGGATTTGGAGAAGCTGAATAGAAGTGGGAATGGGAATTATTTTGAGCTCTTTCTGTTGGATTCTCAGTGATTTTTATTTATTTTTTCCTCTCCGTGTTGGAACCGAACGTGGTATTTCTGTCTTTGTGCCCTTCTGAGATGGTTTTTCTCAGATCCAAGTCAACCCTTCAGCTCTCAGCTCAGTGATGAAACATTCAAGTCGTGGTTTTGCCCCAAAAGTAGAAGATTCAGACCAGTTGTGAGAGACCTTGAGGTCTTTGGGGGTTTTTTTTTGGGTTCAGTCCAGCCCTTTCTCTTCCCTTGCTCCCTGTCCTTTAAAGCAGATCCGAGTTTGTTTCCATGACAATGTTTGTACAGTAGATGCCTTGCAGTATGGATATATAGATTTTTTCATTTGTAACAAGTCCCTGCATGAATTCCTGGTGTATTTAAGGTCTCCTTGAGCTGTTGGGAACAGCTGTTCCAAATTAGTGTGTCAGGAGAGCTTCTGAGTGAAGCTTCCCAGTCCAGGGAGAGGGAGGGAATGGGATGGGTTTGGAGGAGAAGGGGGGGATGGGAGCCCTCCTCGTGTGCTTGGTGTCTCTCCAGGTTTCCCCTGCATCCCTGGTTTTTGGGAAGGGTTTCGGGGAGCTCTCCCAGCACTCAGGTTTTCCATCCTGGGGAGGTTCCTGGTGGGGTTGGGACATTTCCCAAACCCCTCTGTCACTGCAGGGGCAGGAAGGAGGAGAATGTCCCTGCAGGGGTGGTGCCTGGAGAGGCCACCTGGAGCAGAGGTTGGACATAAAAAAGGAATAAAGCAGGGATTTATTAAAGAAGGCTTCACAGGATCCACCTTGGGCAGGGCAAGAGCCCAGCCAGGGCTCCACCCAGGATGGATCCTGCTCAGGAGTTTTCACCCTTTGATCAGTTCTGCTCCAATTTCAATTTGGGGTCATTGTGCAATTCCAGCTCCAGGTGATGCAGTCCCACCCTCCCAGATTCTCCCCTCAATTTGCTGGTTTTTTGCACTTTTTGGGCCTGAGGCTGTAATTGTGCCCTTGGTTGTGGGGCTGGAAAGGATTGCTCTGTGTGAGCTGGAGGAGAGCACTGACACTTGGTGTGAAATTCAGAGTTAAACACTAATGCAGTGCAGAGTCTGAAAAATATGAGTTCCAACTGAAGGCACCAGGGCTGGAAAGGATTGTTCTGTGTGAGCTGGAGGAGAGCACTGACACTTGGTGTGAAATTCAGAGTTAGACACTAATAGAGTTAAACACAGAATCTGAAAAATATGAGTTCAAACTGAAGGCACCAGGGCTGGAAAGGATTGTTCTGTGTGAGCTGGAGGAGAACACGGACACTTGGTGTGAAATTCAGAGTTAGATCCCAACGTGGAACTGTAGTGGTAGAAAATCCCTCCCAATAGTCTGATCAACTGCCAGTCTCAAACCCAACCAACTCCCTTCTGGAAACGAGTTCAACCAAAACAGGCACAGACTGTGACAGACAGGAGCTCAAAGTGAAGGCACCAGGGCTGCACAAGGATTGCTCTGTGTGAGCTGGGGGAGAACACGGACACTTGGGATGAAATTCAGAGTTAGACACTAATGCAGTGCAGAGTCTGAAGATATGAGAGCTCAAACTGAAGGCATCAGGGCTGGAGAAAGATTTCCTGACTAAACTGTGAGGGGAACTCACTAACGCTTTCTATGAAATTCAGAGTCCCACAGCAATGCAGAGCAGAATTTGGAGAATATGACAGCTGAAACTGAAGGCACCAGGGGGATTTGGGATCATCCCGAACCCCTCAGCCAGGTCCTGAGGGAGGTGTGAGTGTCCCCCTGGGCTCAGCAGTGACAGCAGAGCCACCTCTGCCTGCCCGGGGCTCCCCTGGCAGTTCTGCTGCAGGGCAGGAGGGTTTGTGCTCACCACATCAACCATCTCTGCTCGGGGGAACTCCAAAATCCCCTTTAGTTCCCTGGGCTCTCTGGGTGCTGCTGCTGTGTCCACTCTGAGCCCTCCCACTATGGGATTTTTGGCTTTTCCTCCTTTGATTAGTCCCGTGGGCATTCCCTCTCTCCCTGCCCTGCCCTCCTCAACCCGAGTTTGCATAATTATCTTTGAACTCTGCATTAAATAGGTTGAGATTAGGAGAGAAAAGACAGGGCAGGCGTGAGCCCCAGAGCCTGTTACTATTTTAAATACTCACACTTGGGATGCCTGGCCACAGCTCATCCCTGAAGGAATATTCTGGTATTTCCAGCACTGATAAACACTCGAATCCCAAAGGCTGGAAAAGGCAGCCAGGTTGGGCGAGTGAGATCATGTCCAAAATTATATTTTGATGCTTTAAAAAGCATTTTGAAGGTCTGCCTTTGCAATTGTGTGTGTATTATTTGTGGAATAAGCGTGTTGCACGCACACCTTGTAGCTGGACACTCATTCTTAAGTTTCTTCCCCAAACAGGTCTACCAAGGTTGTGTAACTTTTAGCAGGCACCTGATCCACGGAAATCAGAGTGAGCTCGCTGAAATCAGGATGAATTCTTGTCCCTGAACAGATTCAGGCACTGGGGAGATCCCACGTGTGGCTGAAAGAGCTGAGCCCTTCCCAGACACTGCCTGTGCTGAGCCCTGGGCGTGTTTTTATGACATAATTGGATCACTTGAGCTGTGTTTGCAGTGAAGGGGATAAAATTACCATCTGGAGGTTTGAGGGTTTTTTTTTTTTCTTCATCAGTTATGACCACAAATTAATAATGAGTCTGTAGAGCTGGAGGTAGGTGGGGACCAGAATTGCTGTGGCAGCTCTGTGGGCTGTTCGTGGCACCATCCTCGGGCTGGTTTTGGTTCCTGGGTGTAGATTGGCTTTTGCTATAATCTGGTGTCATATTTGCATGTCAGTGGTGTAATATTTCGTTTTTCCCCCCCTCTTCCCACGATCTCCGTGCTCTCACTCACTGCTTCACGCCCTGGTTGATGTCCTGGGAAGTGTTTTCCATAAAATATTTCTCAAAATATTGAGCCTGTGGTGGGTTTGGGTGACTTCCCAAAGAAGGAGCAGAGAGAGAGAGAAACTGCGAGAGGGGCTGAAGGAGAAGGGATGGATTCTGAAGGCTGTTGGGAAATGAAAACAAACAAGTTTATCCCTGTTTTCCTGTGGGTGTGAGGCAGTCCTTGTGGAGTCTGAGGAGATGAACTGTGAATTCTGAACAAGGGCATTACTCATGGTTTAACCCCGGGGGAGCTGAGTGTCCTCACCTGGGGAGGAGGGAGAGCAGGAACCTGGTGGGAGAGCCCAGCTGGAATTCCAGAGCCTTCTGCAGGCTGGGAATGGGGAGAGGGAAAAGTGAAGGGGAAAAGAGGGAAAAGTGAGGGGGGGAGAGGGAAAAGTGAGGGGGGGAGAGGGAAAAGTGAGGGGGGGAGAGGGAAAAGTGAGAGGGAGAGGGGGAAAAGTGAGGGGGAGAGAGGGAGAAGTGAGGGGGGAGAGGGAAAAGTGAGAGGGAGAGGGGGAAAAGTGAGGGGGAGAGAGGGAAAAGTGAGGGGGAGAGGGAAAAGTGAGAGGGGGAGAGGGAAAAAGTGAGGGGGAAAGAGGGAAAAGTGAGGGGGGAGAGGGAAAAGTGAGAGGGGAGAGGGGAAAAGTGAGAGGGAGAGAGGGAAAAATGAGGGGAAAAGAGGGAAAAGTGAGGGGGGGAGAGGGAAAAGTGAGGGGGGGGAGAGGGAAAAGTGAGGGGGAGAGAGGGAAAAGTGAGAGGGGAAAACTGGGGGGTGTGATGCTGGGGAGACACCCTGGAGCACAGCTGGGACTGAGGGGTGGGAGAAGGGGAAATTGAGGGGTGGGAGGGAGAGAGAACTGAGGGTGGGGAGAAGGGAAAGTGAATTTTGGGGTCACCCAGGTTGACACCTGGAGCACAGCTGGGACTGAGGGGTGGGAGAGGGGAAAACTGAGGAGGAGGAGAGAGAAAACTGAGGAGGGGGAGAAGGGAAAACTGAGCTGTGTGTGATGCTGGGGAGACACCCTGGAGCACAGCTGGGACTGAGGGGTGGGAGGAGGGGAAATTGAGGGGTGGGAGAGGGAGAATTGAGCTGTGGGTACACCCAGGTGGCACCTGGAGCACTGCTGTGCCCCCAGCCCTGCCCTTCCAAAGGCTTCTGGAAGCTGTGAGTGAGGGGGGGGAAAGGGAAAAGTGACCTTTGGGGTCACCCAGGTTGACACCTGGAGCACAGCTGGGACTGAGGGGTGGGAGAAGGGGAAATTGAGGGGTGGGAGAGGGAGAACTGAGGGTGGGGAGAAGGGAAAACTGAGCTGTGTGTGATGCTGGGGAGACACCCTGGAGCACAGCTGGGACTGAGGGGTGGGAGAAGGGGAAAACTGACGGGAGGAAAAAGGGAAAACGGCCATGTGTGATGCTGAAGCAAAGGATGGATGCAAAGCCCAGCAGTGTGTGCTGGTGCAATATTTAACGCAGCTGGAGCTGGCTGCAGCCCCCGGGGCTGGGTGAGGAGCCAAGAGCCACAGGAGAGCAGCGAGCAGCAGAACAATGTGGCCTCTAAAGTTGGAAGTGGCTTTTTTTGTTTTTTCTGCCCAGAACAAAGAGTGCTCGGTGGCTCTGCAGGGCTGGCCAACACTGGCACCAGAGTCTGTGTAGGGTCGGTTCAGAGGAGCAGGGGATCCACTCGGAGCTGTCCTGGGCTGCAGGATGGGCTCAGAGCCCTGGTCTGCCCCAGCTCCAGCTCTGCTCTCCTTCTGGTGCCTGGAGAGGCCACCAGGAACAGAGGCTGGATATGGTTAAAGAACAGAGCAGGGATTTATTAAAATTCACAGGATCCACCTTGGGCAGGGCAAGAGCCCAGCCAGGGCTCCACCCAGGATGGATCCTGCTCAGGAGTTTTCACCCTTTGATCAGTTCTGCTCCAATTTCAATTTGGGGTTCATTGTGCAATTCCAGCTCCAGGTGATGCAGTCCCACCCTCCCAGATTCTCCCTCAATTTGCTGGTTTTTTGCACTTTTTGGGCCTGAGGCTGTAATTGTGCCCTTGGTTGTGGGGCTGGACAAGGATTGTCTGTGTGAGTTGGAGGAGAGCACTGACACTTGGGTGAAATTCAGAGTTAAACACTAATGCAGTGCAGAGTCTGAAAAATATGAGTTCCAACTGAAGGCACCAGGGCTGGAAAGGATTGTTCTGTGTGAGCTGGAGGAGAGCACGGACACTTGGTGTGAAATTCAGAGTTAAACACTAATAGAGTTAAACACAGAATCTGAAAAATATGAGTTCAAACTGAAGGCACCAGGGCTGGAAAGGATTGTTCTGTGTGAGCTGGGAGGAGAACTTGATTATATGAAATTCAGAGTCCCACACCAATGGAGTGCAGGGTCTGGAAAATATAAAAGCTCAAAGTTGAGGCATCACTGCGGTGCCTGCTCTGCTCTCCTGCTGCTGCTCTGGGCTGGGCTCTTGTGCTGCACTCTCTGTGCTTCCCCCTGGAAGCAAGAAGAAAGTATCTTTGTTTTCCAAACTTTGGGCCTGATGGTGGAAAAATTCAGGTACTGAGAGGTGAAAGAAGCAGTGGGAATAACCATAAATTCCATAGGAATTCCACTGATTGACACAGACTTGCTCCCTCAAACTGTGCTAAATCCCTGGATTTAGAGAAAAAAAAGAGACAAGGAAAATGAAAATGTGGGTACACATTAGAAGGGGATCTGTATTAGGTGATTTGGGAAGTCTGAACCTCTCAATTACCTCAGCCAACTGGGAAAAGAGAGGGGGAATGCAGCTGGGAAATTGGGATAAAAAAGAAGCTCCAGAAATTTGGGAGTCCCCAGGGCAATGCCCCATGGCCTCTCCTTTTATTGGAATAAAGTCACAGCATTCCTGTCTCCTTTTGGGACACCTCTGGTGGTTGGGGATTCCTTTTCCTGGCACCATGGAATGGTTAAACCTGGGCTCAGGGAGGGAAAGGGGGAATGTAGAACCACGCTCCTCCCTGGGGAAGGGTTTTTTTTCCGAGTCGCTCTGCAGCTGTTAAATGCCAGTTCAGTAGAGCCTTTAAACACACACTTAAAGCCATTCCTGCTCAGCAAAACACTTCAGCACCTCCTTTAAATTAAATCTGTGTTCAGAGCTGTGGCTCCGGGAGGATGGAGCGTGTTCAGGGGGATAAACTCATCCCTGCTGAGGATCCTGCTGCATCCCAGCGTGGGTGAGGAGCTGCTGGGCTGGGCTCTGCCAGGCTGGGGTTGTTCTTTAGCCAGAATTATTTATTTCAAGGGTACGGAGAGAGCGCTCATGAGGGAATGATCCCAAACTGCCAGAGAGCAGGGTTGGGTTAGAGAATGGGGAAAAATTCCTCCTTGCCAGGGCGGGGATGGAATTCTCAGGGTAGCTCTGGCTACCTCTGTATCCCTGGAAATGTCCAAGAAGGTTGGATGGGGTTTGGAGCAGCTTGGGAGTGTGGGAGGCATCCCCATGGCTGGGGTGGAATGATCAAGGATCATTCCTTGATCCTGGCATTTGTATCTTCCTCTGTGTGCTCGGCCAGTGCTGGCATTTCTTTGAAATGCGGAATATTTGTGAATTTTATTTACAGATAAAACAAAAATAAAAATAAATTATCTGTAAAGAGGAGCGGCAGAAAGACCCAGGTGCTTTCCACCCCACACACGTTGGAGTGTTTGTTCCTGAATTTCCCCTAATCTCTCTGTGAATTTTCCCCTGATCTCCCTGTGAATTTTCCCTAATCTCTCTGTGAATTTTCCCCAATCTCGCTGTGAATTTTCCCCTGATCTCCCTGTGAATTTTCCCCTGATCTCCCTGTGAATTTTCCCCTGATCTCCCTGTGAATTTTCCCTAATCTCGCTGTGAATTTTCCCTAATCTCGCTGTGAATTTCCCCCAATCTTGCTGTGAATTTCCCCCTGATCTCTTTATTAATTTCCCCCATCTCATCATGAATTTTCCCCAATCTCGCTGTGAATTTCCCCTGATCTCCCTGTGAATTTTCCCCTGATCTCACCATGAATTTCTCCCATCTCGCTGTGCATTTCCCCCTGATCTCTTTATTCATTTCCCCCATTCTTGCTGTGAATTTCCCCAATCTTGCTGTGAATTTCCCCCGATCTCCTTATTAATTTCCCCATCTCACCGTGAATTTTCCCCAATCTCACTGTGAATTTCCCCTGATCTCCCTGTGAATTTCCCTGATCTCACCGTGATTTTCTCCCATCTCGCTGCTCTCATGCCTCACATCTTTTGCTATTCCTGCACCATGATCATTTCATCAAACCCAAGCTCTGGGATATCCTTGGAAGTTGCTCAGAAGTTACTGAGGCACATTCCAGAAAGGGAAATTGAAAACTCAAACTGAGTTTCCAAAAAGAAAAAAAAAAAAAAAAAAAAAAAAAAAAAAAAAAAAAAAAAAACCAAAACAAAAAAAAAAAAAAAAAAAACAAAAAAACCAAACAAATCAACCAGAAGCCCCAGCAGAACTCCCACAAACAAGATGGATGATGAACCATTTTGGTTGCTATTATCCAAAAGTAACTTCCTGGCTGGTTTTTAGTGAACAGAGACATATTGGAGGAAGAAAAAAGTAGTTTCCATTTAGCTTTATCTCTGGCTGTACTGGAAACAAATCATGGCATCAAAAAAAAAAAAAAAAAAAAAAAGGATAAAATGAAATGAGAACGATCCCATTTATTTCCTTTGCTGTAGCACACTCTGGACAGTTCTGGTGAAGATTAAAACTCTTCTGAACTGAAGCAGATTGCACTAAAACACTGCTGAAAGATCTCAGGCACTCCTGGAGTATCCCTGGGCCAGGGTTATGGATGCAGAGTGAGAGCAGATGGGGCTGTGGGGATCTCTCCTCCACTCTCCCTGTCCTCCATGGGTGGCCACTTAATTTGTGAATTGTGATGGAAATCTTAGGGATATTCCCCTTAAAATAATCTGGTTTTCCCCTGGAATTTCTAGGTTCCAGTTCAGGCTGGCTTGTTGAGGGAATATCTCCCTGCCCTGGCTCTCCTGTTGATTCCTGTGGAGATCTTGACTTCCAACCCCCCCAAAAAAAATATCCAGGAAAGGCAGGAAAACACAAAGAAGGGTTAAAAAAATATTAAAAACTCAGAGTGGGGATTAATTTGGAGCAGTGTGTGCAGCACTGCCCGAGCCAAATGCTCGAGGTCAATGATTTTGTTATTTTTGTGAGCTCTGTGGACGCTGTTCCGTGGGATTTATGAATTATTGCTGCTCTGGCAGGGGCTGCCTCGTCTTCCTTCCTCTTTTATTAGGGATGGGAATCAGCTGGGAATGCAGGGATGTGATGTACAGCCTCATATCATCAGAGTTGCACTCCTTGATAAGATTTCAAGGTTAGAACAATGATGGCGTGGAAATCTCTGCCGTAAACCAGCCCGGGTGATTCAAGCCATAAAAAAGCTGCTTTTAGCTATGTAAATAGGGTAATAGAGCAGGGCTGCACGCCCTAAACCTCGGGCTTGTTTCATATTCCAGCAATACCAGCAGAGAAAATGGAGCTGGAGATTAATTGGGATAGGAAGCAGGGAAGGTTTCTCCTCAGGGGGGTGAGGATGGATTTCAGCTTTGTTTGGAAGTCCCTGCAATAGGTCAAGGAGCTGATGGTGAGCAAGGAAGAGAAACATCTCTTTTATTTTTAATCTTTTTCCCCCCCTTTTCTTTCCCTGCTGACAATGAGAGCTTTGGGGGCTTGGGAGAGGCTGATGGAATTAGGCTGGATGCGTTGTGATGGTGGGACTCTGGCCAAGGATGCGTTGAGTCACATCTAATGACTTAAAAACTCCTAATTAATTTCGAATGAACTGGAACAAGGAGGCACAGCTTGACGAGCACCAGGTTGTGAAAGCTCCTGATGTTGAAAACTCGCAGTGGAGCCGCCCTGGGACAAGGAAAGTTGGGAGCAGCCTGGTTTAAAGGAGTGGAAAGGAAGGAAAGGTGGAGGGGAGGCAGAGTCTGGTGTAGCTCTGGGAGCTCTGTAGCAGCTCACAGTTGGAAAAACAAGGAGAAAGGGAGGGGAAAAAACCTGAAAATCAGTGGGTGAGATGAGGCAGCTGGGGCAGGTCAGCAGCTCTGGGAGCTCTGTGGTGGGAATGCCTCAAATCTCCAGTTCCCATCTGGAGTTCAGCTCCTTTCAGGTGACCCCCTGTGAAATGTGGGAGTCACACCTGCTCTGGTAATCACAGGAAAAGTGTGGCTGGAGGAGGATGCTGGCTGGTGCTCCCAGGGTGAAATCTCAGGATCCTGGAGGGGTTTGGGCCAGAAGGGACTTTTAAGCTCCTCGTGTTCCATCCCCAGTGGGCAGGGACACCTCCAGCTGGAATGGGAGCCACCAACCCCAGGAATTCGTGGAGGGGTCTCAAGGGGCCCAAACTGGAAGGGAAAAGGAAGAAAGCAGAGCTGTGGGGCAGGAGGATGTTCAGAGGGCAGAGGTTGCTTTGTGCCCACCAGGTTCCTCTTGGCTGGCTTGGAGGGATGGCTGAAGGAACTGGGAGAGCTCCAGGCCCTGGTGGGTTTAGCCCTGACTGTTTTCCATGTCCTGGTGATGCCTGGAGAGGCTACGAGGAACAGAGGCTGGAGAGAGTTAGAGGAATTAAGAAATAAGAGTTAAAGGGATAAATTTAAATTTATTAAAAGGCTTTCCCAGGATCCACCTTGGGCAGGGCAAGAGCCCAGCCAGGGCTCCACCCAGGATGGATCCTGCTCAGGAGTTTTCACCTTTTGATCAGTTCTGCTCCAATTTCAATTTGGGGTTCATTGTGCAATTCCAGCTCAGGTGATGCAGTCCACCTCCCAGATTCTCCCTCAATTTGCTGTTTTTGCACTTTTTGGCTGAGCTGTATTGTGCCCTTGGTTGTGGCTGGACAAGGATTGTTCTGTGTGAGTGGGAGAGCCTGACACTTGGTTGTGAAATTCAGAGTTAAACACTAATAGAGTTAACACAGAATCTGTAAAAACATGAGTTCAAACTGAAGGCACCGGGGCTGGAAAGGATTGTTCTGTGTGAGCTGGAGGAGAACACAGACACTTGGTGTGAAATTCAGAGTTAAACACTAATGCAGTGCAGATCTGAAAAAATATGAGTTCAAACTGAAGGCATCAGGGCTGGAAAGGATTGTTCTGTGTGAGCTGGGGGGAGAACACGGACACTTGGTGTGAAATTCAGAGTGCCACAGCAGTGCAGAATCTGGAAAATAAAAATGCTCAAACTGAAGGCATGTGATGGTTCCTCCTGTGCATCAGGTCACTGTCACCTCGTGTGGCAGCCCTGGTGCTGCCCTGCAAATGAGCAGGAATTTGAAGATCTCCTCGTCTCCTGCACTTGGGGGTTTTAAAAACCCCAACCCAAGCTCCCTGCAGCCCCCCCAGGGCAGTGAGGGGTTAATGCTGCTCCCCACAACGAGAGCTGAAACCTGCAGGCAGCCCAGTGAAGCAGAATTTTAATCTGAGATCTGTTTTTCAAGTCTGATTTTAAGATCCCGTGCAGGTCAGGGTTGTCTGATTCTTCACAGTTCATTAAGTAGAGAGCAGCTCGTGGTAGAGATTGACTTTTAAAAATGATGGATTTTTATTTATAGCAGAGTTCTACTCATTAATTCTAAAGGATGGAAGCATAAAAGCAGGAATGGGTTCATTAAAAAAAAAAAATAAAGTGACATTGGTAATTTAATTAAATTGGGGGTTTGAGTATCATTACAGAAAATGAAATGTTAGTTCTGGGCTGCTTTTGCACCCGTCTGGATTTGACAGCAGCCCCTGCTCCCAGAACCAGGAATGTTTCCAGGTGGAACTTCCCAGCCCCAGGGGCTTTGGGGGAGGATGTCAATAATGGGTTTAATCAAAGGAATAATGGGTTTGGGGGAAAGAAACGGTGTCAGGAGCTGGGGTCTGTCCCTGCAGGGAGGGGCTGGGGGTGACTGGGGGCCTGGGCTGGGCTTGGGGACACTCTGTGTGAGCAGAGATCAGAGGGAGGGCTGAAAAACCCCAAACTGGCTTGGACTCTGTGTGAGCAGAGATCAGAGGGAGCTGAAAACCCAACTGGGCTTGGGACTCTGTGTGAGCAGAGTCAGAGGGAGGCTGAAAAACCCAAACTGAGCTTGGGACTCTGTGTGAGCAGAGCTCAGAGGGGCAGCAAAAAAACCCCAGAACTGGGCTTTGGGATGCTCTGTGTGAGCAGAGCTCAGAGGGATGGCTGAAAAACCCCAAAAACTGGGCTTGGGGACACTCTGTGTGAGCAGAGCTCAGAGGGCAGCAGAAAAAACCCAGAACTGGCTGGACTTGTGGGGAGCGGCAGAGCTCAGAGGGATGCTGAAAAACCCAAAACTGGCTTGGGACACTCTGTGTGAGCAGAGCTCAGAGGGACAGCAGAAAAAACCCCAAATTTGGCTTTGGGACCTAGGTGTGAGCAGAGCTCAGAGAGGCAGCTGAAAAAACCCAGAACTGAGCTTTGGGATGCTCTGTGTGAGCAGAGCTCAGAGAGGCAGCTGAAAAAACCCCAGAACTGGCTTTGGGATGCTCTGTGTGAGCAGAGCTCAGAGAGGCAGCTGAAAAACCCCAGAACTGAGCTTTGGGATGCTCTGTGTGAGCAGAGCTCAGAGAGGCAGCTGAAAAAACCCCAGAACTGAGCTTTGGGATGCTCTGTGTGAGCAGAGCTCGGAGGGATCAGCAGAAAAACCCCAGAACTGGCTTTGGGATGCTCTGTGTGAGCAGAGCTCAGGGGATGGCTGAAACCCCAAACGAGCTTGGGATCTCTGTGTGAGCAGACTCATGGCACAGCCCAACCCCAAACCTGCCCGGAGCAGCTCAGGTGTGGATCTGAACCTGCCCTGAACATAACCCACCAGGGGATGTTCAGCTGCAGGATTTCCAGGACTGGGGTCCCCACCAGCCCAGGTGGTCTCTCTGGGAGCAGGGAGCTGCTCCTGTGTCCATCTGGGATTAACCCTTCCCTCCCCTGCTGCCAGGGAACACCCCCTCCCCTCCCAAAGCACAGATTTCCCTCAGCATTGGGGATTTCTATCCCATTTCCCCAGCTCCAGCCCTGCCTGGGTTTTTTTCCCTCTCTCTCTCTGTGAGCCAGGGCATCATTTTCCTTTTCACCTCGCCCTTTCCCTGGCAGGGCTGCAGAGCAGGTGGAAATTCAGCCCTGCCAAGCTCATTTCCCATCACTGGGGGTGAGCCCCCTGCTCTCCCAGCCCTAAGGAGAAGGAACCAGCCCAGGAGATGCTGCACCAGGGCCTGCTTCCCATTTGATGAAGTCATTTTTAGGCCTGCTTGGGTTTTTGATCAGCCCCTAAACCTGTGGTCTCTTTTGGAGAGGCTCCTGGAAACCTGGGGGGGTTGGTTTGAATTCCCTGGAAGTGCTGTGCAGAGGAGCTGCCTGAGGATTTATTGGCATTTCAGCTGCAGCTTTCTCTTCCTGGATGGGAGCATCCCACATTTCCCCTGATTTTGTTGGGCTCTGTTTTGCCTTAAGTGGAGCTGGGTCCAGCTGTGTTTGGGTCTGGTTTGATGCAAGTGTGTGAAATCTGGATTAAACACCAGGAATTAGAAATCCTGCTGAACTGAAACATTGAGGTGTTTTGTTTGGGGATTTTTTTTTTTTTTTTTTTTTGACAGGCAATCAGTTCTGCTGGGTTTTGGGTGGATTTAAGGTGTAAAACAAGCCTGCTTGTATTTGCAGGGACTGCAGCCTGTTGGAAAAATGTAGATTTAAATCTGGATTTAATCAACTCAAGCTAAATTACCAAATGCAGTCAAGTTATATAAAAATCAAGAGGTTTAGTAATTAGGAAGAAATTCTTCCCTGTGAGGGCTGGGATGGATTTCCCAGAGAAGCTGTGGCTGCCCCTGGGTCCTGGAATTGTCCCAGGCCAGGTTGGAGCAGCCTGGGGTCGTGGAAGGCCCCTGCCCATGGAATGGGGTGAAATGAGCTGATCCTTAAATTCCTTCTCAACCCAAACCACTCCAGGATCACCCAGAAAATCAAACATGATCCCTAAGTTTTTTCCTGTGCTTTAGAAATTGCTCAGACTGGTCAGGAAGGAGAGGATCTTGTTGCTTCAGCAGCTTGGGGAGGGACTTTTCCTTCTTGATGTGGATATTTGGTAGAAATTATATTTAAATGTTGACTCCAAGGGGCCTGATGAGTTCTGGTACCACACTGGGTAGGTTTGGAGGTTGCTCACATCGATTATTCTGTTTTCAATGATGATTCTTCTATTTTAACTGAGGATTTATGCTGCAGATAGATAGAGACATCATAAAAGAAAGGTCTTATAAAACATAGTTCAGGCCCTACTAGTCTAGCTAAGCTAGAATAGCTTGTAAGTTCTCCTAAGAAAGAATCAGGGGAATGTAAAGTCTGTGATCACAACAAACCATTCTCGTTAGAAAAAACAGCCTGCTCTGCAGAAACAAGAGCTGTGCCATGAGAACCCACAAAGGGAAAATGCAAACTCCTCAGTCTCAGCTGGTGATGCCTTCAGGAGTCTGCCCTGGCACAGAGAGCAGCAGAGCCAAAGGACAAGGCAGGGATTTATTAAAAGGGATTTATTAAAAAGCCTCCCTGGGCACAGCTGGGCAGCACCAGAGCCCTGCTGGGCACAGCCAAGGGGAACCCAAAATGGGCACAGAATGGATCACAGGGCTAACACTTTGATCAGTTCTGCTCCATTCCCAGAATCTGTGCAATTTATGAAGCTCCATCCTCCTTGGTTTTCCTTCTCACTTCACCATGGTTTTGGTTTTGGGTCTGGAAGTTGTCCTTGGTGCCAAGCTGGAGCAGGAATTGTTTTGTCTCCCTGCTCTGTGAAGAGAGCTCAGCAGCACTGAATATGAAACCCCAAACTACCCACTAAACCAGCCCAGAATCTAAAAACACAAAAGCTAAAACCTAAGGCATCCCATTACACACCAACCACCTTGTGCCCAAGGAACTGAACAGCACAAATCCCACTGCCCATGGGCAGCCCGACAGCAGCTCTGCAAAAACTGCACAAAACCACACAAAAAGGCATGATGTGTGTGGGGTGCCTCAGGGTTTGGGACCCCAATTTGTTGTTCTAAATCTCTGTTTCAGCCCATGCATTCAAAGGATGAGACAAAGCTTCTCGGTTTTTGGTCTCAAGGTTGTTTATTATTTACCTATAAAATTTTCTTCCTGCTCAGCAGGGCAGCCAGAGGCACTCTGCCTGCCCCCAGGGTGGTGTTATCTTTATAGACAAAAAACTACGTGTGACATATTTACAATTATTCCCCAACACCCATCACCTAGGTTAGACAGTGAGTTTCTACTCCAAACCAACCCAAAAGTGCCAACACCATCAGTGAAGATGGAGGTGGAGAAGAAGAAAGGCTGGACACACCCAAATCCCTCCATCCTGTCCCCAAAACCCCTCTACAAAGAATCCTAAAATCTACATTTACACCCTGTGATACACTAGTTATTACACTATTCAAACTGCTGTGTAGTCTGAGGCTCCTGAGTCTGAAGTTTCTGAGTTTCCAGACTCAGTTTCTTCATGATGTTTTGGTTCAGGAAGACCTGGTTCTCACAGGCTTGGCATAAACATTGCAAGTATTATTGTAACAAGAGTGATGTTTTGGATTCCTCTCTGTGGGATGGACTTCTCTCTGTCTTTCAGTTTTGGGCCAATGGGATGAAGAGTTCTGGCACTCTTCTGACCACTGAGATGGCCTGCTCGAGAAGATAGATAAAGGGGGTCAGGTTTTGAATAAAATTGGAGTCAGATGCAGTTTTTATAAACGAGGTCTCGTGTTGTTTGGTCATTGCCCACAGTGACACTGCTGTGGCTTTTATCCCTTCATGTACAGGTGGGAATTTGCTCCATGGTTTGTAATGGAGCCCACTGGTGCTCTGGGCTGTGTGCCAGTGTAGTCTGAGGCTCCTGGGCCTGAAGTTTCTGAACTCAGTTTCTTCGTGGTGTTTTGGTTCAGGAAGACCTCTTGTTCTCACAGGCTTGACATAAACATCACGAGTGTTATTGGAACAAGAGTGATGGTTTGGATTCCTCTTTGTGGGATGGACTTGTCTCTATCCATCGGTTTGGGCAAGTGGGATGAAGAGTTCTGACACTCTTCTGACCATTGGTCTAAAACTGAAAGACAGAGAGCAGTCCATCCTACAGAAAGGAATCCAAAACATCACTCTTGTTCCAACAACACTCGTGATGTTTATGCCAAGCCTGTGAGAACACGAGGTCTTCCTCAACCAAAACACCACGAAGAAACTGAGTTCAGAAACTCAGAAACTTCAGGCCAGGAGCCTCAGACTACATGCCAGGGTCTCTGAGCCCCCTGGCAGGGATCCTGGCAGCTCCAGATTCCCAAAGGGATGTCATGAGCTGTCGGAGAGGGATCAGCGGGAGACAAGCACACATCTGATGATGGTCAACAAGTCTCCACTTTATTCCATTAATCACATCTTTTATACACACAGTAATGAAGCTCATACATAGTGCAAAAGGGAAGCTCACCGTTGGTCACTCATATCACCACCAACTCCTCCTAAGTTTTCATTCTTGCAGTCAGAGCAAGCATTCTAGTCATTCCTTACCCATCACCATATTTTGTTGTTTTTCTAACGATCACTCACAAGGGCACAGTGCCCTTGTCAGCCTCAGGATTAGGCTGAGTCCTAAATTCAGTAAATTCCACATCCGTAGGCTGCCGTAAATCAACATGTCCCTTGTTCTTCAACCATTCTTCCACAATATTCTCCACAATGAGCTCTGACAGATGTGAGCACAGAAGGGGCTTTTCCCTGCGTGGCCACACTGAGTGCCAGCTGTGATGGTGGCAGGAGAGTCCCTGGCCCTCACCTGGCCCTGTTACTGTGACACAGATAGAAACACACAGTAACACACACAACAGGTGTTCAGGCAGAGAAGAAGAAAGGAAGAAGATTCTAGTTTATTGTTGACCTCGTATCTCTCAGTTTCTGGAGAGTGATTAGAGATTGGACAGAGAGGTTCCCACCTCTCCATCTCCACTGGCACTTGAGAAGTCCATCAGGTGATATCTTTTATAAAAGAATATAAATATGATTCTTGTTTATTTTACAATTTATGAGAACTGACTCTACTACACTAAAACAAATTAGAAAACTTATTTTCAAAAATAACGTGGCCCTGCTTGCCTTGCAGCCCTGCCCAGCCACACGTGCGGGAACCCGGGGCGGCTGCGGAACGGGGTCCAGCAGGGCACCACCTTCAGCATCGGGGACAGGGTCAGGTACAGCTGCAACCCCGGCTTCTTCCTGGAGGGACACGCCCTGCTCACCTGCCAGGCCAGCTCGGGCCACGGAGCCTCCTGGGATTTCCCTCTCCCTGTCTGCAGAGGTAACGGGATCCCGCTCGCGGTGGGATTTGGTGGGATGGGTGGGGCGGGGCGTGGGGTTTGGTTTAAAGGTTAAAAACAGCCTTCAACCAGTGCTTGAAGCAATCCTAGAAACCAGCTCTAAACAGCCTTCAAACCCAGTGCTTGGAAAGCAATCCTTAGAAACCAGCTCTTAAAATCCAGCCCTTCAAACCCAGTGCTTGGAAAGCAATCCTTAGAAACCAGCTCTTAAAATCCAGCCCTTCAAACCCAGTGCTTGGAAAGCAATCCTTAGAAACCAGCTCTTAAAAACCAGCCCTTCAAACCCAGTGTTTGGAAAGCAATCCTTAGAAACCAGCCCTTAAAAACCAACCCTTAAAATCCAGCCCTTAGAAACCAGCCCTTAAAACCCAACCCTAAAAACCCAGCCCTACAAACCCAGTCCATAGAAAGCAATCCTTAGAAATCAGCCCTTAAAATCCAGTCCTTAAAACCCAGCCCAAAAAACCCAGGCCTAAAAACCTAACCCTTAAAACCCAACCTTTAAAAACCCAGCCCTAAAAACCCAACCCTTAAAAACCATCCCTTCAAACCAACCCTTAGAAAACCAGCCCTTCAAACCCAACCCTTAAAAACCAGCCCTTCAAAATAACCCTTTAAACACAACCCTTACAACACAACCCTTAAAACCCAACCTTTAAAACCAGCTCTTAAAACCCACCCTAAAAACCCAGCCCTTACAAACCAGCCCTAAAACCAACTTTAAGAAATCAGCCTAAAATCCAGTCCTTAAAAAGCAAAACCACCTAAAAACCAACACCTTAAAAACCAGCCCTTACAAACCCAACCCTTCAAAACCATCCCTTCAAACCAACCCTTAGAAAACCAACCCATATAAAACCAACCCTTCAAAATCAACCCTTTAAACACAACCCTTAAACCAACCCTTAAAACCCAGCCTTAAAAACCCAGCTTAAAACCCAAGCCTAAAAACCATCCCTTAAAACTAAACCCTTAAAAACCAGCCTTTAAAAATCAAACCTCCTTAAAAACTAACCCCACAAAACCAACCCTTAGAAAACCAGCCCTTCAAACCCAACCTTCAAAACCACCTCAAACCCTTAGAAACAACCATAAAGACCCTTCAAAATCAACCCTTAAACACAACCCTTAAAACCCAACCTTTAAAACCCAGCTCTGAAAACCCAGCCCTTAAAACTCAACCTTATAAAATAACCACCTCAAACCAACCCTTAAAAACCAGCCCTTAAAATCAACCTTAAAAACTATCCCTCAAAACCAACCCTTAAAAACCAGCCCTTCAAACCCAAACCTTAAAACCAAACCTTAAACACAACCCTTAAAACAACCTTTAGAAACCAACTTAAAACCCAACTCTTTAAAACCAGCTTAAAACCCAGCCCTTAAACCACCGTTTAAAAACTAACCCCTAAAACCAACCTTTAAAAACCATCCCTTAAACCCAACCTTCAAAACCATCCCTTCAAACCCAACCCTTAAAACCAGCCCTTCAAAACCAACCCTTTAAAATCAACACCTTAAACACAACCCTTAAAACCCAACCTTTAAAAACCCCCTTAAAAACCCAGCCTTCAAAACCAGCCCTTAAAACTCAGCCTAAACCAACTTTAAAAACCAGCCCTTAAATCCCAACTTAAACCATCCCTTAAACAACCTAAAACCATCCCTTCAAACCAACCTTAAAACCACCTAAACCACTTAAATCAACCCTAAACCACTTAACCACTTATAAAAACCCAGCCTGAAACCCGCCTTAAACAACCTTAAAACCACCTAAAAACCCGCTAAACCCAACCTTTAAAAACCCAGCCCTAAAAACCCAACCCTTAAAACCCAACCTTTAAAAACCCAGCCTTAAAAACCCACCCTTAAAACCCAACTTTAAACCCAGCTTAAAACCCAACCTTAAACCACTTTAAAAACCATCCCTAAAAACCCAACCCTTAAAAACCCAACCTTTAAAAACCCAGCCCTAAAAAACCCAGCCCTTAAAACCCAACCTTTAAAACCCAGCCCTTCAAAACCAACCTCACAAAACCAACCCTTTGAAACCTAAAGGGGGAAAGGAAACGTGGTGTGGTTGTGGATGGATTTTGGATTGTGGTCAATCCTTTTTAAGGGATTTAAAGGTTAACCCTTTATCCTCAAGGCTGCCAGGGTTTGGGGGAATGATGGGAAAGCTGTGAAGGGTTTGGAGTGTTGGGAATTGGCAGAGCTGCTTCAGCTGCAGTGTCTTGGGCTGAAGTGGGATAAAACCCCAATTTTACAAGAGACAGGACAAGGGGGAAGGGTTTTAAACTGGAAGAGAGAAGGTTTGGATTAAATATCAGAGGAAATTCCTCCCTCTGAGGGTGGTGAGGGGCTGGGATTGATTCCCCAGAGAAGCTGGAAGTGTCCAAGGAGCAGCCTGGGATAGTGGAAGGTGTCCCTGCCCATGGAATGGGGTGAAATGAGACAATCCTTAATCTCCTTCCCAACCCAACCCAATTCCATGATCATCCAGAAGATCCAGCACCTTCCAAAGCCTGCAGGTTTTCCAGCTCAAACACTGGGAATGGGATTTTCTGCTTTCCAGTGCCAGACTCCCTGCCCTGTGGCACATCCCAGGGTGCAGGAAAGGTGGATCCGTGCCTGGCTGGGATGTGCCCTGCCGGGGGGGGGGGCTGGAGGGGAGGTAAAAACCCAACAATTCCCAACTTCCTGCCAGTTCAGGGCAGGGAAACTTCAAATCCCTTTACCAGTCCAGAGAATGCCTTGCTAATTGTGCTCCCACGGGGGCTGGAGAGTGTGTAAATACACGAATGTTCTACCAAAAACATTTGCTGCTGCTGCTCTTGGAGTCTCTTGCCCTGCATTCCTTGTGTGCTTCAGCAGAGCATCTCCTATTGATTCTTTTTATTGACTCTGCCTGGGCAATCAATCAGCCCCTCCAAGCTGGGAGCTGGAGTTTAAAGTGAGCAAATGTTGTTTGCCTGGGATGTTTTTAATGCTCCCTTGGATGGGTTACACGGCACAGAGATGTGTTGTGCCTCTCAGTGGGTTGGTTTATTTTTTTTTTATTTTTTTTTTTTTTTTTTGGGGGTACTTCCCTGCTGGTTTGGGGTCAGGAATGTTTAGAGAGTGTGAAGAGGGGCTCAGAGTGATTTGAGAGAGGGCTGCTTGTCCCTGGTGGGTTTTATTATATGATGCTTTTCTCTGCTGATCCTTCAGATTAGGATGGTCTTTGTCACTTTTATAATACGTTTCTTTTATTTTTATTTTTTTTTGAGTTTCACTGGAAGTGAAAATACAGAATCAAGGGATGAAGGATCATTGATTCCAGCTCCTGGCCCTGCACAGACACCCCAAAATCCCCCCTTGAGAGCAGTGTCCAAACTCCCCTGGAGCTCTGGCAGCCTTGGGAATGTTCCCTTTCCCTGGGGAGCCTGGGCAGTGCCCAGCACTCTCTGAGGGAAGAACCTTGCCCTAAATCCATCCTAATATTCCATCAGGAGGAGCTGAGCTCTGCCCTCCTGCCCCTTCACCATTCATGGCCCTCCTCTGGACACTCTAAAAGGTGAAATTCCCTGAAATCCCACCTTGGGAACGGGCAAAGCACCACCTTGGTGGGAGAAAAGGGAATTCCCTGCCTGGATGGAGCAGCTCCCTCTGCTCTGAGAGCGTTTCCCAGATCTGTCCCTTGCCCAGCTTCCTTCAGCATTTGTGGAGGAAACCCCAGGGAGGCAGGGATTAATCCTGACCCCAGCTGGTGCTGGAGCTGAGGGCTGGCAGCAATTCCAGTTGCTCACTCCCCTCTCCAGCTGGAGGAGAAGCTCAGTCCTGCATTTCCACCCTGCCCTGCCAAAGTCGTGCTTGGTTTCAGCGCTGCCCTTCCAGTCTGGGCTGGTGGCACCTGAGCTGCTCCAGGGAGGAGGAAAATCCAGGGAATGGCTCCAAGGGCAGCACAAAATCTGCTTTTCAGCTGCTCTGGTGGAGCTGTGCCTGCAGCTTCCTGGAGGCAGCCCCTGCTTTTTTGATGGGTTTGGTCCTGATCCTGTAAGACTTCGCCTTGGAAGTTGCACTTGAAGCATTTTTTTGGAAGGCAGGAAGGGGAAATGTTCTCTTGGAACATTTAAATCTTGTTCCAGGAAAGCAGCAAGCAGCAAAGCCAGACTGCAGAGGGTGGGTTTGAAGCCCTGCTGCACTTCCAGAAGCATCTCTGGGCTCCCAGGAGTGTCCCAGTCGTGCTGGGCTGATAAACTGGGGACACAGATTTCCCTTGGAGCAAAGGGTGAAAGGATTTGCATCCTATCAAACAGGTTCTCCCTTTCTTCTGCAGGGAAAAGGAGGATTCCCAAGCTCTTTCCTGGAGGAGAATAAATATATTTAATAAATTTATCTTTCCCTGAAGGAAACAAGATCTTTGTGGCCTGTGAAGATTGTAATGTGTTCTGTTAAAATTGCCTTATTGGTCATGGCCATTGGGAAGTTTATTAAATGTATTTATTTCATTTTCTAATGGAAGTTGGGGATGGGATCCTGATAAAAGAGGAAAAGAAAAAAGAGGAAAGACAAAAGTGCTGTCAAGGTGAGCAGTTAAAACTGGAGTTTCTTGGGAACGGTCCTGTCCAATGTCACTTGAAAGGACAAGGGTTGGGGACTGTGCCCTTCCCTCTCCTCTCCCCTTCTCTCCAGGATAACAGAGGATTCTGCACCTGATCCAGGGTCTCCTTCTGCTTTTCTTTCCTGCTTTTCCTCTTCTTTGTGACCTTTTGTGCCTGTATGGGCAGCTTTGCCTCTGCTCTGGTCATGATGTGTTGAAAGAATCGAAGAGAAATTCCTGGTGGGAAAGAGGAGGAATGCAGAGGAGGCTGTTGGGATGCTGGGCTCTCCTTCAGCATTGCTCCTCCCTGGGAATGCTGCACTCCCTGAACCCAGCTCAGGGGAATCCTCTGGAATCCCAAACTTTGGGATTACAAAGTTTTCTCCTAAAGGATGAGCGCAGACCCAGAGGGAAAGGAAAGGAGCTGGGAATTCCAGCGGGATCAGGAGTGGCTCAGTGAGGTGTGTGGGCAGATTTACAGCCCAGCTGCAGTTTGGGAAGCACAGCTGGATCAGGATTGATGCTCTCAGCGTGGATCCATCAATTCAGGCTCTGTGTGCTGGGTTGGGAGGGCTGGAAAGGCTGGGATCTCCCCAGGGATGCCACCTTGGCTGGTGGGGAGGACAACAGCACCTGGGGCAGGAGTTTGGCTGTGGAATTTGGGAATTTGCCCCAAGAACTGGAAGTCCTGACTGGCTGTGAAGCCTGAGGTTTATCCCATCCCTAGAAAAATCCCATCCCCATGTCAGAAATCCCTGGAACAGATTCCCTGTGTGTTTTACACATTTCCTGCCCAATTCTTCTGCTCTCAGGAGTGAAATGAGGCCGAGGTCTGAGCCCAACCAGGGTTTAGGCTGAGCCCCACAAGTCCAGCTGTATTTTTCTCCTGGCAGTTGGAATGCTGGAGGCAGAATTCCCAGCAGGCTCAGGCTGCTGCCTCCTGCTCTGCCCTCACCTGTTCCACTGAACCTCCAGCACAGCAAAACCAAACCAAGCCCAAAACATCCCAACCTGTTGGGAAAACACTTCCATGCACGCAGGGAGAAGCCTCTGCCCAGACTTTTTGCTGAATTGAAGCAGAGCTGGTGGGTTTATGGTTCTGGTGGGCAGCAGAGTAAAAACTCAGCAAAGCCAGAGGAGAAGTTGGGAACATTTGTGGAGCTCCATTTTGGGCATAGCCAATCTGCATAATCTCATTAAAAGTGCTCTGTCTTACTGTAACTCCAGCAGCTGCTGAGGCTGTGCCATGCCCAGAATAATTGGAGAGCTGCTCAGGAAGCTTTTGGAAGATTGTAGGATATGTTGAAGCAATAACAGCCTCTACAAACCCAGGGAGTGTGTGTTTAGAGGTGGATGGGAAGGGAATATATTCCCCATTTAAATACCTTTTGCAGTGAGAAAATTGTCAAGGAACTTAAATTAAGAACTCCCCTCTTAATAATAAATATGGTGATGATAATAAAAAAGGCAATCGTGCCTTTGGCTGGATCCTCAGCTCCTGTGAGTTTGCTTAAAAGCAAATTCTCCTTGTTGGAGAATTCTAAAGTGGCATTGAAGGAAAATTCTTCAGCCTGTTCCCCATCCCTTCCTGGTCCTTCCAGTCTTGGATCTGGGTAAACTGGGACAGTGTCCACTCTCTCCTGGGATGTTCCTCCTCTTTGCTGGGCATGGATGGGAGAAAAGTTCCAGGAAAAACCTCAGAGGATCCTACTCAGGAAACAGGGGACATGAGGAGGAATTTCCCCATGGAAAGGGTGGTCAGGCTTTGGGAGGGGCTGCCCGGGGAGGTTTGGAGTGCCCAGCCCTGCAGGTGTGCAGCCTGCACTCAGTGCTCTGGGCTGGGGATCTTGGCTGCACTCGATGGTCCTGGGGGGCTTTTCCCACCTAAATCATCCTGGGACTGTGTGATGGAGCAGGAAACAAGTGAGCAAGTTGTGGGAGACGTTCAGGGAGATGTGCTGGGAAGGGGCTCCCGAGGGCACCTGGGAGCAGCTCTGGCACAGGGAGGGGGGGCGTTAAAAACGAGATGAGCCAACACAGGAACGACCCCCCCTGGCTAATCCCGATGGATTTCCCATCCCTCCCCATCCTCGAGAGCGACAGCAAACCCTCCCAGTGGGGTTTGGCTTTGGGCTGAGCTCTGGCAGCGCTGGGCTCACCGCGGGCGTTGTGTTGCAGCCGACGACGCCTGCGGAGGGACCCTGCGTGGGCAGAGCGGGGTCATCTCCAGCCCCCACTTCCCCCTGGAGTATGGCAACAATGCAGACTGCACCTGGACCATCCTGGCCGAGCCTGGAGACACCATTGCCCTGGTGTTCATGGATTTCCAGCTGGAGGATGGCTACGACGTCCTGGAGGTCGCCGGCACAGAGGGATCCTCGCTCTGGTAGGTGGATTCTGGTGTTAAATCACACTTGGGGTGGTGAGTGTGGGCACAGCCAGGCTTGGCAGGGGGCTCAGAGTGAGCAGCTGGTGCCTGAAGGAGGGGAAATTCCCAGTTATTCCCACTGGCTTCCTTGTGAAAGTTGGGATTTGCTCGGCAAGCTCCGCAGCGAGCATTGGCCGTTCCTGTTGTCGCAGTCAGAGTCCGTGCAGTGGCTGGGTAGGAGAAGAAGGATTAAAAAAACCCAACAAATAAAATCACCCAACCTCTGAGAACCCCTCAAACCCTGCCACGCTCAAGCCTTGGTTTTGCTAAATATTCTGATTATTGCTGCTGATGAACTTCTGGAAGTGTTTCACCAGATCTGCCCGTCCCTGGGACAGGAGACAGAATTCCAACCCCCCTCTCACCCCAGGGAAATGCTCTCGGAAATATTGCTGTGATTTGGGGTAAAGGCCAGTATTTCCAATGTTCAGGAGTTTCCCCAGGGCTCTGAAGGCAGGAGAAATAAGGAACTGCAGAGGGAATTTGATCAAGGACATGGTGATCCACTGCACTCAGCAAAGGGTTAAAATCCTGGCTGGCAGCAAGGGGAAGCTCCTGGCTGTTGGATTTAAACCAGCATCCCTCTGGAAGGGAAGAATGAAGCATTTGAAACGATCAGGTGTTGTCTGGGATTATCAGCAGCCAGTTAAATTGTGATTATTTGTGAGGATCCTGTCGCAAATCCCATTTATTTGAGTGATTTATCCTGGCTGGCAATTCTGAGGGAGCGGGACTGGAGTGTTTGGGGTGTATTGATGGGAGGGAAGTTGCCATTTACCACGTACCAATTGTTTACCCTTCCCAGGCCCCCTTGGAAAATTAGATGTTGCTGTTGGATGAAAAAAAAAAATAATAATAATAAAAAAAAAAAGCCCGGGCTGGTTTTATTAGAATGCATTAATATTTTAGGGCACTGTTGGTTTGTAGGCACTCAGCTGTGCTGGCTGGGAAGATGGATGGAGCTGGTTAAAAAACATTATTCAGCCTGGAGGTGTTGCCAGAGCAGAGCTGTGTCTTGTCATGTCAAAAATAAAACAAAGCCTGGCAGAGGGAACCTGCTGGAAAAATAAAATAAAATAAAATAAAATTAATAAACTCCTCGTAAATACAACAGGGAAAAAAAAAAAAAAAACCCTTCCAAAATGCCGATTGTGGGGAATGACAGCCTGGCTTTGAGCTGAGCCTTTGTGCTCACACGGTCCTTAAAACTGAGATTAAAGCCTGGTTAAAGTTCTACAGGTGTCACTTTGGGGCTCCTTGGAGGGAAAAGGGATGGATTTGCATCCCTGCTCCCCTCCAGGTGTCCCTGTGCTGCATCCCTGACCTGCCTTTCCTCCCAGAGCCTTGCCCTGCATCAGCTCAGCCCCTTTGGCATTCCCACCAGCAGGAATTCCCTCTGGCAGAAGCTGCTCCTGCTTTTTGGGGTGCATCCCTGAATTCCACATCCTGAATTCCACATCCCTGAATTCCCCATCCTGAACTTCCCATCTCTGAACTTCCCATCGGTGAATTCCACATCCTGAATTCCCCATCCCTGAACTCCCATCCCTGAATTCCACTTCCCCATCCCTGAACTTCCCATCCCTGAATTTCCCATCCCTGAATTCCCCATCCCGGAATTTCCATCCCTGAATTTCCCATCCTGAATTCTCCATCTCTGAACTCCCCATCCCTGAACTTCACATCCCTGAATTCCCCATCCCTGAATTTCCCATCCCTGAACTCCCCATCCCTGAATTCCACATCCCTGAATTTCCCATCCCTGAATTCCCCATCCCTGAACTCCCCATCCCTGAACTCCCCATCCCTGAACTCCCCATCCCGATTTCCCCATCCCTGATTCCCACATCCACCCGAGGCAGCCACACCCCAGCCATTCCAGGGGATCTCATTTTGATTCCTGAAGGAAACTTTGCAGAGGAGCCTTGTTTGGAATTTCCTCTCTCCGAGCTGGCCCGGTAATTAAATTCAGATGAGTCAGTTCCCAATAATTTTTGCCCGTAGGGGGAAAAAACCTGGCGCTCCTATCTCCTCCCTAACCGTGCTGATGTGGCTCGGCAGGAAAAGAAAGCTCAGCCCCCTTTTCCCCCCTTCTGCCTATGAAAAAAACGGGTTTTAATTATTGGTAATAGGGCAGAGAGACTTGCAGCCGATTCTCTCCAAGCCTCTCGCAGCTGAATATTTCAAATATTTCATTTTCCGGGCATTCTGAGTAGTTTTAGTCATAGCCAGGGCTGGGCACAAATAAACAAAATCCCATTTCATCCGGAGGATGGTTCCTGTGTGTTTCCAAGCTGTGGACTGGTACCTAATGATGGCATTTATGAGCCCATTAACTCAGCGCTTCAAGTAACCTTGACTCGCCCTGCTCTTAGGAAAACCTGCATTATCATTCACCCTCCCAGCTTTAAAAATGGATTTTTTTTTTTTTTTTTTTTTTTTAATGAGCCAGCTTGCTTTAAGTGCCTTCACATCGATGCCACAGCCTGGAGAATCCCGAGCTGGGTTTCCTTTGCTCCCCGACCTGCTGGATGTGAAATCCTGCAGGAGGGATTCCAAGGGGAAGGGCTGTGCCCCTTTCTAAAATCCCACTTTTCCAGCTCGTTCAGCTGCTCCCACGGCTCTGCCAGGGAACCTTGGGCGTTGAGAGGTGAGAAATGAAATCCTGAGCAGGGAGCAGGGTGGGATGAGCTGTGGGGTGTCCAGGCTGCAAGGGGAAATGCAGGAATGTTCTCCTGGGGGCCATCCAGGTGTGCTCCTGCCCTGCCCCAGGCTGTGCAACTCACCTGTTCCAGGCGGAACAAGAAGCTCTTGGAGGTCCTTCCCAACCCAGTCCACCCTGGGATTCTCTGGAATCCTCACCCCCAGACTTTTCCTTGTTTTCCAGACTCGGGGTTCTCTGTGCTTCGTCCCCTAAGAGATCTGGCAGGATTAGTGCAACTCCTGCCTCCAAATCCATGGAAAAGAAGAAAATCCCCCCCTGAGCAGCATATCCCTCAGGGCCTGATGGTGTGCTTTGTGTCAGGACCTGCTGGAGCTGGGAATTCCCAGTGCTGAGGCTGTTGGGAATTGCTGCTGATTGTCCCTGCTTTGTGGCACCTGCTCAGAGCCTCACACCCCAAAACCCAGAACACCCCAAAACGTCTCCCTGACTGAGGCTGTCTGGAGATGTCTCTGCTTGGAAAATTGAGGTGGGAAATCGACTTTTAGGCTGGAGATGGTTGCTTTAATAACGAGGCTTTCCAGCTCTTTTATATCCCTGGTGTTTTGTATGGGTGGGAGGGACTGGGATTTTTATTGGGAATTGTGCTGCTGCTGCTGCTGCTTTATCCTGGTCTCGTGGGCTTCAGATCACAAAATGCTCCCAGCCTTTTTTGGGGGTTTATTTTAGGAAAGTTGCATCATCTGTCACATTGCCCCAATGCCTCCCACTCCTTGAGCCTTCCCTTGTCATTCCCCCTGGGATCCAGGCTCTGCTCCTTGATTTTTCTGTCGATAATCCCATGCTGAGGGAATGCAGTGGGAGAGGCAGGGCTGCAAGTGAGGAACGGCCAAATCCTGGGAGTTTATTCCTGGCTGAGTTCACTCCCTCCCCCTCAGTGCCTCGCCTTCCTTTTGCCTCTCCAGCCTGGGTGCTGCATTTTCCTTTGCCTCTCCTCTGTCTTTTGGCTTCATTTGTGCAGAATTCCTTTTTGGCTTCGTGATTTCCCGGGAAAGGAACCTGCCCCAACACGTGCATGGGAATTATTGCACCCACTCCCAGCACTGATGTGGAGGCAGCACGGGTCTTAGGCATACTCAGATTTTCCAGGAACTGTTCTGCATGGCCACTCCTTGGCTCTGCCTTTTTAGAGCACGTATTCTTCAGTTTTAATTCCCTTCCTTATCATCCTTTGATTTGGGCTTTGGTCTCTTTTTCACAGAGAATGTTGATGGCAGCTTGGGCCTCTTTTTAGAAATTATCTATTCAGGCAGTCAGAACACACTACACCTAAATCCTAAAACTAATTCTAACTAACTAAACTAACTCAGCAAAAGCCACGAGACACACAACACTCCTAACACCCGCGACAAGCCGACATACCCATGTGCATTTCTCACAATTCCCAAAAGCCGTTCAAGCTCTGGGATGCTCCAGGAGTGCCTCTGGCCAGCCCCTCTCTCTGCACACGCCTGGAGCTGCGGGTCCTGGAGGTCACAGCTTCACAGGGAGCTGCTGATGGGAGGTGAGAAACTCCTCAGCTGGGCTCCTGCTGGACCAGCCCATTCCCTTCCCATCAAAGCCGCTCTGATCCTGCCGGGCCTTTCAGCTCCGTTTTCATCTCACAGCTGCCTGTGAAGTCCGTGGAAAGGCTCTGGCTCCAGCACCAGGACTTTGTGGTTTGGGCTGTGTTCCTCTGAGTTATTAAAATATGATTATCGATCTAATATCAGTGTCCAGTTATGACTGACAAGAGCTCTGTGACAGTTTAAAGTGACAAAGTGTGTGTTTATTGTGGGGTAACTCCCTAATGCTCACTGCTGAGATTGCTGGGAATTACAAAGCTTTTTATTTACAGAAGTGTTGAATACACAAAACACAAATCCATATTCATCCCCCTGTCACTTCTTCTTCCCCCCTTCGTATGCTAATTGGAAAAAAGCCATTAAGTACTCGTAGTTTGTTCCCTGAAATGAGTGGGGGGTCTGTTCTGGGGAGGGGTCCCTGGGAATGAGGAAGTAAAATGACTCTTCCTCCTTCTGACTTTTTTACCTTTCCAGTGCACAAATGAATCCTTGGTAGGACCTCGAGTTCCCTGTGTTCAATGAATTTCTCAAACATGGGAAGTCTGGGATATCTGAGATCAATTTACCACATTTTGATTTTCATTACAAGCCCAGCTACATAAACACAAAGTTGACAAGCAGTGAGTTACTAGATCTGGAATAGCTTATCTAAAATCAACTTCTGTTAACTACAGACAAAGCTTATCTTTCTACTTTAGCTAATTCAACAACTTAAAAAAAAAAAAAAATCCTTAATTCTTCAAAATGAATGTCTCACCTCCTGCTGCTGGTGCTGCTCCCTGGGCAGCTTTGTGGGATAACCCTGCAGGATCCTGCAGACTTTTCCCAGCGTCCCAGCGTAGGTGGGAGCTGAGGATGGTCCCTCTCCCTCTCCCCCCTCTGTGCCTCCCCAGCAGCTGCTGTTCCTCGCAGGGATTCTGAAAAGCAGATTGCTTCCCAAATGATTCTCATCTCACACTTGCCACTCTCCGGCAGAATTTTTTTTTTTTTTTCCCAGGCTGTAATTGCTTTTATTTGCGAGTTGACAAGAATTATCCTGCCCTGGGCGTGCACGAGGCTGGAGCTGGGAAGGGTTTTGTGTGTCTTGGAAAGGATTTCTTTCATCACCACTTAAAAACCCAGAAAAATGGGGAAGTTTCCTTTCCCTGTGCAGTGATTGGAGTTTCCTCATTGCAGGAACTCCTGGATATCTGTAATGTTCAGATGTTTTTCTTTCATAGGAAGTGTTTTCCATGGGACTGGGAAATGTGGACTTTAGAAATCCTTATTTCAATGTCAGTTACATCTTCTTTGGAATCTGCAAAATTGACTTCCTTATTTAATTTTAGTTTGTGTGCTTTTAATTGGAAACGAATCCCAAAAAGGCTTCAAAGCCCTAAAACTTTGCTTTAGTGGGAAAGGTTCTTCCTGCAAACCCCCCTTTTCTCCTGGAAGGGGTTCCCTGCCGAGAACATTCTGGAGAAGTTGGAACCAGAGCAGTTCCAGTTCCTGGGAGGGGCGGTGGGGAACTTCCAGCCTTTGGAATTCCTGCTCTCCAGGTCTCATCCGAGCCTGGATTTCCTCTGGGAGGAGCAGAATTCCTGGCTCAGGGAGCTGCTTCTCCCTCCATTCCAGACAGAGCTGATGGCTTCCCAAGGGAATTCCAGCCACCCCTGGGAGCTGTTGGGAAGTTCAAGGGTTGGGAAGGCTTTGGACAGAGAGGTCGGTGCTCCCACATTGTCCCAGAGCTCCTGGGAATGCAGAAATAACCGGGAATGCTGGAAGGAAGGCTGAGGTGGGACAGGAGGAGCTGCACAGTTTGTGTCTATTCCTGGAGGGAAGGGAAGGTTCCAGCTCCTTCCCGAGCTCCTGGCTGACTCCTTCTGCCTTTCCTTCTCCGGGGAGCAGCTGCTTCCCAAATCCCGCCCTGGGGAATGGCAGGGAGAGGGAATCTCCAGTGAGAGCCCCAGGGGCTCTCCCCTTCCCAGCCATCCAGCTCCCAGCCCGCTCTGCCCCCAATCCTGCTTTTCCATGCATTCCCCTCATGGAGTCCATTTGCTGCCTGCTGGAAAGCTTTTAATGAATATTCAGGCTGGGAAGGAGATGCTTTTAGGCTGAAAACGACCCCGATAATGGTTGAATTGCCCTTTTTTTATCCCGATTTGTCTTTTCTTTGTTGTTCAGTCACCTCAGGGGCAAAGATCCCCATGGAATGGTCACTGCTGTGTGTCCTCAATCCCAAGGGATGAGGGGCAGGGAAGCCCGTAATAGTGGAAAGAGGAAAAAAAAAATCCCTGAAGGTCATTAATTCTTAATTTCTTTCTGTGTTTATTCTTAATTTCTTTCTGTGTTTGTCCTGCAAACACACCGTTGGTAGAGTGGGAAAAAAAAAATAAAAAGAGAGAGGTTTTTGCAAGAAGCCTCAATAGCTGTAATCTAAAAAGAAGAGTTTTTTTTTGAGACTGAGATTGAGTCTGACACGCCTGGCTGGAAGCTGAGAAAAAATATTGGAGCCTCCTTCAGGATGTGACCCAAAATATAGACTGTAAAGCAGTGAATAATACCCAGATTTGGCAGGGGAAGGAGGCTTTAAGTAAGTGCAGGCGATGTTTCGGGTTGTAAAAAGTGGGATACTTGGGATTCTCTTTCAAACCCTGTCAGAGCAGAGCTGTGATTCCTCGCAGCTCCAGCAAGGCTCTTGTGAAAAACGAGGTTCACTTTCCTGGTAAAGTTTAAAAATGTTTCATAAAGACAATAGGAGAAATAATGGAGCAAAGAAATACGGTCGTGACCGGTGTCTTGGAACCCCCCCTTTTTATCCTGTTTTTAATGCATGGATTTATGCACATTCACTTTTCCAGGAGCTGCATAGTCATTCCTTGGGTTTGGTCTTCATGCATGCACTTATGCATATTCATTTTTCCAGGAACTGCTCTGTAGGGTCACTCCTTGGGTCTGTCAAGCATAATCTTAATTTTATTCGGTTATCATCTTTTTGATTTGGGCTTTGGTCCTTTCTTCCACAAGCGGTGAATGCTGAGGGTCTCTTCTGGAAGTTATCTACTCAGGCAGCTGAAACACACTACACCTAAATTCGAACTACAGCAAAGAAAAAACCTTATACATCTATTCAGACAGTAAAAACCTGCTAAAAACTACAGAAAAACCATCATGCTTATAACATTAATTCCACCATTTGCAAAAAGCCAGTACTAAAATATGAATTTATAACACGCTGGACCAGCGGCGGTGGCAAAGCTCAGCGCCTTCCCGGGGTGCTTTTTTCATCTTCAGACACCAATCCCTGTCATTCCTGCGGCTGTGCCTGTGCAGGGGAGGTCTCCCTGTGCACGGGGATCCGGGAGCTGCGTTTTGGTGTCAGGCTGTGTCTGCCGGAGCTGATAACACCCGTGTTCTACACCTCCCTTATCTGCGCCTTCAAAGGGAGCAGCGCACACACCTCGGCTGCTTTCAAAGCCCTCTCCCTGCTGGGCTTTCTCCGGGCCCCACTCGGGGATGGTTTTTTTTTTTCTGCTATTTACAAGTTGTTTCAAGGCTGGAATCGCTTTGTTTTCAGATGTCGGCTGCCTCGCGGAATCTGGTTTAAACGCTCCATGCCTGCTGGGTTTTCCCTGGATCCCAGCGCTTCCCTGGGCTCGCTTTCCGTCGCTCCCTGCAGCTGGCAGTCAGCACTGGGGGATGCATTCCCTGCTCGACTCATCCTTCTGCCCTTAAAATGATTTTTTGGGGCAGGTCTGGGTCTCAGGGGAGGAAAATATCAGCGTTTCAAAGAGTAGGGGGACACCAACGTGTGTGGGTGCAGTTCCTCTGGAGAGGGCAGAGGAAACAAAGTGTGGCCAGAGAATGGCAAAATTCCTGCAGTTGGCAGCTGGAATTGTGTTTTCAGGGCTGGTGTTGGTTAATCTTGATGTGTTTTCAGAGCTGGGCTGTTGTGTCCCTTACTCCTGGTGTGTTTTCACAGTTCTCTCTTGTATTTGTTCATCTTGACATCTCCCATCAGTATCTGGGGTCTCTGTGTCTTGACACATGTGGAGTACAAGCCCATATCTATTTATAATTTTGCCAGATTTCTCAGTTTTCCAGCTCTGGTCCAGGCCTGGGGGCTTCTTGTCCTCGAGTCCCAGCCCTGCAGTTAAAAACGTGGCAAAAATTGACCCTTGTTCCTGTTTGCTTTGCTGCTGCTGCTTTAAAAATGCCCTGGCAGGGATCAGTGGGGTGAGGAGGGAAGTGCAGAGTCTGTTTTCCAGTCTGCATCCCTGAGCTGTTCCCCTGGGAACTGCTGGATTCCTGAAGGGAGAGGGAATTGCCTCGGCAGCAGTTTGGGGTTGGTCCCTGCAGCCTCACCTGAGGCTCAGGTGTGAGGGGTGAAACCCCAGCTGAGCATCCTCAGCGCAGGGGAAGATTTTCCTTGCCAGGGCTCGCTGTTTCCTTAAGGAATTAGTCCAAAACCTGGCTCTGGGAACGGGGCTGTCAAGGCAGGAACAGGAGGGATTCCTGTGACAATCAGGAATTCCACAAGCTCCCAAATCCCGGCTTTTCCTGCCTGCCCTGGGAGCTGCCACCACTGCTGGCTCTTGGCACGGGGACATTTCTGTGTCCCAGACTGAAATCTGGTCCCATCAGCTGCTACCAGCAGGCAGTTCAGTGAGCTGAGCTCAGCTCAGGCTGCCCAAAGCCCAGATGGAGGCAGATCCTGGGGCTGGATCCAGGGAATTGCTGAGTTTTTGCTCCTTGGCACAGGTCTGTTCTGTCCTGGCAGGTCAGGGGCTCTCCAGCTCCTGCTGCCCTTGGCTGTGACACTTTTGGCTGTTTCCCAGTGGGGATGGTTTGATTTTTGCCTCCCAGGGACTTTCCTGGTGCCTGGGTTTGGAGTGGGGATCAGGGCATCAGTAAATATTGGAGGATTAGGAATTAACAAAATGCTGTTGACAATTCACGTCCAAGGATTGATTTGCTGGAATTCCCACAGAATTATGGAGTGTTTGGGTTGGAAGGGACCTTAAATCCCATCCCATTCCAGCCCTGCCAGGGGCAGGGACATTTCCACTGTCCCAGGGTGCTCCAAGCCTGCCTGGGACACTTGCAGGGCTGGAACATCTCTGGGCAATCCAATAAACTGTTAAAAACCCTGTAAGCTCCATCAGCCCTCTCTACACTTTTCAAACAGCCCTGTTCCTTTGATAATTCCCAGGTGGAGCACAGGGGGAATACCCATCTCTTCCTGCTCTCCTTTATCCCTTTGTCTTTCTCCCACTCTTTCGAAATTAATTTTATAATCATCCTTTAAATGATGGAGCAGCTCAAATTAGCTCTTTTAGCCAGAATTACCTGCATTAAAGATCTCCCTTAAAAAAAGAAAGGCATGGAGGTAATTAATAGCTTCAATTATTGTAATGTGGCTTAGCTTGTGCTTTTCTCTTTGAGAAACCTGGTTTTGATAAGTCAGCTGTTCTTAAAAGGAGGAAAAAAATAACAGAAGTGCTTCAGGCTGGAAGCTGGCATGAAGGAATTTGGAAATCAGGTTGTTCCTTGTGTAGTGTCAGAGAATAAATTACCCCCATTGATCCTGGAGCAGCGCCCTGTGCTCCAAACAGCCCGGTGGGCAGGGGAGTGGGAGAGAGGATTTGGGTTTTTTTTTTGCCCAGTCACAGATGCTTTGTGTGAATTTAAAGCCCGGAGATATTTGTTCAAAGCCACGCTGGAATTTCTGGAGCCTGGAAGGGAATCAAAGGCAGGGGAGGAAGGAAAGGGAAATGTTGAAAGAGGTTTTGGAGCTGCTCTGTGATGGGTGAGGGGAGGCTGGAGGTGGCAAAGCTGATTTGGGGGAGTGGGGAAGGACTGGGGGGCTGGGATTGGGGTCAGGGGCTGCTCCCAGAGCCCCCCCTGGGCAGGACTGGGGGCTGGGATTGGGATTGGGGCCAGGGGCTGCTCCCAGAGCCCCCCGGGCAGGACTGGGGGCGCTGGGATTGGGGCCAGGGGCTGCTCCCAGAGCCCCCCCTGGGCAGGACTGGGGGGCTGGGATTGGGGCCAGGGGCTGCTCCCAGAGCCCCCCCTGGGCAGGACTGGGGGGCTGGGATTGGGATTGGGGCCAGGGGCTGCTCCCAGAGCCCCCCGGGCAGGACTGGGGGGGCTGGGATTGGGGCCAGGGGCTGCTCCCAGAGCCCCCCGGGCAGGACTGGGGGGCTGGGATTTGGGATTGGGGCCAGGGGCTGCTCCCAGAGCCCCCCGGGCAGGACTGGGGGGCTGGGATTGTTGGGGCCAGGGGCTGCTCCCAGAGCCCCCCCTGGGCAGGACTGGGGGGCTGGATGGATTGGGGCCAGGGGCTGCTCCCAGAGCCCCCCGGGCAGGACTGGGGGGCTGGGATTGGGGCCAGGGGCTGCTCCCAGAGCCCCCCGGGCAGGACTGGGGGGCTGGGATTGGGGCCAGGGGCTGCTCCCAGAGCCCCCCGGGCAGGACTGGGGGGCTGGGATTGGGATTGGGGCCAGGGGCTGCTCCCAGAGCCCCCCTGGGCAGGACTGGGGGGCTGGGATTGGGGCCAGGGGCTGCTCCAGAGCCCCCTGGGCAGGACTGGGGGCTGGGATTGGGGCCAGGGGCTGCTCCCAGAGCCCCCCGGGCAGGACTGGGGGGCTGGGATTGGGGCCAGGGGCTGCTCCCAGAGCCCCCTGGGCAGGATTGGGGGGCTGGGATTGGGGCCAGGGGCTGCTCCCAGAGCCCCCTGGGCAGGACTGGGGGGCTGGGATTGGGGCCAGGGGCTGCTCCCAGAGCCCCCCCTGGGCAGGACTGGGGGGCTGGGATTGGGGCCAGGGGCTGCTCCCAGAGCCCCCCGGGCAGGACTGGGGGGCTGGGCTGGGATTGGGGCCAGGGGCTGCTCCCAGAGGCCCCCTGCCCCGGAACTGCCCCGGGGAGGGCCCAGGGATGCACAGGGGGCTCTGTTGGGTCTTTGGGGTTCCTACTCCTGCTGCTGGGCAGGTGGGCTGTGCCCAGGTGGGTGCTGCTTGTAGCTGGGTGCTGTGCCCAGGTGTGTTCTGTGCCAGGAGTTTTCTGTGTCAGGTGGATCCTGTATCCAGGTGTGCCCTGGTGCCCAGGTAGATGCTGTGCCCCATGTCCAGTAGATCCTGTATCCAGGTGTGCCACGTGCCCAGGTGAGAGCTGTGCCCCATGTCCAGTGGATCCTGTATCCAGGTGTGCCCCGTGCCCAGGTAGATGCTGTGTTCCAGGTGAGAGCTGTGCCCTGTGCCCAGGTGGATCCTGTATCCAGGTGTGCTCTGCACCCAGCTGTGTGCCCACACCTGTATCCAGGTGTGCCCTGTGCCCAGGTAGATGCTGTGCCCCGTGTCCAGGTAGATCCTGTATCCAGGTGTGCCCCGTGCCCAGGTAGATGCTGTGCCCTGTGCCCAGGTAGATGCTGTGCCCATGTCCAGGTGGATCCTGTATCCAGGTGTGCCCTGTGCCCAGATAGATGCTGTGCCCAGGTGAGAGCTGTGCCCTGTGCCCAGGTGGATCCTGTATCCAGGTGTGCCCTGTGCCCAGGTAGATGCTGTGCCCCATGTCCAGGTAGATCCTGTATCCAGGTGTGCCCCATGCCCAGGTAGATGCTGTGCCCAGGTGAGAGCTGTGCCCTGTGCCCAGGTAGATGCTGTGCCCCATGTCCAGGTAGATCCTGTATCCAGGTGTGCCCCATGCCCAGGTAGATGCTGTGCCCCATGTCCAGGTAGATCCTGTATCCAGGTGTGCCCCATGCCCAGGTAGATGCTGTGCCCCATGTCCAGGTGGATCCTGTATCCAGGTGTGCCCTGTGCCCAGGTAGATGCTGTGCCCCATGTCCAGGTGGATCCTGTATCCAGGTGTGCCCCGTGCCCAGGTAGATGCTGTGCCCTGTGCCCAGGTAGATGCTGTGCCCCATGTCCAGGTGGATCCTGTATCCAGGTGTGCCCCGTGCCCAGGTAGATGCTGTGCCCAGGTGAGAGCTGTGCCCTGTGCCCAGGTGGATCCTGTATCCAGGTGTGCCCTGTGCCCAGGTAGATGCTGTGCCCTGTGCCCAGGTGGATCCTGTATCCAGGTGTGCTCTGCACCCAGCTGTGTGCCCACCCCTGCTGCCAGTGCTGCCAGTTCTGCTGTCCCAGTGCAAACTGGGCTGCTCCCAGTGACACCTGCCCAGGTTTGGCGATTCCCTGCCCGTGAGCAGCCCAGCCCTGGGCTGTGCCCTGTGCCCACCTGGCCAGGAGCTGGGCAGGGGCTGCTGACCCGGGGTGCCCCTGGGGAGTTTGGGTTTCTAAGTGCAGTTTCTTCCCGATATTTTGGTTTAGGAAGGGTTTGTTCTCCCAAGGTTTGACACAAACACTGCCAGTGTTTTTGTCACGAGTGTAATGGTTTGGGTTCTTTTCTGTGCGACAGAATTTCTCTCTGTCTTTCAGTTTTGGTCAACAGGGTGAAGAGTTCTGTCACTTCCTACCAGTGAGAGTGACCTGTTGAAAAAGGTATAGAAAGGGGTGAATTGTTTGAATAAAAGGATTAGAGTCAGATTGCTCTCCAGGAGGAATTCTGTCATTTGTGACTCGCCACAGTGACCCCCCTGGGCTGGGCACCCCTCTCCCCTCCCTTTGATGTGCACAGGCTGAGGCAAGGCCAGGAGCACTCTGCTGCTCCTCTGAGATTTCACCCTCTGATTTGAGCCTCCTCTCCAGTTAAGAGAGAAAAAAAAACCCTCCAGAGTCTGATGGCTGCGCTTGATCATCTTAAAAGTCTTTTCCAGCCTTAACAATTCCGTGATCTGTGTTGCCACATTCCCTCAAAAAACCCTTTAAAAGCAGAAATGTTGAAGCAGGAGGGGCTGTGCTCAATATCTGCACCCCCTCCCAGAAACTCAAAAGCAGAACAATCTCAGTGATTGGCATTTAGAACATTCTGTCATTGATTATTTTTTTTCTCTCAGGCTTTTAAGGAACTATAGATTTTTAGCCTGAAATTAATATATCGGAATTTTTGTGGGCAGAATAAACCCCTCATTAAATTTTGCAATGTATCAAACAGCTTGCAATTAAAATTCATTTTGAAGTGAGTTAGCAGAAGTTTTGTTAATGTTTAACATCTTTATGGGTGTCATTCTTTGTAAATTTGGACTAATTGAGTCCAAAGGGACAAACTCAGAGATTCTGCATTTGCTGTGGATGCCAGGCCTTGCTTTGCTTTTGGCTTTTTTCCCCTTCCTTTATGCAAGTTCTGATTTTAGCAAGGTGCCAGCAAAGTAACTTATTTTGTTTTTCCTGCCAAACTGCCAAGAATCCATCTTCCTAAATCCCGGAAAGACTGCAGCAAATCTTTGGGAAAGACAAGCAAGCCTCCACTGGCTCCGAGGTGTTTCCTGGTGGGAAGTTTAGGAGATTCCAAATTGGGGGATTTTTTTTTTCAGGTTTTCCTTTTAAAAATGTTGTTCAGAGCAAGCTGCTCTGGGCATGTAAAAACCTTGGCTCCTGGTTGCATCCTGAAGCTTGGAGGTTTCCCTGACTGGAACATAAACCAGCCTGAAACATTTGGAATTGTGAATTTTCATGTTTCTTACTCCCCTTGAATGTTTTCCCTGCGATCCCAAAGCAGTTTTTAGGGAGCAGTAAAAGCAGTGGGAATTATTTCAGAACGTGTGGCACCCGAGACCAGAACCTGACCCGGCAGAGCTTTAAAATTCCCCTGGGCTTGCAGGTGAGGAGGGCTCAGAATTTGCAGAGTTGGTGCTTTGAAGGCTCTTCCCAGCAAAGCTGGATTGAACCCAAATTTAATCCAACCCAGGGAAAAAAATCTGGAGCAGGTTCTGCCAGGGCTGCACTCCTCAAACACCATCAGCAACATCCAGCTCCAAAGGGCTCTTAATGGCACTTTCCTGATTGAGAGAGTTCAGTTCATCTAAACTCTGGATAATTCTGGGAATTTCCCGGCGGATTTTGGCTGCCCCGAGGCTGCACCAGGCTTTGATTTAAAGGCAGCAGCACAAATAAAGTTGTCGCTGCTGTCACAGGGCTGCAGGTTCTTGTCAGGTGCCCTGGCTCGAGTCGAGCAGGGAGATCCTGCAAAAACAAAAGATGCTCAGAGGGGAGTGGGATGGCGTGGCTTTAATGGGGAGGAGGGAGTTCACGAGCAAACTCCTTTTCTATCAATGTAAATGAGGAATTCTGGAAGAGCCAGAACTGGGTCTGTCAAGCTGCTGCTCCAATTGCACTTCTGATAACTCAGCTGCTGCTTTTTTTCCTTTTTTTTTAATTTTTTTTTTGGGAAACTAACAGAAACAGATGGGTTTGGAGCTCGGTGGGGGTGGCACCCTTTGGAAGAGCTGTTCCATTATCTCCTCTCAAACTGGGGCTGGGGATTCCCTGTCCCCCAGGACTGCAGGGCAGGGAGGGGGATCCATCATCTGTGCTGCCCCTGGCAGTGGGAGAGCCTGGAAAAAATTGCCTGGGGAGCCTGGCTGGTCTGGGGTAAGGAGTTTGTTGCTGCGGTGCTTTGTGCTGTAAATCCAGGCTGACGGGGGGTGCTGGCTCTCCCCGAGCTGTGCAGATGGGGCTGAGCTCGGGGATGCTCAATCTGTGCCTTCCCGCCTGCAGGATGGGCTCCAAAGAGCCGAGCTGTTGTTGCCCTCACAGTCCTGGTGGCTCTCAGCATCTCGTGGCTTTTTTGGTCCCATTAAAATCAAGCTGTGAACAAAAGCAGGTTATTGATTCTTGAGCGCAGGAGGATCCTTTGGCAGGCAGTTAATGAGCGGAGAACTCTTCCCGGCGCTGATTTTTCCAAGGGTGTTGAAGTTGTAACATCTCAGTTTCAGGCGTGACAAGGAGCCTGCGGAGCCTCCCAGTCATCCAGAATTAATCTGCTCCCAAGTGGGGGTTTAAGGCAGGCTTCTGCCGGGTTTGGCTGCTGTGGAATTGTCCCCAAAACCTTTTTGGGTGGCCATGAGTGGGGAGAGAGGAGAGGGTGCCCCTCCAATCCCTTCCTGCTGTTGGGATTGCCTGGGGTGACTCTGGGAACACAGGCACAGCCTCAGCCCCCAAGCAGCCCCTTCAAAGGCTCAAATCCTCCCTGCAGCCTCGAGAAGGAGCTGCAGGGCTTGGGTTCGGGGCTTTGTTTTGTGGGATACTCCCGGGGTATCCGTGAATGCAGGCAGCACAGTGTGGGAGCATCGCTGCGGAGAAATACACGAAATAAATCTGCTGTTCACGAGGCCCCAGCGCTTCCCCTGCTGTCGCTGCCACACAAGAGCATCTCGTGCCCACAAAAATGAAAATTGCTGGGATGTGGAGAGTGGAGCTGGCTGAGGGAAGGGGGGCTCAAGTGCCATTGTTCCCTCAGAACAAGAGGGGATCTCTGCAGAGGCGCAGCTCTAGAGGGGCTCACGAGTGCAGCAGACACGTCTTGGTGTTTCTGTGCTCAGTAATTGGATTTTTCAGTTTGGGTGTGGGGGAGTACAGGAAATTCTGAGTGGTGTTGCCAGATTTTTGAAGTCCCAAACGTGTGGCACGTCCCTGTGATCCCGCACCTGTGGTGGCAGATGTGTGTTTGTGGCCCTGGTCGGGCACAGGGCAGTGGATTTTGGAGGGCTTTGGATAAAGATCTGTCACTCCTGGCTTTTCCCTCCTGCTCTGAAACTCATCCCCTTTGCAGCCCCCACAAAGAGAGGGCAGGGACAGCAAATCCCAAGGACAGGGACAGCAAATCCCATCCTGGACAGCTCTCAGGTGAATCCATGTAGCTGGCCCCCAGGGAAGGTTGTCCAGGCAATTTCCACGGTGTTTTTAAATCATTTTCCCCCGAGCAGTGACAACATTTTTATGATAAAAATGACATTCCTGGGTCTGTAACAGCGCCATTAACGTTAGTTCTGAGCACATGAAAAAGGTGCTGAGGCTCCCAACGAGCCAAAATTGTGCCAATACTGACAGAAACCATTTTCTGCAGTTGGTTTATTGCAGGTTTTAACTACAGTGTGGAAAGAAGACGAAGGAACCCACCCCAGGCCCCTGAGATACTTTCCCCCCCATAATATCCATATTTATCACTTACCCCCCTCCTCCATCAGCTGCCTGCAGCTCTTCCAGGATCATTCTTTCCTCTCTGCTGCTGGAAGGCATCTCCCAAACTGTTATTTCTCCTTGTTAACGCTTTGCTCTCGCAGTTATTTCCATCTCTAGTCCCCACACCATTAGTGGGAAACACATCCAGGTGGATAACGACCAATTTCCAGGGCACTGTTTCCCATCCCTTCCTGTTCTCCTGTCACTAGAAGATTTCCTGCTGCAGATAACTGGAATTTTATTGTGTGTTGGGAGCTGGCAGAGTTGTCCCTCAGCCTCTCGGGTGGCGTTTCAGCTGAAGGGATTGGTGGGAATGGCCGGACTGGGAGTTTATTGGGGTGTGCTTGTAAAAAGCGGATATTTGCCAGCAGAACCGCAAGAACTTGGAGCCATTCCTCAGGGCCAGCCCTGTGTGATGGGTTCAATTGAGTGGAACCCATGTTCCAGCTTCCCCAGGCCTGATTTTGCCTGAGTGCCACTTGTTTATGGAGCTTGCAGGCTGAGGGATGGGGGGAGGCAAAGATTCCGTGGAAAGCGTAATTGGCTGGGCGATAGCTGGGGCACTTCTGACCACCTCGTATTTGTAACGTGCCAAAAATAGCTGCTCCTTCTGCTGGAGCACGGCTGCTGCAGCTGGGAATAGATTTTAATTTATGGATCCTGTCAGGTTCTCAGCGGCCGTGCAGGCAGGAGAACCATTAAAGTGAGATTTCTTGTCCCTGCTCACTTAAACACTCTGCTACCAGCTCATGGCAGCCTTGCAGTTTTCCCTGAATATCTCCAGCCTTTGTATCCAAGTCCTAGGGCCATGTCCTGGGATTTTAGGTTTCCCAGCAGGGAGAGCTGCAGGCCATGGGCTTTGTGTCCTGGTGTTACAGGTGTGCAAAGACCTGACAAAATCCTGTGTGTGGAATGAGGGACAGGAGCTCCTCAGGAGCTGTGTGGAATGAGGGACAGGAGCTCCTCAGGAGCTGTGTGGAATGAGGGACAGGAGCTCCTCAGGAGCTGTGTGGAATCAGGGCCAGGAGCTCCTCAGCAGTTCTATGGAATGAGGGACAGGAGCTCCTCAGGAGCTGTGTGGAATGAGGGACAGGAGCTCCTCAGGAGCTGTATGGAATGAGGGACAGGAGCTCCTCAGCAGTTCTATGGAATGAGGGACAGGAGCTCCTCAGGAGCTGTGTGGAATGAGGGACAGGAGCTCCTCAGGAGCTGTGTGGAATCAGGGACAGGAGCTCCTCAGGAACTGTGTGGAATCAGGGACAGGAGCTCCTCAGGAGCTGTGTGGAATGAGGGACAGGAGCTCTCAGCAGTTCTATGGAATCAGGGACAGGAGCTCCTCAGGAGCTGTGTGGAATGAGGGACAGGAGCTCCTCAGGAGTTCTATAGAACCATGGACAGATGCTCCTCAGCAGTTCTATGGAATCAGGGACAGGAACTCCTCAGCAGTTCTATGGAATCAGGGACAGGAGCTCCTCAGCAGTTGTTTGCAGGAGACTTTTGGAGTTTGGGGGAAATGAGGCATTGAGCTGGGACTCAGGGATGTGTCCTTGTGTTGGAATGGGCTGTGACCATCCCTAAAGGAACCTGGACGAAGGCTGTGGTCAAGAGGAGAAACCTCTCTGCAGCTCCTCCAGCAGTGTCAGGGAGCTGTGCAGGATTGGGCTCTGGGTTTGTGCACCTTCCCAAAGCTTTTTCCTGGGAAAAGCTGTGTTTCTGTGTTCCCTGCACCCTCCTGTCTCCCCATCTGCAGTCACTGTGCCTCCTCCCCAGCTCCAGGACCTGCTGTTGAGGGACCAAAATCCCTCCTTTGCAGAAGGAGCCTATTTTAACTCCTGCTTTGGAGAAGTCATCGCTGTTTTCCTCGTGGATGTGCAGGAACATCCATCCCCACCCAGCCCCAGCCTCCCTGCCACCCCTGACAGCACCAGCTCCATTAAACCCAAATTCCTGCCCTGCCCAAAGACACCACAGCGAGCCAGGGTTTGCTGCAGTCACAGTGTGGGACTTTATTAGGACTTCCCAAGGAACTGTAATCTCAGGTAGTGGTGGTTGTCTCAGGACAGGTCTGCTGGCACAGGTCAGGTCTGCTGGCACAGGCAGGCTCTGAAATCAAGGGCAGGAACTGCAGTTACAGGTAGGACGTGAGGAAATTCCGCAGGCTCGCCACCTTGGTGGTGAAGGAGATCAGGAGGTTCTTCCTCTGGCTGGACATCCTCTGGTGTGTGCTCCTGCTCCTGCTCCTGCTCCTGCTCCTGCTCCTGCTCCTGCTCCTGCTCCTGCTCCTGCTCCGCATCCTGGGGCGGGCCCTCCTGTTCTTCTTGCGCTTGGCCATGTCCTTGTACAGCTCCTTGTCTTCTTCGGGCAGCTTCCGCCACATCCTGCCCAGCCTCTTGGCCATCTGCACCACAGAGATGTTGGGGCAGGACCTCCGGAGCTGCTGGCGGTGCCTCTCCATGAAGAGGAAGAAGGGCGGCAGCGATCGCCTGGAGCCCGTGAGGCGCACGCTCTTGCCGAAGCGCCTCGCCCTCCTGGCGCGGGCGCGGGGCTGTGCCCGCCGGCCGCCGGGCCGATGGATGGTGATGTGGAACAGCACGGTGGTGCCGCTGGGCCCGCGGCCTGAGCGCGCCGGCCGCGCCATGGCCGGGCTGGGCCCGATGGGCTGGGCCCGATGGGCTGGACCCGATGGCTGGGTGTGCTGGGCTGGACCCGATGGGCTGGGTGTGCTGGGCTGGACCCGATGGGCTGGGTGTGCTGGGCTGGGTGTGCTGGGCTGGGCCCGATGGGCTGGACCCGATGGGCTGGGCCTGCTGGGCTGGGCCTGCTGGGCTGGGCCCGATGGGCTGGGTGTGCTGGGCTGGACCCGATGGGCTGGGTGTGCTGGGCTGGGTCTGCTGGGCTGGGTGTGCTGGGCTGGGTCTGCTGGCTGGGTGTGCTGGGCTGGACCCGATGGGCTGGGTGTGCTGGGCTGGGTGTGCTGGGCTGGGCCCGATGGGCTGGGTGCTGGGCTGGGTCTGCTGGGCTGGGTGTGCTGGGCTGGACCCGATGGGCTGGGTGTGCTGGGCTGGACCCGATGGGCTGGGTCTGCTGGGCTGGGTGTGCTGGGCTGGACCCAATGGGCTGGGTGTGCTGGGCTGGACCCAATGGGCTGGGTGTGCTGGGCTGGGTCTGCTGGGCTGGGTGTGCTGGGCTGGGTGTGCTGGGCTGGGTCTGCTGGGCTGGACCCGATGGGCTGGGTGTGCTGGGCTGGGTCTGCTGGGCTGGGTGTGCTGGGCTGGACCCGATGGGCTGGGCCCGATGGGCTGGGTGTGCTGGGCTGGGCCCGATGGGCTGGGCCCGATGGGCTGGACCCGATGGGCTGGGCCTGATGGGCTGGACCCGATGGGCTGGGCCTGATGGGCTGGGTGTGCTGGGCTGGGTGTGCTGGGCTGGACCCGATGGGCTGGACCCAATGGGCTGGGTGTGCTGGGCTGGGTCTGCTGGGCTGGGTGTGCTGGGCTGGACCCACTGGGCTGGGTGTGCTGGGCTGGGTCCAATGGGCTGGGTGTGCTGGGCTGGACCCAATGGGCTGGGTGTGCTGGGCTGGGTCTGCTGGGCTGGACCCGATGGGCTGGGTGTGCTGGGCTGGGTCTGCTGGGCTGGACCCGATGGGCTGGACCCGATGGGCTGGGCCCGATGGGCTGGGCCCAATGGCTGGGTGTGCTGGGCTGGACCCACTGGGCTGGGCCCGATGGGCTGGGCCCGATGGGCTGGACCCGCTGGGCTGGGTCTGCCAGGCTGGGCCCGCTGGGCTGGGCCTGCTGGGCTGGGCCCGATGGGCTGGGCCCGATGGACTGGGCCTGCTGGGCCGGGCCCGATGGGCTGGGCCCGATGGACTGGGTCTGCTGGGCTGGACCCGATGGCTGGGTGTGCTGGGCTGGGTCTGCTGGGCTGGGCCCGCTGGGCTGGACCCGCTGGGCTGGACCCGATGGGCTGGGCCCGATGGCTGGGCCTGATGGGCTGGGCCCGATGGGCTGGGCCCGATGGGCTGGGCCCAATGGCTGGGCCTGATGGGCTGGGCCCGATGGGCTGGGCCCGATGGGCTGGGCCCAATGGCTGGGCCTGATGGGCTGGGCCCGATGGGCTGGGCCTGCTGGGCTGGGCCTGCTGGGCTGGGCCTGATGGGCTGGGCCTGCTGGGCTGGGCCCGATGGGCTGGGCCCGATGGGCTGGGCCCGATGGGCTGGACCCGCTGGGCTGGACCCGCTGGGCTGGGTCCAATGGGCCGGGCCCAATGGCTGGGCCTGATGGGCTGGGTCCAATGGGCCGGGCCCACTGCAGCTGCCTGGGGAGCACGAGGCCCCGGTGCCTCTGTGACACGGCACTGTGACGTCAGACACCACCGGCCAATCGGGATGGGCCTGCTCCAGCTCCCTGCAACGCTATTGGCTGGAGGGTGTGGTGATGTCATAGTCGGCATGGTGGAATGGGTTTGTGTTGAGGTGGGAGCGCTGCCATGGATGTGGCTGGAACGTTGGGGTGAGCATGGTGACAGCACCGGGCCTGGGGGACACCAGGGTGCCAAAGCCGGGCCAGGCCTGGGCCCTGTGACTGTGTGTGCTGCAGGGACGTGGTCAGGTCATGGTTGGCATGGTGGAATGGGTCGGTGTTGATGTGGGAGCGTGGATGTGGCTGGAACGTTGGGGTGGGTGCAGTGATGGCACTGGGGACACGAGGGTGCCAAAGCCAGGCCTGGGCCCTGTGGCTGTGTGGGCCACAGGGATGTGCTGGTGTCATCGCCATGGTGATGGAGCAGCACTTGGATGAGTTGGGAGCATTTCACGGATGGAATTTTGGGATGTGCCATTTTGGGATGTGTTGGTAGCATTCCATGGATGGAATTTTAGGATGTGCCATGGTTTTCTGTGGGGACATGAGGGTCCCAGAGCCGAGCAGGCCAGGCCTGGTCCCTGTACCCGTGTAGGCTGCAGGGATGTGCTGGTGTCATCGCCATGGTGATGGAGCAGCGCTTGGAAGTGTTGGGAGCGTTTCACAGATGGAATTTTGGGATGTGCCACTTTGGGATGTGTTGGTAGCATTCCATGGATGGAATTTTAGGACGTGCCATGGTGACATGCGGTCCCCATAGCAATTCAGAAGGAGCCAGGCCCGGTCCCTGTAACCCTTTAGGCACAGATGGAATTCTGGGATGCGCCATTTTAGGATGTGTTGTTAGCATTCCCGGGATGGAATTTTGGAACATGCCACGGTGACATCACTGTGCTGTGGTGACAAATGGTGTCCCAAGCCCACCAGGAGGAGCCACATCCTCTCCCTGTCACCCTGCTGGCTGATGTGACAATATCCCAGCCCTGACAATATCCCAGCCATGACAATATCCCAGCCCTGACAATATCCCAGCCCTGACAGTGTCCCAGCCATGACAATATCCCAGCCCTGACAGTGTCCCAGCCATGACAATATCCCAGCCCTGACAATATCCCAGCCATGACAATATCCCAGCCCTGACAATATCCCAGCCCTGACAGTGTCCCAGCCATGACAATATCCCAGCCCTGACAATATCCCAGCCATGACAATATCCCAGCCATGACAATATCCCAGCCCTGACAATATCCCAGCCATGACAATATCCCAGCCCTGACAATATCCCAGCCCTGACAGTGTCCCAGCCATGACAATATCCCAGCCCTGACAGTGTCCCAGCCCTGACAATATCCCAGCCCTGACAGTGTCCCAGCCATGACAATATCCCAGCCATGACAATATCCCAGCCATGACAATATCCCAGCCCTGACAGTGTCCCAGCCCTGACAATATCCCAGCCCTGACAATATCCCAGCCCTGACAATATCCCAGCCCTGACAATATCCCAGCCCTGACAATATCCCAGCCATGACAATATTCCAGCCCTGACAATATCCCAGCCCTGACAATATCCCAGCCCTGACAGTGTCCCAGCCATGACAATATCCCAGCCATGACAATATCCCAGCCCTGACAATATCCCAGCCATGACAATATCCCAGCCCTGACAGTGTCCCAGCCCTGACAATATCCCAGCCTGACAATATCCCAGCCCTGACAATATCCCAGCCTGACAGTGTCCCAGCCATGACAATATCCCAGCCATGACAATATCCCAGCCATGACAATATCCCAGCCATGACAATATCCCAGCCCTGACAATATCCCAGCCATGACAATATCCCAGCCCTGACAATATCCCAGCCCTGACAGTGTCCCAGCCCTGACAATATCCCAGCCATGACAATATCCCAGCCCTGACAGTGTCCCAGCCCCATGACAATATCCCAGCCCTGACAATATCCCAGCCCTGACATATCCCAGCCCTGACAAGTGTCCCAGCCATGACAATATCCCAGCCCTGACAATATCCCAGCCCTGACAGTGTCCCAGCCATGACAATATCCCAGCCATGACAATATCCCAGCCCTGACAATGTCCCAGCCCTGGTGATGTCGTGGCCGTGGTGGTGACACCACATCCCTTCAGCCAGGGCCGTGCCCCTGCTCTGGGATTTTGGCTCTGTTTCTCACCCCATGTTTTACAAACCTGTAACACCCGAGGAGGGAAGCGGAGCCCTCGGATTTTTTGTCATGATAAAATGTGGAGCCGCCGCTCGCCGCTGCGAGGTGGCAGCTGATAATGGGAAAATGGTTTAGTAGCAGCCCTAAAAATAATTGTCTGTGACAGCTGTTCCTTGGTTCCTGTCAGGAGAACCACTGTTATTTAAATCCACAGCCCTTGGACTCCATGGCTAATTTATTTGGGTGGACTTTTCATTAATTTGAAAGGTTCTGCGGGTGTAAAAGCCTTCATTAATTACGCTTTAACAGATGGGAAGGCAATAAGGCTCTGCAGGTTTGTCTGGGAAGAAAAGAAATTCCCAGTGGTTTGTTTGGTTGTTTCCAAAAGGTGAAATCAGTCGTTCAGCAGGCAGAGGTGAGCTTGGCTGTCCCTGTCAGAATTCTTGTGACTGAGGACAGGACTATGAATAAAACAAATTGAAATTTTGACCACTCATTCTGAGTACAAGGTGATTTATTGAAGTTCCCAGTAGTGTTAAATATTCATATGTAGCCGATTGCATAAGTGCTAAATTATGAAACAGCCCCTGCTCTGTGGAACTTGTGTCTCTGAAAGGTAAAGATGAGGGGAGCAGAAGCGTTGGAGGTCGGGAGTCATCCCTGAGTTTAACATGGAAAACTCTGGAATTGCATCATTCCAGAGCAATTAGGAACTTTGGTGTAATTGCCGGGCTGGTTAATCCTGGCAGAGAGGGGCCCAGGACTCGTCAGGCTCGTGGCAAAATCCAGCCTGGCCAGAACGTGCTCCCCAGCTCCCTGCTGTGTTCACTCCAGGTTGTTTCCCAGTGGCCCCAGCCTGGTAAATAAATTCAGTTTATTTACTCAGTGCCCCCAGCCTCGTTCCTTTGGTGTCCCTGCTCCCCCTCCCAGTGCAGAGGGTGATTTGCATTCCGTTTATCTCTCCCTTCCCTTGTTTCCTTTGCTCTCCAAAGAGAACCTGCCCTGGTGATTATTCTGGGGCAATGAAATAATTTCATTCCAGCAGTCACAGGTCCCTTCAGCAGGTGCTTTATTATCTCAATAATTCAGCCTAAGAGACTTTCCAGCCTCCCCAATTCCCACAGTTCAGGAGCTACAAATAAAACTCTTTTCCTCTTTCCCTGATTTGGTTTATTTAGCCTCTTTTTTTTTTTTTTTTTTTTTTTTTTTTCCCTGTGTTCTTTCCAGATCCTCCCCAGGAATTATATTTAAATGTGGAATTGATGCTGTTCAGCCCAATTGCCTTGAGGGGTGCATTGTGTTAAAATGCACATAAAGGCAGCTGCTGTCCCACTTGGGCTGGGTCATTTATAAAATTCACTTTGAATCGAGGCCATTTATCTGAACTCAGCACAATGTTTGCTCGTGTCCCTGGATTACCTACACACTCCATCAAAATAGGTCATTTGGGTCCAGGAAAATCTGGGATAGAAGCACAGGGATAAACACAGGGGTGAGCCACATCCCTCGATCCTTTCTCCAGCATGGAGTTGGGTTTATCCCACCACCACTTTCATGGGAGAGAGAGCAGAATACTCTTTATTTTTAAAGCACTTTTATTGCTCCAGTGTCCTCTTTTATTGGAGGGTTTTTCACGTGGAACACTGATTGTTAAGGACAAATCATTTGTGGGAGCAGAGCCCAGGAAAACCAGGCTTGGACGCGTTAAAACTCTGCAGAGCTTTTCCCGTGGCTCTGGCTGCTCCAGGTGTTTGTTTAATTGTGGGAATACGCATAAAGATATCCTGGAATTAGGGATTGGAGGGGATTTGTGTCCTGCCTGAACCTCCACAGGGCCTGTGGCTGTGCTGAGCCCTGATCTCATCAGGGTCCAGATGTGTCCTGATCAGGAAGGGGAGGTTTTGCCACCAGTCCTGGCAGGAACTAAATCTTGGTTGTGGATCTGTTTGGATTTGCAGTGAAAAGCAGAATTTGCAAAGCTCTTATTTAGCAGATAATATTGTATCCAAAGAGGCAAAATAAAAAAAAAAAAAAATAAAAAAAAACCAAGCAAAAAAGCCACAAAATGGTCCAGAAACCCCTCACAGCCCTTGGCCACTGCTCTGCCTGCCCTATTAGATAATGAGTGCTGATGAAGGGATGGAATTGGCTCCAGTTTGCTGTGGTGGGTGAAAATTCCATGCCAGGAGGAGAAACGTCAAAGGCAAGGCAGGAAAATTAACAGGAGGAGAAGAAGACTCTCCCTGAATGGCAATTGAAGTTGAGGTAAAGCTGCTGCCAGAGCGCTCCCAGCAGCGCTCCCAGTCCCTCCTTGTCAGGAGCAATCCCTGGAATCCACAGCAGCTCCTCATTGGAAATAACAAGTTTTTACTGTTGCTTTTTAAAAAGCTGGAAGTGAAAAGAGCCTCTTGACAGAAACCATCAGGACACACCAAAAAAAAAACCAAAAAAACCCCCAACAAACCTAAGTGGGAAGATGAGAAAAAATGTCACTGCTCGTAATGATGTTAATTAGGAGGTAAATGAATGTTGACATTTGAGAGCTGAGCTGAAAGGATCAGACGGGTGAAGGTGTGGAGGATCTGGTGGAGGGAGAAGCTGGAATGGCTGGAAGATTCCCATTCCTGCAGGAGCAGAAGGAAGGAAAAGGCTCGGCAGTTTCTTTGTTGGCCCTCATAATTCCAGAGGGTGAATCCAGCTTTTAAAAGCTTCCTGGCTTGGATTCTTCCCTCTGATTTGGGATGGCAGGAAAAGGTCTCAGCACGGGGATGGGCCTTAAAAGTCCCAAGGTGGATAGAAAAGATTATATTTTATAATCTGGGGGATTTTTTTTTTCATCTGGTGAATATTTTATAACCTTTGGTGAATTTTTGCATTTATTCCAGGCGCTCTCAGGTGTGCAAAGCTGAGCTCAGGAGCTCCCTTTGAATCCCAGCAGGTGCCTCTGTAGCTCAGGTGTGCACATGGCTCCCCTCAGCCCAGTCCTGGTGCCTCAGCTGCTTTTGTGCTGTGTTTTGTGGTTTTTCTTTGTGCAAAGGGAGCAGAACCGTGGGATGGCTTGGGAGATGTGGAACACATCCTTCCCACTTTGTTGTTTTCTTAAGGTAAAATCCTTTCACTGCATTCCTTGAGCAATCCCCTGAATCCTCATCGTGCCTGAATTCTGGGAGATTTGACTTTTGGCTTTTGCAAGCTGGAGTGAGGAGTCCTTCCCCTTGGGAATTCCTGTCCTGCTGCCATCCCTCCCACACTGCTGAGGGACACCTTGGTGCTTTTTCAAACTATAACCTTTATTCCCTTTATTTTTTTTTTTTCTTTTTTTTTTTTTTTTTTTTTCTCCCAGTCTCCTTTTTCCTGCTGGGAAGTCAGGGATCAGGGAGGTCTGTCCTGGGCATTGGGGCTACCCAGCAGGTTTTTCCCACCTTTAGGACCCTGTGCTGCCAGATTCTCCCAGGAATGCTGCAAAGCACCAGGAGAATCTCCCTGGACGTGCCTTGCCCTTGACCTGCTCACTCCGTCCTCAAACCCAATTTATCCCTTTTGCAAGCCCTGTGGATTTTATGCTCCCAACTCCCTCTTTTTCCCCCCTTTATTGTCCTGATGGGAAGCAAAAGGGACAGGAGGGGAATGGTGAAAGCTGCCAGACCTTCAGCTGCATGTCATAAACTCCTTCCTTTCTCTACAATTCACACCGTGTTGCCTTTTATTCCTGACCCTTTTTAATGTGAGTAGTTACTGCTGTTTCCCACTTTAACGCAATTATCCCACACTTCTCCTTTCCATATCCCAGGAAGCTGCCCAGCCATTACATGGCATTAAATGGAGTAATTGCAAGATTAGGTTCCTTCGGCCAGGCCATAAAAAAATGCCATTACAGAGGAACTGCAGGAGAGTGCCTGGAGAGTTGGGCTTGGAGGCTGAAAGCTCTGCAGGCATGTTTTTATTGTTATTGGCCAGCCCAGGGCCGCTGGGAGAAGGGAGCCAAGGGCATTCCTGGGGTTTTTGTCTGCTGGGAAAAAAGGGAAGGCAGGAGGGGCTTCACCTGGGGCGGGTGGGATCAGCTGGGCTCTGGGTTGGTGTCTTCAGTGAGGATTAAAAATAAAAATTGTCAGCCCTGGGAGGCACATCTGGGGTGCTGTGTCCAGCTCTGGATCCTTGGGACAGCAGGGACAGGAGCTCCTGGAGCTGAGGGAGGGCTTGGAGCAGCTCCCTGCCCAGGGAAGGCTGAGGGGGCTGGGGAGGGGCTGAGAGGGACCCTGAGTGTCCCTGGGTGACCCTGGGGGTCCCTGGGGGTCCCTGGGTGACTCTGTTGTGATCCTGGGGGTCCCTGGGTGACCCTGAGTGTCCCTGGGTGTCCCTGGTGACCCTGGGGGTCCCTGGGTGACTCTGTTGTGATCCTTGGGGTCCCTGGGTGACCTGGGGTCCCTGGGGGTCCCTGGGTGACTCTGTTGTGATCCTGGGGGTCCTTGGGTGACTCTGTTGTGATCCTGGGGGGGTCCCTGGGTGACCCTGAGTGTCCCTGGGTGACCCTGGGTGACCCTGGGGGGTCCCTGGGTGTCCCTGTTGTTACCCTGGGGGTCCCTGGATGTCCCTGAGTGACCCTGGGGGTCCCTGGGTGACTCTGTTGTGATCCTGGGGGGTCCCTGGGTGACCCTGGGTGTCCCTGGGTGTCCCTGGGTGACCCTGGGGGTCCCTGGATGATGACTCTGTTGTGACCCTGGGTGTCCCTGGGTGACCCTGATGTTACCCTGGGTGTCCCTGGGTGACCCTGATGTTACCCTGGGTGTCCTTGGGTGACCCTGATGTTACCCTGGGGGTTCCTGGATGTCCCTGAGTGTCCCTGGCTGTCCCTGGATGACTCTGTTGTGTCCCTGGGTATCCCTGGATGACCCTGTTGTCACCCTGGGTGTCCCTCTCTGTCCCTGGGTGACTCTGTTGTGACTCTGTGTGTCCCTGGCTGTCCCTGTTGTTGCCTGGGTGTCCTTGGGTGCCCCTGTTGTCACCCTGGGTGTCCCTCTCTGTCCCTGGCTGACCCTGGGTGACTCTGTTGTGACTCTGGGTGTCCCTGGATGTCCCTGTTGTTGCCCTGGGTGTCCTTGGGTGCCCCTGTTGTCACCCTGGGTGTCCCTCTCTGTCCGTGGCTGACCCTGGGTGACTCTGTTGTGACTCTGGGTGTCCCTGGATGTCCCTGTTGTTGCCCTGGGTGTCCTTGGGTGCCCCTGTTGTCACCCTGGGTGTCCCTCTCTGTCCGTGGCTGACCCTGGGTGACTCTGTTGTGACTCTGGGTGTCCCTGGATGTCCCTGTTGTTGCCCTGGGTGTCCTTGGGTGTCCCTGTTGTCACCCTGGGTATCCCTCTCTGTCCCTGGCTGACCCTGGGTGACTCTGTTGTGACTCTGGCTGTCCCTGGGTGTCCCTGTTGTCACCCTGGGTGTCCCTCTCTGTCCCTGGGTGACTGTTGTGACTCTGGCTGTCCCTGGGTGTCCCTCTCTGTCCCCAGGTGGTGTTGTGGTGAGTAACAACACGACACGAATTTTTCTTTAAAACATAATCTGACTCTTAGTTTTATTTAAACAACTGACCCCTTTTTATACCTTTTTAGATAAGTCACTCTCATTGGTAGGGAGAGTGACAGAACTCTTTATTCTTTTTGGCCAAAGCTGAGAGACATTAAAGAAAATCCATCCTATAGAAAGAATTCCAAACATTAAACATTCATTACAGAAACACTGGCAGTGTTTATGTTCAAACTGTGAGAACAGGCTTCCAAAACTAAAACATCACAAAGGAGCAGAACTCAGAAACTGGGAAAGTCTGGGAAAACCCAAACTACACCTGTGTGACCCTGGGTGTCCCTGTCTGTCTGTCTGTCTGTCCCTGAGTGCAGGGAGGCTCAGGCTTTGGGGCTGATATTTGGGTGATATTTCTCAACAGAACACACCAAACACCGCCCTGATTCCCCTCCCATCGCCCCTGCTGTTTGTTCCAGGGATTTTCAGCACGAGGGGAGGGTGTGTAATTTAATCTGCTGGCTGTAAAAATCCATTTCTGCGTGTGCTTGTTGATAATTTCACTGTGACACAGCAAATAGGAAGTGACTCGAGTGTGCTTTGATAGAGTTGTCATAATGAAGGGTGATCTGTGCCCACAGGTACAGGATGGTGCTCACAGACTGATGGGCATCCAGAACAGTTGGGGTTGGGATTTTTTTCCCATTTTTTTTGTGTTGATTGTCCTTCAGATATCACCAACGTTTTTTTATATAGCTGCCCTCTCTGCATTACCTTCCTCTGCTGCTGTCCAGGGCTCCATAAAATCACCATTTTTGTTTGAACTAAAGAAAAACTGACTGGAGGAGGAAAACCCCAGGTTTGGAACAGGGTGGATTTGTTTCAAGGAATTCCAAAGGCAGAGCGGGATCTCCTGTAAAATGAACATTTTGTGTGGTCATCAGCTGCTTTCAGGAATACAGATGATATCCTTGGAGATGTAGATTTTGGAAAAAGACCCTCTCTGTGTCCAGCAGAGGGGTGCAGACAGAGCCACATTCTCCCCAAGACCATCCCAGCCCCAGTATCTCCTCCCCAGGGCCCTTTCCTGGTGTTCCTGGATTTATCCCATTATCCCAGGACCATCCCAGCCCCAGGATCTCCTTTCCTGGTGCTCCTGACCCTACTGGATTTATCCCATTATCCCAGGACCATCCCAGCCCCAGGATCTCCTTTCCTGGTGTTCCTGACCCTACTGGATTTATCCCATTATCCCAGGACCATCCCAGCCCCAGGATCTCCTCCTCAGGATCCTTTCCTGGTGTTCCTGGATTTATCCCAGGACCATCCCAGCCCCAGGATCTCCTCCCAAGGTCCTTTCCTGGTGTTCCTGGATTTATCCCATTATCCCAGGACCATCCCAGCCCCAGGATCTCCTTTCCTGGTGTTCCTGGCCCTGCTGCATTTGTCCCCAGCTCCTGGGACAGCGTGGCACATCAGGATTGCAGCACTCAGCTCCGTGAGTCCTTTTTTATTTTTGCTGCCTCTGTAGGACTTTGGGAAGAGGAATGGCTCTGGTTGTCCCAGACAGGGAGCAGCTGTTCCTGGCAGAGCTGCTCCTGCCCTGGATTTGTGCCAGTGAAATCTCTGCTCCTGCTGGGCCCAGCTCCACTGGCTAAACCCATGGAGACCGAGTGTGAAACTGCCTGAATTACCAAATTCCACTCCCTCCTCCCGGCTTTGGGAAGGGCACAGAGCTCAGATACTTCCCCAGGACTTGTGGAGCATTCTGGACATAAAATCACCCCTGAGATTTATGGGGTTTCCTGGAAACCCCTCGGATTTACAGACTCCAATCCATCTGTGTGACCTTGCTGATTCTCTGCCTCCTTCCCTTGTTTTGCCAGTGGCAGGTGGCAGGTATTTTTTTTTGGGATTTGGCAGGCAGTGCTCTGTCTGGGGTGTGAAATAGGAGATGTGCACAGTGTGGAGATTTTAATGAGCATTTTGTAATGGCCAGAGTGCATCTTTTGTCTAAGGAGGAAATGAGCAGCACTGGGAACTTGATAAACCCACCTGGAAACCTGAAAAAAATACCTGGAAACCTGAAAAACTACCTGGAAACTTGAAAAACCCTCTTGAGAACCTGACAAACCCACCTGAGAACCTGATAAACCCTCCTGAGAACCTGATAAACCCACCTGGAAACCTGATAAACCCTCCTGAGAACCTGATAAACCCACCTGATAACCTGATAAACCCTCCTGAGAACTTGACAAACCCACCTGGAAACCTGATAAGCCCACCTGATATCCTGATAAACCCTCCTGAGAACCTGATAAACCCACTTGGGAACTTGATAAACCCACCTGAGAACCTGACAAACCCACCTGAGAACCTGATAAACCCTCCTGAGAACCTGATAAACCCTCCTGAGAACTTGATAAACCCACCTGGGAATTCCTGGCTGGCTGAAGGTGGCATCACAGGGGCAGGTGGAATTTAAAATGAGGGTTTTTTCCCCCTTTCCTGAGAGCTCTCACCCAGGGAATCTCCCAAGCATTTGCTGCTGAGTGGGTGCTGGAATGTTTGCATGGATTCACTTTGCTGCCACTTGATCCTCAGAAACAACAATTTCTTCACTTGTGGCGAATTCCAGGAATTCTCTCAATAGCAAACAACGTTGAAAAGGGATTTTTCTAAAGAATTCACCCAAAATGGTAGGGCCAGGCCTGTTTCCTGCTCTCCTCCTCCAGTTACTCAGTTGCTCCCTGAATAAATAGGATGTTGCAGACACCTTTTCATGTCTTTCTTGGCAGGAAGAGCCCGAGCTGGGTTGGAAAGGATGAGTTTGGAAAGGAGTACAAGGGGAAAACCAAAGTTTTATTTCTCTCACAGTTTCATTGAGTGGAAGTTACTGAAAAGCACCTTTCTTGTCCCTGCTGCTGTTAAATTAAAGCTCCAGCAGGAGTTTATCAGGGAATGAAATCTCAGAGCTTCCTGTAGGCTTTAAGCAGTGACTCCTTTTTATTTTTATTTTTTTTTTTTTCTCTTTAAGAGTCATTGAGGACAAGGTGGAATTGGGGGCAGAAATGAGAATTGAGCTGAACAAATTGTTGCTTTAGCTGGTGGCTGGCACCTCTCACAGGGCTCCCCCACCCTGGCAGAGGAAGGATTTATTGCTTTGCAGGTCTCCCGTGGAATAACGCGGTGTAAAATGACAATGTCAAAGCAAGTTAAGGATCTGCTTCGTTCTGAGACACTTCCCTGCAATAATCCCATGTATTAAACTTCTGGAGACACTGCAGGAATTGCCAGGGGAACCATTGGCAGCAAATGGCTGCTCCTTCAACATCATCATTACCCAGGCTTTGCTCCCTCGTAAAAATTCCCCTCGGTGAGCCCTGATAATCTCTTTTGTTGCTGTCTTTTCTGGTTTTTTTCTGTAAATCAGCCACGGTGCTGCCCTTCTGGGGGGGAAGGAAGGAGCTCTGAGCATCCTGGTGTGGTGGAAGGTGCTGGCACTGGATAATCCTTGAGCTCCTTCCAACCCAACCACGCTGGGATTCTGTGGGAAGGTTGGATTTTTGTAAGGACAGGATGGAGGCACAGGTTGGAGGAGGAGGAAGCAGCTGGGATGGGAGAAGATTTCATGCCTGAAGCTCCCTGGAGTGGGAGAGGTCAGAGACCACCTGGAAATGACAGAAGTGAGGTGGTGAAATGCTCACCTTCAATCCTCCAGCTCCCTGGGTAAAAGCAGGACTTGGAGTGGGACAAAACCAAAAAAAAACAACAAAACCCAGGAATATTTTCCATGCAGGAAGCACAAACAAAGGAGTGTGTGGAGCTGATTTTTCCAGAGCAAGGTGTGACCCTGGGCATGTCTGGGCTGTGCAGATTGCCCCTGGGCAGGGTCTGGGCTCGGGGCCACCCTGGTGTCCCCTTGGCCCTGGGGGGAATTGGGTGCTGAGTGACCCCAGCTCCCTGCTGGGGACCCTGCCCAGCTCCCAGCCCCTTCCCCGGGCTCAGTGCCCAGCTTTTGTCTCATTCCTGCCCAGCCCCAGGAGAGCAGCATCAGGAATTAATGAGGTAAACACAGCCCCGTGTGAGACAATCCTTCTCCCTCGCTTTTCCTCCTCCCTTCTGCTCCTTTTGAATCTGATCCAATGTTTGACTTCTCGCTGGATTTCCTGCCTCGCGGCTTCTGGGCTCCCTCTGCAGATTTCAGTGGCTGGGACATCTCCCCTGGGCCTGGATTGTCAGCAAAACTCCGGGTGTCGTGGGGTTCGAGGGCATTGTTAGGGTGACACAGCGGGGACTGAGGCTGCCCTGCACCTTGGCCTGGCTGGTTGGTCATTTTTTCTGGATGTTCATTTTTTCTGGTTGTTCATTTTTTCTGGTTGTCATTTTTTCTGGTTGTCATTTTTTCTGGTTGTCATTTTTTCCGGTTGTCATTTTTTCTGGTTGTTCATTTTTTCTGGTTGTTCATTTTTTTGGTTGTCATTTTTTCTGGTTGTCATTTTTTCTGGTTGTCATTTTTTCCGGTTGTCATTTTTTCTGGTTGTTCTTTTTTCTGGATGTTCATTTTTTCTGGTTGTTCATTTTTTCTGGTTGTTAATTTATCTGGTTGTCACTTATCTAGTTCATTTTTTTCTGGTTGTTAATTTATCTGGTTGTTACTTATCTAGTTGGTTTTTCTGGTTGTCAGTTTTTTGGGTGTCACTTACCTGGTTGTTAATTTTTCTGGTTGTCATTCTTCTGGTTGTTAATTTATCTGGTTGTTAATTTATCTGGTTGTTAATTTATCTGGTTGTGAATTTTTCTGGTTGTGTTTTTTTCTGGCTGTGAATTTATCTGGTTGTAAATTTATCTGGTTGCAAATTTTTCTGGCTGTTAATTTTTCTGGTTGCGAATTTTTCTGGTTGCAAATTTTTCTGGTTGTTAATTTTTCTGGTTGTCATTCTTCTGGTTGTTAATTTATCTGGTTGTGAATTTTTCTGGTTGTGTTTTTTTTCTGGCTGTGAATTTATCTGGTTGTAAATTTATCTGGTTGCAAATTTTTCTGGTTGCGAATTTTTCTGGTTGTGAATTTTTCTGATTGTCATTTATCTGGTTGTTATTTATCTATTTATTTCACGCAGCCCAGCTCCTTTATCAGCACATCTCCCCCTGCCTGCCCGGGGAAAACAAATTCTGCTCCCCGGGAAATTCCAGTCAATTTTGGCGGTTCTGGGAGGGGGTGAGAGGATTTTTCACGCAGCCTTGGAGAGCCCTGTTGTGTTTTGTTGTGCTGATTTGGGGCTGGTTTGCTGTGAACGGAATGAATATAATCGTGTTTGTCACCTCGTCGGGGTGTGACTGGAACCAAGCGCTGCTTTCGGGGCGGGGAGCATCATCACAGATTCATTTTCTCAAAATATATTTTATATCCCAATTCGAAACAACTGAACGAAGTGAAATTTAAAATCCTGCAGGGTTTTTTTTTGGGGGGGAAAAAACCCACAATCGATTTCTGTAACAATAACCGTGGATTTTTGTGGTTCTGTGCCTTTTATTGGGGTAATTAGCAGCTTTGTATTTGATTATTTTAATTGGGAGGAGCCCTGCCTGTGCCCATTTGCCTGGAGCCCAAAGGTGGAGGAAGAACCTGTTTTCCTTCCCAGGATAACCGAGGTTGGAAAAGCCCTCCAAGGTCATCCAAGACCTGGCTGTGTCCATTCTGAAATATTTCCGAATTTTCCAGGCGCGGCTCTGAGCTCAGACCTTTTGTGTGACCTCGGGAATGTCCCACACTCCAGGCTCTGATGGGATTTTAGCTTCAGCAAGGTGAAAACTGGGAATATTTCTGTGCTGGGGGCAGCTCCGTGCTCTGAATCCCCTCTCTGCACCAACTGCACTTTGCTCCGTGGCAAGTTGGGTTAAAGAGGTTTTCACTCTTAAATTAAAAATCTGAATTTTTATGAGTGGCTGGGAAGTATTTGCCTCCAAGCTCATTGCTCTTTTTGTGTCTAATGTGGGTATCCACTGCCTGCTTGTGTAAATGTGTGGAATATCCATGAAATCCAAGAAAAACTAATCCACACTGGGTGGGTTTGTGCATAAATCACTGCTCAATGTAATAAAAACCCCTCAGAGACACTTCCACCTGTTGGCCTGCTCAGCTGTGACAGTTCCAGAAATGCCTGTGGACCATTGAATCACTTCTCATTAAAATGAAATTAATCCAGAACAGAGATCCAGGAGAATTCAGCCTGAAATAATTTCAAAATGTTTCAGAGGTGAAGGAAAAGAGCAGAAAAATGAGATTATCAGGCACCCTGGACAGCAGGGATTGGTTTGGCTTTGTTTCCAGTTGAGCTCCATCACCCCAGATCAGCCAAGGGTTTGGTTTATGTTCCTGTAAAGATGAGCTGGGAAAATGCCACATTAAAAATGAAGAATTAAAAACTTCAGTGCAAAAGAAGTTCCAAAAAAAAAAAAAAAATATATATATATATATATATAAAAAAAGGATTGATTTGGTTCTAGGCAGCAAATTTCTGGGAGAGGGCAGGAATTAAAGGAGATGCCAAGGATGGGAATTTTGCTGCTGCTTGGAAACACTCTCACCTTTGGAGACAGAGGAAGGAAAAGGGAAGTGGGGGATAAATGAATGGGATTTTCCTTCCAGCAGCAGCAGCTTCTGGAAGGAGCCAGGACAGGGATCCCTGGAAGTGGAAGCTTTGGGAGTGATGTGCTGCTCTGGGAGATGAGGCTGAAATTGTCCCTGCTGGGAGTGGAAACAGCAAGGGCAGAGGGGTGGAGGGCAGAGGTTTCTCCAGGATTTATTTACCCTTAGGCTGCACCCTGGGATTAAGGCTGAGCCTAAACCCAGACCAGAATTCCTTCATTTCCACTCCAAGGGGTTCTGGGACAGCCCTGGTGGCATTTTTGGTTGGATTTGGAGCAAACCTCTCCCATTCTGGCCTTTCTGGTGCCAGCAGATCCCCTGGAAAACATGCCAGGAAGTTTTCCACGCTCCCACCTGGAAATAGCCTGTCCTTAAGGAAATCCCCTTCTTTTTTTGGGAAATGAGGAGTGCACTGCTCCTCCTGCAGGAAAAAAACTTCTTTAAATCTGTCCTTGGAGTTAAGATGGGGCTTGAAAACATTCCAGTGGGGAATCCACTGGAATTCCAAGACATCCCAGTCTGGAAAACATTCCAGTGGGGAATCCCAGTCTGGGAGACATTCCAGTGGGGATTCCCAGTCTGGGAGACATTCCAGTGGGGAATCCCAGTCTGGAAAACATTCCAGTGGGGAATCCCAGTCTGGGAGACATTCCAGTGGGGATTCCCAGTCTGGAAGACATTCCAGTGGGGATTCCCAGTCTGGAAAACATTCCAGTGGGGATTCCCAGTCTGGAAGACATTCCAGTGGGGATTCCCCGTCTGGGAGACATTCCAGTGAAGGAGAGAACAGGGAGGCTTGGAAGGGGCATTTCCTTCCAAGGGAAATCCCTGCTGGTCCCAGAAGTTCCTTTTCCCTGTTTCCTTGTTTTTTGTTATTTATGTTATCTAGAAATCTATATTTCTATTTATTACAGTTGTTGTTATTTCTGGTTTTGTCCCACTAAACTGTGAGGAGAACTGACTGACACTTCACATGGAGCTCAGACTCACACACCAGTGCAGCAGAGAACCTCAAAGATGTAAAAACTAAAACTTAAGGCACCATTTGGCTGGCATTTTTTTTTAACAGAATTCCCTTTCAGCAGAGGATTTCCCTGTCCCAACCTGCTGCTTCCCAAGGCGTGGGATCCCTGCCTGCTCTTCCCGAGGCTCTGGAGCAGAGTTAAGATGCAGGAGTGCTCCTCCCATCCCTGCAGCAGGAAAGGAGGAACAATAACTGGCTCTAATTATTCATTTTCCTTGTAAAAGTCCATTGTGAGGAGATGTCTCCTGCGACTGAGAAATGAGGTCTAGAGGTGCTTAAGTATATTTTGTTTAAGAGAGCAGACAAGCTCAAATAAGATGTTCAGAATTAATGGTACAGCTCTCCTGATAATTTGAGGAGAGGTTTGGATGAAAAGTTAAAAATACAGGTGAAGTGAATAATAACACACAGGGAGATAAAGAGCAGCTGAGAGGTGTCCCTGAGTTGCAGTGAGAGGGAAATGAATCAGAATTGGCAGGAGAGCAGTGGAATAAAGGCTGGGAGGGAGAAGGAGGCTCAGGCTGAGCTGGGGATGGAGCTCAGAGTGCAGCTCAGTTCTGTGCCCTCAGCAATTCTGGTTAAACTGAGCGTCCACAGCGCCAAATCCAATTCTGGATCAAGAATCCCAGCCTGGTTTGGGTCGGGAAGGACCTTAAATCCCACCCAGTGCCCCCCATCCATGGGCAGGGACACCTTCCCTTATCCCAGCTGCTCCAGGAGCTGTCCAGCCTGGCCTGGGGCACTGCCAGGGATGACCCAGGTGTGTTCTGCTTGGATTCGTGTTGACTGCCAGCCTGACTCCTCCACTCCGGGAATGCTGCTGGATCTCCCATGGACTCCTCCACCCTGGAAATGCTGCTGGAATCTCCCATGGACTCCTCCACCCCTGGAAATGCTGCTGGAATCTCTCCTGGACTCCTCCACTCCTGGAAATGCTGCTGGAATCTCCCATGGACTCCTCCACCCCTGGAAATGCTGCTGGAACCTCTCTTTGTCTCCTTCACCCTGGAAATGTGTCTGGAACCTCTCCATGTCTCCTCCATCCCTGGAAATGTGTCTGGAACCTCTCCTTGTCTCCTCCATCCCTGGAAATGTGTCTGGAACCTCTCCTTGTCTCCTCCATCCCTGGAAATGCTGCTGGAACTCTCCTTGTCTCCTCCACCCCTGGAAATGTGTCTGGATCTCCCTGGACTCCCTAACACCTGGAACCTCCTCTGGACTCCTCCACCCCTGGAAATGTGCTGGAACATCTCCTGTCTCCTCCACCCCTGGAAATGTGTCTGGAACCTCTCCTAGACTTCTCCACCCCTGGAAATGTGTCTGGAACCTCCCCTGGGCTTCTCCACCCCTGGAAATGTGTCTGGAACCTCCCCTGGACTTCTCCACTCCTGGAAATGTGTCTGGAACCTCCTCTTCTCCTCCAGCCACTCCAGTGGCTCTCCCTTTCCAGGCAGGAAAAGGTGGATCTGAACTCCAGGGAGATGAAATTTCAGGGAGATTCCCCTGGAATTTGTGTTGGAGGCTCCAGGAGGAGCCAGGAGCCAGGCTGGCTGATGGCAGGGGCTCTCAGCAGAGACCCACAGGGTGTCAAAACAGAGAAAATGAACAGAGAGGTTCAATTAAATCAACAGAAGCAGGTCAAGGGGAAAATCAAAGATAAAACATTCCCAGTGATGTCCTTTGCTTTCATTAGGAGCTGGTGCTTGGCTACACCCCGATTCTGGGCAGCACCAGGGCTCCTTCAAATCCAGGCTTAAATCCATCATCTCCACGTATTTCACTTGAAATAAGAGGATTTCAGGTGGAATTCCTGCCTTTAGCCGTGGCCTTTGACTCCTGAACTGCGTTTGCAGCATCCACACCAGGAATTCTCTTTTGTATTTGGGTCCTTTCGAGGAGAACTAATGGCCAAATTGATGGTAATCAAATTCCAGGGTGTGCAAACATCTCCTCCTGCTCCTCCAGTGCTTCTGCCTCACTTTGTGACACTTTATTGATTTTTTTTTCCCCCCTTTCCTTTTCTCCCTCTCTGCGTGGAAACAAATTAAAGCAGGAATTGGGATTGTAAATAGATAATGGGACGTGAGTGCAGAGTAATCAGTGCCAGCCATGTGCAGCCATACTAATTGTGCCAGGGGAGGGAATGGGATAAATATTTAATGCCTGGATTCGGTGGGAAGCGAGAGAGGCAAGGCAAGAAATAAAGAGAGTTGAGAAGCCCTCACTTCAGTGCTTTTTTTCCCTCAAAAAGAGGAGTTTTGATGGCAGGAACCCTCCCTGTCAGGAATAAAGGGGTTGTGTTTAATGTGGAGGCTTCGGTGTCACTCGAGGGAAAAACATCCCAGCTGCTGGAAAGGATTTGGGATAAAATCAATTGTTTGAGATTTTTCTTTTTCCTCAGGCTGAACAGAGTTTAGGGGTGTTTGAGGGCAGGGTGGTGACAGCAAAGGAAAACAGGAATTAAAGAGAGAAGGAAAATCCCAAGCCCCTACTAGGAAATTCGGGATGATTCCCTGGATTTTTGATTCTCCTCCCAGCTGAGCATCCTTGCCATTCCCTCTGGGATCCCCCCAGACCAGGACACTTGCATGGTGAGACTGAGCAGCTGGAATTGAATATTCCATTATCAATTCACCATTAATGCTGCCTGATGAGCACTTTGAGCCTCCTGGTGAAGAGCTGCAGGTGGGCACGGAGTTTTCCATGAACTCCTGAGCTCCAGCCCTGGAGTTTCTTACCCAGAACACTTTAAGCCCTTTTCCCACCCAGTCTGGGCTGGCCAGTGCCTTTAGGGGTGCAAACCTTCACCCTGCAGTTTTCCTGCTGGATTTCAGAGGAGAAGAGGCAGAGGAAAGGGAATTTTGAGCAGGGTCCCGTGGGAGAGTCAGCCAGGGTGTGCCTGGAATCGAGGGGCTGATGGGGATTTCTTGGCTGATTTTGCCTTTTCCAAAAGTTGGCAATGTCTTGAGTGAATGACACGTGGAGCTGAGGAAAATTTCCACACAGGAAAGCCAGGGAAAGGTTTTTTATCTCCCTAAATCTTCAGTGGGTGCAGAGTGCCGGGGCTCTGATGGATTTTTTTTTTGTTTTGTCCCTTCTCTTGGTTTTGCCTTCAGGAATTTTTCCTGCTGTTGCAAAGGCAGCAGGAGGTGCCATCCATTACTGTTCTCCAGTTGATTTTCCCAGTGTTCATTCACTGGGCTGCTGGAATTTTAGCAATTCAAGTGTTTGGGATTCTTGGAAATTCCTGGTGGGATGGTTCTGGGAAGTCACTCCTGGAGAAAAGGAGGCTCAGGAGAGCTTGGATTTGATGGTCCTGGAGGTCTTTTCCAACCTTAATGATTCCATGAGTGTGTGGAGGTGAAATTTCTGTGCCAGTGGATTCCCAGTCCTCCGGCTGCTCCCACCACCCTCCAAGGATGAGCTGATCAAACCCAAAATTCAGGACGGGGAGGGACAGAAGCTGAGCCTCATTCACGCAACCTTTGGGTCATTGTTGTCTAATTTTTTACCCCAGGCACTTGAATTACAGCTGCGAAAGGGAAATTGCACAGCTAGAGATCATTTACGGGCAGTTTGCTGCTGCGGAGTGAGCAGTGAAATTCCCTGGGTGGGGGGAGAGTTTAAGTTTAGGTGAGAGTTTAAGTTTAAGGGTGTTGTCATAAAACCAGCCAGGGGAACTTCCTCGGACCCGTCTGGAGCATCCCCTGTGTGATCTCAGCCCCAGATCCCGTGGGTCGAGCTCAAAGGCTCCAGTTCAATCCTTGGAGTGCCGCCAGGATGGCCAAAAGAAATTTTGGGAATGCCCCTCGTCCTCCCGCAGGGCTGGGCATGGGAACAGCCCAGGCAGGAATGATTGGGAATGGCATTAAAACCCAGTTTCGAGGGTGTCAGAGCGCCGCAGGCTAATCCAGGGTCTGGGCTGTGCTGTAGGTGGCAGAGATGCTTTAGTTTTGCACTAATCACCCTGCCAGCTCATTAAGGGGCCGGCAGCACAGGGCAGCCCCTCTGCCTTTAATTAACGCGGCCAATTCCAGCCTGGCTCCCTCCGGGGGAGCTGAGGTCACCCCGGGATGGGCTGTCAGACCTGCTGCTAAACCACGGTTAATAATCAAATCTGAATTATCCTCGTGGGGGGAACAGGTTCCCAGGAGACTTTTACCTCCGTTGGAAAAAGCAGGGGGCGTGTGGATGGCGAAAAATGGGCGTTGGGATGGCAAAAATGGGCATTGGGACGGCAAAAATAGGCATTGATAGTGGCAAAATTGGGCATTGAAGTGGCAAAAATTGGGCATTGAAGTGGCAAAAATGGGCATTGAAGTGGCAAAAACGGGCGTTGAAATGGCAAAAACGGGCATTGGGATGGCAAAAATGGGCATTGAAATGGCAAAAATGGGCATTGAAATGGCAAAAACCGGGGCGTTGGGATGGCAAAAACGGGCGTTGGGATGGCAAAAACGGAGGCGTTGGGATGGCAAAAATGGGCGTTGGGATGGCAAAAATGGGCGTTGGGATGGCAAAAATGGGCATTGAAGTGGCAAAAATGGGCATTGAAGTGGCAAAAATGGGCATTGGGATGGCAAAAATGGGCATTGAAATGGCAAAAATGAGTCTTGGATGGCAATAAAAGGTCTTGTATGGCAATAAAAGGTCTTGGATACCGGTAAAAGATACTGGAATGACAATAATGGGTGTTGAGATTGCAGTAATTTTTAAATAAGTGATAATTGGGGGTTAAAATAATTAGCTTTCCTTAACAGGAAGAGGGTTCCATGAGGGTTTTGGGGTCCCCACCACGGTGAATGTCACGCTCGTGGAGCTCAGTCCAAGTGCTGGGACCTGGGGGAAATGTTCCAAAGACAAACCTCAGCCAGGAATTGTGAGCTGGTGTGAAATGAAGTAATGAACAGCATGTTTTAAAAGGAAATAAAATTATAAACAGATACGAAGAGCTGCTGCTGGGTTTCGGTTGCTGGCTGAAATCTTCCTCAGGCTGGGATTGGTCCTAGATAAAATAAAAAATAACGAGGTTCTTGCCAGCCTTTCCACTCCCGAGTTAAAATAAACTGAGATTTTTGCAGCGGAGTTACCCAAACGCAAAGAGAGGAACTGAATAAACCTGGGAATGTTGTCTGCCTTAGGAAAAAGGAAATGTCAGGACAGAGATGGAGCTCTGGGGTGGGAATGCCAGCAGGAATGTTGAGGCTGGAAGCAGCCCCGGGGTGGGGAGGGGGCTCTCCTTGGGGGGATGTGCCCAGGGAGGAGATCCCGAATTCCAGCGAGCGGGCTCTGGGCTGTCCCCTCCCTGCTCCTGACGGGCTGCTTTCTCTCCCGCAGGTTCACCGGGATGAATTTGCCCGCGCCTGTGATCAGCAGCAAGAATTGGCTGCGGCTCCACTTCACCTCGGACGGCAACCACCGGCAGAAGGGCTTCAGTGCCCAGTACCAAGGTACGGAGGGAGGGAAAGGAGGGAGAGACCAGCGCTGTCCCCAGGAAAGAGTGGCACTAGTGCAGACTCGGGTTGGAGTACAAAGAAGGGTGGGTTGGGTTTTTTGGTTCTTTATGTTTGTTTGGTTTGGTTTTTTGGGGTTTTTTTTGGTTTTTTGTTTTGGTTTTGTTTTTTGGGGTTTTTTTTTGTTTTGTTTTGTTTTTTGGGTTTTGGTTGGTTTTTTTTTTTTTGTTGTTTTGGTTTTTTTTTGGTTTTTTTTTTTTTTTGGTTTGGTTTGGGGTTTTATAATATTTATAGATTTTGGACAGTGAGCAGGGATTGGAGAATGAGGTTGCTCCCTCTTCAACTGGTCGAACTCGAAGTTTGTTAAGTGATGTCTTTCAAAGGAGAGTGTGAAAAACAATCTTTGTGTTACAGCCTGTGGGAATTTGTACTGCAATTATATCGACAATTAAAAAGTTAAATTTCTAAACCACGCTCAGCTGGGCCAGGAATCCTCCCTGCTCTGGTTTCACTTCCCAGTTGAAATCCCTGGGTTCAACAGAAAAAGCAGGCTGGGATGGGTTGGGAGGGAGCCTGAACCCCCCCAGTGCCAAGGGCAGGGCCTCCTTCCCTCATCCAGGCTGCTCCAAGCCTGGACACTTCCAGGAATCCAGGGGCTTCCCTGGGAATTCATCCAGCCCCTCCCCAGCCTCACAGGGGAATTCAGGACTGGGATAAAAACATTTCAGGACTGGGGTGGAAGGATGTCAGGATCAGGGTGGAAGGATGTCAGGACTGGGATGGAAGGATGTTAGGACTGGGATGGAAGGATGTCAGGATCAGGGTGGAAGGATGTCAGGATCAGGGTGGAAGGATGTCAGGATCAGGGTGGAAGGATGTCAGGATCAGGGTGGAAGGATGTCAGGATCAGGGTGGAAGGATGTCAGGATCAGGGTGGAAGGATGTCAGGATCAGGGTGGAAGGATGTCAGGATCAGGGTGGAAGGATGTCAGGATCAGGGTGGAAGGATGTCAGGATCAGGGTGGAAGGATGTCAGGATCAGGGTGGAAGGATGTCAGGATCAGGGTGGAAGGATGTCAGGATCGGGGTGGAAGGATGTCAGGATCAGGGTGGAAGGATGTCAGGATCAGGGTGGAAGGATGTCAGGATTGGGATGGAAGGATGTCAGGATTGGGATAAAAACATTTCAGGACTGGGATGGAAGGATGTTAGGACTGGGATAAAAACATTTCAGGACTGGGATGGAAGGATGTCAGGACTGGGATGGAAGGATGTCAGGACTGGGATGGAAGGATGTCAGGATCAGGGTGGAAGGATGTCAGGATCAGGGTGGAAGGATGTCAGGATTGGGATGGAAGGATGTCAGGACTGGGATGGAAGGATGTCAGGACTGGGGTGGAAGGATGTCAGGATTGGGATGAGATTTCAGGATTGGGATGTTGGGGTGCTGCTGAGGGCCAGGGGATCCTTTGGCAGTGAGGCTGCTGCTCTGAGGCCGTGGCAGCTCCTGATGGATTCCTTGGGATATTCCCACCATTCCCTGTGATGCCTGTGGAGGAGGTGTGGGTGCAGCTGGCTCTGCAGGCAGGACCAGGAGAGGGGGAGAGGAGCAGGGAAGGAGCAGGAATGGCTTTGAGTCCCCCCAAGGCTGGGCTAGGAGAGCTCTGCAGGTTCCTCTCAAGAGGACTTTGCTGGGAGAAAGCTCTGGAGAGGAGTCAAGGGAAAGGGAGAGGATTTTCCATGGATAAATCCACCAAGCTGCCCCATTTGGCTATTCCCAGGCTGTTTTTAGCAGTGCTGTCACAGCCTCAACATCATTATTTAACTTTCCTCCTTTCCTTGAACCCATAAACAACTTTAAATTGCAAGGAAAAAAACAAAACCAAAACCCAACCCTTTTGTTATTGCAGTGCAGCACAAACACCTGGAAAAAGCAGCTTCCCTTTGGCTGCCAGGATTGCTGCTTTCTCCAAAGCACCTGAGTCTGGGGCAGCCTTCCTCCCTGCTCAGAGGGGTCAGGGTGGGTGTTCTGATTCCCCCTGAGGAGATGAAGCCAGGGGGTTCTCACCCAGCAGCAGGGATGAGCCAGGGATGGAGAGTCTGAGAATGAACTCAGCTCCCCGTTTTTCAGGCAGGACCTCAGCCCAGCTGCCAGAGGGGACCTGCCCTCGTTTTTTCCCCCGCTGGTTTTTGTGGAGTTTGGCAGCTTTTTTTTTTTCTGCCTTTCAGTGCTTGAATAAAAAAGCAAAGCAAGCAGTGGGAGTGCCCGGGGATGAAGGTGTCTGCAGGCAGCGGGATCAGCAGGACAGGAGCTGCTGATACTTTAAAAACCTCCCTGTAACCCTTTCCCCAACCTGGCCTGGCCATAAATATTTCACTGGAGATAAATCCCTACAAAACAGGCCGTGTAATTCCACGGGAAGCACAGCGGCTGAAATGCATTTTTCATCAGGAGAGCCGAACCAGGATGGGCCAGGAGGAGGAAGGGAGGCTTTATTTTATTTTTTTTGCTGCCTGTTTCCCAAAGACGTGTCTGTACATCATTTATGAACCCCCCGTGTCCTCTGGGACAGGGTCTGGCTTTGCTGATAATCTATAAGAAAACAATTTCCCCTCCAGCTTGTTTAAATTGATCCCGAGTTCTGCAGAACACCTTCTCTGTCTGTTCCCTCTCCGCTCTCCCTAATCCGTGCCCTCATTTGGAAATCACTTTAGGAATGTAAAAAGCAAGGTTAGATGCAATCAGGCTGTGGAGAGAGGGTTTTTTTGTTGTTGTTGAATACAACAAATTCCTTTCGTTCCCTTCCTGGGAGAGTTAAATATTTCCCCCTTTCACTTTCATTAAGTTGAACCTTGATTTTTTTTTTTTTTTTTTTTTTTTTTGCAAATGCTTTTTTCCCTGTTCCCCTTGTAAGGAAATCAAAGGAACGGGAAGAAATCCGTGCATAGGATTTAAAAAAAATTCCTCCCCATCCTGCCTCCTCAAAAAGGTGGAAGAAAATAACACAGAAGTGTTTTAATCAGGTGAGGTGGCAGCACCTGAGGTGTCCCCTTTTGGAGGGGAAGATCAGGGCTGGAATCCGTGCATAGGAATTTTATTTTTTTTTTTAAATTTCCTCCCATCCTGCCTCCTCAAAAAGGTGGGAGAAAATAGCACAGAAGTGTTTTAATCAGCACCTGAGGTGTCTCCTGTCAGAGGGCTGGAATTGGAGGGCTGGCAGCTGCTGCTGCCCTCTCTGCACGTATTTTATGGCAGGATTTGGTTGCTAATTGCTCTGCTAATTGCTGAGCTGCAGCCCCAGCCCAGGACAGGCACCACAGGGCTGCCTCCTTCAGGAGGGGCTGGGGAGCCCGGGGCACACGAGAGGCACAGGCATGGCTTGGTGAGGGTGTCGTTGGGGTGGTTGGGCTTGGCAGGGACCCTAAATCCCACCCAATCCCACCCTTGCCGTGGGCACTGGAATCCCAGGCTGCTCCCAGCCCCTCTGTGGCTTTGGTCTGCTGAGCTGGCCATGGCTTCAGTTGGGACAGAGCTTCCCCTGCTCCCCCTGGATCTGCCATTCCTCGCTCTGGATCTGCCATTCCTCACCTAGATCTGCAATTCCTCCCTGGAGCTCTCTCCCACTCCTCCCCTGGAGATCTCTCTCCCCTGGATCTTCTGCCTTCCTGGATCTTCCCTCATCCTGACCCTCCTCATCCTGGACCTTGCTCCTCATCCTGGACCTTGCTCTCCTCTCCTGGACCTTGCTCTCCTCATCCTGGACCTTGCTCTCCTCATCCTGGACCTTGCTCTCCTCATCCTGGACCTTGCTCTCCTCATCCTGGACCTTGCTCTCCTCATCCTGGACCTTGCTCTCCTCATCCTGGACCTTGCTCTCCTCATCCTGGACCTTGCTCTCCTCATCCTGGACCTTGCTCTCCTCATCCTGGACCTTGCTCTCCTCATCCTGGACCTTGCTTCTCCTCATCCTGGACCTTGCTCTCCTCATCCTGGACCTTGCTCTCCTCATCCTGGATCTTTCTCCATTGTTCCTCTCCCCTTTTCCATCCTGGACTTGCTCCCTCATCCTGACCTGCTTCCTCATCTTGGACTTGCTTCTCATCTGGACTGCTTCCTCATCTTGATCTTCTCCTTTTCCTCTGATCTCCGCTCCTCATCTGGATTTTCCCTCTCATCCTGGATCTTCCTCATTTTCCTTCCCTTTCATCTTGGATCTTCCTTCCTATCTGCTTCAACTCCTCATCTTCTCCTTTTCATCCTGGATGCTTCCCCTCTTTATCTTGGATCTTCCCTTTCTCATCTTGGATTTTCCCCTCCTCACCCTGGATCACACCCTTGGGTTCCAAAGGGATTTTTAGCTCCTGCCAATGGAGCTGTGGAGTCTCCTGGGCATTTCTGGTGCTCGTGCAGTCTCTGATTCCCAAAGATCCATTGCTCAGGCTGCCAGAAGAGGGATTTTTCCAAAGAGTTGTGTTTGAGGGGGTTTCTCTTCCCCTGCAAGAACAAAAATCCCTGCTTTGAACATCCTGCTGTACCCAGGAACCATCCCAGCAGGAGGGAGAGATCCAGGCAGGATCTGGATTCAACAGCAATTCCCCAACAAGGAGAACAGAGCTTCCAGAACAGATTTTTTTTTCCTGTTGTTGTTGCAGAAACACCGATTTCCAAATTAAAACTAAATAAATGTCTGCTTAAATTCTCATTTAGAGCAACACGAAGTGGTTTAACAGGAGCAGCCCAGCCTGCCTGCCATGCTGGCAGAGCTTTGTAATGTCATCTCTCAAAGCTGACAGGATGCTGAGTATTCCATTAGATCTGTGGATGTGTGTGAGCAGCAAAAGCCTCCAGAAAAGAGGAGTTTCTGTTCATCCAATTATCCTGACACAGTCCTTTGTAGTACTGCTCCACATCCCAAATTACAAACAAAGCAGGTTTTCAAACACTGGATTTTGGAGGGCAGGGGAGTGGATGAATTGCTCTTCTTTATTTAATTTTTAAAAAAGCACGAAAGAAGTGGTGCTTTCCCGTGCCTGGTTCTGATCCAACTGGAGTAATTTGTAAAGTGTGGCTTCCATTGTTAGGGCTCCAAGGAGAAGGATGAGGAGGAGAGGATGCAGTGATCCCTCTTCATCAATTCACCTTCACCAATTTATCAATTCTCCCAGGAAGGGACACGATGCAGTCTGGGGAGGAGATGCTTCCCTGGGGCTTGGAATTTTGGGATTGGTGCTCAGTGATGAGGGTCAGGTGCTTGTTCCTATTGCTGCAGGGTTTGGGAGCCAGGATTTCCATCAGGAATGGGGATTGAGGGAGATGTTTGTGGGATGGGTTTGGGGTGGGTTTGGGAGCCAGGATTTCCTTCAGGAATGGGGTTGGATGATTGTAGGATGGGTTTGGGGTGGGTTTGGGAGCCAGGATTTCCATCAGGAATGGGGATTGAGGGAGATGTTTGTGGGATGGGTTTGGGGTGGGTTTGGGACCAGGATTTCCATCAGGAATGGGGATTGAGGGAGATGTTTGTGGGATGGGTTTGGGGTGGGTTTGAGAGCCAGGATTTCCATCAGGAATGGGGATTGAGGGAGATGTTTGTGGGATGGGTTTGGGAGCCAGGATTTCCATCAAGAATGGGGATTGAGGGAAATGTTTGTGGGATGGGTTTGGGGTGGGTTTGGGACCAGGATTTCCATCAGGAATGGGGATTGAGGGAGATGTTTGTGGGATGGGTTTGGGATAGGTTTGGGAGCCAGGATTTCCTTCAGGAATGGGGTTGGAGTTGGATATTTGTAAGGTGGGGTTTGGGGTAGGTTTGGGAGCCAGGATTTCCATCAGGAATGGGGTTGGACTGCGATGTTTGTGGGATGGGTTTGGGAGCCAGTATTTCCTTCAGGAATGGAGATTGAGGGAAATGTTTGTGGGATGGGATCTGACAGAGAGAACCTTACTTAGAAATGTGTGCCTGAAAAATTTCCACGCCTGGCTGTCTCCAAATTATGAATTCCCCACTTGCCAGAGAATCCTGGAATGGTTTGGGTTGGAAGAGACCTTAAAATTCCTCTCATCCCACCCCCTGCCACCTTCCCCTGCCTGCTCCTGCATTTGGGATGGCCAGCACTGGGGAAATCCCTGCAGGTGTCCTGATGGAAAAGCTGAACTTTTCCAGGGATGTCTCCACCCACCCACGGTGCCACCATCAGCTCTGCTGGGGTTCCCCAATGCTTGGAAGCTTTGCTTGGCCCCTAAATTCCATTTTTGGTGCAGGAATGATCTGAGCTGAGCTTTTGTTTGCATGGAGAGTGGAGACTTTCCCTGAAATAAGGGGCTGGGCAGTGGGAAGCTGTGGAGAATACAAAAATGGGGATTATTTTAGGAGCTGCTCATGCCCCAAAGCATGAGCAGGGATTGCAGAGTCCCACCCCACATCCTCGGAAAATTCAAATCAAATCCAGATTCAGCCTTGGAAACTTGGAATTGCCTGGGTAGTCATTGCCTGGGAGGGAATGTTGGGCTGGGATTGGGGGGGTTATCCCTGTGATGCCTTGGAAAAAAGCTGAAGGATCACAGCAGAATGCTCTGTCACTATTTTATTTGAATCTAAAAATAGACTTTTACCCCAAAAATATGAGTTTGGATAGCCCAAATTCCTTTTTTTTGATCCATTGATAACACATTTATTAAAAACCTTGAGATAAGGCTGGAAAAACCCCGTGATTCCCATCCACGTGGGACCTTTGGGGCATCCCCAAACCTGCTGCTTTTTCTTCCACCTGCTTCCACTTGCAGGTGGCTTGTGAGTAAAAAAGAAACAAAAGAGTTCGATTTGCTTTGACAGCAGCCTGCTGTTAATTAGTTTCCCCTTCTTAAATTAATAAAAAAAGGCAGCTGCCCTGAACAGATTGAAGCTGGTGAGGAAGACAGCAGCAGCAGCTTTTCCTCATGAATATTTTCCAGCTAATGCAGCCCTGAGTTTGAAGTTTTTGCTGCTTTATTTAAAGAGAAAGCCAAAAGCTGTGAGGAAATGATGAGTGGGAAGCTGCACCTCAGGTGAGCTCCAAACAGGGCGGGTTTAAACCCAAAAAAAAAAAACCCCAGCACGATTCAAAAGCTCCTGGTTAGTGACATGGGTAATTTGTCTTGACAGCTTTGTCTTAGGAGTGTGCTAATTTAGGGCTGAAAGCCTGACAGGATGAGGAACACGGGGAGAAGGGGTTGGAGTGGGAGATGGGCTGGCTGGGCAGGAAAAGGCTCCCAGAAAGTGATTTGGACACTGGGATATCCCAATTCCTCACAATGGACTCTGGGTTATCCCAGTTCCTCCCAATGGACACTGGGTTATCCCAGTTCCACCCAATGGACACTGGGTTATCCCAGTTCCTCCCAGTGGACACTGGGTTATCCCAGTTCCTCCCAGTGGACACTGGGTTATCCCTGTTCCTCCCAATGGACACTGGGATATCCCAGTTCCTCCCAGTGGACACTGGGATATCCCAGTTCCTCCCAATGGACCCTGGGTTATCCCAGTTCCTCCCAATGACCCTGGTTATCCAGTTCCTCCAATGACACTGGGATATCCCAGTTCCTCCCAGTGGACACTGGGTTATCCCAGTTCCTCCCAATGACACTGGGTTATCCCAGTTCTCCCAGTGGACACTGGGTTATCCCAGTTCCTCCCAGTGACACTGGGTTATCCTGTTCCTCCCAGTGGACACTGGGATATCCCAGTCCTCCAGTGGACACTGGGATCCCAGTTCCTCCCAATGGACCCTGGGTTATCCCAGTTCCTCCCAATGGACCCTGGGTTATCCCAGTTCCTCCCAATGGACCCTGGGTTATCCCAGTTCCTCCCAATGGACCCTGGGTTATCCCAGTTCCTCCCAATGGACCCTGGGTTATCCCAGTTCCTCCCAATGGACACTGGGCTATCCCAGTTCCTCCCAATGGACTCTGGGCTATCCCAGTTCCTCCCAATGGACACTGGGTTATCCCAGTTCCTCCCAGTGGACACTGGGTTATCCCAGTTCCTCCCAATGACACTGGGATATCCAGTTCTCCAGTGGACACTGGTTATCCCAGTTCCACCCAATGGACACTGGGTTATCCCAGTTCCTCCCAATGGACACTGGGTTATCCCAGTTCCTCCCAGTGGACACTGGGCTATCCCAGTTCCTCCCAATGGACTCTGGGTTATCCCAGTTCCTCACAATGGACTCTGGGTTATCCCAATTCCTCCCAATGGACCCTGGTTATCCCAGTTCCCAATGGACACTGGGCTATCCCAGTTCCTCCAGTGGACATGGGTTATCCCAGTTCCTCCCAGTGGACACTGGGTTATCCCAATTCCTCACAGTGGACACTGGAATATCCCAATCCCTGCAGTGGAGCTGGGTTATCCCAATCCCTGCAGTGAGGGCTGGAATTATCCCAGTCCCTCCACTTCAGGCTCTTTTATCCCAATCCCTGTTCAGGCTCTTTTATCCCAGTCTATCCCAGTCCAAGCTCTTTTATCCCAGTCTATCCCAGTCCCAAGCTCTTTTATCCCAGTCCCTCCCAGTCCAAGCTCTTTTATCCCAATCCCAGTCCAAGCTCTTTCATCCCAATCCCACTCCAGGCTCTTTCATCCCAGTCCCTGCAGCGAGGGCTGGAATTACCCCACACCCAGAGGTGTTTTTGGTGCTCCCTGGTGTGGGGAGCTGCCTGCTGGGAAAGGATGGGGCTCTTGGAGATGGATGGATGGATGGAATTCTTGTTCCCTTTCCTGCTTTTTCTCCTCTTTCTGTGGAGTTTTGGAGCAGGGAGGGAATGGTGACCCTTAGGGAAGAGTCCCCAGGTGTGGGAGCTCCAAGCTGATCTTTCTCTTTGCCAATAATGGGGTTTAATTTTATTTTCCTGCCTTTTCCTGCTGTTCATTCACACCAGCTGTGCAGTTTTTAGGTTGTGAGCGCTCCCCTGGACTGGCTCTGCTGGATAATGGATTCATGGGATAAATTCCTGCAGCAGAAAATCTGGGGAGAAACCAACTCAGCATTTTCCTCTCTGCCTCCCTGAAGTTCCTCAGAGCTTCCCATCTGCCTGTCTCCCATTTTTAGTGGGTTACAGAGGGACTGGGGGAGTTGAACCCCATTTTTTATTTTGAAATGAAAACCCTAACATGGAACATAAATCCCTCTCCAGAGCCCCAACATGGAAAACAAATCCCTGCTGGATTTGAGGGGTCAGGACAAGCTGGCTGACCCCAAAGGGCAGGACACAGGATGGGGATAATTCACATTTTTCTTTGTAAAATCAAAACTTTGATATCCCTGTAGCTCAGCTAAACCTTTTCCTCCTCTTCCCTGTTTTTCCCATCCCTGCAGTCAAGAAGCAGATGGAGCTGAAGTCCAGAGGGGTGAAGCTCATGCCCAGCAAGGACAACAACCAGAAGACATCTGTGTGTAAGTTTTTAATTTTTTTTGCTCTTCCTTGGCTGTCTTTTTGATAACAATCTCCTGGAACATTTCATTGGACTTTCCAGTAATCTCTAAAACTTTGCCACTCTGTAAAGTTTGGGTGCTTTTCCCTCTCTTCCCCCTGCATTTCTGCATCACTCCCTCCTCCCAGTGCTCTGCTCACAAACATTTACTAACTCCTGGAAGGGGAGGCAGGGGCTGGACTCTGGATTTGCTTCATTCTCTGCTCCAGGGTTGTGGCTTTTTGAGCTCTTTAGTGGGAAAAGCAAAGAATTTTGGGAGTGGGATCGATGTCGTGGCTGTAAATAAGGAGCAGGGATAAGGAACAGCATTAAAAATATATATATTATAAAATTGACAGAGGCAATAGCAGCGTCTTCCTTTTTCTCGTGGAGTTTTGTTTCATTTTCCCTGCAGGAAAATCGTAATTCTGGGTATGTAATGCTGATTTTTTTCAGGTTGTGTTTAGTGGCTGGTGTGTTGGGGGGCAGAACATTTGGGGTCACTGCTGGGTCTCCCTCTGGCAGAAGGGAAATACTCAGCTTTCCATGAGGTTCTTCCCAAATCCAGGAGCAAAACCTGTGGGTTTTGTCCCTGACTCTTGGGCTCTTACAGTGACTCTAAAATAAAACAGGAGGGATCTGGCTGGGAGTTAATATTTTCTATGGATTCAAGTGGCAGCAGCGTGCAGCGTTTTTCCAAATGGATTTTAGGGGAGAGGCTGGAATTGGTTGCACAGCCCATTACCCCCATCAGAGAGGAGCAGTTGGCACAGCTCAGGCCAAAATTTTCCATCCAAAAATTCAGGAAAAAAATGGATGGACTGCATCTGAATCTGGCTCAGTGTCTGTCTGCAGGGAGGGTCTCCCTCCCAGCTCCCAGGAGGAATTTTAGAGGGTCTGGGTTTTTTGGGAGCAAGGCCCAACAAGGTAAAAAAAAAAACCAAAAAAAACCCCCAAAATCTGCAGAGCAGAAAACACTGGGGGAAAATAATTGCATTTTAAAGGAAAAACTCTGTGTCCAAGCTGTTCCTGGCTGGGTAAATAAAAAAAATTAATTGGAATAAACATCCCAGTGCTTAATTTAACTGAAAATCCAGTTGGAAACCCCTGGCTTGGTTTGGAGCCAGTGTTTGGAGTGGGGGGCTGGCCTGGATTTGGGGAATGATGAAATCATTGGTTTAATGAAATTTTGTGGCATTAAAACCTCCAGAATTCCCATTTCTCCTTCCTGGGAATGGCCTTTAGAGGAGTTTTACTCACTTTTAAAGTGCTGAGGAGGACACAGCCCCTGCTCTTCCCTTTCCTGCCCTGTACCAATCCTCACATATCCGAGGAGGAAAAAGCAGGAATTCCTTCCCTCTGGAATTTATCCCCTCCCAAGGAGCTCAGAGCTGCCACTGCAGCATCCTGGGAGCTCAAATCTCCTCCTGCTGATGGAGGGCAGCTCAGGCTGGCAGTTCTGGAATAATGGGAATGGGGGTGGTGATCCCATTCCAGGAGCCTCCAGCCCCTTCCCCGTGCTCTCCTCACCTCTGGATTTGCAGCCCTGATTGCTGCCTGAATTTCCAGCTGCAGAAAATGCCGATTCCCGAGGAAAATCAGATTTTTGGGATTTATTTTTTATTTTCACAAAGCCTTATCTGCTCTGTTGCCTGCTGGCTTTGCCCCTTTGTGCTCCCAAACTTTCTGCATCACAGCACAGGCTGGGCAAAGAAATTTCCTCTCCCAGAGCAATTTCCAGTTGTTCTGGCTCAAAAAAACAGAAATTCAGGAATTCCTGTGTCTCTTGGTGGCACTCAAAGCCACGCCAGAGAATCCTGAAATCCTTAAAGCTGGAAAAGATCAAGCCCAGCCTTCAAGTCCCTGCTTTATTTTCGATTATTCCCACCAGCAATGTTTTCTTTCCAAGTGCTCTTTGCTAAAACCTGGCTTAAAATCCTGCCTGGCAGAATCCAAGTTTAAATCCTGCAGGTCTTGGCAGAAGTTTTTGGATTTGGGATTGCCTGCTCAGATTAAAACCTGGTGTGTTTTGTGTGGCTGAATGGAGGCAAAATAAGTGATGTAACAGCTGCTTGTGTTACTTCAGGGGGGGAAAAAAATCCATAAAAATACGGAATTTTGGGATGGGGTGCTGCTTGTGCTCAGGTGTAGTGGAATGTGTTTGTTTGAATTCATAATTAAGTGCCTTGTCCCGCTCACCATCAGTGAAATTATTTGGGAATGTTGCTTTATTCACTTCTGGAGGGGAAAACAATAATGAGAGAGAACACAGAAGAAACAGTTTGAAATTTTCCCATTTTGGGAGGTGTTTCTGGTACTGAATGCAGAATGTAAATGTGAATATTCCAGGTCTCAGAGTGGGGAAAAATGTGATGTTTTGGGGTTAAAAAAAACCAGCACTCAAGTGGTGAAGCCAACCTGGAGAGGTTGGGGGTGGCTGGAGGGGTTTGGGGGAAGGACTGGAAGTTCTGTGCTTGTCAAAATCTGATTTTTAAAGTCATTTTTTGGGGGGGTTGAGCCGTTTTTAGGTCTTGGCCAAGCGTGTGGGAATCTCTGGATTTTGGGGAGGTGTGAGTTGTGTCCCCTGAGGGACACAGGAGCCACTTGGAAATGGGCTGGGAATTCTGGAATTCTGCAGTTCTGGGCATGTTTGTGAAGCTGCATCTTCTGGGCTGGTCCAAGGTGGGAAATTGAGGGTTGGAACTGGAATATTTCCAGCTGGAATTGGATTTTCTTGGGGTCAGGACCTCGCTGTGCCCTTCTCACACTTGGTGTTGCTAAAATTGTGAGTGCTCAGTGCCACTGAGGTTCTGGAATTGCTTAATCCTGGTTGGTTTTGGGTCTGGAATTGCTTAATCCTGATTTTTTGTTTGTTGTTTTTTTGTTCTGAAGGATCTTTGTGCCCTTCTCACACTTGGTGTTGCTAAAATTGTGAGTGCTCAGTGCCACTGAGGTTCTGGAATTGCTTAATCCTGGTTGTTTTGGGTCTGGAATTGCTTAATCCTGATTTTTTTTTTGGTGCTGAAGGATCTTTGGGGGTTGGAAATGCAGCAGGACGAGCCCTGCAGCCATAAATCAGCTCTCCCTGCTCTCAGGCCTGATTTTGGTGATATTTTTTTCCCCAGAATTTTGCATGGAATTCCTCAGAGCCCTGGTGTGGGCACACAGATTATTAACCCTTTGAATCTCTCATTCCTGCTGCAGTCCTGGCCACCCCTCCTGCCAGGGGAAATCTCCTCCTCCCTGTCCCTGGGTTTCTCATGATGAGAAATGCTGAGGCTTTGCCAAAGGTTTTTTTGGTTTTTTAGGTGCTGCTTTAATTTGTAGTTATGAAATTCAGTGAGAAATTGTCCCTTGGGAATCTGAACTTTTTTGTTTATGGAGAGAGGTGGAACTAAAGGAGATTTTAGCAGTGAATTCCATGGCAAACAGAACAAGCAGAACTGGCTGTCACTGAATTCACGAGGAGAAAGAAATTTAAAAAATCAGGAGGATGAGGGGATGGAAAACCAACCAATCCTCTGGATGGGAGGGGAGAATTCCTGAGCTTCTAATACAGCAATCGAGCAGTTCTTCACAATTTTTGGGACCTGTTGTTTTTCCAGTCACCTTGAAGGGTTCATTTGGGAATCTTCAGGAAGGTGAGCACGGCACGGACAGGGAATTCTGACAAATCCAGTTTGGAACCTTTGGGCTGCTCTGTTCGTGTGTGTGTGTTCAAAACAAAAGGCAGAGAACAAAAACGTCTGTAAACGAGTGTCTAATGCATCTCCTCCTTTTCTTTCACCCTCCTGAAAAGGGGAATTCCCAACTCCCAGGGTATGGAGATCTCTTCCCTCTCCCCCCTGTTCCCAGCTTTATCTCCTCGTGTTTTTAGGTGTTAATGAACCTCCAGCTAACGAGGGGTGAGCTGGGCTCAGCCCTCAGCTCTGGCTGGGTTTTCTTCCCCAAATTTTGAATTCCAGGCTTCGTTTTTATCCACGATGGGAGATAATCCCTGGCTGTGACAGCAGTGACCCAGGCTGGGACACAAAGGGCTGGGCTGGAGGGGTTTGACCACGGCAGGAGGAATTTGTTGTGGGAATGGGATTTGTTTTTCTGCTGAGCAAGAGTTGGGCTGCAGCCCTGGGAGCTGTGGTGGTTGTGTCTGGTCAGGGGGGGATTTTACAGGAGGAAAATCAGGAATTTGAGCTCTTCCCTTCACTCCCATGTGGCTTTGGGACAGCAAAAGCTCATCCTGAGGTGGATTTTCCTCTCTTTGGAGCTGCCTGGGGTAGGGACCCCAGGAGGGGATGGTGGACTTGGCTCAGCCAGGATTTCCCTGCCAGAAGCTGGGAGCTGAATCCATGGGCTCCCTTCCTCCACACTCGGGGGTGACCTGGAATTCTCTGGGCCTGGGAAAAGCAGCAAAGCAAAGTTGGGAGCTCCAAAAACTCGAGGGATGCTGAGTGCTGCTGTGGTGCCGCTGCCTCCTCACCTGGCTGAGCTTGGTGAGGGGTTATGGACATGGGAAAGTGGGAAAAGGATCCCTCAGGAGGCTGTTTTCCATGAATCCTTGTCTCTGTCATCTCTGTTGTCCCTCGTGTGGGGACAATCCCAGCCCCATCCCCGCTGCAGCACGCCGGGAAGGGAGGGGAAAAAGGGCCTTAAAAAGGAAATTCCTGAATTCCTGAAAAGGACTTAAAAGGTGTCAGAGGAGGAGCTGGAATATTTTGGGGATCAGCAGAAGTCGGGAAGCATCGATCCTTCCCTGCTGGTAGCTGGGGATGCACCGGGGATTGCCCAGTGGTGAATTCCCAAATTTTGGAATGAGAACCGGGCTGGTGTCACCTCAGTGTCACCCTTTGGGATAAAATCGGGCTTTTCCTCCCCTGTAACCCAGTGGGAGGCAGAGGTGGGGTGGGAAGGGCTCACAGCTGGGAAATGTGGAGTGGTTTGGGGTGCAAGGAGAACCAAGCGCTACAAAATCCCCTTTCTGTCCCGTCTGACTGTGCTGGAATTCCCACTGGGAATGGGGATGGAACCCCCCTGACCCCTCCTTTGTGCCTTGGGCAGGGCTGGGCAGGCAGGGGCTGGCACTTTCTCCCCCTCCATGGATTTCACGTTCGTGTTACCGAGGTTGCTCCATGAAATTTTCCATGTTCCAACTAAATGACTTTGCTTTAAACCCCTCGACTCGCATTCCCCTCTCCTTTCTCCCTCTCCTTCTGTGCTTGGATTTCCCCCTGGGATCCCACTCCTGCCTTTCCCCTTGGTTTCTCTCCCTGGGCTGGGCTCGGGGGGTTCTGAGGTCACCTGGCAGGTGGTGTTGGAATCCCAGAAACGGGCTCTCTAATCGGTGTTATTTAGCAAAATGAAAAAGAAAAAACAAAAAACCCAACTTTTTCCAGAGGTATTTCTGTAGTGGAACAGAGGTAGAACTGTGTCCCCAGGTGGCATTTCCTAGAAAACACTCGGGTGTGTAACTGAGCAGGGGGTTTGTCTCCAAAGCTGTTGGTTTTTTTTCCGGAATGAAACACAACTTTGAGGTTTCTGAGCTCCCAGTTGCCATTTTTCTCGCCACATCCACCAAGCCAGCTGCTGAAAGAACGTGCCTGTTGCTATTCTCTCTCTGTATGTGCTGTTTTTTTGCTTTGTAGTAACTCAGGTTGGTGTGTCCCAGGGACATAATTTGTGTCCAGATCCTGGGATTCCCGAGAGAGGCAAAAGGATAGGCAACGATTTTAGGTAAGAACATTTTCTGTGTGTCCTGTGCATGCTGCAGAGCTCCTGGGTGGCCCTGGGGGTGCTCCTGCCCTGGGGGGCTCTCTTGGCTCTGTCCCCCTCCCAAAATCCTGCCCAGTTTTTGGTAAAACCCTGCCCTTCTCTGCTGTTCCACGTGAGGATCTCTAAAGATCTCTTGGAATTTTTTATCCTTTCCCAATCCAGGTTGTAGAATCCCTGTGTGCTGGACTAAACAGCCAAACCCAAAATTACTTTTCAACGAGCTCAAGCCCCAGCATGGCCCTGCCCTTAGAGAATTTGAGGTGCCTGAGGTTCCTTGTCCCTGGGTCCATGGGGTGCCAGCTGATTGGGGTTTAAGGAGTTTAACCCAGGGCTGTTATTCCTTTCCACTTCCCACTTTTCCTTTGCAGGGATGCCCCAGATGCTGGGGGAAATCAATATTTCATCTGATTTTGCTGGCCAGGGCTGTTCTGCTCGTGGGAAATGTCTCTCAGTCAAATCTCAGTCAGACAAATTCTCAAATCCAGCGGAGGAGGGAGGGCAGAAGAAAGGGAATTCCCAACATTCCATGGGATGAATTCCCAGCCAGTGCAAGCTGGATTGTGTTACCCCAGTGCAGAGAGCAGCTGGCCCAGCCAAGGCTCAGAATCCAAACCCAGAGTAAAGAACAGAACTCTCAGCAGTTGATAAAGAAGTTTTGATATTTTTTCCACTTTATAAGAACGCCGAGCATGTCCTCTCCCGGGGCTGTGGATGACATTCCCACTGACACTGGGAACCCAATTCCCACCCCAAAGTGTCCCCCTCCTCCTGGCAGTGGCCTTTGGGGCACTGGGGTCAGGGCTTTGGTTTCCCCTGTGAATTTTTGGTGATGCTGGGGCAGGCAGGGCGAGGGGAGGCAGAGCTGGGCTCGCCCCTGCTGCTGCCTGCAGGGCCAGGGGCTGCTCTGGCCCCAAACCCGGGGCAGGGCAGGGCTGATGGCCCCTCTGTCCCCTCTCCAGGCTGGGATCCAGCATCCAGTTCTCCTGCAACGAGGGCTACGATCTGCAGGGCTCCAAGAGCATCACCTGCAAAAGAGTCAGCGACATCATCGTGGCCTGGAGCGACCACCGGCCCGTCTGCAGAGGTGAGGGGGCTCAGCTGGCTGCAGTGGGGGGGTTGGGGAATTCCCAGCCCCTTCCTGTCCCTTTTCCATCACCCATGCTGCCCTCAGGTCAGATAATCCCACAATGGTTTGGGGTGGGAGGGATCTTGAGGGCAGCCTGCCCTTCTGCTGTCCTCCAAGCTGGCCTTGGACACTCCCAAGGATCAGGGGGCTCAGCCTGGCTGGATTTGGGGATTTTTGGGAATTCCCAGCCCCTTCCTGTCCCTTTTCCATCACCCATGCTGCCCTCAGGTCAGATAATCCCACAATGGTTTGGGGTGGGAGGGATCTTGAGGAGCAGCCTGGCCCTTCTGCTGTCTCTCCAAGCTGGCCTTGGACACTCCCAAGGATCAGGGGGGCTCAGCCCGGCTGGATTTGGGGATTTTTTGGGAATTCCAGCCCCTTCCTGTCCCTTTTCCATCACCCATGCTGCCCTCAGGTCAGATAATCCCACAATGGTTTGGGGTGGGAGGGATCTTGAGGAGCAGCCTGGCCCTTCTGCTGTCCCTCCAAGCTGGCCTTGGACACTCCCAGGGATCCAGGGGCAGCCTGAGGGGGCTCAGCTGGCTGGATTTGGGAATTTTGGGAATCCTGTCCTTTTCCCATCCCCATCCTGCCTCAGGTCAAGATAACCCCACAATGGTTTGGGTGGGAGGGATCTTGAGGATTTCCCTTCCACTCTCCCAGGTTGCTCCAAGCTGGCCTTGGACACCCAGGGATCCAGGGGCAGCCTGAGGGTTCTCAGCCTGGCTGGATTTGGGGATTTTTTGGGAATTCCCAGCTCCTTGCTGTCCCTTTTCTCACCTTGGCCAGGTCACACAATCCCAGGGTGGGTTTGGGTTGGGAGGAGCCTTCAGGAAATTCAGGAAATTCCATGGGCAGGGGCACCTTCACCATCCCAGGCTTGCCTTGGACACTTCCAGGGATGGGGCAGCCACAATTTTTTCTGGGAAATTTTTTCCAGGGCCTCCCCACCCTCCCATTAAATCGTTCATCATCCCTCAGTCCCTGTTTCTGCCCCCCCCTTCTCCCCTCAGACTCTTCCAGGAATTTCCCAACCATCCCTAAATCCCCTCTCTCCTGAACATTCCTTCTCTCCAGGGCTGTAAAACCTGAGCAAGATTTTCCCTCTCCCCATTCCAGGTGGTTTTTTCCCCCTCTCCTCCTTCTCCTGGAAAAGGAAAGACTGGAATAAAAGCTGGAAAAGCAGAGCTGGATGAGAGATTTTTAATTGGAAATGTGGGATTTTGGGGCTGTGCTTCCCCAGGAGCCTCATCCTGTGCCATGAACAATCAGGGAATTGAGTTTTTTTTCCCATTTTTCCCATTTTGCCCTTGGCCATTTTGTTTCCATTCCCTCTCTGAAATGTCACATTGTGATATTTGTAATGCTAATAAAGAACAACTTGTAATATTTTTAATTGAATCCCTTTAAAGCTCTTAAAATCATAAATAGGGTTTGGGGTTTTTTTTCTTTAATTTCATCTGCAGATTTTTTTCAGGGCTTTGGAATCCCATGTAATTCTTGAAACAAGCCTGGAATAAATTGAATCAGTGTAAGAGGATATTTGGCATAAATGTGTGACACTATAAAGGAAATTTATGGTGTCCTCCTGCAAGAGATAAGAAAGGATTTGCCTTCATTATTCTGTTTCTCTGAATCAACTTCATTTTTTTAGCTGTTGATTTTCATATTTTGAGGTTATTTTGGTTTTGGTTTTTTTTTTTTTTTTAAAGTTTGATTTTTATTTCAGCTTTCTGCTGTTCTTTTCTCCCAGTTTGTTCCATTTTTTTTTTTTAATTATTTTTATTTTTTAATTGGGTTTCTCTCAAATTCCAGAGTCAGTCCCAGATTTTAACCCCTTTGGGCATCAATAATTTCTTAATCCCCACTGAGCAAACTTTGGGGGAAAGTTCTGCAGCTTCCCCATCTTCAGCAGATTCCCCCTGGATCCATAAATAATGGGATTTATCCTTTTTTATTAATGCTGTGGGAGCTCCAGGATGAGGCAGGGGTGGATAAGTGACCTCAGCTCCTTCCTAAGCTGCTTCCAACCATTCCCAAAATCCCCCCAGCTTGGCCAGCAGATGATTTTTCCATGTTTTACAGAGAAAAAAAAAAACAACCTTTGCAGACACCACATGTGCAAATACATCTCCTAAATTAAATTATAAACTTAAATAAATAAATTAACCTCAAAAATTAATTAATGTCGAGGCTCCATCACAACAGCAGAGAGCATTTCCAGGATGTTTTTCCCCACATTTTTTTTTTTTTAGTGGAATATTTCAGCTAAATATTACATCAAAGGCATTCCACAGGCAAAATTCCCCCTGCTTAAGCACTTTTTCCAGTTTTTCCTTTACCTGAGATGTTTTGAAGATGCAGAGCTGAGTTTCCACCTTAGTTCTGAGCAGAACAGAAGGCAAGCAGCTGATAAATACTTAATAATGACCTAATAAATGCTGTGCAGAGCTTTGGGGGTTGGATCTGCAGGAAGAAAGGGAATGTGGCTTTTTGGGGACAGCAGGAAGGAGTTGTGGAGTTCCTGGTGCCTCGGGCCCGGATGGGGAAGGGGTTTTGTGAGAAAAAAAAGGAGGAAGAAAAGGAAATAAATCAGTGAGAGGAGTAGAGAGGGGTTGGGTGTTGGTGTGAGGGAAGATGGGATCGGGGTTTGTTGGGATATAGGTTTGTTGGGATCAGGGCTTGATGGGATATGGGGTTGTTAGGATCAGTTTTGTTGGGATCAGGGGTTAACAGGATCAGAGTTTGATGGGATCAAGGTTTGTTGGGATATAGGTTCAGGTGGGATCAGGATTTGCTGGGATATAGGTTTGTTGGGATCAGGGTTTGATGATATACAGGTTTGCTGGGATCAGTTTTGTTGGGATCAGGAGCTGACAGGATCAGAGTTTGGTTAGGATCAGGTTTATTTGGATCAGGGTTTGATGATATACATGTTTGCTGGGATCAGGTTTATTGGGATCAGGGTTTGCTGGGATCAGGTTTGGTTGGGATCAAGTTTATTGGGATCAGGGTTTGATGATATACAGGTTTGCTGGGATCAGGGTTTGCTGGGATCAGTTTTGGTTGGGATCAGGCTTTGCTGGGATCAGGTTTGGTTGGGATCAGGCTTTGCTGGGATCAGGTTTATTGGGATCAGGTTTTGATGATATACATGTTTGCTGGGATCAGGTTTATTGGGATCAGGGTTTGATGATATACAGGTTTGCTGGGATCAAGTTTATTGGGATCAGGGTTTGATGATATACAGGTTTGCTGGGATCAGGTTTGGTTGGGATCAGGTTTATTGGGATCAGGGTTTAATGATATACAGGTTTATTGGGATCAGGGTTTGATAATATACAGGTTTGCTGGGATCAGTTTTGCTGGGATCGGGGTTTGGTTGGGATCAGGTTTATTGGGATCAGGGTTTGATGATATACAGGTTTGCTGGGATCAGGTTTATTGGGATCAGGGTTTGATGATATACAGGTTTGCTGGGATCAGGGTTTGCTGGGATCAGGTTTGGTTGGGATCAGGTTTATTGGGATGAGGGTTTGATGATATACAGGTTTGGTTGGGATCAGGGTTTGCTGGGATCAGGTTTATTGGGATCAGGGTTTGATGATATACAGGTTTGCTGGGATCAGGTTTGGTTGGGATCAGGGTTTGATGATATACAGGTTTGGTTGGGATCAAGTTTATTGGGATCAGGGTTTGATGATATACAGGTTTGCTGGGATCAGTTTTGCTGGGATCAGGGTTTACTGGGATCAGTTTATTGGTATCAGGGTCTGATGATATACAGGCTTGCTGGGATCAGGTTTATTGGGATCAGGGTTTGCTGGATCAGGGTTTGCTGTGATCAGTTTTGGTTTGGGATCAGGTTTATTGGGATCAGGGTTTGATGATATACAGGTTTGCTGGGATCACTTTTGACCGGATCAGTCCTTGCCGACCCCACTCCTCACCACCCAACCCCCCACTCTAACAAACCCCGGAACAACGGATCCCACCATCCCCCCCTAACCCCCGTTGTCCCCCTTTTCCGTGTCTCTGAGCGTCCCCTCTGTGTCCCCAGCCCGGATGTGTGACACGTTCCTGCGCGGGCCCAGCGGCGTCATCACCTCCCCGAACTTCCCGGTGCAGTACGACAACAACGCCTACTGCGTGTGGGTGATCACCGCCCTCAACCCCGCCAAGGTGCGTCCCTGGGACACAGAATTCCAGGGCTTCCTGGGGGGTGGGGGGGTGACGGGCTTCACGGGAATTATGGGATTCTGTTACGGAAAATTCCATGGGGTCTGTGTTTAGTGGGGGGTTTGTGCCAGGGTTCATGGGAATTATGGGATTCTGTTACGGAAAATTCCATGGGGTCTGTGTTTAGTGGGGGTTTGTGCCAGGGTTCACGGGAATTATGGGATTCTGTTACGGAAAATTCCATGGGGTCGTGTTTAGTGGGGGGTTTGTGCCAGGGTTCATGGGAATTATGGGATTCTGTTACGGAAAATTCCATGGGGTCTGTGTTTAGTGGGGGGTTTGTGCCAGGGTTCATGGGAATTATGGGATTCTGTTACGGAAAATTCCATGGGGTCTGTGTTTAGTGGCGGGTTTGTGCCGAGGTTCATGGGAATTATGGGATTCTGTTACGGAAAATTCCATGGGGTCTGTGTTTAGTGGCGGTTTGTGCTGGGGTTCATGGGAATTATGGGATTCTGTTCCAGGAAATTCCATGGGGTCTGTGTTTAGTGGTGGGTTTGTGCCAGGGTTCATGGGAATTATGGGATTCTATTCCGGATAATTCCATGGGGTCTGTGTTCAGTGGTGGGTTTGTGTCGGGGTTCATGGGAATTATGGGATTCTGTTACGGAAAATTCCATGGGGTCTGTGTTTAGTGGGGGTTTGTGCAGGGTTCATGGGAATTATGGGATTCTGTTACGGAAAATTCCATGGGGTCTGTGTTTAGTGGGGGGTTTGTGCCAGGGTTCATGGGAATTATGGGATTCTGTTACGGAAAATTCCATGGGGTCTGTGTTTAGTGGTGGGGTTGTGCCAGGCTTCACGGGAATTATGGGATTCTGTTATGGAAAATTCCATGGGGTCTGTGTTTAGTGGTGGGTTTGTTCTGGGTTCATGGGAATTATGGGATTCTGTTACGGAAAATTCCATGGGGTCTGTGTTTAGTGGGGGTTTGTGCCAGGGTTCATGGGAATTATGGGATTCTGTTACGGAAACTTCCATGGGGTCTGTGTTTAGTGGCGGGTTTGTTCTGGGGTTCATGGGAATTATGGGATTCTGTTACGGAAAATTCCATGGGGTCTGTGTTTAGTGGTGGGGTTGTGCCCGGCTTCACGGGAATTATGGGATTCTGTTATGGAAAATTCCATGGGGTCTGTGTTTAGTGGCGGGTTTGTTCTGGGTTCATGGGAATTATGGGATTCTGTTACGGAAAATTCCATGGGGTCTGTGTTTAGTGGGGGGTTTGTGCCAGGGTTCATGGGAATTATGGGATTCTGTTACTGGAAAATTCCATGGGGTCTGTGTTTAGTGGCGGTTGTTCTGGGGTTCATGGGAATTATGGATTCTGTTACGGAAAATTCCATGGGGTCTGTGTTTAGTGGGGGTTTGTGCCAGGGTTCATGGGAATTATGGGATTCTGTTACGGAAAATTCCATGGGGTCTGTGTTTAGTGGGGGTTTGTGCCAGGGTTCATGGGAATTATGGGATTCTGTTACGGAAAATTCCATGGGGTCTGTGTTTAGTGGTGGGTTTGTGCCAGGGTTCATGGGAATTATGGGATTCTGTTACGGAAAATTCCATGGGGTCTGTGTTTAGTGGTGGGGTTGTGCCAGGCTTCACGGGAATTATGGGATTCTGTTATGGAAAAATTCCATGGGGTCTGTGTTTAGTGGTGGGTTTGTGCCAGGGTTCATGGGAATTATGGGATTCTGTTACGGAAAATTCCATGGGTCTGTGTTTAGTGGGGGGTTTGTGCCAGGGTTCATGGGAATTATGGGATTCTGTTACGGAAAATTCCATGGGGTCTGTGTTTAGTGGTGGGGTTGTGCCAGGCTTCACGGGAATTATGGGATTCTGTTATGGAAAATTCCATGGGTCTGTGTTTAGTGGTGGGTTTGTGCCAGGGTTCATGGGAATTATGGGATTCTGTTACGGAAAATTCCATGGGTCTGTGTTTAGTGGGGGGTTTGTGCCAGGGTTCATGGGAATTATGGGATTCTGTTACGGAAAATTCCATGGGGTCTGTGTTTAGTGGTGGGTTTGTGCCAGGGTTCATGGGAATTATGGGATTCTATTCCGGATAATTCCATGGGGTCTGTGTTTAGTGGCGGGTTTGTTCTGGGTTCATGGGAATTATGGGGTTCTGTTCCAGGAAATTCCATGGGTCTGTGTTTAGTGGCGGGTTTGTGCCGAGGTTCATGGGAATTATGGGATTCTGTTACGGAAAATTCCATGGGGTCTGTGTTTAGTGGGGGGTTTGTGCCAGGGTTCATGGGAATTATGGGATTCTGTTATGGAAAATTCCATGGGGTCTGTGTTTAGTGGTGGGTTTGTTGCCAGGGTTCATGGGAATTATGGGATTCTGTTACAGAAAATTCCATGGGTCTGTGTTTAGTGGTGGGGTTGTGCCAGGCTTCACCGGAATTATGGCATTCTGTTCCAGGAAAATTCCATGGGGTCTGTGTTTAGTGGTGGGTTTGTTCTGGGGTTCATGGGAATTATGGGATCGTGTGCTGGAGAATTCCATGGGTTCCGTGTTTAGTGGGGGGTTTGTGCCAGGGTTCATGGGAATTATGGGATTCTGTTACGGAAAATTCCATGGGGTCTGTGTTTAGTGGGGGGTTTGTGCCAGGGTTCATGGAATTATGGGATTCTGTTACGGAAAATTCCATGGGGTCTGTGTTTAGTGGGGGTTTGTGACGCGGTTCATGGGAATTCTGGGATTCTATTCTAAAAAGTTCCATTTGTTTCATATATATTGGTGTATTTGTTCTGGGGTTCATGGGAATTCTGGGATTCTATTCCGGAAAATTCCATGAGTTTCTGTGTTCTGTGGGGGGTTTGTGCCAGGGTTCATGGGAATTATGGGATTGTGTGCTGGAGAATTCCATGGGTTCCGTGTTCAGTGATGGGTTTGTGCCAGGGTTCATGGGAATTATGGGATTCTGTTATGGAAAATTCCATGGGGTCTGTGTTTAGTGGTGGGTTTGTGCCAGGGTTCATGGGAATCCCGAGATTTTATTCTGGAAAATTCCATGGGGTCTGTGTTTAGTGGGGGGTTTGTGCCAGGGTTCATGGGAATCCCAAGATCCTATTCCGAAAATTCCATGGCTTCCATGTTTATTGGTGGGTTTGTGTCGGGGTTCACAGAAATCCCAGGATTCTATTCCAGAAAATTAAAAGGTTCTGTGTTTATTGGTGGATTTGTGCCAGGGTTCACGGGAATTCTGGGTTTGTATTCCAAAAAATTCCATTAATTTCATTTTTATTGGTGTATTTGTCCTGGGGTTCATGGGAATCCAAGATTCTATTCCAGGAAATTCCATAGGTTCCTTGTTTAGTGGTGGGTTTGTGCCGGGGTTCCTGGGCATTCTGGGATTCCATTCCAGGGAATTTCATAAATCTCATATTTATTTACTTATTTATTTATTTATTTATTCTGCAGTTCCTGGGAATTCCAGGCCTCTCTTCCAGGGAATTCCATTAATTTCATATTTATTTATTAATGTTTATTCCGGGGTTCAGCCCCAGGAGGAGAATTCCCGATGGCCCTGGGAGGGGGAGCTGAGCAGGGGGGCTCTGTGCCCAGGGGGGGCAGGGAGCAGCAGCTGGGACAGGCGAGTCCGGGTGCTGGGCTCTGCTGGTGGAGCGAGTGTGCACGGCCAGGGACATCCAGGGACACCCAGAACACTGCCAGGGAAACATCCAGAATCAAATCCAGAACACTGCCAGGAACATCCAGGACATCCAGGACACCCAGAACACTGCCAGGGACATCCAGAACAAATCCAGAACACTCGCCAGAACATCCAGGGACATCCAGGACCATTCCAGAACACTGCCAGGAACATCCAGAACAAATCCAGAACACTGCCAGGAACATCCAGAACACTGCCAGGGACATCCAGGGACACCAGAACACTGCCAGGACACTGCCAGGAACAATCAGGACATCCAGGGACATCCAGAACACTGCCAGGAACATCCAGAAACAAAATCCAGAACACTGCCAGGGACATCCAGAACACTGCCAGGGACATCCAGACAAATCCAGAACACTGCCAGGGACATCCAGAACAATCCAGAACACTGCCAGGACATCCAGAACACTGCCAGGGACATCCAGGGACACCAGAACACTGCCAGGGACATCCAGGGACATCCAGAACACTGCCAGGAACATCCAGAACAATGCCAGCAGGAACATCCAGGAACATCCAGAACAAATCCAGAACACTGCCAGGAACATCCAGAACAAATCCAGAACACTGCCAGGAACATCCAGAACAAATCCAGAACACTGCCAGGGACATCCAGAACACTGCCAGGGACATCCAGGAACATCCAGGGAACACTGCCAGGGACATCCAGGAACACTGCCAGGAACATCCAGGGACACCAGAACACTGCCATGGCGAACATCCAGGGACACCAGAACACTGCGACAGGGACAACATCCAGGACATCCAGAACACTGCCAGGGACATCCAGGGACATCCAGAACACTGCCAGGGACATCCCGGGACACCAGAACACTGCCAGGGACATCAGGGACATCCCAGAACACTGCACTCCAGGACAACAGAACACTGCCAGGAACATCACAGAACACTGCCAGGGACATCCAGACAAATCCAGAACACTGCCAGGAACACTCAGGGACATCCAGAACACTGCCAGGAACATCCAGGACATCCAGGGACATCCAGAAAACATGCCACGGGACATCCAGGGACATCCAGAACACTGCCAGGGACATCCAGAACTTCCAGGAACATCCAGAAACATCCAGTACAAATCCAGACACATACAGGACTCCCGAACCAAAATTCCAGAACAATCAGACAACTTCCAGAACAAATCCAGACACATCCAAACACATCCAGAACACTTCCAGACACATCCAAAGCACTTCCAAACACTTCCAGCCACATCCAGACACTTCCGAACACATCCAGAAATGTCCAGAAACATCCAAACACATCCAGACATATCCAGAACTTTCCAGACACATCCAGGACATCCGATATAGTATCCAGAAACATCCAGATACTTCCAAATACATCCAGAAACATCGAAAGCACAGCCAGGAATGTCCAGCCACTCCCAGACACCTCCAAACACATCCAGAAATATCCAGAAACATCCAAGGCACATCCAGAACACTTCCAGCCACATGCAAAGCACTTCCAAACATATCCAGACACATCGAAACTCATCCAGAAATATCCAAACACATCCCAAAATATCCAGACACTTCCAAACATATCCATGCATGTCCAGAAACATCCAAACACTTCCAGACACCTCCAAGCATCTCCAGACACCTCCACTGTCCCAGGCTGCTCCAAGCCCCCTCCACCTTGGCCTTGGACACTTCCAGCTCCCCTGGGAATCCTTTCCCAGCCCCAGCTCCCCTGGGAATCCTTTCCCAGCCCTTTCCCTCCCCTGGGAATCCTTTCCCAGCCCCTTTCCCTCCCCTGGGAATCCTTTCCCAGCCCCAGCTCCCCTGGGAATCCTTTCCCAGCCCCAGCTCCCCTGGGAATCCTTTCCCAGCCCCTGTCCCTCCCCTGGGAATCCTTTCCCAGCCCGGGGAATCCCTGTCCAGCCCCCAGCTGCCCTGGGAATCCTTTCCAGCCCCTCTCCCTCCCCTGGGAATCCTTTCCCAGCCCCAGCTCCCCTGGGAATCCTTTCCCAGCCCCAGCTCCCCTGGGAATCCTTTCCCAGCCCTGTCCCTCCCCTAGGAATCCTTTCCCAGCTGCCCTGGAATCCTTTCCCAGCCCTGTCCCTCCCCTGGGAATCCTTTCCCAGCCCCTGTCCCTCCCTGGGAATCCTTTCCCAGCCCCTGTCCCTCCCCTGGGAATCCTTTCCCAGCTCCCCTGGGAATCCTTTCCCAGCCCCAGCTCCCCTGGGAATCCTTTCCCAGCCCCTGTCCCTCCCTGGGAATCCTTTCCCAGCCCTGTCCCTCCCCTGGGAATCCTTTCCCAGCTCCCCTGGGAATCCTTTCCCAGCCCCAGCTCCCTGGGAATCCTTTCCCAGCCCCTGTCCCTCCCCTGGGAATCCTTTCCCAGCCCCTGTCCCTCCCCTGAGAATCCTTTCCCAGCCCCAGCTCCCTGGGAATCCTTTCCCAGCCCCAGCTCCCCTGAGAATCCTTTCCCAGCCCCAGCTCCCCTGGGAATCCTTTCCCAGCCCCTGTCCCTCCCCTCGGAGCTTTGCTCAGCCCCTCAGGCTCCCTTTCTGGCCCCACACCGGCTCCTCCCTGACTTCCCAGCTCTTTCCATCCCTGACCTTCCCTCCCCGCTGGGCACTCGTTCCGTTAAGGGCTGTAATTAAAAGGGAGTGTAATTATTTGTGTAATTATTTGTAATCGAAGCCCCTTTGATATCTCGTGTGCAGGGAGGTGCCCGAGCAGCCCAGCAGGGCAGGGAGGCTGTGCCAGGAATGTTGTTTTTTTTTATTTTCCTTTTTTTTTTTGGCTGTGGCTGTTCCCCACCCAGCAGGCTTTCAGCCCCCAGTTTGGGTCTAGCTCGTGCTATTTTTTAAAATATTTTAAATTTTTTCACATTTTTGCTCGGTTATATATTTCAACACCTTTCTGTAGAGGTGTGTGGGGAGAGAACAAGGTGTGCCCTGCCCTGGGAATCAATCCCTGCCCATTTTCCCTGGAGCTGAGGGCACTGTTTGGTGCCCTCACAGCTTTTTCCAATCCCAGATCTGGAGCAGACCAGGAATTCCTTTGCTCCAGAATTCCTTTTGGAGGTGATCTCTGCTCTCAGAGGGTGACAGGGTTTGTGCAAACATCCTTCCATTAATTCTGGGTGAATCCTGAGCCTGCCAAGGCTCCAGGCTCCCATTTATTCTCCCTTGCCTCTGCACATCCCTGCCCGTTGGCTCCCTGCCTTTTGCAGGGGGAACCTCACAGGATCTCTGGGTTTTTTGGTTTTTTTTTCTGGGAATTCTTAGGAATGCTGGCAGCCCTGCTGGGATCCTGCTTTCCCTCCCTTCCCACAGGAACTGTGAGAGTTCTGAGCCTTGCTGAGCTCAGCCTAAACCTTCAACCAGCCCAGGTCTCTGGTGGAGGAGGATTTTAATGAGGAATATCCCCACATTCCCCTTCCCAGGCGGGTTGTGGCTCAGGGCTGTCATTATCCATGGGGTGGCTGCACAAAATCTGGATTTTGGGAGAGCCAAGTGTGGAACCAGGAGATTTTTCAGTGCTGGTTTATTGGGGGATTTAGTGGTTGATAACCCCAGGAGTGTTCCCAGGGTATCCACAGGCTGGAATTCAGCACAGCTCAGGCTCTGGAGGGTGTTTCATCCTTTCCCTTTTATTTTTTTGTACATTTTTCTCACCAAAACTCACCAACACACAGCTTTTGTGTGGGTAGAACAGTGGCTGCAGAGCTGGGTGCTGGTGTTTCCTGGGTGTTTTGTAGGATAACAATTCCATCTGGGTCTCCTGCTATAAATTAGGAAGGAGGAGAGGAAAATCCTGAGGAGAATACAGCCCAGTGTTTCACTGACCCTTTTGTGGTGGAAGTTCAGGTCTAATCTTCAGCTCTGTTCCTTTGCTTTCCTGCCAGTGCTGTGCCCAAAGTTTTCCTGCTTTTCCATCAGCAGTGGGACAGGAGAGGCTCCTCCTCTGGAAACTGTCTCATTTTCCCATGGGAATTTCTGCTTAGAGGAAGTTTCTCCTCTTCCCTCTCCTCAGCTTTGAAACCTGAGTTGTAACAAACACAGAATCTGCAAGTCCTGATCCTTTCCTAAATCATAAAGGGGATTGGAATTGATCAAATCCATTCCTTTTGAGACTTCCCAGCTGGGATCAGAGATTCCTCAGCAGGAGCTGCAGGTTGTGCTCCATCCTGCCCTGAAATATGGATTGGAGATCCCATTGCCTTTTCCTTGGAAATTATAAATAGTTTAATTTAATTAATATCCTGTTTTTAAGGAGTTTTTGGGTTTAGGTGTTCCAGTGTTGTTTACAAGGAGGGAAAAACTCTCTTGAAGCAGGGAAGAAAAGCCCCAGCTCCTGTGGGAAGGCCACAGCTCTCCCTGCTTGTCCTGATCCCTCCCAAAATCATAAAGGGGATTGGAATTGGTCAAATCCATTCATTTTAAAACTTCCCAGCTGGATCAGTGACACTTCCCAGGATCAGAGATTCCTCAGCAGGAGCTGCAGGTTGTGCTCCATCCTACCCTGAAATATGGATTGGAGATCCTATTGCCTTTTCCTGGGAAATGATAAATAATTTAAATTAATTAATGTCAGTTTTTTAAGGGATTTTAGGTGTTTGATGCTGGAGGTTTAATTCACAGGTTGGAGAAGCTCTCCTGGAGCAGGGAGGGTTGGGATGGAAGCCCCAGTTCCCTGGGAAGGGCCACAGCTCTCCCTGCTTGTCCCTCAGGGGCACATTTATCCTCCCTTGATTTATTCTCCCGGCATTTCCCACCCCAGCCTGGCTGAGGGAAGGACTGGGGATGAATTCCTTCCCATATCTATAAAATACTTGGGAAGCAGGAGAGTTCTGTGGCTGAGCTGGAGCTGCTGAAGTGGCTGTAATCTCATTTATTGACTCCAGTGCTCTTTGGATCAGGTCCTGTTCCAGGGAGCTCTGGGAAAATTTGAGACTTTTCTGGAAGTGGCTGGAAGTGTTTGGAAGTGCTTTGGATGCTTCTGGATGTGTCTGGAAGTGGCTGGACGTTTCTGGCTGTGCTTTGGATGTTTCTGGATGTGTCTGGATCTGTCTGGAAGTGTCTGGCTGTGCTTTGGATGCTTCTGGATACTCCTGGACGTGTCTGGATTTGTCTGGGAGTGTTCTGGAAGTGTCTGGCTGTGCTTTGGATGCTTCTGGATCCCGGGCGTTCTGGATTGTCTGGTTTCTGGAAGTGTCTGTGTGCTTGGATTTCTGGATACTCGGGATGTGTTGGATAGTTGCTGTGCTTTGGATGCTTGATACTTCTGGATGTAATTGGATATTCGTGTTTGAATGCTGGATGTTTCTGATAATATATTGGATGTTGGATGTTTGGAAAGGTTCTGGATGTGTCTGATGTTTCTGGATATGTCTGGAAGTGTTTGGATGTTTCTGGATGTGTTTGGACGTTTCTGGGCATGTCTGGATATGTCTGAATGTTTCTGGATGTGGCTGGGAATGTTTGGAAGTGCTTTGGATGTTTCTGGATGTGTCTGGATTGGTCTGGGAGTGTTCTGGAAGTGTCTGGATGTGCTTTGGATGCTTCTGGATGTTTCTGGATGTGTTTGGAAGTGCCTGGATGTTTCTGGATAATATATCTGGATGTCCTGGATGTGTCTGGAAAGGTTCTGGATGTGTCTGATGTTTCTGGACATTTCTGGATGTGTTTGGATGTTTCTGGATATTTCTGGATATGTCTGAATGTTTCTGGATGTGGCTGGATGTGGCTGAGTGAAGTGCCTGGATGTGGCTGGGAATGTTTGGAAGTGCTTTGGATGTTTCTGAATGTGTCTGGAAGTGTTCTGGCTGTGCTTTGGATATTTCTGGACATTTCTGGATGTGTCTGGATGTGTCTGGACATTTCTGGATGTGCTTTGGATGCTTCTGGATACTTTTGGATGAGTTTGGATTTGTCTGGGTGTGAAATGTGTGAGCTGAATTTAGGCCCCATTTGCCAGGGCTCTGCTCTCTTTAGCAAAGCCTCAGAGCCCCAAAATCCCAGATTTCCTGGGAATTCTGCAGCAAAGGCCTCCCCACCGACAAACTGGGATTATTTCCTGTGCAGAGCGGGGACAGCAAAACTATTTGGGGGATATTCAGATTTTTTTTTTTTTTTTTTTTTTTGGTGCCCTGGGAATTAATTCCATCCACAGAGGGGAAAGAAGGAAAGAAATCACTGGGGAGCTGAGGAATGCATATGATAATTGGGGAATTTGCATAAAAGCTATTTCTGGCCCTTTTTGACATAATGGATGGTGCTGGGTGAGGTTTCTCCTGGGGTTATTCCCACCTGGAGCCAAAAAATAAGCCATGTCCAAGCTGATGGAGGGAAAGGGGATGATTTAAACCAAGTGGAGGGGGAAATTCTGGAGCCTGAGGAGCAGGGAAATGAGGAATGTGCTTGTAAAGCTTCAGGGTAGAACTGCAGGAGCTGCTGCTCTCCTGGAGAGAATTATTGTGGAATTTTCTCCTCGGGATGTGACTGAACTTCCAATCACTCTGGTGGCACTTTGGGAATCAGGAGCCCCATCCCATTTTCCTGGCTTTGCTGGTTGCTCCCTGGCACTTCAGCAGCTCCAGGTTTGGGGGTGCTGGTGGCTGTTTAACAAATCATTAAATAATTGGATTAAATTAATTAAGTTTCCAGTTTTCGGAGGAAAAAAAAACCAACAAAAAAACCCAGGAAAATGGGTAAATAAATCCAATATTCAGCATCCAAATCTTGTGCCACGAGGTTGCAGTCTTGAGTGGGCTAGGATGTAATTAGTTGTTTAATTAGGGTCAGGATGCAGCTCCTTGGAGTGTGGTGTGTGCAGATCTGCAGCTCGGTGCTCTCTGCATTAATTACATTATTTCCAGCATTTCAGGCTCCTGTAGCCTGCAGAGGTCAACGTTTGGGTACTGGGCACAAATTAAAGTTGTCTGAAGCCTCACCCAGGCTCCTGGGGAAAACCCCTCTTTTCACAAGGGCTGAAAACTCCAAATTTAATTCTCTGTGCATTGAAAAATACCCTGCTCATCTGCAGAAAAGAAAGCTCACCTAAACTCTAGAAACCAAATTTTTTTTTTAAATTTTAGTTTGAACTTCGGGGGTTTTAATCCCCACTGGGAATCCACACCTGCTCATGTTTTGCAGGAGGTGCTGCTTATAAAAAAAAAAAGCAAGAAATGACAAGAGCAGGATTTTGGGATTTCCTGGGTTTTTTTTTTTTTGGTTCCCTGCCCCAAATTGAGGTGGGAATTGGCCCCAGAGCTGCGACTCTCTTGGTGACTTTTGATGAATTTTGTGTTGTGTGAAGCAGCTGAAAGAAGCATCAACTCACATTTGGTGATTTAATGTGTTAAAAGTCAGGAAATTGAATTTATTTACACAGGTCTCGTGTATTCGAGTGGGTTTTGTGCTTTTTATTTTTGCTGGTCAGGTAGAGAGTCCAAGAAACAAAACTCTTATTGATTTCTGCTGATGGGGGGATGTGAAACTCTGATTTAATTTAATTAATCTCTTCTTTTTTCTGTTTGTTCAGCCTGTCCCAGGCTGGGTTAAGGACTCTGCCCCCTAAATTGGATGTGAAAAGCAGAGATGCCAAAGCAGCTGAGAGCCTTGGAGCACAAACTTCCGTGGGAGTTCTGCTCCTAAATGATGCAAAAATCCAAATTTGGGTGGAATGGGAGAGGAAAAAAGAGGGAACAGGGCCGTGGCGATGCTGAGGATTGTGTGGAGACAATTCCCATAAATCCACAAATTCTCTCCAGCTCTGAGCACGAACCAGGAGAATTTCCTGAGGCACAAAGTAAAAGACTCTGCATTTCCTCCGTGCACATCCAAATCCACCTCCAGAATTCCAGCTCTGGGGAAGGGAAGGGTGGGAAAAGGCAAATATCGACATCAGTGGAGTCATCTGTGCAAGCAGGAGATGGATCAGAGGCGACTCAAACCACTTGAAATATAAAAAAATTAAATTTTGCGATGTGCTGGCGATTTTGCTGCTCTTGGAAGCTGCTCGGGGATCCAAGAGCAGGGCAGGGCTCGGCGTTAATTGCGCTAATTTTGGTAATTGTGCTAATTGGGGCCGTGTCTTTGGCAGGTGATCAAACTCACCTTCGAGGAGTTCGAGCTGGAGAGAGGCTACGACACGCTGACAGTGGGGGATGGAGGCCAGGTCGGGGACCAGAAATCTGTGCTTTATGTGTGAGTAACGATGGCAGGGTGGCCGAAAATGAACCCCAAACCCCGCAGGGCTGGGTGCAAAAAGGAGAAGAGGAGAGCTGTGACTTTATTCCAGTAAAGGGAGAGCCCGTGGGGCATTCTCTCTGATTTTTTGGAGGATTTTCCCTCCTTTTTATCCCAATTTCCTCTCTCTCTTTCCCCACTGAGGCACAGAGTGCCCAGATCCCCTGAGAATCCCCTCTCATGGATAAACCTCCCTTTAATTCTTAGGGAATTTATTCTCCCATTGTTCCTTTCACCTTTCAATATCCCATTTCATTTCTCATCCATCACTGTGAGGCACAGAGGGAACACAACACACACACAGGGGTTCAGGTAGAGAAGAAGAAAAGAACTCCCCAGTTTATTGTCGATTTTGTATCCATAAGTTTCTGGACAGAGAAGTTCCCACCTCTCCATCTCCACTGCTCACTTGAGAAGTCCATCAGGTGATATCTTTTACAAAGGAATGCAAACACGATCCTGGTTTATCTCACAATCCATGAGAACTGACTCCATTCTACCCAAACAAATCAGGAGGCTGATTTTCAGGGACAACAGAGAGCTGTGACTTTATTCCAATAAAGAGAGAACCCATGGGGCATTCTCTCTGATTTTTTGGAGGATTTTTCCCTCTTTTTTATCCCAAATTCCCTCTCTCTTTCCCCACTGAGGCACAGAGTGCCCAGAACCCCTGAGATTCCCTCTAATGTTCAACCCTCCCTTTAATCTTTAATTCTTAGGGAATTTATTCTCCCATTGTTCCTTTCACCTTTCAATATCAAATTTAATTTCCCATCAAACCTACACTTTATAAAGGCAAATATATTTTATTTTTTTCCCCATTCATCAATCAGTGCAATCCTCCCCGTTGTTTCTTTTCCCTCCCAGTGCTGGATTTACCCACAAGGACAAATCCCCAATTCCCCTCCTGCTTGGGTTTGCAGTTTTGGGATTTTTTTTCCTTCCCACCCTTTTAAGGGATTTTTTAGGGTTTTGGGAGTTATTTTTAGGGTCTCCCTCCCCCTTTTACAGTTATTTTTTAGGATTTCTTTTTTGGGCTTTCTCCCTCTTTTTAGGGATTTTTAGGGGGGGTTGGAGGTGGTTTTTTGTCTTTCCCCCTTTAAAGGATTTTCTTTTTTAGTTTTTTTGGGGTTTTTAGGGGTTATTTTTGGGGTCCTCTTTTAAGGGATATTTTAGGGGGGGGTTGGGTTTTTTGAGGGGTCTCCTGCCCTTTTACAGTTATTTCTAGTGGTTTTGGGTTATTTTTTGGGTCTCTTTTCCCCATTTTTAGCTTGGGGTGGTTTTTTTCCCCTTTTACAGTTTTTTTTTTTTTTTACCTCTCCCCCCTTTTTAGGGATTTTTTGGGGTTTTTTTGTGTCTCTCCCCCCCCTTTTAAGAGATTTTTTAGGTTTTTCGTGGGTTTTTTTAGGGTTATTTTGGGCTCCTCTTTTAAAGATATTTTAGGGGTTTTTTTGGGTTTTTGAGGGCTCTGCTGCCCTTTCACAGTTCTTTGGGAATCCCCCTGCCCAGGTGGGGCTGGCTCTCACTTCTGGGCACACAAAATTCTCCCTTTTGTTCTTCCCTGCCCCTCGGGGGAAGGCTGAGCTCTCCAGGGAACAGCAAAAAGCTGGGAAAAGAAAAACAAACCCAGGGGCTCTTCGGGTCCCTCCCTCTCCATCATTTCCAGCTGCAAATCCCAAATCCGGGGGTGCCAGCCCCAGCCTTCCACACCCAGGCTTCTGCATTTGGGATTTTTGCATCCTTGGCTCACAAATCCCATTTTCTGGGGAGGTTCCTTCAGCTCAGGGAATGTGCAGATGGTCCTGCCTTCCCTCCAGGCTTCTCCAAACCCAGCAAAGCTGTTGTGCTCTGACAACTGGGGGAGAAATTCAGTGTATTTTGCCCTTCTCCATCTTGTTTTTCCACTGTCTCCCACTCCATTTCCTTGTCTTTCCCAAACTTTTTTTTTTTTTTTTTTTTTTTTTTTCCTTTTTTTTTTCCCTGGGGTTTTGTTGCAGGGGTGACGCTTGGCCAGGATCCCCAGGCTGGGATGGGGCTTGAAGAGATTCCTGACATGATTTCCTCATTCCATCCTTTTTTCCATGCCTAAAACCTACAAAGATTTTCCCTAGACTGGATTTCAATCATTCCCTGGGTGTTTTTTTTCTCCCACTCTCTGTTATCTCCTCAGCACTTTGCTGATGCAAATTTGGAATATCTGTGACTGAGCAAGGTGCAGTGCCTGGAATCTTTTCTCAGGAAGTTTTCAGTAAATTCCTGGTGCTAATCCGCCAGGGATTTATTTTATTTTTTGTTTTTTGGTTAATAATCTGGGAGGATTAACTGAAAATAATGAAATGGGAGAGAGGTGTGAAGAACACGGGGCTAATTAATGTGCTTGAAAGTCCATGGGTGCTTTATCCAGAGTTTTCTTCCCTCTCTCAGCTGGATTCACAGCTCAGCAATAATACCTGGATACAAAGTGAGCTTTCTTTGGAAGAATCTAAATGCAGAAGCTCCTGTCAAAGGCAGTAATTCCAGTTTTCTTCCTGCTCTTGGCTTCTCCTTGGCAGCTGAGCAGCTCAGCCCTGCTGCCTTTGCAATCAGGGACTGCACTCGAGTGGAGCTGCCCAGCAGCAGGTCCAGCCCTGGGAAGTTCCATTTGTGCTTCCAGGCTCATTCCCGAGCCTGGGAAATGGGAGCAGAGCAGATTGTTAGGCTGAGCTTCCTGACTTGCAGGAGGAGTTTGATTTCCTGAAGTAGCAAGCCCCCAACTCAATCACCCAGCTTGTTAAAAGCGGGGTGGCAGAGGCTGCAGAAAGCTTTGAAGCACCTTTTCCTGGAGATTTTTTTTCCTCTTGGAGTGTTCCTCATTCCTGCCTGGCTGCTGCTTCAATAAATAAACCGAGACTCCACAATAACACTCCTGGACATCTCTGGGATACAAAACAGGCACTAAAACAAGATCACTTCTTCATTTAGCAGCCCTTGAGATCAATAAAACTCCTGCTGCAAGTCAGGGCAATCGCAGAGCCGGGCAGAGCCGGGCTGGCACTGCAGGAGCAGCTCACTGGGGTTTCCAGGGACAGGGTCCCTGTCCTGGGGACATCTCTGGCAGGGGAGCAGAGGGCTGTGCTGGCCAGGCTGCTCCCACATCCCTGGCATCCCTGGCACTGCAGGGAGCAGAGCTAAGGTCACCTGTGCTGGTGGGTGACAGCCCTGGGAGCTGTCACAGGATCCCAAAGCCCACCCAGTGCCCCCCTGCCATGGCAGGGACACCTCCCTCTGTGCCAGGCTGCTCCCAGCCTGGCCTGGGACACTCCAGGGATCTTCTCCAGGCACCCTGATGCCCTCTCAGCCAGGAATTCCTTCCCCAAATCCCTCCCAGTTCTGCCTTGTCCCAGTTGGAAGCCCTGCCCTGTGTCCAGGCTCTCCAGCTGCTGTTGCAGGTCCCTCTCCAGCTCTCCTGGAGCTGCTGGGAGATCTCCACTCACCCTTCTCTGCTCCAGCTGAGCATTCCCAGCTCTCCCAGCCAGGATCCTGCCCCTTTACCAGCTTCACATCCCTCCTCTGGCCTTGCTCCAGCAATTCCACGTCCCTCTCCTGTTGAGTTTCATTCCATCCAGGAGCCTCTCAAGTGCTGCTGTCGCGCCTGGGGCTCAGCCCATCACAGGGATGAATTTGGATTTATTTAAACACCGCAGAAAAGATATAAAAAAACCTCCTCCTCACCTCTCCCCACTTCATTTCTGAATTTCTCACAGATAATACCTCAGCAGAAACGGGATAATCACAACATTAAACACAGGCAACACAACAGCCCTGCTGCTGCAGCCATCACCCTGCCCACACAAATTCTGCTCCCGTTTCCAGGGGAGGGAAGGAGCTGAGCTCCACGTGGGCATCTGCCTGTGAAAAAGCTGCTCCTGTGGGTGGGGATAAAGCTCCAAAGCTATGTTCAACCACAATTAATCCCAGAGGCTGAATGAGCCTCATTAATGGGGAGAGATCAGTGACATTCCCCCCAAATCCCCTCAGCCCCCCGGGAGGATGCTGAGGGGAAAGGCAGAGCTGGGATTTGTGGCTCTTCTCAAGGGCTCTCAGGGTGCTCAGCAGATTTAGGGCTTTTTTTTTTAATTTTTAGAGCCTTGCAGAAGTTTCTCTCAAGGCACAAAGGGAGCAGGGAATGGGTGGAAAGTCGTTTTTTTATGCTGCTGGAGGCTGCTGCGAGGGCAGTTCAGAGGAGTCAGGGCGCACTTTTGGCTTCTGGGAGTTTTATTTGTTTGCTGATGTTTTTGCCTCAGCGAGCAGGGAAACGATTCCTTTGGCTGCTGGGTGATCTCTTACAACCATGGCAGAGAATTGTAATTATTGCAGCGAGGGTGGTGGAGAAGATTCATTGTCGGGGCAAAACGCAGAACACCAGCGGATTTTTCATCAGGCGTGAAAAACCCCCCAGCTTTTTTTTTTTTTTTTTTTTGGGCGACACTTAATTAATTCATCATTTCCCTGCAGAGGTTTTATGGGTGGGTGGGTGACTGAGGGCACTTAGAGGCTGCTAATTTGCTGGTTTTTAATTATTTTTGCAGCCTGACGGGCACCACGGTGCCCGACCTCATCGTCAGCACCCAGCACCAGATGTGGCTCCTCTTCCAGACCGACAGTGTCAGCAACCTGCTGGGCTTCAAAGCCACCTACGAAGGTAAAAACCAGGCTCCTCCCTCCCACTCCCCCTTTTCCCAAAGAGGCAGGAATCCCTTCTCCACAGGAATCCTTTTCCCAAGGATCAGGCACCGTCCGAGTGCAGGGATTTGGGAGAACAGGCAGCTCCTGTAAAGAAATCTCTGTAGGGTTGTTGTTTTGTTTTGTTTTGTTTTGTTTTTTTCCTGCTTCCTTTCCCATCCCAGCTGGGTGGGGCTGTCCCGTTGAGTTTTTTTTTTTTTTGGGGGGGGAAAAAGCTGGGAATTTCAGCTGGCAGCAGCAGACTGTGCCTGTGGGATGGGGGAATCCGTGCTTCCAGCAGATCACTGGTGTCATCATTTTAAACTGGGCTGTTTCAGGTGAAATTAAAGTTAATATTGGGATTTTTTTCAAATCAGCTCCGGGGATGCAGCAAGATGTGAGAGCTCGAGTCTGGCCTAAGCTTGGGTGTTTGCAGTTGTCACTGGTGTTGGCAAAAATAAGGAAATTGGGAGGGAAAAGTCTCCCTGAGAGCTGCTGGAAGCGTCCAGGGGGAACATTCAGCTCTGGATTTTCAGGCCCCCAGTGCACAATTTTCATTTTGAAGGTGTTTCCTTGGCTGTCCCTGTTTGCAGCCTGGCTAAATCAGGGTGGCAGTGTTGGTGCTCAGCTCCCCAGGATCACTCCCAAATCTCCAATCCCAGTTTTAATCCTCATGAACAGAATTTTTTCATCATAATAAACAATAGTTGGGGATTATTTTTTATTTATTTCCAGAAGGCATTTGGATTAAACTCCACTTTCCTGGAGGATCCTCTCCTTCCTTCCCACTGTACAGAGCTGAGGGATGCTGGAATTTTTGGGAGAGGGCTCCAGTCCTTCCAGGGGGGCTTCTCTTCTCCCTCTTTTCCTTTAATCCTGGGAGATTTATTGGGAAAACACCTTCCCCTGGAGCTGGGGCCTTCCCCATCCATCAGGATATTCTTGTAAAATTCCCAGCCCATTGTAACAGCTGGAATAAAGGATTCCTTCAGGCCACATTTTTGAGAAGTTCCTAGAAATTTAGGACTGATCAAAGATCCAGGCTCCAATAATCTCCTCCTGCCGAGGGATATTCCCCATCAGTGGACTGAAGTCTCCAAAAAAAACCCTTATTTCTCCTACTGATCAACCAGAGTTTATTCCAACCAACAGCATAAAAGAAAATTCATTTTATCAATCCCTGTGGTAAGAACAGAACCACTAAAACCCCAACCCCCCCCCCCACCAAGAACCAGAACAAAGCCAAAATTGAATTCGCCGTCGTGTTGCTTTAACAGAAAACGAGAATTTCAAATTAAACCCGCATTCCTGGACCCTCCCACAGTAATTGAAATTTGGAATCGGGCAGGAGCTGAGTCAGGTCTGTGCCCTGAGCCCCCCTGCTGCAGGCAGGGGATGATTAAAGCTGTTTATTGTCGGGGGAGTGCTGAGCCAGGCTTTGGCTGGGCAGAGCTGGAATTGAGCCCCACGGTGCTGGAGAGGCTCAGGAGCTCTGCAGGGCTCAGCTGGAGATTTCCTCCCCTGCCCTTCTCTGCTTTTAATCAAACTTTTTCATCTTTTTCCCCCAGCAATTGATACAATTGATTTACTTTTATGCCATTGCTTGGAATCAACTCTGGTTCAGCAGCGGAAGGAATAAAGGGTTGGGGTTTTTTTCCCCCCCAAATTTTGCTGGGATGAGCTGCTGCTTCCTGCAGCTCTTTTGCCAATTATCCAGGTGGAAATCCAGGCCTGGGTTTTTTTTTTTTTTTTAGGTTCTGCATCTCCTGCCCCCTGTCAGGTGGTTGGTGCTGTCAGGTTTCCACCCCTTCTCTGCTTTGCCTTTAAATTAAAGGAGAATTTGGGATGGGCTGAGCTGAGCTTAGCTGAGCTCTGCCAGGGTTCTCTTCCCAAAGCTCAGCTCTGCTTTTATGATTTTGGGGTGATGCTGCTCCTAGCAAAGCTCTGCTCTGCTGGGGAGAGGCAGGAAGGGCTTTGTGCTTTTACTTCATCCCCTCCTTAGTGGCTTTCCTCTTTAGATCCCTTTTTTTTCCTCACTCAGGGAATCCCAGACAGCTTTTTGGGATTCCACCCCTTCCCTGGGGTCAGAAGCAGGGAACCCTGTGGGTTGCAAGGAGATAATCCCATTTTTATTCATTCTCAGAGGCAAAAGCTGAAAGGCACCAGAAACATCCTGCTCTTGATTCCTGCAAATTCCTGCCTGACACCATTAGCTTTAATTAATTGGGCTGAGTTCAGTTGAGTACAAAATGTTGTGGGTGAGGTAAAATATTTTCCTGAGTCTTTCCTGGCTGGGAGCTGGGGCTTCCTCAGTCTCTCAAATCTGTGTGGTTTCCTCAGTCTCAGAAATCTCTGGGATTTCCTCAGTCTCACAGATTTATGGGGATGGGGTTTCCTCTGTCTCACAAATCTGTGGGATTTCCTCAGTCTCAGAAATCTCTGGGATTTCCTCAGTCTCACAGATTTGGGATTTCCTCAGTCTCACAGATTTATGGGGTTTCCTCAGTCTCAAAAATTTGGGATTTCCTCAGTCTCACAAATCTCTGGGATTTCCTCAGTCTCACAAATCTCTGGGATTTCCTCAGTCTCACAAATTTGGGATTTCCTCAGTCTCAAAATCTCTGGGATTTTTTTTTCCCCTCAGTCTCACAGATTTGGGGTTTCCTCAGTCTCACAAATCTCTGGGATTTCCTCAGTCTCACAAATCTCTGGGATTTCCTCAGTCTCACAGGTTTATGGGGTTTCCTCAGTCTCCCACACAGATTTGGGATTTCCTCAGTCTCACAAATCTCTGGGATTTCCTCAGTCTCACAAATTTGGGATTTTCTCAGTCTCAGAAATCTCTGGGATTTCCTCAGTCTCACAGATTTGGGATTTCCTCAGTCTCACAAATCCGTGGGATTTCCTCAGCCTCATAATTCGGGGTTTCCTGACTTGCTGGCAGCTCCAAAACTCCTCATTTTCTCCAAAACTCCTCATTTTCTCCAAAACTCCTCATTTTCCCCCCGAAATGAGCCAGGCAGGAGCAGGAATCCCCAGAGAGGTGCAGCCTGGCTTTGGGGAGACTGCAGGAGGCTTTGCTCTCATTCCTCACCCAATTTTCCCACCCACCACCCAAAAAAAAAAAAGCACAAAGAACTCTGCAAAATTCCTGCTGCCACATTTTCCCTCAGAAAACACCGTTCTGTCAAAAAAAAAAAAAAAATTCCCCCTTTATGAATAATATTTGAGGAGAAGCTGTGAAAGATTCATGTCAACTTGTTTCCTTTCAATAATGTCAAAACACTTGGTTTGGATGTTCTTGTTTAGTTTTGACTTTTATTATTCTAATGGGGAAGTGATTTTGCTTTAAACATTCATCAGGAGGGATGTTTCAATCTTATTGAAGTAACGTGTTTTGATATTTTTGAATAATTCTTTTATTTTTTTTTTTTTTAATGGAAAAAGTCTGCCCTGCTAAATATTTCATGGATTTTACTCCCTACGCACAAAAATGCAGGAACTAGGGGGATTTTTCTCAGGTCAAAAAAAATGGAATTTCTGAATAAATTCCATTTCCTGACCTCTGTGAGGGGATGAAACCTGCGAGCTGTGCTTGCCTGCTGCTAACAAGGAGAGGGTGGGAATTGGGAGCTCCAATTCCTCATTTTTCTCCCATTTTTCACCTGCTGGTTTGAGCTGGGCTCGTGCAGATCGACAGGAAGGGGTGAGGAGGGAGGAGACCTTTGGATGTTCTCTTTATTCCCTCTCAGCCAAGGGTCAAAATACTCGGATTTTCCCTCACTTGGCCACATTTTTTCAGAGCTTCTGGTGCCCTCAGCACGATTTTCCTGCTTTTACTGAGGCTGCACATTCCTAGCTCCCTCTGGAATTACAGCCTAGGATCTGCAGCTGCTGGCTGCAGAATTCCCGGGATTCCCAAATCTCCAGAGCCACCAGCCCAAGCTGAGGGGAATTTTTAGGGCTGGCTGTGGGGTTTTGGTATCTCTGACCCTGCTGGGGAGCTCCCGTGGGCTTCAGGAGGATGGGGCTGCCACAGTGGGAATTTTCTGTGTCCATAAGTGGGGTTTTGGGGCTGCCACCGTGGGAATTTTTATGTTTATTCATGGAGGAGTTTTGGTGCTGCCACAGTGGGAATTTTCTGTGTCCATAAGTGGAGTTTTGGGGCTGCCACAGTGGGAATTTTTATGTTTATTCATGGAGGAGTTTTGGGGCTGCCACAGTGGGATCAGGCAGGAATTTTTTGTGTCTGGATGTGGAGGAGTTTTGGGGCTGCCACCATGGGATTTTTTATGTCCATTCATGGAGGAGTTTTGGGGCTTCCACCATGGGGATTTTTATGTCCATTCATGGAGGAGTTTTGGGGCTGCCACAATGGGTCAGGCAGGAATTTTTTGTGTCTGGATGTGGAGGAATTTTGGGGCTGCCACCATGGGAATTTCCTGTGCCCATCTGTGGAGTTTTGGGGCTGCCACAATGGGATTTTTATGTTTATTCATGGAGGAGTTTTGGGGCTGCCACCATGGGGATTTTTTATGTCCATTCATGGAGGAGTTTTGGGGCTTCCACAGTGGGAATTTCCTGTGTCCATAAGTGGAGTTTTGGTGCTTCCACAGTGGGAATTTCCTGTGTCCATAAGTGGAGTTTTGGTGCTTCCACAGTGGGAATTTCCTGTGTCCATAAGTGGAGTTTTGGTGCTGCCACAATGGGATTTTTGTGTCCATTCATGGAGGAGTTTTGGGGCTGCCACCATGGGAATTTTTATGTTTATTCATGGAGGAGTTTTGGGGCTGCCACAGTGGGGTCAGGCAGGAATTTTTTTGTGTCTGGGTGTGGAGGAGTTTTGGGGCTGCCACCATGGGATTTTTTATGTCCATTCATGGAGGAGTTTTGGTGCTGCCACAATGGGAATTTCCTGTGCCCACCTGTGGAGTTTTGGGGCTGCCACAGTGGGAATTTTTATGTTTATTCATGGAGTTTTGGGCTGCCACAGTGAGGTCAGGCAGGGATTTTGTGTCTGGGTGTGGAGGAGTTTTGAGGCTGCCACAATGGGATTTTTATGTTTATTCATAGAGGAGTTTTGGGGCTTCCACCATGGGGATTTTTATGTCCATTCATGGAGGAGTTTTGGGGCTGCCACCATGGGGATTTTTATGTTTATTCATAGAGGAGTTTTGGGGCTGCCACAGTGGGGATTTCCTGTGTCCATAAGTGGAGTTTTGGGCTGCCACAATGGGATTTTTATGTCCATTTGTGGAGGAGTTTTGGGGCTGCCACAGTGGGAATTTTCTGTGTCCATAAGTGGAGTTTTGGGGCTGCCACAATGGGGTCAGGCAGGAATTTTTTTGTGTCTGGGTGTGGAGGAGTTTTGGTGCTGCCACAATGGGAATTTTCTGTGTCCATAAGTGGGGTTTTGGGGCTGCCACAGTGAGGTCAGGCAGGAATATTTTGTGTCTGGATGTGGAGGAGTTTTGGGGCTGCCACCATGGGGATTTTTATGTTTATTCACAGAGGAGTTTTGGGCTGCCACAATGGGAATTTCCTGTGCCCATAAGTGGAGTTTTGGGGCTGCCACCACGGGAATTTTTTGGCACAGGACGGGCTGGGAGGTGAGCCCACACTGGCTCCACGTTCTGAGAGCTGGCTGCAGCAAGGTGTTGTCACAGAATCCTCCTCAGGTCCCTCCAGACCCGCTGATAAATGTTCCAAATCCACTCCCTCCCATCCCAGCTCGTTGCTATTCCTTGAGTTTTCCAGCTGGATTTTCATTTCATGCTAGGCACCGTCAGCCTTGTGCATTTTTTGGGGGGAGGATTGAACAGTTCAGTGCAGCTTTAACACCCAAAATTTCTCATTTTCCATCGCTGATATTCAAGTGCAGCTCCTAAACAGTTGGATTTGGAAGCTGCGCAGGGAGAGCCGTAAATCCTGGCAAAGTGCTTTTGCTGAGAGGCAAAAAAAAAAAAACAACTCAGCCTGCTTCAGGAAAACTTTTAGTATTAATTTATGTTAAATTATTTTGGGGATGCTTCATTAGCTAGCAGTGAGTTTTCAGCTGGAGATGCAGCAGAAGCTCCGCGCCGTGTGACTGCTGCTCAAAATACACCTGGATCTGGAATTGCCTGGAGCCAGAATAATAATGAGGGTGCTTATTGTTATTCCAGCCAAAATTGGGATGTTAGAGGGAGTCATGCAAATCTCAGCTTCCATGATTTGCCTCCGTAAAGGAAGTGTCATAAAAGAGATTTCCAATTTGGTGCAAGAAATTGGAAGCGGGGAGGACGAGACGGCGAGACTGATCAGAGATGATGGGGATAAAATCCAGAGGATTGGGAGAGGTGTGTGCAGCAGAAAAATAATGTGGGGACACTCAGGAGGAAGGAAGGGATGAAGATTTTGGAGTTAATAATTGATCCAGGGCAGGGAGCCCTTGGGAAATGGGATTGGAGGGAGCAGGAGATAACGGGAAATTGTGCCTGGGGTTTATTCGGGGGCAGAATGGACCAGGAGAGAGGGATTCACTCTGTGTGGGGGCAGGAATGGGGCAATCCAGCCAATTCCCAATCCACAATTCCCTCTGTGTCCCTGGGGTTGGTCCTGCTTGGTGGGGCCTTGATTTCAGGGATTCCTGGAGCAGGTGCAGGGCAGGAGCTGCTTGGGATCCCTGTGGTTTTCATTCATTCCCTGGGTTTTATTTGTTCATTCCTGGGATTGTCACAGAATCTTGGAAAGGTTTGGGTTGGAGGGACATTAAAGATCACCCAGGGACCCCTCCCACCTTCCCAGGCTGCTCCAGCCCAGCCTTGGGCGCTTCCAGGGATCCAGGGGCAGCCCCAGCTGCTCTGGGAATTCTGTCCCAGCCTCTCCCCACCCTCACAGGGAACAATTCCTTCCTGATGTTTCATCCAAATCTCCTTTCCCTCACCCTAAAGCCCTGGATTTGAGGCTGGGCAGCTCTCAGGAGGGGTTCTGGGGAGAGAATCAGGGCTGGGATGCCACAGCCTGGTGGGGGCTGCACCAGCTGAGCCTCACCCCTTCAGTCCTTTTTTTCACCTCCCACACCAGATCCTGTGTTCTTTATTCCAACCCCTTCCCCACAGCCAGATCCTGTGTTCTTTATTCCAACCCCTTCCCCACAGCCAGATCCTGTGTTCTTTATTCCAACCCCTTCCCCACAGCCAGATCCTGTGTTCTTTATTCCAACCCCTTCCCCACAGCCAGATCCTGTGTTCTTTATTCCAACCCCTTCCCCACAGCCAAATTCTGTGTTCTTTATTCCAACCCCTTCCCCACAGCCAGATCCTGTGTTCTTTATTCCAACCCCTTCCCCACAGCCAGATCCTGTGTTCTTTATTCCAACCCCTCCCCACAGCCAGATCCTGTGTTCTTTATTCCAACCCCTTCCCCACAGCCAGATCCTGTGTTCTTTATTCCAACCCCTTCCCCACAGCCAAATTCTGTGTTCTTTATTCCAACCCCTTCCCCACACCCAAATTCTCTCCTCCAGCCCCTTCCCCACAGCTGAGTCTTGCATTTTTTTCTCCTCCAGCCCCTTCCCCACACCCCAATCCTACATTTCCTCCCCTACAGCCCAGTCTCCACACCCAAATTCTCTCTTCCAACCCCTTCCCCACACCCAAATTTGCTTTTCCAACTCCTTCCACACACCCCAGTCCTTGATTTCCTCCCCTCCAGCTACTTCCCCACACCCAAATCTGCATTTCCTCCTCCTCCAACCCCTTCCCCACCCCAAACCCCTCATTCCTTCCACCACCCCATCCCAGATTTCCCTTCCTTCCTCCAACCCCTTCCCCACACCCAAATTCTGCATTTCCTCCCCTCCAACCCCTTCCCCACCCCAACCCTTCTCTCCCTCCTCCTTCCCCATACCCAAATTCTCATTCCCTCCAGCCCCTTGCCACGACCCAAATTCTGCCTTTTCTCCCCCACCCCTTCCCCCCTCCAATTCCCCTTCCCCACCCCAACCCATTCATCTTCCTACCCTTCCCCAGACCCAAATTCTTCATTTCCTCCTTCCCCAGCCCCCAACCACCTTTCTTCCTCCCTCCCAGCCCCAACCTTCTTTCCTTCCCAGACCCCAACCCTTCATTTCCTCCCTTCCCCAGACCCCAACCCTTCATTTCCTCCCTTCCCCAGACCCCAACCCTTCATTTCCTCCCTTCCCCAGACCCCAACCCTTCATTTCCTCCCCTTCCCCCCAGACCCCAACCCTTCATTTCCTCCTCCCTTCCCAGACCCCAACCCTTCATTTCCTCCCTTCCCCAGACCCCAACCCTTCATTTCCTCCCTTCCCCAGACCCCAACCCTTCATTTCCTCCCCTCCAGCCCTTCCCCAGACCCCAACCCTTCATTTCCTCCCCTCCAACCCCTTCCCCACACCCAAATTCTCCCCTCCAACCCCTTCCCCAACCCCCAACCCTTCATTTCCTCCCTTCCCCAGCCCCCAACCCTTCATTTCCTGCCCTCCAACCCCTTCCCCAGCCCCCAGCCCTGCCTGTTGTGCCTTGCCCAGACCCAGGCTGTGTTCTCTCTTGCAGAGATCGACCAGGGCAGCTGTGGGGACCCCGGCGTGCCCGCCTTCGGCCGCAGAGAGGGCTCCGGCTTCCGCCACGGCGACACGCTGCGCTTCGAGTGCCAGCCCGCCTTCGAGCTCAAGGGCCACAAAGCCATAACGTGCCAAAAGAGCAGCCAGTGGTCTGCTCAGAAACCTGTGTGTGTGTGTAAGTGGGCCAGGGGATCCTCCTGCTGCCCTGCTGGCACCTGCTCGGTGACACCGGCACCTGCTCGGTGACACCGGCACAGCCGGGCAGGGGTGGCACGGGGAGAGGCTGGGGCTGTGCCCGGGGGGACTGGGGCTTGTGGCCAGCACAGACAGGACAGGGATGAATCCCACGTTTAAACATGGATTCTGTTTGTAAAGGGAGATTTGGGCTGTGCTGGGCTCTGCCCGGGGGGACAGGGGCTTGGGGCCAGCACAGACAGGACAGGGATGAATCCCAGGTTTAAACCTGGATTCTGTTTGTAAAGGGAGATTTGGGGCTGTGCTGGGCTCTGCCCTGGGAGAAATCGGTGCTTGGTGGATAAATTCCAGGTTTAAACCTGGATTCTGTTTGTAAAGGGAGATTTGGGGCTGTGCTGGGTTCTCCTGGTCCTGCCCTGGGGGAAAATCCCTCCTTGGTGACCAGCACAGACAGGACAGGGATGAATCCCACATTTAAACATGGATTCTGTTTGTAAAGGGAGATTTGGGCTGTGCTGGGCTCTGCCCGGGGGGACAGGGGCTTGTGGCCAGTACAGACAGGACAGGGATGAATCCCACGTTTAAACCTGGATTCTGTTTGTAAAGGGAGATTTGGGGCTCTGCTGGGCTCTGCCCTGGGAGAAATCGGTGCTTGGTGGATAAATTCCAGGTTTAAACCTGGATTCTGTTTGTAAAGGGAGATTTGGGCTGTGCTGGGCTCTGCCCGGGGGGACAGGGGCTTGGGGCCAGCACAGACAGGACAGGGATGAATCCCACGTTTAAACATGGATTCCAGATTTAAACCTGTTTGTAAAGGGAGATTTGGGGCTGTGCTGGGCTCTGCCCTGGGAGAAATCGGTGCTTGGTGGATAAATCCCAGGTTTAAAACCTGGATTCTGTTTGTAAAGGGAGATTTGGGGCTGTGCTGAGCTCTGCCCTGGGAGAAATCGGTGCTTGGTGGATAAATCCCAGGTTTAAACCTGGATTCTGTTTGTAAAGGGAGATTTGGGGCTGTGCTGGGTTCTCCTTGTCCTGCCCTGGGGGAAAATCCCTCCTTGGTGACCAGCACAGACAGGACAGGGATAAATCCCACATTTAAACCTGGATTCTGTTTGTAAAGAGAGATTTGGGGCTGTGCTGGGCTCTGCCCTGGGAGAAATCGGTGCTTGGTGGATAAATTCCACGTTTAAACCTGGATTCTGTTTGTAAGGGGAGATTTGGGGCTGTGCTGGGCTCTGCCCTGGGAGAAATCGGTGCTTGGTGGATAAATCCCAGGTTTAAACCTGGATTCTGTTTGTAAAGGGAGATTTGGGGCTGTGCTGGGCTCTGCCCTGGGAGAAATCGGTGCTTGGTGGATAAATTCCAGGTTTAAACCTGGATTCTGTTTGTAAAGAGAGATTTGGGGCTGTGCTGGGCTCTGCCCTGGGGAAAATCAATCCTTGGTGACCAGCACAGACAGGACAGGGCCAAATCCCAGATTTAAACCTGGATTATTCAGTTTTTAGCCCCTCAGTTCCCCCTCCTGCTCCCCTCCCTCCTGCCAGCCCCCTGAGTTCCCAGCAGGTTTGGGATGTTCTGCTCTCCCTGGTGACTCGGGATCACATTTTGGGGTGGAAATGGGAATTACAGCACATTCCCAGGGGGGTTTCCTGCTCTCAGTGTCCTCTGTGGGTAGCTTTGCTTTATTGCCCTGACAGGACCTTCCTGCAGGCACAGTGCTGGGGTTGGGCACTGCCACAGCTCTGTTTTCCTTACAAAACTCTTCACTCTTCTTTTTTACCTGCTTTTCTGCTTTGTTGGCCCTGTTAAAATCTGGCCCTTGGTGCAGGGGAGAGAGACCGAGCCTGGAAAAAAAAAAAAAAACCCAGCAGAGGAAAATCCAGTGGGGAGAGGGGAGAATGGAGAGGGAGAAAGCAGAAATGTGGGGTTTAGACAAACTTTGGAGACAAACTGGGTGAGATTCCAGTGGGAATGTGGTGTGGAAGGAGCTGATCCATGGAAAGGATGGAGCTGGGGGAGGAAAATGAGATCCTGCAGGGCTGGAAAGAACTGGGGGTCCTGGAGAAGGGGGAGAACCAGTGCAGTCAGTGCCTTTCTTTTCAAATACTGATTTAAGCTCAGAGAAATGCCTGGGGAAAGGGAGCAATTCCTGAATCCTGCCTTTTCCAGCTGCCATCCTTCCCTTCCTGTCTGTTGTTTTTCTTCCTTTGTAAGGAAATCAGCTGGAGCTGCTGCCGAGGAAATACTGGAGTTTTTCTTGATTGTCTGGGAGGTGGGAAGTGTCAGCCTGGTTCTGTGCTGTTTTTTTTTCTTTTTAATTTCCCAGAATTTCAGGTGACTTTGGACAACTTGGTGTGGTTGAGGCTCGTGCTGGGAGTTTGGAGTGAGAGTAAAACCTGTGGTTTGTGCTCAGGGCAGCAGAACTGGGAATAGGAAGGGAATTTTTGCTAAAATAAGATTATTGATGGTGATCCAATCGAGCCCCATCCATGCAGGAATCTCAGTTCAAATAATCCCAGCATGATCTGTCCTCTGGGGCTCTTGGGGAATTTATGGATCAACGAGGCACCGTGCAGGCACTGGGGAAAATCTCTGCCAGATAACTCCTGAGTTCTTGTGGAGCAGGAGAAAACGTGTCTGAATTCCAGCTGGGAAATGTTGGGAGGCATCCACTGGTTTTGGGGTGTCTGGGGAGGGGGGAGTTCCTCTAAACTCTGGGGGTGGGGGTGTCTGCTTCTGTAAAATGTCACTGTCTGGGTGGCTCTTCCTGGAAAATGTGGGTGTCTGGGTGTTGATTTCTGTGCAATGTGAGTGCCTGGGTGGCTGTTCCTGTGCTTTGTGGGTGTCTGAGTGTTTATTTCTGTTCAATTCGAGTGCCTGGGTGGCTGTTCCTGTTCAATTTGGGTGCCTGGGTGTTTATTTCTGCACAATTCAAGTGCCTGGGTGGCTGTTCCTGTTCAATTTGGGTGTCTGAGTGTTTATTTCTGTTCAATTCGAGTGCCTGGGTGTCTGTTCCTGTTCAGTCTGGGTGTCTGAGTGTTTATTTCTGTTCAATTCGAGTGCCTGGGTGTCTGTTCCTCTTCAATTTGGGTGTCTTGAGTATTTATTTCTGCACAATTTGTGTGTCTGGCTGTTTATTTCTGTACAATTCAAGTGCCTGGGTGTCTGTTTCTGCACAATTTGAGTGTCTGCATGGTTGTTTTTGTGCAATTGTGTGTTTCTGGGTGTCTGTTCCTCTTCAGTGTGGGTGTCTGGCTGTTTATCTCTGCACAGTTTGGGTGTCTGGCTGTTTATTTCTGCAAAATTTGTGTGTCTGGGTGTTTATTTCTGTACAGTTTGTGTGTCTGGCTGTTTATTTCTGTACAATTTGGGTGTCTGGCTGTTTATTTCTGTATAATTTTGGTATCTGTGTGTTTATTTCTGTAAATTTAGGTGTCTGGGTGTTTATTTCTGCACAGTTTGGGTGTCTGGCTGTTTATTTGTGCACAGTTTGGGTGTCTGGGTGTTTATTTGTGCACAGTTTGGGTGTCTGGGTGTTTATTTCTGCACAGTTTGTGTGTCTGGCTGTTTATTTCTGCACAGTTTGGGTGTCTGGCTGTTTATTTGTGCACAGTTTGGGTGTCTGGGTGTTTATTTGTGCACAGTTTGGGTGTCTGGGTGTTTATTTGTGCACAGTTTGGGTGTCTGGGTGTTTATTTGTGCACAATTTCGGTGTCTGGGTGTTTATTTGTGCACAGTTTGGGTGTCTGGGTGTTTATTTGTGCACAGTTTGGGTGTCTGGGTGTTTATTTCTGCACAGTTTGGGTGTCTGGCTGTTTATTTCTGCACAGTTTGGGTGTCTGGGTGTTTATTTCTGCACAGTTTGGGTGTCTGGGTGTTTATTTGTGCACAGTTTGGGTGTCTGGGTGTTTATTTGTGCACAGTTTGGGTGTCTGGGTGTTTATTTGTGCACAGTTTGGGTGTCTGGGTGTTTATTTCTTTACAGTTTGTGTGTCTGGGTGTTTATTTGTGCACAGTTTGGGTGTCTGGCTGTTTATTTGTGCACAGTTTGGGTGTCTGGGTGTTTATTTGTGCACAGTTTGGGTGTCTGGGTGTTTATTTCTGTACAATTTAGGTGTCTGGGTGTTTATTTCTGTACAATTTAGGTGTCTGTGTGTTTATTTGTGCACAGTTTGTGTGTCTGGGTGTTTATTTGTGCACAGTTTGGGTGTCTGGGTGTTTATTTGTGCACAGTTTGGGTGTCTGGGTGTTTATTTCTGCACAGTTTGGGTGTCTGGGTGTTTATTTGTGCACAGTTTGTGTGTCTGTGTGTTTATTTCTGCACAGTTTGGGTGTCTGGGTGTTTATTTGTGCACAGTTTGGGTGTCTGGGTGTTTATTTGTGCACAGTTTGGGTGTCTGGGTGTTTATTTCTGCACAGTTTGGTGTCTGGTGTTTATTTGTGCCAGTGGGTGTTGGTTTATTTGTGCACAGTTTGGGTGTCTGGGTGTTTATTTGTGCACAGTTTGGGTGTCTGGGTTTTTTCACAGTTTGGTGTCGGGGTTTATTTGCACAGTTTGGGTGTCTGGGTGTTTATTTGTGCACAGTTTGGGTGTCTGGGTGTTTTTAATTTTTTTTTGTGCACAGTTTGGGTGTCTGGGTGTTTATTGTGCACAGTTTGGTGTCTGGGTGTTTATTTGTGCACAGTTTGGGTGTGTCTGTGGTTGGTGTTTATTTGTGCACAGTTTGGGTGTCTGGGTGTTTATTGAATTTGTTTGTCACAGTTTGGGTTTGTTTATTGTCACAGTTGGTGTCTGGCTGTTATTTGTGCAGTTGGTGTTTCGTACATCAGTGTTGCTTGGTGTGCTGAACTCTGTCCTGCCCCATCCTGCACTGCCTGAATCAGCTCTGCAGTTCTGTTGTTGTCTTTAAAAATGGCATTTTCAGGATTGGGGAATGTGCAGTCTGCCACAGGCAGGGGCAGTTCCACACCCAGAACTTGATTTTATCCAGGGTTTGTTCCCTTTTCTCAGCAAAATGGGCTCAGGGATTGGATAAATCTCCCTGAAGGAAAACCCTCGTGCTGCCTGAGCTGAGGGCTGTGCTCTGCTCCGGGGGTAGAACATTGCAGCTCAGATTTCCTGTGGCTGAGGAGAGAATCCACTTCCTAAACAGCCTCAGCTCCAGAATTCCAGAATTGCTGACACCGAGGATGGAGGCTGTGATGAGGGAGAGAAACATTCCAGAGCTGCCCAAACCTCCAAATCCAGGCTGGGAATTGCTGTTCCAACATCCTCATGTGGAGTAGAGAGAAAAAAAAAAACTAATTTTCTGATTTTATTTGCAGTGGGAGGCCCCCAAAATTGGCTTGGATTTGGGATTAATGTGGTCATTCCTGGGCATGTTTGAATGGATTTGGGATAAATCTGTTCATTCCTGGGAATGTTTGAATGGATTTGTGGATAAATCTATTAATTCCTGGGCATGTTTGAATGGAACATGTTCATTCCTGGGAATGTTTGAATGGATTGAGGATAAATCTGTTCCTTCCTGGGAATGTTTGAATGGATTGAGGATAAATCTGTTCCTTCCTGGGAATGTTTGAATGGATTTGGGATAAATCTGTTCATTCCTGGGAATGTTTGATTTGGTTTGGGATAGATGTGGTCGTTCCTGGGAGTGTTTGAATGGATTTGGGATAAATCTGTTCATTCCTGGGAATGTTTGAATGGATTTGGGGATAAATCTATTAATTCCTGGTCATGTTTGTATGGAACATGTTCATTCCTGGGAATGTTTGAATGGATTTGGGATAAATCTGTTCATTCCTGGGAATGTTTGATTTGGTTTGGGATAGATGTGTGTCGTTCCTGGGATGTTTGAATGGATTGGATAAATTGTTCATTCCTGGGAATGTTTGAATGGATTTGGGGATAAATCTATTAATTCCTGGTCATGTTGAATGGAACATGTTCATTCCGGAATGTTGAATGGATTGGATAAATCTGTTCCTTCCTGGGAATGTTTGAATGGATTTGGGATAAATCTGTTCATTCCTGGGAATGTTTGATTTGTTTGGGATAGATGTGGTCGTTCCTGGAGTGTTGAATGTATTGGGATAGATGTGGTCATTCTTGGGATATTGGATGGATTGAGGATAACCTGTTGATCCCTAGGAATTTTTGAATGGATTTGGGATAGATGTGGTCATTCCTGGCAATGTCTGATTGGTTTATTTACCAGAAAGAGCAGGGCCCTGGTGCTCCTGGGGGGGTTCTGCAGCGAGACACTCTTCCAAGGATCTTTGTTCTTCCCTTCCCTGCTCCTCCTGCCTTTCCCAAGTTTTCCTCCTGCAATTTTCCCTGGCTTGCCCCGTGCCAGGCAGCTCCGTCCTGCTCCGTTGGGGCTGATTGTGGCACTGGGAGTGACAAAAAAACCCCAAAGTGTCACCTTTAGGGCACTAAAGGCAGGTCCCTGCCTTGGGTTGGGTTCTGGGAATGCCAGAATTCCTGGTGCAGGGTCGGTTTGGTGGGATCAGACTTGGGAAATCCAGGTTTTCTGGACCCGTCTCGTGTTTGACAGGGAATTCAGTGAGGGGGGGGAGGAAAAGGAGGGAATTTGTGCCGAAAACTGGGAATGGGGAGGCTCTGCACTGAGCCCAGCGGGGCTGAGCTGGTTGGCATCACTCAGCAGAGTTTTGGGATTGATGTGGTCATTCCTGGGATGTCTGAATGGATTTGGGATAAATCTGATCATTCCTGGGGATGTTTGGATTTGGGGATAAATCCGTTCATTCCTGGGATGTTTGGATTTGGGGATAAATCATTATTGGGGATGTTTGGATTTGGGGATAAATCCGTTCATTCCTGGGGTGTTGGTTGGAAAATCATTATTGGTGTTGGATTGGAAAATCTGTTCATTCCAGGTGGCTGAATGAATTTGGGATAAATCTGTTCATTCCTGGGGATATTGGTTTGAGGATAATCTGTTCATTCCTGCAGTGTTTGACTGGATTGGGAACAAACACATTGACTTCTGGAAATGTTTGGGTTTGGGATTAATGTGGTCGTTCCTGAGAATGTTTGATTGGCTTTGGGATTAATGTGGTTGTTCCTAGGAATGATTGAATGGATTTGGGATAAATCTCTTCATTCCTGGGAATGTTTGATTTGGTTTGGGATAAATCTCTTCATTCCTGGGCATGTTTGAATGGAAAATGTTCATTTCTGGAAATGTTTGATTGAGTTTGGGATAGATGTGGTCATTCCTGGGAATGTTTGAATGGATTTGGGATAGATGTGGTCATTCCTGGCAATGTTTGATTCCTTTTGGGGATAAATCAGTTCATTCCTGGGAGTGTTTGGGATAAATGTGTTCATATCCTGGTTCTTTTTGAATGGATTGGGGACTGATGTGTTCATTCCTGGGAATGTGTTGAGTGGATTTGGGATAAACCCGTTCATTCCTGGGAATATTTGAATGGACTGGGGTCAGATGTGTTCACAGATTGAGGCTAAACCTACTCACTGCTGGGTGTATTTTAATGGATTTGGGGATAAATGTGTTCATTAACACTCCAGTTATTCCTGCCAAAAAAAAAATTCTCCCACAGGGAAGTGGTGGCTGCCCAAAAGTGTCCCTGCTGGAGCACCCACCACATCCCAGCCCAGCAGCTGGATCCCTTCCAGCCCACCCTCACCTTGTCCCTGCCCTTGATCCGAGGGGTTTGGAGCAGCAAATCCCTGGGGAAACGCTTCTCGTGGCAAGAGCAACAATTCCCAGGGGAGGCTGCAGGGAGAGGGAGAGTTCTCTTGGAAATCCTGGGAGCTGGGGTGAGGATCTTGGTGCAGAAGCCTTGGAGCACATCCCAGGAGCAGGAGCCAGCCCAGCCCTGCCCCAGAAGTTTTTAAAAACTTCAGCTCCTTCCCAAAGCTCCTGCTGGAGTGGGTGGCAGCAAAGCCTGCTCTTCCCTGCACATCTATTTTAAATTCAGTTATATTTTCCTCAAGATTTGGTTCCCAAAACCTGCCTGGCTTTCATTCTTCTCCTCATACCTGCAGTCTCACCCCCGGACTGAGCAGAGTTTTGTTGCTCTGAAATAACAAAACCCTCCCAGCTCATTTTGCTCCAGACTCCTTCCCTCGCCTCCCACCTGCCCTGTGGTGCTGCAGGGTTTTCAGGAGGAAAACGCACCATGAGATGAAGATTTTTTTTAATTTTTTAAATTTTTTAATTTTTTAATTTTATTTTTTCCCTCCTTGGAATAGCAGATACAAAAAGAGGAAAATCCCAAATGTGAAGCACTTTGCTGCCCAGCTGGAGCAGTGCCCTGAGCTTCCAGCACTGCTCCAGCTCTTCCCAAGTCAGGAATTCTGGGCATCAACCAGGCTCCTGCTGAGCTCCTGCTTTTCCAGTCCATCACCAAGTTCTGCCTAGAGGAGGGATTTTTTGGGGACAAAAGGAATTGCAAGGCAGAAAATCCACTCCTCTCTCCCAAGAGGTCAGAGTCTGCGGGAGCAGGATCTAAAAACTGAGAGGAAAGTCAGGAATTTTGGATTGTTTCCATGGAAACTGCAATTATTCCAGTGATTCCCTGCTGGGGTTTCAGCTCCTGATCCCAGTGCCTTTCCTGCTGCCATGGTGTGACCTCTCCTTGGGATCAGCCCTGGAGGCTCCTGCAGGGTCAGCAGGGATGGAATGTCTGGAAGCAGGAACAGGAGGAGAGAGATGGTCTGGGGGAGGCAGAAAAAGAGAGAAAACACAACTTAAGGAAGAGAAGAGAGGAGAAGGAGAAGGAGACGAGGAGAGGGAGAAGAAGAAGGAGACGAGGAGAGGGAGAAGAGAAGGGAGAAGAAGAAGGAGAAGAGGAGAGGGAGAAGAGAAGGGAGAAGAGGAGAGGGAGAAGAAGAAGGAGAAGAGGAGAGGGGAAGAAGAAGGAGAAGAGGAGAGGGGGAAGAAGAAGGAGACGAGGAGAGGGGGAAGAAGAAGGAGAAGAGGAGAGGGGGAAGAAGAAGGAGACGAGGAGAGGGGGAAGAAGAAGGAGAAGAGGAGAGGGAGAAGAAGAAGAAGGAGGAGAGGGAGAAGAAGAAGAAGGAGGAGAGGGAGAAGAAGAAGGAGACGAGGAGGAGAAGAGGAGAGGGAGAAGAGAAAGGAGAAGAGGAGAGGGAGAAGAAGAAGGAGACGAGGAGAGAAGAGAGCAGAGCAGAGCTGCAGGAACTTCTCCTGCTGAAGAACTCCTGCCTGATCCACGTTCCCATCCATGTCCTTCTCCTGAGGGAATCAAGGAGCTACTCCAGACCAAGGCAGGACCCTGATGATCCTTGTGCTAACTTGGACAGATCCCTGTGCTGCTTCATTCCTGACATGGCCTCGCTGCTCTGGGTCTGCTGTGATTTATTCTCTCTTTAATAAAGGGATTTTTCTCATTACCTTTGCAGTAATTGGTCAGCAATAACAATTATTCACAACTGTAGCAATTATTGACAAATATAACGATTATTGACAGAATCAGCTTTGTAAACAGGCCCCTGTGCTGTGCACATCCTGAAATGGCCTCTGCTGGCATTTAACAAGGATAATAAATATTAATTGCAGCAGGGCTGCTCCCAGCCTGAGCTGCTGATGGACAGCAGGGCTGGCCCCTGTCATGTTGGGAATGCTCCTCTGCCGAGGGCTCTTTGGGATGCTCAGGTGGAGCTGGGCTGGCTCCCACCTTTGCTGCTGCCCTCATCTTCCTCCTGACAGCCCAGCCCTGCTCGTTGTTAAAACAGCTCCTGGTTTGTCCCAGTGTCCAGCTGCAGGGAGGCTGAGGTGGATTCCAGAGCCACAGCTGAGACATCCTTCCATGGAGAGGAAAAACTTCCTTCCATGGAGAGGAAAAACCTTCCACAGTGAGGGAAAACTTCCTTCCATGGAGAGGAAAAACTTTCTTCCACAGTGAGGAAAAATGTTCTACAATGAAAGAAAACTTCCTTGCACAGTGAGGGAAAACCTCCTTCCATGGTGAGGAAAAATCTTCCACAGTGAGGAAAAACTTTCTGCCACAGTAAGGAAAAACTTCCTTCCACAGTGAGGAAAAAACCTTCACAGTGAGAGAAAACCATCCACAGTGAGGAAAAATTTCCTTCCACAGTGAGGGAAAATCTCCTACAATGAAAGAAGACTTCCTTCCACAGTGAGGAAAAACCTCCTTCCACAGTGAGGAAAAACCTCCTTCCACAGTGAGGAAAATCCTCCTTCCACAGTGAGGAAAATCCTCCTTCCACAGTGAGGAAAAACCTCCTTCCACAGTGAGGAACTTCCTTCCACAGTGAGGGAAAAACCTGCTCTGCTTCAAAAGAAGAAGAACATCATCCTGTCACAGACACCACGTTCATGTTCTTGTGGCTTCCTGGGCTGATGCTCCCCTCTGGAATGTGATTCCAGCTCCCCTCTCCACCCAGGAGAGCTTTTTCCTGGCCACACCTTGGGCCAGTGGCCAGTCCTCCAGCTCCAGCTTGCCTTTCTCCTCACTGAGCTTACAGAAAATCAAAATCCTCATTTACTTCCCTGCAGTGGAGACTTTTGGAGGGTTGTTTTGGTTTTTTTGTTATCAGCTCCTCTTTAATCTGTCACTTTGTTTTATCTGGCAAAGGTTAATTTTATATTCTTCCCTCGCTCTGCTCCTCTCCCCTTTGTCAGCAAGTCCTTTGTTGTTTTATTTTCTGAGCTGGCGACTGCACCTCTCTCTTGCTGGGCTGCTGGAGGTCCTGGCTGAATGCTAATTCACCCCCTTAGATTTAAAAATTTAGAGGAGACACCTCATCCCTGCTGCTGAGACATTTCCCTGGGTGAGAATGCATTTATTTTCAATTTTCCTGAGGCAGATTACACCGTGCTTATGCTGACAGAATTATTTGACAGCATCCCCTGATATTTCAGCGTCTGGTAGAGAGAGAGAGAGAGAGCCCAAAAAAATCCTGAGGATGTTTTGCAGTTTGTTTTCTCTTTAATCTGCTCTCTTTGTGGCTGAGAGCAGGGAATGGATTGTGCAGCTCCGTGGCCTTGATAACGTCACGGGAACATCGGAATTATTTGATCCGAGCCCATTAAATGGTGAGGGGAGACAGAGGGAAAATAACAGAGGGAGGCAGAGCAGTGATCCAAATAATTGTCTAAATGCCAACCCCAAGCCAGGCTCATCCTCTGTGCCAGGAATTAGGGAGATGGATGTTCCCAATAATGGGTTTTACCAAGGGTGGCGGTGGGGAAAAAGGATGAGCAAAGCATCCATACATGAAATATCCCAAAGTTTGGGCAGGTAGCACTTCAAAGGCAGCCTTGCCTTCCCAAATTAATGGGCCTTGGCAGCTGCAGCCCTGGAGAGGTTGAACCCCTGGAGAGCTGGAGGGGTTTTCATGCACGCTCTGCCCCTCAGCTTGGTTTTCAGCCTGGTTTTAATTATTTCCCTGGCAATGGGCAGCCTGGTTGGGTGCCTCTTTTTGGGAACCAGCAGAAGTCAGGGATTTATTTGTGGTGGGAAGAGCTTCCCCTCCACCAGGGCTGCAGATTCCTCTGGTTTGTCCCGACCTCCAGCGCTTGGGAATGTTCTTGGGCTGTCCCAGGGAGCATCCTGCATCTCCCAGTGCTCAGCCAGGTGTAAACGACCTCCCAAGGACACAAACAAAGCAAAAATGCACTCCCAGCTGCTTCTCCAAATTCTCCAAATCTTCCCCGTGGGATGGGCGTGGTGGGGATGGAAGGAGTTTGGTGAATGCAGGGGGTGAAGCTGGAGAGGAGCTCGGGGGGACAAAAATGAGCTGAGCAGATGGAAGGGGCAGCTGAAAAGGCAGATTTTGATGTAAGCAAGCCCTGAGGAGTCTGCAGCCCTGGAATTCTCCTGGAAAATGCCAGATCCCACCTAAGAGACATTTTCCTCCTGCTGCTAAAGAAACCTGGAAGGGACTGGAAATGACAAATCCACCCAAATTCTTGAAGAACGGGTGGTTTTTTTTGTCCCAATAGTAAAAGATTCTGATTTAATGGTGACCAAAAAATTCTGATTCAGTAGTGACCAAAAAGTTCTGATCCAGTGGTGACCCAAAGCTTCCCTGCTGCTCCTGTGAGGGAGGGAATTAAAGAATTAATGGAAGGGAACTAATGGCAGATCCAGGGTGGTATTTTCCCCTGCTGCTTTTTCATCCACGGGAAATGTCTGATATTTATACGATGGCAGAAGTTCTGTCAGGGGGCTCTGGTGGCCTGGAAGTCGCTTTTGCCCTGCAGATAAATCACAGAACAGAGCCTTGAGGAGCTAGAGCAGAGCCCAGGCAGAGTTCAGAATAATAAAGTGAATATTTATTGAGGTGCCTTCAAGGCCACCCCCTGGCAGTGGGATCTGCCTGGGTGACTCCAAGGTGGAAGCAGAAGAGGGTTTGAGCACCAGAGCTCACATTTTTACATGTTTTAGGCCTTTTGCATACAGGAGTCAACTGCCCAATTAACAGCCCCAAATGATGAAGTTTCATCCTCCTTTGCTTCCTTGCTTGCCTGCCCTCCTCCTTTCATGTTTTTTGTGCTTTAGGCCTGAAGTTTAGAGAGATTGTCCCCAGCTGGAAAAGGATTGTTGTGTGAAAATATCCTAGTGACCCTTAATATCAAACAAAAAGCTACACAGAGCAGAAAAACTTCACCTTAAGGAGCAGGAATGTGTGGGAACGTCCCAGCAGAGTGGGGTGAGGACAGTCCTGGCCAGGCAGGGTCACTGATTTCTCTTTCCCTTTGCAGTTTTGTGCTTCTTCACCTTAAAGAGCAGAAATGTCCCAGCAGAGCGGGATGAGGGCAGTCCTGGCCAGGCAGGGTCACTGATTTCTCTTTCCCTTTGCAGTTTTGTGCTTCTTCACCTTAAGGAGCAGAAACATCCCAGCAGAGCGGGGTGAGGGCAGTCCTGGCTGGGATGATGTCCTTTCCCTTTGCAGATTTGTGCTTCTTCATCTTAAAGAGCAGGAACACCCCAGCAGAGTGGGGTGAGGGCAGTCCTGGCTGGGGTGGGTCACTGATTTCTCTTTCCCTTTGCAGTTTCCTGCTTCTTCACCTTAAGGAGCAGGAACGTGTGGGAATGTCCCAGCAGAGCAGGGTGAGGGCAGTCCTGGCTGGGGTGATGTCCCTTTCCCTTTGCAGATTTGTGCTTCTTCACCTTAAAGAGCAGGAATGCCCCAGCAAAGCGGGGTGAGGGCAGTCCTGGCCAGGCAGGGTCACTGATTTCCCTTTCCCTTTGCAGTTTTGTGCTTCTTCACCTTAAAGAGCAGAAATGCCCCAGCAGAGCGGGGTGAGGACAGTCCTGGCCAGGCAGGGTCACTGATTTCCCTTTCCCTTTGCAGTTTCCTGCTTCTTCAACTTCACCAGCCCGTCGGGCACCGTGCTGTCCCCCAACTACCCCGAGGAGTACGGCAGCAGCCTGCACTGCGTGTGGCTCATCATCGCCAACGCCGAGAGCAGGATCCACCTGGCCTTCAACGACTTCGACGTGGAGCCCCAGTTCGATTTCCTGGCCGTCAAGGACGGCGCCACGGCCGAGGCGCCCGTGCTGGGCACCTTCTCTGGCAGCCACATCCCCGCCTCGCTGACCAGCAGCGGCCACGTGGCCAGGCTGGAGTTCCAGACTGACCACTCCATGGAGAAGAGAGGCTTCAACATCACCTTCACCAGTGAGTGTCGTGGGGGCTTTGCTGGGGAGGGGGGCTGGAAATCAGCCCTCTGGTTTGTTTGGGTATAGTGGAGTCAGTGCTCGTGAACGGTAAGATAAACAAGGATCGTGTTTGCATTCCTCTGTGAAAAGATCTCACCTGATGGACTTCTCAAGTGAGCAGTGGAGATGGAGAGGTGGGAACTTCTCTGTCCAATCTCTGCTCACTGTTCAGAAACTGAGAGATACGAGGTCAACAACAAACGAGAGAGTTTTCTTCTTCTCTGCCTGAACCCCAGCTGTGTGTGTGTTACTGTGCTCCCTCTCTACAACACAGTGACAGTTTTGCACGGTCCACTAAAAACAAAGCACAGCCTTCCTCTCCCACGATTTTAGAAACATTTCAACCCTGTACTAACAAGACCATACATTAAAGAATATGTCTTTAAAGACAGAGCCCTGCAGCGACCCTGACCCTGCTCTTTCCCCCCCTCTGCTCCCGGCAGCGTTCCGGCACAACGAGTGCCCCGACCCCGGCGTGCCGGTGAACGGGAAGCGCTTTGGGGACAGCCTGCAGCTGGGCAGCTCCGTGTCCTTCCTCTGTGACGAGGGCTTCATCCGCACCCACGGCGCCGAGAGCGTCACCTGCGTGCTGCAGGAGGGCAGCGTGGTGTGGGACAACGCCGTGCTGCGCTGCGAGGGTGAGAGGGGGAGCCACGGGGTGGGAGGGGGACTGGGGAGCCTGGGCAGGGAGACTGGGGGGACTGGGGAGCCTGGGCAGGGAGACTGGGGGGACTGGGGAGCCTGGGCAGGGAGACTGGGGGGACTGGGGATCCTTGGGGGGGGACTGGGATCCTTGGGAGGGAGACTGGGGGGTTGGAGATCATTGGAAGAGAGATTTGGGGTGTTGGAGATCATTGGAAGGGAGATTTGGGGTGTTGGAGATCATTGGAAGGGAGATTTGGGGTGTTGGAGATCATTGGAAGAGAGATTGGGGGGTTGGAGATCCTTGGAAGGGAGATTGGGGGGGTTGGAGATCATTGGAAGGGAGATTTGAAGTGTTGAAGATCCTTGGAAGGGAGATTTGGGGGTTGGAAATCCTTGGAAGAGAGATTGGGAGTGTTAGAGATCCTTGGAAGAGAGATTGGGGTGTTGGAGATCCTTGGAAGGGAGATTTGGGGTATTTCACCTTGAGACCTTTCCCAGTTCAAAGCCATTCCCTGTGTCCTGCCCCTCCATCCCTTGTCCCAAGTTCCTCTCCCATTCTCCTGAGCCCCTTTAGGCCCTGGAAGGCTCTGAGGGCTCCCTGGAGCTTCTCTGCTCCAGGGGAACATTCTCAGCCTGCTGGAGAGAGACTCTTCTTCTCCCCTTATCCTTTTCATCTCCTCTTCTCCCTTCCCTTCCCTTCCTTCCCTTCCCTTCCTCCCTTCCCTTCCCTTCCCTTCCCTTCCCTTCCCTTCCCTTCCCTTCCCTTCCTCCTTCCCTTCCCAAACCTTCCCTTCCCTTCCCTTCCCTTCCCTTCCCTTCCCTTCCCTTCCCTTCCCTTCCCTTCCCTTCCCTTCCCTTCCCTTCCCTTCCCAAACCTTCCCAAACCTTCCCAAACCTTCCCAAACCTTCCCAAACCTTCCCAACCTTCCCAAACCTTCCCCTTCCCAAACCTTCCCTTCCCTTCCCAAACCTTCCCTTCCCAAACCTTCCCTTCCCAAACCTTCCCTTCCCAAACCTTCCCTTCCCAAACCTTCCCTTCCCAAACCTTCCCTTCCCAAACCTTCAAACCTTCCCTTCCCAAACCTTCCCAAACCTTCCCAAACCTTCCCAAACCTTCCCTTCCCTCCAAACCTTCCCAAACCTTCCTTCCCAAACCTTCCCTTCCCAAACCTTCCCTTCCCAAACCTTCCCTTCCCAAACCTTCCCAAACCTTCCCTTCCCAAACCTTCCCAAACCTTCCCTTCCCAAACCTTCCCAAACCTTCCCTTCCCAAACCTTCCCAAACCTTCCCTTCCCAATCCTTCCCAATCCTTCCCAATCCTTCCCAATCCTTCCCACTCCTTCCCAATCCTTCCCTTCCCAAACCTTCCCTTCCCTTCTCAAACCTTCCCTTCCCCTCCATTTTTTTCTCTTTTCCTCTCCTCCAGGTGAACATTCCTGCAGGGACAGAGATTTTTGGGGGGAATTTTGCAGCTTTTTTGGGATCCCACTCAGGGTTCTGCCTGTCAGGCTCTCCCATTCCCACTCCAGCAGCACCTCCCAGGATTTTCCAGGCCTCTGCACAGAGGAGTTTGCTGGGGAGGAAGTTTCACTTCAAATATTCCTGAGCTCTGTTTATTTTCCTTTTTTTTTTGGTGTGAAATGAACGCTGGGGAGTATTTTTATTGTATTTATTTGATGATCAGTTCTTGTTAGAACAGGTGTTTTTCTAATAACAGTAATAATAAAAGGTTCTGGTTTGGTGATGACTCAAAGCTTCCCTGCTGCTGCTGTCGGGAGGGAGTGGAAGATCCAGGGTGATGTTTTCCCATCCTGCTTTTTGATCCATGTAAAATATCTGATATTTATATAACGTTAGAAGTTCTGTCAATGGGCCCTGGCAGCTGAGAGGCAGAAATTCTGCATTTCCATCTCCTGGCCACAACAGCCATCCCTGCCATGGGGGGAGCTGGGCTGAATTAAAGGCTTTAATTCAGATTTCAAAGCTTTTTTTAGGACTTTCAAGCCTCTCCTCTGGAAGAGAGAAGTGAAGAAGCAGCTCATTAGGACTGAAAATCTTCCTGTGCCCTGTGTTCTCAGGGAAGTGATGCCTTGCTCTGGTATTTGCAGCAATTTGAATAACAAGTGCTGAGCTCTTGAGAAAACAGCCCAGGAATATTGAGAAATAATTTGGGTAATTAGCCCTGCTTTGCCTGAGCAGCAGGAATTGCACGATCCTGGCCATTGTCTTTGGGATTGAAGGAAGGAATCAATTGTCTTGGACAGCTTTTATTAGGACAAAAATTCTGTATTCTGTGTTCTTACCGAATTTTGCACCTGACAAAATGTAATTCAGGGTTCTTCTCACTTTCAAAGCACGAGCCTTAAAATGTACAGATTTTTAAGTGTGGTAGGGAAACATACATTAAAAAATACACTTTTAATCAACTTTCATATCTGATAACCTTCTGCCTTCTCCTCCTGATCACTCTGGTGATTTCTTTGACTCGCCCTTCACTCTGGACATTTTAATTACCCTTTTTAAGCAAGGAGAAAAGCCCAGAGATCTGAAGTCCCGCTCAGCACTTGAAAAAAAATTAATGGGAATGAAGGAGACAGAGAAAAGGAGTGGAAATCCTGACAGGAGACGATGCAGCTTTGGGGCAGAAAGGAAAAATAATTGCTTTGGAGCCAGCTGAGATCAAATGCCTTTCATCTGCCACCCTTCAAAGCAGCAGGGAGTTTTGGGGCTGGCACTTTTTAGGGTCACCTCCAGGGTGACATTGGGGCACGGTGACATTGGGAGGCAGTTTCTGAGGGGCTGGGGGATTTTTGTGCCTCTGGGCTCTCAGAGCCCGTGTCCTTTCCCCAGAAAATGCCAAAAATTCGCCTGCAGCTCCTGCTGGCTGCTGGGGACCACGGGGTGGAATTAATGCCCTGCTCTGGTGATGTCCCTGGTGGGAGCAAAGCCATGACTCAATTAGAAGGGCTGGGAGAGATTTTTTCTGTCACCTGAGCTGCTGAGTGACCTTGGCACTTTCCTCTGTTTTATATCCAATCATTATTTCACACCCCGTGCCCTCCGAGCGGGGCCCAAGGTGAGCCCAGCCGGCTCCCAGGGGGGCAGTGTCTGCACGTGGAGCTGAAAAGGCAATTTCTGAGCAGTTCCTGTTGGTTCTCCATCTGGCTCTGGTGATTTTTTTTTAACACAAAATGCAGGGAAGGGTTTCATGGTTTCAGGGTGCTGCCGTTTTTCACCTTCATTTCAGAGATTAGGGATGGGGTTTAGAGGTGACACTGGCAGCCTGATGAGCACGGAGCTCTTTTCCAGCCTGGCTAATTGTGGGATTTGTGTCTTTTTTTGTGTCCCCAGCACCCTGTGGAGGCCACCTGACCTCACCCAGTGGAACCATCCTGTCCCCTGGCTGGCCTGGCTTCTACAAGGACTCGCTGAGCTGTGCCTGGGTCATCGAAGCCCAGCCTGGCTACCCCATCAAGATCACCTTTGACAGGTGCTCAGCAGCACAGGCAGCCCCCAAACCCCCCATCAAGATCACCTTTGACACAGGCAGCCCCCAAACCCCCTGGGCTTGGCTGCTTTGGGGGTTCCAAGGTGCAGCCAAGAGAAGGGAAGGAGCTGCTCCATGTCAGGCTTGGAGCTTCTCCCCTCTTTATTTAGGGGCAGGGAGTTAAAATTCACCCAGCACTGGGGAAAGGCAAGGTGGGAATGGTTCTGTGTGAACCCCTCCTGATGGGTTTTAGGGTGGTTTAGACACATTTTGGGGGGGCTGAGCTCCCACGTGTTCCTTGTTTGGGGGGAGCAGCAGGGAATGCTGGCTTGGGGAATGCTGAGATTTTTTGGCTTTTCCTGGCAGAGGAGGGCTGTGCTCTGCTGGCCCTGGGGCTGGCAGTGTGGGAGGGGGAGCACAGGGATGTGGATGGATATAGATCCAGATAATCCTGAAAATGCTGTTTGGATTGCTGGCAGTGCCAGGAATGCCCCAGAGAGCAGAGAGGAGCTGCCACTGCCACCACTGCTGGGACATCGGGGGCTCTGTGGCCCCTTCAGCCCTGTTCCATTTGCTGGCTCAGCACCTGGGCAACATTTTGGGGCTGGAGAAGCTCCCAGCCTGGTGGAGATCAGCAGGTGAAGAGGTGGAAAATCCCCAAAAAAACCTCAAACACTTCCCAGGTGTGTAACTGTTTGATAACACATGCACAGACTCTTTTGTGATTCTTTTCAGGGCTGTATAAAGTGATTTAATCAGGAATCATTTCCCCTTACATACAATTTTCCACAGGACACTGTGATTGGTGAGAGAAAGGCAAACCCCTTCACCTGCATTGGTCAAACCAGAGGGACATCAAGAGAGATCCCTCCTCCCAGAAGAACACTGTTACAAAAATACCTCTTGGTATTTATTTTCTTTTCCTGGGAAAGAACACCAGAAACCCAAAAACACCAGGCTTGAAACCAGACTGCAGCAGGTGCCCTGAGTGAGAGGCTCAGGCAGCAGCAGGGACCCAGCCCTGAAATTGAGAAGGAGCAGTGCTGGGATGCAGTCTGGTTTCAGATCTGATGTTTTGGTTTTCTGGTTGTTCTTCCCCGAGATAGTGGGATAAACACCATGAAATGTTTTTGTAACATTGTCTCTGTTATTCATTCCTTCTAGGAGGAGGGATTTCTCACAATATCCCTCCAGTTTGTCCAATGCAGGTGAAGAAATTTACCCTCCTTCCACCAATCACATCACCCTGTATAAAACCATCTACAAGGGAAAACGATAATAATAAATAATAATAAAAAAAAAAATAATTTCCACAACCTTAAGATAAAAAAAACCCCACAAGTGTGTGTCGTGTGTGGCACAAAACAACTTTGGGGTCTCATTTTGCTCATGTGCCTTGCAGGTTCAAGACAGAGGTGAATTATGACACCCTGGAGGTGCGGGACGGGCGCTCCTACTCCTCCCCGCTGATCGGGGTCTACGACGGCACGCAGGTGTGTGGGATGGTGGGGTGCATGGAGAGGAGGGGTCCCTGCAGCCACCTCTTGGGTAGTCTGGGTCTATCAGGCCTGCAGCTTTTCCACAGCCCTGGTTTTTTTTCCTGATGTTTTGGGTTTCTGGAGCTTGTTCCCACAGCTCAGGTTTTGTTTGGGTAATGAACTCATGTTTGGAATTCTTTCTGTGGGACAGATTTCTGTTGCTGTCCCTCTGGTTTGGCCAGTGTGGGTGAAGAGTTCTGTCACTGGGTCACCAGTCACAGTGGCCTGGCCAAAATGTATAAAAAGGGAGGGGGTGTTGGAATAAACAGAGTCAGATTCATCTCTCCAAGAGTTTTGGAGAAATTCGTGTCGTGTGTTATTCGCCGCAGCGACAGTCTTGGAACTTGTGGTTTATTGCAAAGGGCAAATATTATTATTATTATTATTGTTGTCATCATATATTATTATTATTATTATTATTATTATTATTATTATTAATTATTATTTGTTGTTGTTGTTGTTGTTGTTGTTGTTGTTGTTATTATTGTTATTATTATTATAGTTATTATTGTTATTATTGTTACTGTTATTATTGTTGGGTGCAGGGCCCTGCTTGGAGCTGCCAGCACAGCTCAGGGCAGGTTTGAAAGAGAGAGAGAGAGAAGTTCCCATTACAATACCATAAATCTTCTGTGCTGAATATTCTAATTTTCACTAACTAATCTAGTACAAGATACAAATCTTATAGCATTTACATACAGCCTATAAGAATCATTACATTACCATACCGTGTGATATTTTAAACCCTAAAAAGTGCTCTTTGGACCCTTTCTGCCAAGCTGGTGGGGTCTACTCTTGCCCTTAGACTTGGCTGCAAGCAGAGAGTATTGTTTAATCAAAAAAAAAAATTACCTTCAGCCACCCATACCATTGTTTTCCAGTTGCTCAGTAACTAAAGCTCGGCATCTCAACGCTTCCTTTCATTTCAATCTCGCTTACAATTTCCATATTCTCAAAATCTTTTTACCAGGCCATAAATAAATAAATAAATCCTATTTCTTTCCTGTTCCATCTTGCCCAACACAGGTGCCCCAGTTCCTGATCAGCACCAGCAACCACCTGTACCTGCTGTTCACCACGGACAAGAGCCACTCCGACATCGGCTTCCAGATCCGATACGAGAGTAAGGCTCTGCCTGAGCCCCCTGGGGCTCCTGCCCCTGCTCCAGGAGGGAGCACAGGAGCTGCTGCCAGTGGAGGAGCAGCTCCTGCTCTTCCCAGGGTCCCAGACTCCTTTGGGTTGGAAGGAAACTTCAAACCGAAAGGCAGGGTTGCTCCAAGCTGGCCTCGGGCACTTCCAGGGATGAGGCTTCTCTGGGAGATCCAGCCCAGCCCCACCCTCACAGGGAGGAATTCCTTCCCAATATTCCCACCTGAATCTTAAGCCATTCCCCCTCTGGCTGGTTGTAGAAGGGTTTTATTTTTATTTTATTTTTATTCTGCATCTGCGGAGTATTCGTGATTTTAGGAGGTAGAGCTGAGCTCACAGAGTTGGAATATCCAGAGCTGGATCCCACAGGGAGCGTGGAGTCCAACTCCTGGCTCTGCACAGGACAGGCCCAGGAATCCAGGAAACCAGTTCCTCTCCCCATTTCCTGCTCTCACTTTGGGGATTTTCCTCTCTCCATCCTCTCACTTTGGAGATTTTCCACTCTCCATTTCCTCCTCTTGCTTTGATGATTTCCCTCTCTCCATTTCATCCTCTCGCTTTTGGGATTTTCCTCTCTTCATTTCCTCCCCTTCCTTGGGGCAATTCCCTCTCTCCAACCCCTTATTTCAGGGGATTTCCCTCTCCCCATCCTCTCCCTTGGGGAATTTCCTCTCTCTATTTCCTCCTCACTCTGGGGATTTCCTTCTCCCCGTCCTCTCCCTTGGGGATTTCCCTCTCTCCATTTTCTCCTCACTTTTGGGATTTTGCTCTCCCCATCCTCTCCCTTGGGGAATTCCCTCTCTCTCTTTCCTCCTCACTTGTGCCATTTCCCTCTCCCTTGGGGAATTTCCTCTCCCATCCTCTCCCTTGTCCCATTTCCCTCTCCCCATCCTCCTCCTTGTGCCATTTCTCTCTCCCCATCCTCTCCCTTGGGAATTTCCTCTCCCCATCCTCTCCCTTGGGGAATTTCCTCTCCCCATCCTCTCCCTTGGGGAATTTCCTCTCCCCATCCTCTCCCTTGGGGAATTTCCTCTCCCCATCCTCTCCCTTGGGGAATTTCCTCTCCCCATCCTCTCCCTTGGGATCCCATTTCCCCTCTCCCCATCCTCTCCCTTGGGGAATTCCCTCTCCCCATCCTCTCCCTTGTGCCATTTCCCTCTCCCTTGGGGAATTTCCTCTCCCTTGGGGAATTCCCTCTCCCCATCCTCTCCCTTGTGCCATTTCCCTCTCCCATCCTCTCGCTCACCGAATCCCCTCTCTCCCTCTCCGCCTCTGGCTGGGCACATCCCCAGAGCTGGGCAGTGCCCTGGCAGGGCTGAGCTGCCTGGGCAGCCCCTCTGGAGCCGTGTCCCCCCCCCTCTGGGCCGTGTCCCCCCTCTGGAGCCGTGTCCCCCCCCCTCGGCGTGTCCCCCCCCTCTGGAGCCGTGTCCCCCCCTCTGGGGCCGTGTCCCCCCCTCTGGAGCCGTGTCCCCCCCCCCTCTGGGGCCGTGTCCCCCCCTCTGGGGCCGATGTCCCCCCCCTCTGGGGCCGTGTCCCCCCCCTCTGGAGCCGTGTCCCCCCCCCCTCTGGGGCCGTGTCCCCCCCCTCTGGAGCCGTGTCCCCCCCTCTGGACCGTGTCCCCCCCTCTGGGGCCGTGTCCCCCCCCCCTCTGGGACCGTGTCCCCCCCCCCTGGGGCCGTGTCCCCCCCCCTCTGGGGCCGTGTCCCCCCCCCTCTGGGGCCGTGTCCCCCCCCCCTCTGGGGCCGTGTCCCCCCCCTCTGGAGCCGTGTCCCCCCCTCTGGGACCGTGTCCCCCCCTCTGGGCCGTGTCCCCCCCTCTGGAGCCGTGTCCCCCCCCCCTCTGGGGCCGTGTCCCCCCCCCCTCTGGGCCGTGTCCCCCCCTCTGGAGCCGTGTCCCCCCCTCTGGGACCGTGTCCCCCCCCTCTGGGACCGTGTCCCCCCCTCTGGGGCCGTGTCCCCCCCCCTCTGGGGCCGTGTCCCCCCCTCTGGAGCCGTGTCCCCCCCTCTGGGGCCGTGTCCCCCCCTCTGGAGCCGTGTCCCCCCCTCTGGAGCCGTGTCCCCCCCTCTGGAGCCGTGTCCCCCCCTCTGGGGCCGTGTCCCCCCCCTCTGGGCCGTGTCCCCCCCCCCTGGGGCCGTGTCCCCCCTCTGGAGCCGTGTCCCCCCCCAATCTGGGGCTGTGTCCCCCCTCTGGGGCTCCCTTGCCAAAACTAAGCCTTCTGCTCCGTACCCACACCCGGGGTCAGTTCAGGGACCCCAAAAGTACTTTACCCTTCCTTTTTGGGACTTCAGCCGTTCTGAATCTTCTCCAAAAGAGTTCCAAACCGTCCGGGTCCAGACGATCTGCTGCTCCAATCCTGCACCAGGGCACCGTGCAAAACCCGGCTCGCCTGGTTTTGGTGAACGGCTGTCCAAAGCTTGTGGAATCCACACGGCTTGAGTGGAGTTCCAGCTGATTCACGGGGGTCTCAAACCATATGGGAGGCCACACGTCTGGGAGCCATCTGCCACAGTCCATTCCCCTCTGAGGGTCCCAGCCAGGCTAGCTCCAGTCCCTCGGAGGGGAAACAATGTGGTGGGGACAAAGATAAAAGACTAAAAGGCGCTCCTCCTCTCCAGGTACAGTCCTGTGGCTTTATTTCAGAACTTACTCCATAGGAAAGAGAGAGAGAAAAGAGAAAAAGAGAGAAAAGAGAGAAAGAGACCCTGGGCACGTGGCCAGGTGGTTTTGTACCCCCTTGGGAAAGGGGAAGGGGAAAGGAGGAGCAGACCCCAGGACAGGTGGGAAGGCTGGTGTCAGGTAAAGGGGCACAGAGGTTCACGGCAAAGTTACATTTGTGTGGAAAATACAAAACTTCTGGTACAATTTAACAAAACTACTTTGTGTGCTACAACGTGAGGCCGTGTCCCCCCTCCCTGCCATGTCCCCAGCCGTGAAGCTGCAGTCTGACCACTGCCTGGATCCGGGCATCCCGGTGAACGGGCAGCGCCACGGCCACGACTTCTACGTGGGAGCCCTGGTGACCTTCAGCTGTGACCCTGGCTACACCCTGAGCGACAGCCAGGCCCTGGAGTGTGAGCCCAACTTCCAGTGGAGCCGGCCCCTGCCCAGCTGTGAGGGTGAGCAAACCCTCTGCGGAGTATTCGGGATTTGGGGAGGCAGAGCTGGGCTCGGGGAATGGGAATATCCAGAGCTGGATCCCACAGGGGAGCGCCCTGTGCAGAGCCCCTGGCAAAGCAGCAGCTGGGAAGCTCCCAGTGCCATTTAACCCGTGGGTTTTGGTGGGTCTGTGTCTGCATTTTGACCAACAAACCCCAAATATTCGGGATTTGGGGAGGCAGAGCTGGGCTCGGGGAATGGGAATATCCAGAGTTGGATCCCACAGCAGAGCCCCTGGCAAAGCAGCAGCTGGGAAGCTCCCAGTGCCATTTAACCCATGGATTTTGGTGGGTCTGTCCATGCATTTTGACCAACAAACCCCAAATATTTGGGATTTGGGGAGGCAGAACTGGGCTCGGGGAATGGGAATATCCAGAGCTGGATCCCACAGAGGAGCGCCCTGTGCAGAGCCCCTGGCAAAGCAGCAGCTGGGAAGCTCCCAGTGCCATTTAACCCATGGATTTTGGTGGGTCTGTCCATGCATTTGACCAACAAATCACAAATATTCAGGATTTGGGAGGCAGAGCTGGGCTCGGGAATGGGAATATCCAGAGCTGGATCCCACAGCAGAGCCCCTGGCAAAGCAGCAGCTGGAAGTTCCCAGTGCCATTTAACCGTGGATTGGGTGGGTCTGTGTCTGCATTTTGACCAACAAACCCCAGTTTGGGTGGATTGGATTTGGGTTGCTCAGCCTCTTTTGTTGGATTTCCCCACATTGGGTTTTGGTTTGCCCGTTTTCCTCTCAGCTTGTGAAAGATTTTGGATTATTGAACTCTTCCTCTGCTTTTTTTTTCTTTTTTTTTTTGCTGTTTTTAGCTCTCTGTGGGGGCTACATCCGTGGCTCCAGTGGCACCATCCTCTCCCCAGGCTTCCCTGATTTTTACCCCAACAACTTGAACTGCACGTGGACCATAGAAACATCCCACGGGAAAGGTGAGGCCCCTTGGGAGTGCTTGGAGAGGGCTGGGGCAGCTGGGCAGTGCCACAGAACCTTTTCCCCTCAGGAGCAATCATTCCTCTGTCCCTGGACAAGCTCCAGAGGGTTTTGATGTCACCTCTCCATCCTATTAAAGTGGAGGAGGGAAAAATGGTTTCTTCTCCTCAAACAGTGGCCTGTGCTTTGTGGTACCTCCTGATCCAGAGCCTGTCCTGAAAGTCAGGATGGAGAGAGATCCAGGTCTGCTGGAAATCATTCCCTGGGTCCTGACCCTGTCCCTGCCCCTCCTGAAGGATTTCTGGAGGTGTTCAGCTCCTTCCCTCTGAGGTTTTTGGGAACATCTCCCACATTGCCAACTCACAAGTCCTGGAATTGCCCCAACTGCTCCAACAATTATTTTCCTGTGGCACTTTATGGACTCCCAGGCTGTACAAGTGGAGTTTAAAAGCAGTTTAATTTTAAAGGTATTTAAACACCTAAAGAGAGACCATTATTTTTAATCTCACAGCTCCAGAGTGATTTCTTTCACCTCTAATTTGTTTTGCTGTTTCTTCTGCAGAGAATGGAGGGGAAGAAAAAAATAAAATCCCAACCTTGTGTTTGCAGAGATGTTCTGTGCCACAGTAAATTGCAGACCAGAGCAAAGGTTTAACTGGTCACCAATCCTTTAAAATGAGTTTATAATTAGCCCTTTTTTGCTCCAGTTCCACAGCCCTTCAGTGCTGGAGGAGCCTCGTGCCCTCTGCTTGGGGTTTTTACCTTTAAAAACTTGGAATTTGGGTGTGTTCTCCAGGACAACTGAGTTCTTCTTGTGCTGATTCCAGAGGGGTGATGTTTTATTTCTGCTCTTCAGGCTGGGTTTGGTAAAGCTGTGGGTATAAATCTGCTGTCAAGGGAGAACTGAAATCATTTTGCATTCCCCACATCCCAGTTTTCAGGTCAGAGCTGTTTCTCTTTTGTGCTTCTGGTAGGAATAACAAATATCTGGAAACTCTTGGAATTTTCCTGCTTTTGTGGAATTTTGCAGGGGTGGGGAAAGAGTGAGACTAAAAATGTTCTCCACAGAATGGATATAAAGAAGGAATTCTCAAGGTCAATCCCAAGCTTTGGGTCATAAAAATCCTTCTGGGACACTGAAGGGCAGTGAGGTGCTGCAGGGGGAGAAAGGTTGGGATGATCCCGTGATTCCTTCAATCCCAATCCCATGGGAAAATCTCTTTACTGGTTTCCAGCCTCTCTGACCTTCTCTTCTTGGATGAGGAGAGCTCCAAACCTTCAGGGGGCACTTGGAGAGAGCCAGGGATAAATAAATGGGATATTTCTGACCTGTGAGGTTGGATCTTGGCTCTCCAGAGCTTTCCCCGATCTCCAGGAATTCAGAGGGATGGGCAGTGAGGAGGAGGCTCTGCCTCTGGGCTGTCTCTGCAGCTTTCCTGCTGTTTCTTTGGGATGCTGTATTTTGGGAATGGTGGGATGCAGAGCCAGCCCTCGGGGTGGGAATTACTGGGTTAAATGAAATAATGGCCAAGGCAAGCAGGGATCTCTGCCACAGCCCCATTTCCATCCTTGGGGCTTCCCAGAGGGGTTCTGAGCTGGATAAATCCCAGTCCCACCCCAGCTTGGAGCCTGCCCTGGCTGCTCCAAGAGCTGGGAGATCAGGATGGAAAAATCCATCTAAATGCAAAGAGGTTTTCTTGCTTGGCACCTCCTTGCCTTGTTAAGCTGCTGTGACAATGCTGTGACAGAGTTCCTCAGCTCAGATCCTGCCTGGCTCTGCTCTCAATGCCATTTTTTTTGTTGATTCTTTTTTTTTTTTTTTTTTTTCGATATTTTATTTCCAAGCTGGAATTATTTTCCAGAGAATAAGTGTTTCTAATGGTGTTTGAATTCCAGCATGAAAAATCACCTCGCTGGAGGCTCCTGCAGGAGCCTGAAGTGCTTCCCATTGTGTGTCTGGAGGTGTGAAGGGGACTTTAAATAATCCATTACTCCTCTCTGGCTCATTTACAAATGCAGCAAGGTCACAGCCTTCTCCCCAAATGTTTCAAATTGAATTTGGGAGGAAGAAGCAAAAGAGTTCTGCTGTGTTTAGCCGGGATTTCCACGGCTGGAGCAGTTGTGGGGTTTGTTTTGGGCAAGAAAAGGTGAATAAAAGTAGGATTTTTCTTGGATCAAGCTGGTCTAGGGGAAGGTTTCCCTTCCCACAGCAGGGGGATGGACTAAGATCATTTTTAAGGTCATTCCCACCAAACCTTTCACGAATCTCTGATTCAGCCCATCATGGGAAGGTCCTCACAGCTGCACCACTGACACACTTCTGGAAAAGCCTCCCTGACCTCGAGGCTGGGCTGAAATCCTGTTTTCCTAGGCAGGAATTCCTTCTGGAACATGCTTGTTCTCGAGCCCTGCCAGCTCCAGCCCTGCTGCTCTTGCTCTCCGTTTCAAAGCCAACATTTCTATAATAAAAGGCTCCCCTGGGCTGTGTCATCAAGGGCACAGGAATCCAGCATTTCCAGGGCCCTGGTACCACTGAGACATTAATTTTGAAGAGTTAAGGGGTTTTTTAAATGTTGTTGAATTAGCTAAAGTAGATAGATAAACTCTGTAGTTAACAGAAGTTGATTTTAGATAAATCATGCTGGATCCAGTAACTCACTACTTGTCAACTTTGTCTTTATGTAGCTGGGCTTGTAATAAAAAAAATCCAAAATGTGGTAAATTGATCTCAGATATCCCAGACTTCCCACGTTTGAAAAATTCATTGAACACAGGGAACTCTAGGTTCTACCAAGGATTCATTTGTGCACTGGAAAGGTAAAAAAGTCAGAAGGAGGAAGAGTCATTTTACTTCCTCATTTCCAGGGACCCCTCCCCAGAACAGACCCCCCACTCATTTCAACGAAGTGGGGAAGAGGAAGTGACAGGGGGATGAATATGATTTGTGTTTTGTGTATTCAACACTTCTGTAAATAAAAAGCTTTGTAATTCCCAGCGATCTCAGCAGTGAGCATTAGGGAGTTACCCCACAATAAACACACACTTTGTCACTTTAAACTGTCACAGAGCTCTTGTCAGTCATAATTGGACACTGATATTAGATTGATAATCATATTTTAATAATTCACCACACCCAGGTTTAGGGGATTTATTTATCCATTTCCCACATACCAAAATCCATTCCAGCGTGGTTCCTCCCTGCTGTCCCTGGGAAGCAGGGAATGAGCAGAGCGTTCTGGGATGGCTCCACCTGTGCTTTTGCCCTCTCTGCAGGTGTGTTCTTCACCTTCCACACCTTCCACCTGGAGAATGGCCACGATTACCTGCTCATCACCGAGAACTCCAGCTTTGCCCAGCCCCTGAAGCAGCTGACGGGCTCCCGGCTGCCGGCGCCGCTCAGTGCCGGGCTCTTCGGGAACTTCTCAGCCCAGATCCGCTTCATCTCCGACTTCTCCATGTCCTACGAGGGCTTCAACATCACCTTCTCAGGTGAGGGCAGCAGCCCAGAGCCTGCCTTCTCTGCCTTCCTGCCTTCTGTGCCTTCCTGCCTTCTGTCCTTCCTTCCTTCTCTCTCCTACCTTCTTCTTTCTGCCTTCTGTCCCTCCTCTTCCTTCTCTCTCCTTTCTTCTGCCCTCCTTCCTTCTCTCCCATTCTTCTGCCCTCCCTTCTTCTTTCCCTCCTTTCTGTCCCTCCCTTCTTTCTTTCCCTTCTCCTTCCTTCTCTCCATTCCTTCCTTCTCTCCTTCTTCCTTCTTTTCCTTCCTTCTGTCCCTTCCTTCTGTCCCTTCCTTCTTTTCCTTCCTTCTGTCCCTTCCTTCTTCCCTTCCTTCTTCCCTTCCTTCTGTCCCTTCCCTTCCTTCCCTTCCCTTCCCTTCCCTTCCCTTCCCTTCCCTTCCCTTCCCTTCCCTTCCCTTCCCTTCCCTTCCCTTCCCTTCTCCCTTCCCTTCCCTCCTTCCCTTCCCTTCCCTTCCCTTCCCTTCCCTTCCCTTCCCTTCCCTTCCCTTCCCACTTTTCCATGAACATTTTGGGTTGGGAGGGCCCTTAAAGCTCATCCAGGCCCAGCCCTGCCCAATTTTCCACTATCCCAGGTTGCTCCAACCCTTCACCCTGGGATGGGCCACCCCTTCCCTGGGGTGTCAGGGCCTCCCCACCCTCCCAGTAAAATCCTAGGAATGATTTTTCCATTGATTTGGGTCACTCCTTTTGTTACCCAGTAAATTATCCCAGTATTAAACCCCAGTGTGTCCCAAGAAATTTCCCCAGTGTGTCCCAAGAAATTTTCCCAATGTGTCCCAAGAAATTTTCCCAGCATGTTCCTAGAAATTTTCCCAGTGTGTCCCAAGAAATTTTCCCACGTGTCCCCAGAAATTTTCCCAGTGTGTCCCCAGAAATTTTCCCCTTGCAGCCCCCATATAGCCAGGGGGAGCAATCCTGTCTGTCCTGAGCTGGATAACAGGAATGGACCCACTGGAATTAAATCCCTCTCCAGGTGTTGCTGTCTCATTCCTCACCCTCATCTTCCCTGCTCCCTTTATGGACAATTCCAGCTCGGGATTTTAGGGGAATGCTGTCCCTCTTTCCCCAAAAACCTTCTGTGTTTTTAGAGGCAAATCCCTGCAGCAGGGCCAGCATTTCCAGCCCAGGGCTGAGCTGGATCTCCTGGAATTTCCCTGGATCCCTGGCAGTGTCCAGGCCAGGCTGGATGGGGTTTGGATTCACCCTGGGAATGCCATGGCAGGGGTGGCACTGGGTGGAATTTCATGCCCCTTCCCACCCCAACCATTCCATGGTTGTAACACACACCTGGAATATCCCAGGCCAGGTTTCCATCAGCAAAATGCATTTTTTCCCAGGCTGGGCTGGCTCTGGTACCAGATGGGAGCCCCCTCCTGCTGCACCCAGCAGGGCTCTGAGGGATCCAGATTTTCCTGACTTCCAGGAGTCAGGAGGAGGCTAAGAGAAACAATTCCTGCCCAGGGAATTCCCAGCAATGCCACGCTGAGCCGTGCTTGCTAAACCATCACCACCATGGTGGCTTCAACTGGGTGTGGTGATCCAAAATGCAGAATTTTTTTTCACAGGAAATCCTGATTTTTTTTCAGCAGTTGTCGGGCAGAAGGAGCACAGGGACTTGGAGAGGGACCCAAAAAAGATCCATGGGCAGCTGATGGCACTGGGGCAGCCTCTGGCTGAAGGGCATGAGGAGTTTGGGCTCCTCTGGGCTGGAGTGCTCCAAAAATGCTCCCATCCAGGGATGTCAGACTCTGCTGCCTGGGTGCCATTCCCCACAGCAATCAGTGCAGGGTTTATTGCTCTGCCCCTGTGTCCTTCCCAGCCCTGAGCTGCCACTTCAGCACCCAAGGAAGGAGAGAAATTCCCATTTTTTCCTGTGGAGCTTGGTCTGGCACCCTCCCTGACGGACAGAGCTGTTGCCATAGATGCAGCTGAAACCTGGTTCCCAGTGCCTTTGTTCCTGGCCTCTGAAGCCAGGGATTTGCATGTGGAAACCAGTCAGAAAATTTCCAATTAACTCCTATTTTGATGAGGGGAAAATGGCTTTTTGCCTTTCAAAAGCTCGCCTCTAATTATAACTCTCATTTTCAGTGTATTTCAAGGCTTCTTTCCTATCTTGGAAAGCAAAAACAGGAGTCAGTTCTATTTTTAGCTTCCTTTACATATATATATGTTAATGTACGGGCTTTGGACTCGGAGATTTTTCCAAAAACACCCTCAAAAGAGTTTTCCTTTAAGCTGCTTTGGGGTCAGAGACGTGAGTTTGGCTGCTGGCCAAAATCCTACGTGACCTTTCCTGGAGCAGCAGCTTCAGTGTCCTCCTGCATTCCCTGAGCAGGATCATCCATTTCCAGGATTAGAAATGGAGAGGCAGCAGAAATCCCAGCCGGATCAATCCATCGGCAGCACAGGGACAGTGACAAATGCCCATCCCCATCCTGTGACAGGATTTGGGACCTGTTGCCTTTGCAGGAGGTTGGGATCCAGGTGTTGGGGGGGAGTTTTAGGTTGGGGGTGAAATCCAGGTGGGTTTTCATGGATTTAAATCCTCATGGATCACTGCAGCTGGATGAAAGCTCAGAGCTCCTCTGGATCCTCTTGTCCTTTCCAGGGAGGACCAAACCCCCGAGTTTTAGGTTGGGGGTGAAATCCAGGTGGGTTTTCATGGCTTAGAATCCTCATGGGTTCATCTGCAGCAGGATCAAAGCTCAGAGCTCCCCTGGATCCTTTTGTCCTTTCCAGGCAGGACAGAATCTCTGAGTTTTAGCCTGGGTGTGAAATCCAGATGGGTTCTTATGGAACCCATAAAACCTTATTAAAATCCTTATGGATCAGGGCCCAGAGCTCCCCTGGATCCTCTTGTCCTTTCTAGGAGGGACAGAACCCCTGAGTTTTAGGCTGGGGTAAAATCCAGATGGGTTTTCATGTCTTGGAATCCTCATGGATCACTGCAGCCGGATCAGGGCTCAGAGCAACCCTGGATCCTCTTGTCCTTTCCAGGGAGGACCAAACCCCCCTGAGTTTTAGGCTGGGTGTGAAATCCAGATGGGTTTCCATGGCTTAAAATCCTTATGAATCAGGGCCCAGAGCTCCCCCGGATCCTCTTGTCCTTTCTAGGGGGGACAGAACCCCTGAGCTGTAGGTGTGGGGTAAAATCCAGATGGGTTTCCATGGCTTAAAATCCTTATGAATCAGGGCCCAGAGCTCCCCTGGATGCTCTGCAGGGATCACCAAACCCAAAGCGTGCCCCCGTACCACGCCACACACTCCATTTCTCCCCTCCAGAATACGACCTGGAGCCGTGTGAGGAGCCAGAGGTGCCGGCCTACAGCATCAGGAAGGGGCTGCAGTTCGGGGTGGGGGATGTGCTGACCTTCTCCTGCTTCCCCGGGTACCGGCTGGAGGGGGCAGCCCGGCTCACCTGCCTGGGCGGGAGACGGCGAGTGTGGAGTGCGCCTCTGCCAAGGTGTGTTGGTAGGTGGTCATGTGCTTTCATTTGGCTTGGCTGGTCCGCTGTGCTGCACTGTGGAGGTGGGCAGGGATGGGTGGGAGCAGCCCTGGGGTGGGGGGGTGACAGCCCTGGGAGAGGTGGGTGACATCCCTGGGATGGGTGGGAGCAGCCTGGGGTGGATGGGAGCAGCCTGGGGTGGGTGGGTGACATCCCTGGGGTGGTGACTCCTGGGAGGTGGGTGACATCCCTGGGATGGGTGGGAGCAGCCTGGGGTGGGTGACATCCCTGGGATAGGTGGGAGCAGCCCTGGGGTGGGTGACATCCCTGGGGTAGGTGGGAGCAGCCCTGGATGGTGGGGCACCCTGGGGTGGGTGGGTGACATCCCTGGGATAGGTTGGGAGCAGCCCTGGGTGGGTGACACCCTGGGGTGGTGACATCCCTGGATAGGTGTGGGTGGGACATCCCTGGGGTGGGTGGTGACATCCCTGGGGTGAGTGACATCCCTGGGATAGGTGGGAACAGCCCTGGGGTGGGTGACATCCCTGGGGTGGGTGGGGACATCCCTGGGAGTGGTGGACATCCCTGGGTGGGTGGTGACAGCCCTGGGGTGGTGACATCCCTGGGATGGTGGGTGACACCCTGGGGTGGGTGGGTGACATCCCTGGGGGGTGGGTTGGGTGGGTGACACCCTGGGATGGGTGACACCCCCAAGATGAATGGGTGACACCCCTGGGATGGGTGGGTGACATCCCAGGATGAATGGGTGACACCCCTGGGATGGGTGGTGACATCCCCAGGATGAACGGGTGACACCCCTGGGATGGGTGGGTGACACCCCCAGGATGAACGGGTGACACCCCTGGGATGGGTGGGTGACACCCCCAGGATGAACGGGTGACACCCCTGGGATGGGTGGGTGACACCCCAGGATGAATGGGTGACACCCCTGGGATGGGTGGGTGACATCCCCAGGATGAACGGGTGACACCCCTGGGATGGGTGGGTGACATCCCCAGGATGAACGGGTGACACCCCTGGGATGGGTGACATCCCCAGGATGAACGGGTGACACCCCTGGGATGGGTGACATCCCAGGATGAATGGGTGACACCCCTGGGGTGGGTGACATCCCCAGGATGAATGGGTGACACCCCTGGGTGTGGTGACATCCCCAGGATGAATGGGTGACACCCTGGGATGGGTGGGTGACATCCCCAGGATGAACGGGTGACACCCCTGGGATGGGTGGGTGACATCCCCAGGATGAACGGGTGACACCCTGGATGGGTGACATCCCCAGGATGAACGGGTGACACCCTGGGATGGGTGACATCCCCAGGATGAATGGGTGACACCCCTGGGGTGGGTGACATCCCCAGGATGAATGGGTGACACCCCTGGGATGGGTGGTGACATCCCCAGGATGAACGGGTGACACCCCTGGGATGGGTGACACCCCAGGATGAACGGGTGACACCCCTGGGATGGGTGGGTGACATCCCCAGGATGAATGGGTGACACCCCTGGGAGGTGGTGACATCCCCAGGATGAACGGGTGACACCCCTGGGATGGGTGACATCCCCAGGATGAATGGGTGACACCCCTGGGGTGGGTGGGTGACATCCCCAGGATGAACGGGTGACATCCCTTGCAGTCTGGTTTCAGCCCTGAAGTTTCTGGTTTTCTCAAGTTCTGGTTTTCTGATGTTGCCTGAAAATCTTTTCTCAGGGAAAGAACATAAACACCAGAACTTGAGAAAACGAGAAACGTCAGGCCTGAACCCAGACTACAATCCCTGGGATGGGTGGGTGACACCCCCAGGGTGGGTGGGTGACACCCCTGGGATGGGATCCCGGCACGATCCAGAGCAGAGATGGGGGAGATGCAGCTGGAAGGAGCTTCCAGCCCTGCACGAGGGCTCAGTGCCCTCCCCAAGCTGGGCACAGGGTGGGTGACAGGTCCCCAGGAGGTGCCACATCCCCAGGAGGTGACACATCCCCAGGAGGTGACACATCCCCAGGAGCCCCCCGTGCCCCAGCCCGAGCTGCTCCTCCCTTTTGGGGCAGTTCCTGCCAACCAGCCCGGGTTTAAGGTGTTCCCCCTTAGGATTTCACAGAGCTGTAATCTCCATATCCAGGCAAATCCCACTTTATTGTGGATGTGTCTGGGAAACCCTGCTGGCTTTGACCCCTCCCTTGTTCTCCACATGTTCCTCACACCTTACACCTTCCCCTTCCTGACCACTGCAGGTCCTCCTTTAGCCCCTCCAGATTATTTGCAGTGATCAATCAATAAATCCGAGCGTGGAGGAGGGGAAGGATTGATCTGCAGCACGGAGCTGGCTCCTGGCTGCTGTCCCTGCTGCAGAGCTCTCACCTGGCAGCCACGGGAGTGTGGCAGAACAGGGGCACGGATTTGGAAGGAAGGAGGGATGCTCCAGGCTTTGGCACAAAGGCATCACACGGGGTTGGTTTTTTTTTGGTGTAGAATTTCAATAGGAGATCGTTCCCAGCTCTGCTCACCCAGATTGCTCCAGATCAGCCAGGGCAGGGCTCTCACCTGGTGGCCAGCCCTGCTCAGGAGCTAGTCCTGAGCTCTGGGTGACCTCTGAGGGCCATGGCAGGGCCAGCATCTGCCTCCCTCCACCCTGTGCTGCTGCATTTCCCAGCTCTGCTGGGACAGGCAGCCTCTTCAGGGCAGGAATAACAATCAGGCTGCAGAGAAAGCTCATCAGGGGAATGAGAATGAAAAAAAAAAAATCATTTACAGAGCTTTAAACTCGAGCCTCAGACAGCAGCACGGACACCCTGGCTGCTGTTCCTGGCTGGGAGTTAACAGCTTGGGTTTCTCACAACAGGGCAAACTCAGGGCTGGTGGCCCAGAGCTCTGTGGCAGGGTGACAGCTCTGTCACAGTGTCCCCACAGCTGCTCAGATCAGCCTGGGTAGGGATGGAAATGGGAGACTGACTCATTAGGATCACAGGAGATTTAATTTCTCTTCCAGACACTCTGTATTCAGAGTGTCCTAGAAAGGTCTGGGGAGAACTGAGAGTGGGTTTTGTCCCTTTGTCCCAAGCCCTCTGGCCAGGACAGCTCCCTGAGACATCCCCAGGATCATCCCTGGGGAATCTGTGCCAAAATCTTGCTTTTCATGCGTGGCAAGAGCAGAGGACAAAGTCACCTCCAAAGTGCCTCCTCTGGGTGCTGCTGCCTCCTTCCTTCACCCTTCCCTGGAGAGCAGCAGAGCCAGGAGCTGCCCTGGGACAGCTGGGGGGACTCAGGGACACGAGGCTGACCCCCAAAAACTGCTCTGGGGGGACTCAGAGTGCCTGTGCACAGTGCCAGAGGAGCAGGCAGCCAGTGTTTGACAGCAGAACATCTCCCAGGGTAAACAGGCTGGCAAAACAGTGACTCACAGCTCGCCCGAGTGGGAGCTCGGCAGGAGGAACAGAAAATCCTCAGCGTGGGGTGGTTCAGAGCCACACAGAATCCTACAGATTTATACCCATTTCCCACAGGTATCCCAGGGATCCTACACGGAGGTTCATGCAGGTTTACATCCACATGGATTCACCTCGAGATTCTCCCCCAAATTCTCCCCCAGATTCCCCCACAGATCCTCTACAGATTCCCCACAGATTCTCCACAGATATACATTTACACAGATTCCTCCCCAGATTCCCCACAGATTTCCCCCCAGATTTCCCCCCAGATTTCCCCCAGATCCCCCCCAGATTTCCCCCCAGATGCCCCCCAGATTTCCCCCCAGATTCCCCCAGATTTCCCCCCAGATTCCCCCCTATTTCCCCCCCAGATTTCCCCCCAGATTTCCCCTGATTCCCCCTGATTCCCCCAGATTTCCCACAGATTTCCCCCCATATTTCCCCCAGATTCCCCCCCAAATCCCCATGAGATTTACATTTACACAGATTCCCCCCCAGATACCCCCAGATTATCCCCCAGATTCCCCACAAATTTCCAATTACACAGATTTCCCCCAAATTCCCCCCAATTCCCATGTGCCGAGGGGCTGTGGGTGAGTGTGACAAAGCAGCTGCACTGGGATCAGGCTCTGGGATCCACTGGGATTCCCCTTCAGTCCCTGGCTGTGATGTGTCCCTGTGAGTCAGGGGCTGGAAGGGCACAAAATGCAGTTGGGGTTTCTCAGAGCCAAGCTGGGAGCTCCTCACCTCCCCAGCTGCCACCCTCCTCCTCCTCCTCTACCCAGCATCCTTCTGCCAAGTTTTTGAGGCTCACAGATCTTTTACTTTGGGTTTGGCTGGAAGTCAGATGCTCAGAATAGTGAAAAAAGCAGATCCTGGGTAGATCCACATGGAATCGCCACAGATTTCCCCCAGACTTCCCATAGATTGGCCTCAAATTTCCCATAGATTGCCCCCAGTTTTCTCCACAGGTTCCTCCCAGATTTCTGCCAGATTCCCACAGATTTACATTGATACAGATTCTGAAGGAGGAGAGGAGCCTGGCTAAGGAAATCTGATGGGAAAGGGAACAGTCTGTAGGTTGTAGTGACACACATTTTCCCCTCAAATTCCCCCCAAATTCCTCCTAAATTCCCACAGATCCCCCCAGATTCCCATTTACACAGATTCTGAAGGAGGAGATAAGCCTGGCTAGGGGAATGTGATGGAAAAGGGACACTCTGGGGGTTGTAGTGACACACATTTTCCCCTCAAATTTCCCCCAAATTCCCCCTAGATCCCCATTTACACAGATTCTGAAGGAGGAGGGAAGCCTGGCTGGGGGAGTGTGATGGAGAGGGGACACTCTGGGGGTTGTAATGACAGTTTCCCCTCAAATTTCCCCCAGATATCTCCCAAATTCCCCCCAGATCCCCATTTACACAGATTCTGAAGGAGGAGGGAAGCCTGGCTGGGGGAGTGTGATGGAGAGGGGCCACTCTGGGGCTTGCAGTGAATACCCAGAGGGTTTCTCAGCCTCTCTGCTGAGCAGCTGTGCCTGCTGGAGTCTCCTGCATGTGTGGTGTGGCCAGGGCAGGCGTGGGGTCACTGAAATTGTGCCTTTGTGTCTGGGTGCAGCCGAGTGTGGCTCGTCGGTGACGGGGACCCAGGGAGTGCTGCTGTCCCCCAACTACCCCCTGAACTACAACAACAACCACGAGTGCATCTACTCCATCCAGAGCCAGCCAGGGAAAGGCATCCAGCTGAAAGCCAGGACCTTCGAGCTGGAGGAGGGAGATGTCCTCAAGGTATTGTCTCTAAATGCTCTGAAATTTGAACGGGATTAAGTGGGAGTGACCTCTGGGAAAAACTGTGTCATCGCAGGGATGCTCCAGCACCGTGCTGGAAGGTCAGATTTTTCCCCCCCAGACCAGCTAAACTTCAGCTCTCACCTGTGGAATTGCACAGGAAAAACTCCTCATCCATCAGAAGTGTGAGGGTTGGAGCACTGTTTTAGTGCTTTGAAGAATCAAGGCTGGCTTGTCCCAAAAAGAGGAGCTGATTGAAATGCAGAACTCCAGACTCTCCTCAGATTATTCAAGCTCCAGGACTCTGTGGAGGAGGAGACAAATCCAGGCTGAGGTTTTTTTTTTATGAACCAAAGGAATGGTTTTGAAGGAGGCATTAATATTACAAGGATGTGCTGAGCCATCTTGCCAGCACTGCCTCTGTCCTCATTGAAGTGTCACACTCCAGGAGAGCTGTAATCCACGTTTCCAGCTCACAAATGACTGGAAAGGGAGAAAGATTTCCTGTTAATGCAAGGAATGTACTCCTTGTCAGAGGAATTACGTTCTCTCAGCAGGTTTGTCATCAGCTGCTCATCTGAGGAAAGTTCCTATCGATCTCCACTAGTGGGGAGCTGCTCTTGGTCCTCACAAAAGGAAGGAAGAAAAAAACACGTTCGTGTTTTTTCTAAAATCACAGCGAGTTCAAGGCTCGTCTCTGAGCCAGTCTGGGGAAAAAAAAAAAAAGAGAGTTTTTTCAGTAGCTGTTCCTTGGGAAAGAGAGCTGAGGAGAGGCAGCCCTGTGTGCAGAGTAAGCCAGGAGTGAGGAGGAGGAGGAGAAGGGGCAGATCCTGCAGGGTGTAAATCCCGCCCCTCAGGTGGGCAACACTGTGGAGTTTCATCAGGCCAGACTTTTAGTTGAGATCCCTGCCCACACTGCCTAAAGGATTTGTCCCTGTTTGCCCTCATGAACCCAGGGATCACTCCTGGGACAAATCCTGAAGGGTTAAAGTTGGTTTTCCAGCCTGATGCTGGAATTCAGAGTGGGGTTGGTTGTTTGCTTCCCTTTTCTCTCCAATACCCGGGATCAGCTCAGTGCCAGGAGCAAATTCCTTGATCTGAGTGCAGGTGACCCCAAATCAGGGCATTTATCAGGAGCTGCTGGCTCTTCCCAGGAAGCTGCTCCACCAAAAAAAACCCCACAAAAATCCAAAGGACAACCCAGGGTGTTGCTGTGAGCAGAGCAGGGACAAGGTGGGAATGGGATGAGGGGGTGTGAGGTGTCTGAAGGGACCTCAGCACGTTCCCTCTCCTCATTCTCACTTTGGAATAAATTCCTCAGCATTTCTCTGTTCTAGAGCTCAGTGAAATCCGAGAAATCCTGGAATGGTTTGGGTGGGAAGGGACCTTAATGCCATGAGCAGGGACACCTCCCACCCCCCCAGATTGCCCCAAACCCTGCCCAGCCTGGCCTTGGACCCTGCCAGGGATGCAGGGGCAGCCCCAGCCCTGGTTTGATCCCTGGCATGGCACAGGAGTGGCTTTTCCAGGCTGGATTTCTCATCCCCCCCAGGTGTACGATGGCACCAACAGCTCTGCCCGGCTGCTGGGCACCTTCAGCCACTCGGAGCTGCTCGGCACCAGCATCAACAGCACCTCCAGCTCCATGTGGCTGGAGTTCATCACCAACTCTGCCAACACCAGCAAAGGCTTCGAGCTGCAGTTCTCCAGTGAGTTTCGCTCCCCTGTGTGCTGGGAGTGCCAGAGGTCAAGGGGCATTTTTGTATTTTCGTGTCACGTGTGAGCAAAGGGTCCTTTCTGTGCCCAAAGCGGGGTCGGGTGTGGGAGAGCACGGGGTTACTGAGGGTGGGAAAGCTCTCCGAGCACAGCAGGTCCAAGCTGTGCCCATCCTCACCTTGTCTCTCAGTGCCACCTCCAGGAATTCCTTGGGCACCTCCAGGGATGGGCACTCCAAACCTCCCTGGGCACTTCCAGTCCTTCCCCGCCCTTCCCATGCAGAAATTCCTCCTGATCTCCAACCTGACCCTCCCTGAGGCCATGTCCTCTCCTCCTGTCCCTGGGATATGATCAAACCTCTCCTGTCAAACAATCCTGAAATCCAGATCAAAACTGCATTGTAAAGCAAAAGTGGGTTTTATCTCCTGAAATCCACAACAAAGCATTTGGAAAAAAAAAGTTATTTGTGCCCCATCCAGTGGGGAAGTGTTGTTCTTTGTTGTGTGCTATGAGGTTCTAAAGTTGTGTGGTCCTTTTCTAAAGTTGCAGAAATAAGCTTGGCCCCCTCTACCCAGGCATATCACTGCCCTACACAAATCAAATAGAAATACTCAGAAAAGGTTTGGTTTTTTTCATTGAGTAAATGTCTTGAGGCCAGGTCAGCTCCCACCACCTGCTTTTTATCAGTGAAGGAAATAATTATCAAGTCCTATAGGGTTTTTTTTTTAGCTCTGTGTTGTCGCTGTAAACGACAGGGACACAAATCCCTGAGGATTTTAATGGGGGTTAATTAAAACCCCACTCATTTCCACCACGCCCCTTTTAATTCCCAAACAAACGGCTGCTCGAAGAAAACACACGGAGTTTTCCGTGTGAAACCCTGCTGGCTGTGCAACTCCGGGTGCTAACAGCTTCCCCTTCCCTCCCTGCCGCAGGTTTTGAGCTCATCAAGTGCGAGGACCCTGGCGTGCCCCAGTTTGGCTACAAGGTGCACGACGAGGGGCACTTTGCTGGCAGCTCCGTGTCCTTCAGCTGCGACCCCGGCTACAGCCTGCGGGGCACCAGGGTGCTGGTGTGCCTGACCGGGGAGAGGAGAGCCTGGGACCAGCCCCTGCCGACCTGTGTGGGTGAGACACCTCCTGCTGCTCCCGAGCCCCCGCGAAGGGATTGCCTTGTGGATCCCACACCCTGACCACCCTCTGTCCCTGCTTTGCTGATCCAGTGACATAACCCTGCTGCTAATTGCATCTGCACTGATGAACTTGTGAGGGTCCTCACCTCCTGCTGCTCCAGACCCCGGGAAGGGATCTCATTGTGGATCCCACACCCTGAGCATTTTCAGTCCCTGCTTTGCTGATCCACTGACATTAACCCTGCTGCTAATTGCATCTGCACTGATGAACTTGTGGTGAGGGTCCGCTCCTCCAACACCTCCAGGAAATTATTTCCTTGTGGATTCCACACTGTGACCATTTTTTGTCCCTGCTTTGCTGATCCATTGACATTGGCATTAACCCTGCTCTTAATTACCCCTAGCTGCACTGATGAACTTGTGGTGAGGGTCCTCACCTCTTGCTCCTCCAAAACCTCCAGGAAATGATTTCCTTGTGGATTCCCCGCCCTGACCACCCTCTGTCCCTGCTTTGCTGATCCACTGACATTGACATTAACTCTGCTCTTAATTACTCCTATCTGCACTGATGAACTTGTGGTGAGGGTCCTCACCTCCTGCTCCTCCAAAACCTCCAGGAAATTATTTCCTTGTGGATTCCACACCCTGATCACCCTCTGTCCCTGCTTTGCTGATCCAGTGACAAGTTAATCATCTGCACTGGTTAACTTGTGAGGGTCCTCACCTCCTGCTCCTCCAGAGCCCCCAGGAAGGGATTTCATTGTGGCTCCCACACCCTGAGCATTTTCAGTCCCTGCTTTGCTGATCCATTAACTCTGCCATTAATTACTCCTATTTGCCCTGATTAAGTTGTAGCAAGGATCCCCTGTGAGGCATCCCGAGATGGAGACACCTCCTGCTCCTCCAACACTCTCCACGCTGGGATTTCCTTGGATCCCAACACTGTGACCATTTTCAGTCCCTGCTTTGCTGATCCATTGACATTGACATTAACTCTGCTATTAATTACTCCTATCTGCACTAATTAAGTTGTGGTGAGGGTCCTCAAGATGGAGACACCTCCTGCTCCTCCAAAACCTCCAGGAAATTATTTCCTTGTGGATTCCCCACCCTGACCACCCTCAGTCCCTGCTTTGCTGATCCACTGACATTAACTCTGCTGTTATTGCATCTGCACTGATTAACTTGTGAGGATCCTCACCTCCTGCTCCTCCAAAACCTCCAGGAAATGATTTCCATGTGGATTCCACACCCTGACCATCCTCAGTCCCTGTTTTGCTGATCCATTGACATTAACTCTGCTGTTAATTGCATCTGCACTAATTAACTTGTGTGTGGTAAGGGTCTTTGAGATGGATACACCTCCTCCTCCAAAACCTCCAGGAAATGATTTCCTTGTGGATCCCACACCCTGACCATTTTTTGTCCCTGCTTTGCTGATCCACTGACATACACCCTGCTGTTAATTGCCCAGCTTCACTAATTAACGTGGTGAGGCCCCTGTGTGAGACGCCGAGCTCTTGCAGCAGCTTTAACATGAGATACTCTGCCCTAAGCACACTTTTGACCAGGGTTTTGTGCTTCCTTGTGCTTGTGCAGCCCTTGTCCCTTCCCTGTGGATGTGCTGAGGGGTGAGTGGCATCTCCTGATGGTGACATCCAGGTGTGCTGGCAGGTGACAGCCGGGGGCCAGCCTCGTGTGAGAGCTGCCTGACATCTGATCCCAGCCCCAGACACTTCAATCCCCTCTGCTGAGTTCCCTTCTCACCCTTTTCCTGTTTGGAAAATTCCCAGTTGGGGTTTTGGATGTTAAACGATCCCTGCCCAGCACATGGGGAAGGTTCCCTGGGAGATCTCTGTGCTCAGCCCCTGGCACGCCGTGTTCTCTCTCCCAGGAGGCAGGGCCAGTCCTTGGCTGGAATTTTAGCCTCGTTTTTTTGATGTAAAAAGATAAATTTCTGTCATGTGTGCGCTTGCTTAACCTTCACCCTGTTTGCTCTACACGTGTTGGATATGAGGCCGTGTCTGAGCGTGTGGAAATTAAAAAGAAATGAAAGAGAGCTCAAAGAAATGAAAATTACAGAGTTTGAATGGATATGTTATGGAAATTACTCCAAATCCTCACGTTCTTTGCAGTTCATTTACAGTGACATTTACAAGTTCTTTGCCTTCTTATCCTTCATTTTCTGATGAATCCAAGCAGAGGAGCAGAGCTCCTTCCCCCCCCACGTGTGGAGCAGGGCAGCAGCATCCTGGCCTTTCCTCCCTGGAGACTCAGGGAGGTGGAGGGAAGCTTTGCCAGGTGTCCAGAACGAGCACAAAAAATGCAGAATAATTCTGATAACTCGGCTGAATTCAACGACTCTCTTCATCTCTGTAAGCTTTTAGAAACCCTGGAAAAAAAACAGCCATAATCAGTGTTGCAGGGTGAGATTATTGCCAAGGAAAGAGCCACGAATCTTCTCCCTAACCCCAGAAATATTTTTGTTCCAGCTGAGTGTGGAGGGACAATCAGAGGAGAGACCTCAGGCCGGATCCTTTCTCCAGGATATCCAACTCCTTATGACCACAACCTCAACTGCATCTGGACCATCGAGGCAGAGCCTGGGTGCACCATTGGGTGAGTTGGATTTTGGCTGCTTGCCCATGTGCAGCTGATTTTTCCAGGTCAATCATTCAATAAAGCAAGGAGGGAGAAGCTCCTGTCACTCTGAGAGGGACGAGCAGGGAGGAATCACTGAATCAGGGAATGGTTTAGGCTGGGATGAAGGATTTATGGGCATTTCCCAGGCTGCTCAGAGCCCCCAGTGCCATCCCTGCTCCTCAGTTTTTAGCCCTGGTGACACCAGACCACGTCCTGGTCCTGCCTGTGCTGTTCCTGAGCTTTGGTGTCCGTGGCCAGCTCTCCACCCTTCCCTTAATGGGATGCATCCACAATCAAACCTTTTTATTCCACCAGATGAATGAGGAACTTCCAGAAGTGCTTCCCTCATCATCTGGGATGAGGGTGTTGTAGGAATTCTCAGGGAATGTCCCAGGATCCAGGCAGTTCCTGCCCCTGAGCCTTCCCTCCACCCCACAGAGATGTTGGCCAAATCCTGGCTGGTCCCACAGATCCCAGGCTGGCCAAAGCCCACAGAAAACTGGGATATTTGGGCAAGCCAAGCTTTGACTGAGTGGTGGGATAAATGCACCTTAAAAGTTCTTAATAATAATAATAATAATAATAATAGTAATAACAACAACCCTCTCCCAGCATCTCCCATCAGAGCTCCCAGTTCCTGTCACTCATTCCTGGCTCATCCCAAGCCTCCATCCTGATCCCCTTCCCTCTCAGTGCCATTTTCTCCTCCCTGCTGCCTCAGCACCCAGCACAGCCTGTCCCTCAGGGTGAGCTCTGCTGCTTTTAGCCCGTGGGTTTCTGCTGCAGACAGGTTGGCTCCGGTGTTTTCATTTTTAATTAATGCAGAAATCCCCTCCATTAGCACTGCCCTTCAGAGTGGCTCAATAATGGATGGGTTTGGGTGTGAAGAGAGGAGAAAAAGCACAGCCAAAGCAGCTGAATCCCTGCACAGGCAACTTCCACTTGAAATCTCCTCTATTTTTGTTCTCCTGGAAAAGGTTTTTGGAGGGCAGAGTAGAGAGGCTCCTTTTTTCCCCCCATCCAAAGGCTGCTTCAGCAACTTTGCTCTCATAATCCCTAAAAGAACCCACCTGAGCAGAGATTTTGGGATCACCCAAAGGCTTGGAAAGGGCCAGGAGTGAAAGGAAAAGTTTCCAGGAGGTGTCAGAGCCACACACACCTGGTGGCTCTGCCTCACCCAGAGGGCAGAGCTCCCTTTCCCTGCCCCTTCCCAACCCCAGCAGCACAGAGGATCTCAGGGGAGTGGAGAGAACACATTCCCAGCAACTTCATTTTTATGGTAATCCATTGGAAAAATAATCCTCTTCACGCATGATACAATTGTATAAAGCTCTCATTTATAACTTACATGAAAATTAATCACCAGAGCTTTTGGAATGAAGCTGTATCTGCAGAGCACGAGGGGAAGGGCAGGGGGGCGAGACAGGGAGAAAAATGAGTCTGCACTTTAGAGCCCTGGAAGGGAGAGGGCTGCTCGTGCAGAGGGGATTAATTCGGGGCATGGAGTGCCTTGCTTGGGCTGGGAGAGAGGAGGAAAACGTGCTGGAGAATGGATGGAAATGCCTTGCCCAGCTGGGAGCAGGGAACAGGAGAGGTGAGCTGTGCTCCACCCCTGATCCCAGCGGGGTAAAAATCCCCCAATGTCGTTAACCCACCCCACTTTCAGGGGTGCTGGCAGGTTCCACTCGCCAGAGTCTCATCTAAAAAGAGGAGTGAGTAAAGGGACCCTCAAGGATCACCCCCAAACCCACCCTGTGCATCCCAAACTCTTCCCGGAGCTCTGCCACCCTTGGCAACGGGACCACTCCCAGAATTTTGGGATATCCCACTTCCCAGGGACAGATTTTAATCTGGGGAAGCCTCTGGGGCAGAGGGGAGCCCCCAGACTGCTGCTGGGGTGGGAGGTGGTGGCTCTGGTGGCCAGCCTTGCTCCTGGCATGGCCAGAGCTCGGGTAGGGAATGGCAGCATGAAACACCTCGGGAGCTTTGGGAAGAGCTGCTCAAGGGTTTTCCACACTCCCAGGGCACAGCTGGGCTCTTCTCCCTGCTCCTTGCTAAGCTGGCAGGACTTCCCCTCTCTCACAATTGTATTTATATAAGTACAATTGCCCCAGTTTCTAATTTGCTTTAATTTTTTTTTTTTTTTTTTTTTTAATGCTAGTAATTGGGAAATTGGGATTGTCAGAGTGCAGGAATAAAACCCCTTTCCTCTCGGGAATAAAACTTCCTTCCCCTCAGGAATAAAATTCCATGTCCCTTAGGAATAAAACTCCTTTCCCCATGGGAATAAAACCCCTTTTCTCCCCATTAATAAACCCCCTTTTCTGTCATTAATAACACCCTTTTCCCCCATTAATAGCTCCCTTTTCTCTTATTAATATCCCCCTTTCCCCCATAAATAAACCCCTTTTTCCCCATTATTAAACCCCCTTTTCCCCCATTAATAAATCCATTTTTCCCCCATTAATAAACCCCCTTTTCCCCATTAATAACCCCCTTTTCCCCCATTAATATCCCCCTTTCTCCCCATTAATAACCCCCTTTCTCCCCATTAATAAACCCCTTTTTTCCCCCATTAATAACCCCCTTTCCCCCATTAATATCCCCCTTTTCCCCATTAATATCCCCCTTTCCCCATTAATAAACCCCTTTTTTCCCCCATTATTAAACCCCCTTTTCCCCATTAATAAACCCCTTTTCTCTCATTAATATCCCCCTTTTTATCATTAATAAACCCCTTTTCTCTCATTAATATCCCCCTTTCCCCATTAATAAACCCCTTTTTTCCCCCATTATTAAACCCCCTTTTCCCCCATTAATAACCCCCTTTTCTCTCATTAATATCCCCCTTTCCCCATTAATAAACCCCTTTTTTCCCCCATTATTAAACCCCCTTTTCCCCATTAATAAACCCCTTTTCTCTCATTAATATCCCCCTTTTCTATCATTAATAAACCCCTTTTCTCTCATTAATATCCCCCTTTCCCCATTAATAAACCCCTTTTTTCCCCCATTATATAAACCCCCTTTTCCCCCATTAATAAACCCCCTTTTCTCTCATTAATATTCCCCCTTTTCTATCATTAATAACCCCTTTTTCCCCATTAATATCCCCCTTTTCCCCATTAATAAACCCCTTTTTTCCCCCATATTATTAAACCCCTTTTCCCCCATTAATAAACCCTTTTTTCCCATTATAACCCCCTTTCCCCCCATTAATAAACCCCTTTTCCCCCATTAATATCCCCCTTTCCCCCCATTAATATCCCCCTTTTCCCCATTAATATCCCCCTTTTCCCTCCCCTGCCTGCTGCAGCAGGAGCTCTGCCCTCTCTCCAGGGTCAGGCAAAGGCTGAGCTGTGCCTGTGGAATCGCTGGATTTGCTCCAGAGAACTCCAGCCCTGACATCCCAACACATCCCAGCCTGTCCCACACATCCCCTGCACCAAGTTTTTCTCCCTCTGACCCACCCTGAAGTTTATTTTTCTCCAATAAATGGGGGTGGTTCAGATGTTCCAGGGGGAGCCCCCAGCCCAACCTCTCCCTGATCCCAAGGTCTCCAGGGATGAGATTTTTTTTCCAGCATTTCTGCCTCACTGGGCCCAGTGAAGGCTGGGAACAAACACAGCTCTGCACCATCCATCCTGATTTTCCTCAAGCCTGCCTTTATTTCTCTTTGCTCAAGGTCTCTGCTCGGGAGATTTACGATTCAGCTCTTCTGGTTTCTCCCAGCTTCTGTGGGCATCATTTTGTTGCTGAGGATTTTGCAGTGGGGATATTTTTTTTTTTTTTCCCCTTTTTATTTTTTTTTTTTTTTATGGCTCTACCTGATTTATTTATGTTTGCCCCAGATAAATGGGAAAGCAGCCAAGTGAATGCTTCCCTGTTTGCCTCCATGGGCTGGCAGGGATTTCAGCACAGCACCTGATGGGGTTTTGGGGGGTTTTTTAACAGATTTTTTTTTTTTTTTTTTCTGTTTCGAGGTTTCTGTCCCCATTTCACACTGGGGTTGAGTTGCCCTGATTTTGTTGTGTCAGGGGGAAAATGGGGCAGTGACAAACAGGGAAATTCCTCCTCTGCAGGTGAGGTTGGAGTGCAGGAGTGGAAGGGATCAGCTCCTGCTCCATTCCCCAGGGAATGGCCACATTCCCAAGGCTGCCAGAGCTCCAGGGGGTTTGGAAAACACCCTTAAGGACAGGGTGGGATTTGGGTGTTGCTGTGGAATTCCACACAGCACAGACTCTTTTTGTGATTTTTTTCTTAAAGGTTGTGTAAAAGTCTTTTTATTAGGGATTGTCTTCTCTCATATATAATTTTCTACAGACCAAGGTGAGAGAAACTTCTTCACCCACATTGTTCAAACCAGAGGGACATCAAGAGAGCTCCTTCTTCTCAGAAGGAATGCACAGCATAGATATTGTTACAAAAGTAATTTTGGTGTTTATGTTCTTTCTCTGGGCAAGAATTTCAGAAAATGAAAACATCAGAAAGCTAGAACTTCAGGCCTGAAACCAGACTGCATTTGGGGGTGTGTGCAGGGCCTGGAATTGGATTTGATGATCCCTGTGGGTTCATTCCCACCCAGGACATTCCATAACCAGGGCAGGATCTTGTCCTTGGTGGTTCTTCTGACCTGGGAGGATTTCTTGGGAAAGCCTGGACCCGTCTGCTCCCCATGCTGCCCCAGCAGAGCTGGGTGAGAGCCCTCAGGGATGTGCTGGCACCACGTTTGTCCTGTGCAGGAGTGCCACCAGCCCTCAGGGAGCCTCCTCCTGCCTCTGCCAGCCCCTGGGGCCACCACTGGCCCAGGATCCCCTCACCATGAGGCTCCTGCAGCTTTCCCTGAGGAATTCCCTGTGGAATTGCCTTGGCTGAAGGCAATTCCACAGGGATTGTCTCTCCAGGACGGACCCCCCTCTGAAATCCAGAGGAAGGGAATGAAATCTGCATTCAGAGCATCAGAATAATGTCAGTGTCAGCTCATTGTCACCTTCTCAGCTCCTGTTCCCCTTCCCTTCCCTTCCCAAACTTTCCCAAATCTTCCCTTCCCAAACCTTCCCCATGTGAATTTTGGAGCTCTAGCTCCTGCTGCCTCATTTTCTCTCTGTTCTCTGCTGAAGTTCCTCTATTTGCTGCCCTAAACCCCATTCTGCAACATCCAGATTAATTTAATATTTAATTAAAATACCTCAGAATCCTGGAGGTGCTGCAATCCAGCCTCAGAACTGGCTGCCCAAATTCCAAAAGCCCCACAGCCCAGGTGTGAATTCCAGACAGGACAACGCATTCCACGTGTCCCTGGCTGCCTGAATTCGGCACAAAGCACACCCAAGGTCTGAATTCTGGGTGTTTTTTGCCCCTCAGGCTCCATTTCATGGTTTTCCACACTGAGGAGTTCCACGATGTGCTGCGGATCTGGGACGGGCCGGTGGAGAACGGGATCCTGCTGAAGGAGCTCAGCGGCTCAGGGCTGCCCGGGGACATCCACAGCACCTTCAGCTCCCTCATCCTGCAGTTCAACACCGACTTCTTCACCAGCAAGCAGGGCTTTGCCATCCAGTTCTCAGGTGGGATGTGCAGGGATTCCTCAAAAATGCGACCCGGAGGGAAAATCCGAGTAAACTCAGGGTAAAACCCCAAGTAAACCCAGAGGGAAAATCCAGCCAAACCCAGAGGGAAAATCCAGCCAAACCCAGAGGGAAAAATCCAAACCCAGAGGGAAAATCCAACCAAACCCAGAGGGAAAAATCCAACCAAACCCAGAGGGAAAATCCAGCCAAACTCAGGGCAAAACCCCAAGCAAACCCAGAGGGAAAACCCAACCAAATTCAGAGGGAAAATTCAAGCAAACCCAGAGGGAAAAACCCAGACAAAACCCAGAGCAAAACTCAACCAATCAGGGCAAAACAGAACAACCCAGAGGGAAAATCCAGCCAAACCAGGGGAAAATCCAACCAAACCCAGAGGGAAAATCCAACCAAACCCAGAGGGAAAATCCAGCCAAACCCAGAGGGAAAAATCCAACCAAACCCAGAGGGAAAATCCAACCAAACCCAGAGGGAAAATCCAGCCAAACCCAGAGGGAAAATCCAACCAAAGTCAGGGCAAAACCCCAAGCAAACCCAGAGGGAAAACCCAACCAAATTCAGAGGGAAAATTCAAGCAAACCCAGAGGGAAAACCCAGACAAACCCAGAGCAAAACTCAACCAAATCCAGGGCAAAACAGAACCAAACCCAGAGGGAAAATCCAGCCAAACCCAGAGGGAAAATCCAACCAAACCCAGAGGGAAAATCCAACCAAACCCAGAGGGAAAATCCAGCCAAACCCAGAGGGAAAATCCAACCAAACCCAGAGGGAAAATCCAACCAAACCCAGAGGGAAAATCCAGCCAAACCCAGAGGGAAAATCCAGCCAAACCCAGAGGGAAAATCCAACCAAATTCAGAGGGAAAATTCAAGCAAACCCAGAGGGAAAACCCAGACAAACCCAGAGCAAAACCCAACCAAATCCAGGGCAAAACAGAACCAAACCCAGAGGGAAAATCCAGCCAAACCCAGAGGGAAAATCCAGCCAAATCCAGAGCAAAACCCAACCAAATCCAGGGCAAAAACCGGAGCAACAATCCAAGCAAAGCCAGAGCAAAAATCCAAGCAAACCCAGAGCAAAAACCCAGGGCAAAAATTCAACCAAACCAGAGCAAAACCCAACCAAACCCATAGCAAAGCAGAACCAAACCCAGAGGGAAAATCCAGCCAAACCCAGGGCAAAACCCCAAGCAAACCCAGAGGGAAAACCCAACCAAATTCAGAGGGAAAATTCAAGCAAACCCGGAGCAAAACCCAACCAAATCCAGGGCAAAAACCTGAGCAACAATCCAAGCAAACCCAGAGCAAAACCCCCAAGCAAACCCAGAGCAAAAACTCACCCAAACCCAGAGCAAAAGTCCAAGCAAACCCATCTTTGCTGGGCAGAAATTCCAAGTGTATCTGCAGGTGACACTGCAGTGGACACTTAGTCACATTCATAGTAAATAAACAGAAAATTAGCTCTATTAGACCATTCACTAATTATTTACCACTTAATTCCATCTATTCACTAGGTGATTTATTACAATATTGCTTGCAGTGTTGCTGTGAAGACAAAAAAATTCACAAAACCCAAAGCAGGTTGATTATTTATGAAACTGAAATAAAGCATTCATGGGCTGCAGCCACTGAAATGAGCAAAAAAATGCCTGCAAAAAAATGAAATGAGCCTGCAAAAAATGACCTGCACATCCTGGGAGCTGGGAACCCCTCATTTCCTGGGCAGCACAAACATCAGTCTGCAGGAAATCATTATTTTACAGCTTTACATTTGCACAGTTTTACTTCCCTGAGCTCCAGGCTGTGAGGATCATTTGCTGAGCAGTTAGAAGTTTGAATTAGGATTGTGAAAGTAATAATTCTTTTAATTGCTTCCTGACCCCGTGGCCTTCACAAGCCACTTCTCAGCTCTGTTTGCTCCCTTTGGAGCATTTGTTTCGTGGCTGGGTTTGAATTGGAAAATCAAAACTTGCTTTGAAAAACATCGACTTGACAAATACACAGATTCCATTACTTTTGTGTCTCCTAGCCCTTTTTGGGTGCAGACTCTGAAAATCTCGTGTGCTTTGTCCTGGCAGTGAATTCTGTGCCCTCTCTGCCCTCAGAGTGAGGAACCTGGTAGGGAGACACAGAGCAGAAAACCCTGGAATACACACAAAAAGGAAATTCCAGCAATTTTCCACCCCCAAGCCCCTCAGATTCCCCCTGGCAGCTTCCCCCAGGTGTCCCTGAAAGCCAAATCTGTTTAAAGCCCCTCAAATTTGCTGCCTTGGGATTCAGGGCACAAAAATCTCCCTGAGCTGCTCCAGTCCAGCTTCCCTGAGTCCTGGCTGCTCTCACCTGAGCCTGAGCCCTGCAAACACATTCATTTCCATTATTTAGGGTGATATATTCCAACATTTACAGAGGGTTCCAGGTTTGTGCAGTGTTTTGGAGTGATAATAAACAGGGAGTGGTTGGGTGAGTGATGATGTGACTTTCCCTGGACTGAGACACATTGGAACATCTTCCCAAGTTTTTTGTTTGTTTGTTTGTTTGTTTGTTTTTCCCATAACTTTTTGTCCAGGGTACTTTGCTTGGCTTGGGGAACAAGCCAGAATTTCTGCTGGATTTCATCCCTTTGGGATGACCCAGACAGAGGCAGAGCTTTGTGTCACCCAGCACAGCAGTGCCATCCCATTTTTTGTTTTGGGTTTTTTTTTTTTTTTTTTTTTTTGCCAGATTTGTGTCTCGTCCAGCCTGGCCTGTTAACTTCCTTATCTGCAGCTGCCCAGAAAGAGAGGGATTTCCTCTGGCTCTTTCAAGAGCAGCTTTCTCTAAACTGCCTGGGTGTAACAGACTCTCATCAACTTAGCAGGAAATAAGCTCCTGATCTGGAGCTGGGCTTTAATGACTGCTCCTGCTCAAAGCCTTTGTTCAGCAGGTGTGACTAAGCAGCCAGACCTGAGCTCAGACCTGTCCACTTTGGGATCTTGGGAGCTTTAATGAGGTGGATAAGCTCACAAAACTCCTATTACTCCAGGATTTTCCCTGCTGCTAAATCCTCGTGGTGTTGGCAGACCTTGAGCTCAGGCAGCTTTGCCTGTCCCCAGCTCAGGGGACATCTCAGACCTCAAAGAGAGACAGCAACAAGTCTGGAAGGGAAACAAACACATTTCTGAAAGGTCAGGCTTGATGCTTCACAGATCTCGAGGCTAAATTTCTCTGCCTCTCAGGGGAAAGTGTGAAGTGCTGGTGGCTGAGTTGATTTTGCAGCGTGTGCCTGGCACAGAACTCTCCGAAAACGCCGTGGAAGATCAGTGGGTGTCTGGCCTGATGGAGTAAACAGCCATGTGCACAATTCCACATCAAAGCTGCTCCCTGGGTACTGCTCTTGAACTTGCTGGTCCCCAGAGCCTTTCCCAGCTGGAGTGGCAGATGCTCAGAGCAAAGGGACAGGCACTTTTTCGTGTGTGGGAGAACTTTTGGGGATGCTGAGGGAGGAGGGATGGGGAACAAGGCGTGGCCTGGGTGTCTGGGTAAGGACAGAGCCCCGGACAGCCGGTGCTAAACACATTGGAATGGCTCATTCCCTGCAGTTTCCACGGCCACTTCCTGCAACGACCCAGGGATCCCGCAGAACGGGAGCCGCAGCGGGGACAGCAGGGAGGCCGGGGACTCCATCACCTTCCAGTGCAACCCTGGCTACGCCCTGCAGGGACAGGCCCGGATCACCTGTGTGCAGATCGAGAGCAGGTTCTTCTGGCAGCCTGACCCGCCCACCTGCACAGGTACGGACACGGGGACACGGCGGGACACGGCAGGGACACGGGACACAGGGACATGGGACACGTCAGGGACACGGGACAGGGGGACACGGGGACACCGGGACACGGGGACACCTCGGGACATGGGGACACTCGGGGACACGGGGACACCTCGGGGACACGGGGACACCTCGGGGACATGGGGACACCTCAGGGACACGGGGACACGGCAGGGACACGGGGACACGGCGGGGACACGGGGACACCTCGGGGACACGGGGACACGGCGGGGACATGGGGACACCTCAGGGACACGGGGACACAGCGGGGACACGGGGACACGGCGGGGACACGGGGACACGCGGGACATGGGGAACGGACTGGACCTCAGGGACACGGGGACACAGCAGGGACATGGGGACACGGGGACACCTCGGGGACACGGGGACACCTCAGGGACACGGGGACACGGCAGGGACACGGGGACACGGCGGGGACACGGCGGGGACACGGGGACACGGCGGGGACATGGGGACACAGGGACATGGGGACACCTCAGGGACACGGGGACACAGCAGGGACATGGGGACACGGGGACACCTCGGGGACACGGGGACACGGCAGGGACACGGGGACATGGAGACACAGGGACACGGGGACACGGCGGGGACACGGGGACACGGCGGGGACACGGGGACACGGTGGGGACACGGGGACACGGCAGGGACACGGGGACATGGCGGGGACATGGGGACACGGCAGGGACACGGGGACACGGCTGGGACATGGGGACATAAGCTGGGCATATGGAACCAGGGACATGTCATGGACACGGGGACAGAGGGACACCTCAGGGACATGGGGACACGGGTCTGTCATCTGAATCCATGGACAGGGGTCTGTGATCTGGGCATATGGACATGGGGCCATGTCCTGAATCCATGGACACAGATCCCTGTCCTGAATCCATGGACACAAATCCATGATCTAAATCCATGGACACAGATCCCTGTCCTGAATCCATGGACACAGATCCCTGTCCTGAATCCATGGACACACATCCATGATCTAATCCATGGACACAGATCCTGTCCTGATCCGCAAGATCTGTCCTGAATCCATGGACCAGATCCTGTTGATCATGACACAATCCATGATCTAAATCCATGGACACAGATCCTGTCCTGAATCCATGGACACAATCAGATCTAAATCCATGGAACATCCCTGTCCTGAATCCATGGACACAATCCATGATCTAATCCATGGACACAGATCCTGTCCTGAATCCATGGACACAATCATGATCTAATCCATGGACACAGATCCCTGTCCTCAATCCACGGCCAGATCCATGATCTGAATCACAGACACAGCCTTCCTGAATCTGGACACAGATCCATGATCCATCCAAGACACGGTCCCTGTCCTGAATCCATGGACCAACCTTACTGAATCCATGGACACAGATCTATGATCTGAATCACAGACAGGTCCCTGTCCTGAATCCATGGACACAGATCCATGATCTAAATCCATGGACACAGATCCCTGTCCTGAATCCATGACACCAATCCATGATCTAAATCCATGGACACAGATCCTGTCCTGAATCCATGGACACAGATCCATGATCTAAATCAGGGCACAGATCCCTGTCCTCAATCCACGGACACAGATCCATGATCTAAATCCATGGACACAGATCCCTGTCTCAATCCGACCAGATCCTGATCTAAATCAGGACACAGATCCCTGTCTCAATCCTGCACAGATCCGTCTCACACGGACACAAATCCATGTCCTGTACCCTGTTGTAAAATTTCACCCCACACATCTTAAAAAAATCAAGAAGTATTTTTTAAAATGCCCTTCAGGTGTCCGGAGCCGTGATAAAAAAAGATGATTTTCTAATAATTCAAGTGGTGTTTATAGTTTATTTCCCAGCCAATTTGAATGTGAAGTGACAAAGGATTTGGAGGAATAATCAGTGAAATATCAGTAACTGGGGGAGAGGCAGCCTGCTTGGAGCTAAACTGGGAAAATTCAGTGTTAAATTTAGGGCTGATTTGGGGTATTTAGCATTTCAAATGCGTTTCCCCCTCTTTGTGGCACAACTGCCGAGCAATCCGGGCTGGGAGAGCCCCGGGAGGTTTGGACCATTTGAAGTCTGCAATTCTCCCAATCCCAGGCAGCACTGGCTGGGTCCAGCTCCTGCTTCAAATCCTTTGGAGACTCCTGGTGGGATTTTCAAAGGAATCCGGGGGTGTTGAGCACTTATCTCCCTCAGGCTTTTCAAAAATCAGTCCTTAGGTTTCAGCTTCTCTTGGGAGTTTTCCCCTGACGTTACAGTCTGGGAGGGGAAAGCACCCTTGGGGTTAAAATCAGGGTGAATGGGCACTGAGGAGATGCTGGTGGCTTCTTCCAAGGCCATTTTTTGGGGGGATTTTCAGCCAAATTTTCCATGTCTGTGCTCTGATTTCCTGGTGTGTCCCAGGGGGATAAAAGCTCTCCGTGCCCGAGTCTGCACTTGGTTGAAGAAATTCCTTTGGAGAAGGGTCTCTAATTTCTATTCAGATATTTCCAGACCAGCCCCACTGGGTTTTACCTGATATTTTTCTTGCTGTTTTTCTTCATCAAAGCCCACAGGACAATCCCACGTGCTCATTCCTTCATGGAAAATCCTCCCAGGATTTATGCCATCACTTCTGTCCCATCCCAGCTCTGTAGCTGCTGTCAGACCCCCACGAGCTGAGCTCTCCTTGCTCTCATCCCATCCCAAATGTAGGAATGTTGGTGGTTCTAAGGTATTTTTGGGGAAGCCTTCAGCCCAGTTTTCCATATCTGTGCTGTGATTTTCTGGTGTGTCCCAGAGGATTCTCCATTCTGGATTTGGAGAAAGGTCTCTAATCCCTGCTATGACATTTCTAGAGCAGCCCCACTGGGTTTTACCTGATATTTTTCTTGCTGTTTTTCTTCATCAAAGCCCACAGGACAATCCCACGTGCTCGTTCCTCCATGGAAAATCCTCCCAAGCTTTATCCCATCACTTCTGTCCCATCCCAGCTCATCTCCCTCTCTTTAGCTGCTGTCAGACCCCCTTTCCTCCCACCCCATCCCAAATATGAGGGATTTATTCCATCTGGGGAATCTCAGAGCATCAACCCTCACAAGGAGCCTGCAGGAAAAAACAAAAAACAAAAAAACCTGACAGGAAAAATATCACTCCTGCTTTACCACAGTGGGAAACACGAGCAGGCACTTGGAGCTTTAAAAAAGTAATAATTGATTTTTCAATCAGCTTGGCATTTAATGTGCTGGGAAGTGGAGTAAACACGACCCAGCCATTTAGACCCAGACGAGTTTTCAGCTCATTACCAGCAAAGAGGCCTTGACAGGAGCTCCAGAAATGCAGCAGGAGAGGGGGAAAATTCCTTCCCTCTCCTCACTTAGGGGTTTGAGGGAGGTCCTGGTGGACCAGAGCTGTTGGTCCCCTGTGGAATGGCAGAGCCACCATCACCTCCCGTGAGCCTTGTGAAAAACTGAGTTTCACCCCTGTGAAAAACAAAGTTCTCTCTCCTGGCAAAATTTAAAAATGTTCAATAGAGACAGTAAGAGACATAAAAATAAAGCAAAGGTGAAACGTCTTGGAACCCCTCCTTTTTATTTTGTTCTTCATGCATGGATTTGTGCATGTTCAGATTTTTCCAGGAGCTGTTCCACTCCTGGTTCTGCTTTTTTAGAGCACAGGTAGTTTTATTCAGTTTTTATCATCTTTTGATTTGGGCTTTGGTCTTTTTTATTTTTTTACAAGTGGTGAATGCTGAGAGTCGCTCAGGACTCTTTTGGAAGATTAAATAATATTTTATTATTATAATTATTTTAATATAAGCTATTATTATCTTATTAAAATAAGATTTTATCTTATTTATTCAGGCAGAATGTGGGAACCCAAGACATTCCTCTTAACTATCCTGGAAAATTTATAAGTCATGAGAATTTAAGTGCAATGATAGTTAACCTATCACAGAGTGAAAAAGTAGAATGTTGAAGTTTTTATAATAGAGTTTAAAGAACAAAAATGAAAGATTTTGAGATTTTTGATTCTTCTTTGTCTCTTGTCCTCCACCTTTTGCTGTGGTGTTGGCACTTTTTAATTAGTTTAAAGTAAAAGCAAGCTGTTTGATATAGTTAATAGGTATTTAAAAACTATTGTAAATAAAGTGTATGTAATTTTTAGTATAAAAGATAACACCACCCAAAGAGTCAGAGTCTGCCACAACCTAAAAAACAAATCTCAACAAGCCAAAGCACAAATGTGCAAGACAACAAAAACAATAAAAAATCCTTAAACACAAGAACAATCTGATTCTTCTTCAGACACCAAGCTGAGAGAAAACAGAAACTTCACAAATTCAAAGCAAAAAACATTTTAAAAAACCTAACAGCAGAGCACACTACACCTAAATTCTAAACTGAAGTAAACTACATTCTAAAGTAAACTAAAATTCTGAACTACAGTAAAAAAAAAGTTATAAAAATACACATACATCCATTATAAAAAAAACATTATAAAAAACCAATTATACATCTAGTCAGACAGTTAAAACACACTAAAAAAACTACAGGAAAAAAAACAAACTATTATATTTATTCATTCCAACACTTGCAAAAAGCCAACACTAAAATATGTATTTATAACACTTCACAAATTCAAGACAACAAAAAACATTTTAAAAACCTAACAGCAGAGCACACTACACCTAAATTCTAAACTGAAGTAAACTGCATTCTAAAGTAAACTAAAATTCTGAACTACAGTAAAAAAACCCAAGCATTATACATCTATTCAGGCAGTTAAAACACACTAAAAACTACAGGGAAAAAACCAAAACTATTGTACTTATTCATTCCAACACTTGTGAATAGCCAGCACTAAAATACATACTTCTAACACATGAAATACATAATTCTAACACATGAAATACATATTTATAACACACAAAATACATATTTCTAACACATGAAATACATATTTCTAACACATGAAATGCATTATTTCTAACACTGCCCACTCGAACACCCCAGGATTCCGTGCTGGGTTAATCCCCTGTCCATCCCAGCTCTGGTGACCCCAGTGCTCTCTGGTGACCCCAGATTCTCTCTCCCTGACCCTGTTTCTCTCTCCCTGTCCCCGTTCTCTCTGGTGACCCCAGATCTCTCTGGTGACCCCAGTTCTCTCTCCCTGTCCCCGTTTCTCTCTCCCTGTCCCCAGTTCTCTCTCCCTGACCCCAGTTCTCTCTCGTACCCCGTTTCTCTCTCCTGTCCCCAGTGCTCTCTCCCTGTCCCCATTCTCTCTCCCTGACCCCAGTTCTCTCTCCCTTCACCCAGTTCTCTCTCTCTGTCCCCTTTCTCTCTCCCTGCCCCATTTCTCTCTCGTGACCCCAGTTCTCTCTCCCTGACCCCAGTTCTCTCTCCCTGACCCCATGTCTCTCTGGTGTCCCCTTTCTCTCTCTCTGTCCCCATTCTCTCTCCCTGTCCCCGGTTCTCTCTCCCTGACCCAGTGCTCTCTGGTGACCCCGTTCTCTCTCCTGTCCCTTTCTCTCTCCCTGTCCCCGTTCTCTCTCCCTGACCCCAGTGCTCTCTGGTGCTCCTTTCTCTCTTCTCTGTCCCCGTTTCTCTGTCCCTGACCAGTGCTCACTGGTGACCCCAGTGCTCATCCCTGTCCCCCAGTACTCTCTCCCTACCCCAGTTCTTCTCTGCCCAGTTCTCTCTCCTGTCCCCGCTCTTCCTGACCCAGTTCTTCTCTGTCCCCAGTTCTCTCTCCCTGTCCCGTTTCTCTCTCCCTGACCCCGTTTCTCTCTCCCTGACGCCAGTGCTCTCTCCTGTCCCTGTTTCTCTCTCCCTGTCCCCGTTTCTCTCTCCCTGACCCAGTTCTCTCTCTCTCTCTCTCTCTCTGTCCCCAGCTCCATGTGGTGGGGTGCTCACTGGCCCTGCAGGGCTCATCCTGTCCCCCAGTACCCCCAGCCCTACCCCCCCGGCAAGGAGTGTGACTGGCAGCTGACAGTGGCCCCTGACTACGTCATTGCCCTGCTCTTCAACGTGTGAGTACCCAGTGTGGGGGCACAGGGGGGTCTGGAGGAGACAGCTCTGATGCCAGGGCTTGGAGCTTGTGGTTTATTGCAGAGAGGAATTATTGTTATCGTTGTTGTGTGTCACTGTGATGCACAGAGGGAACACAGTAACACACACAGCACAGGGGTTCAGGCAGAGGAGAAGAAAAGAACTCCCCAGTTTATTGTTGATTTTGTATCTCTCAGTTTCTGGACAGTGAGCAGAGATTGCACAGAGCAGTTCCCACCTCTCCATCTCCACTGCTCACTTGAGAAGTCCACCAGGTGCTATCTTTTCACAAAGGAATGCAAACACGATCCTTGTTTATCTTACAATCCATGAGAACTGACTCCACTCTACCCAAACAAATCAGAAGGCAGAGACTTCTCCACGGGCGTCTCCCTACTCCGAGCTCTCCTTTGCTGTTTTGCAGCTTCAGCCTGGAGCCTGGCTATGATTTCCTGCACATCTACGACGGGCCTGACTCCCTGAGCCCCCTGATTGGGAGTTTTTATGGCTCCCAGCTCCCAGAGAGGATCGAGAGCAGCAGCAACAGCCTTTTCCTGGCGTTCCGCAGCGACGCCTCCGTCAGCAACGCCGGCTTCGTCATCGAGTACACAGGTGAGGACACACCTGGCCCGGCAGGTACCTGGGGCTGGCTCTCTGCTCACCCCCACGTTATTCCACCTCGTTGGAATGAGTGGGAAAGGCTCTAGGTGCTGTGGAGAACTCCTTCCAGGGGTGATTCTGGTGTTTTGCCACCTCTCAAAGCAGTGGGAGGAGGGAGGGAGGTGAAGAGGAGTGGAGGGAAATGGGAAAGGTGGTGCTCAAAGTGTCCAAAAATTTGTGCATCAAGAACCCACTGAGCCCAGGAGAACCCAGGATTTCAGGATTTAAAGGTTGAGGATGCAAATGTGTGATGGGCAGTGGGGGCTGACCTGTCTGTGGCTCCCTAAGCAGGGAATTGGTGCTCTGGGAAAAAAAATTCCCATCTTTGTGCCCCTGGATCACCTGCCGTGGACAGGAAACAGTGGGATTGTCTGATTTTTCATGCAGAAAAGCAAAAGCAAGACCTGTGGGCTTTACAGTTTCCTGTTTCTCCTTCCACACCTTCCCCAAAATCTGATTTAATGCTTAAGCACACTTGAATTGTTCCCAGAGCCACTGCTCTCAGCAAAGCCCTCGTCTTTAATGAGCAATTTCCAAATGACAAAAGAGCAGGATTAATCAAAGCCTCTAATTATATTGCAGGCAGGGAAAAAATAAGAGAAATTAAAAAAAAATCCAAAAAAAGCCATTGGAAGAAGAAGAAGAATTAATGAAATATCTATGTCCTGACAGCTCTGTAGTGTTCCCTGGAACTTTTATATGGAAATGGGATTTTAAACTCTGCAGGGCAGAGAATTTTTTATTCTCTACCTGCCAGGAGGGTGGAGCAAGGTGGGGTTTGGCCTCTGCTCCCAGGGAACAGGGACAGGATGAGGGGGAACAGCCTCAAGTTGTGCCAGGGGAGGCTCAGGTTGGACATCAGCAGGAATTTCTGATGGAAAGGGTGGTCAGGAATCCCCACCCCTGGAGGTGACACAAGGAATAAATAAAAGAATCCCAGACTGGTTGGGATTGGAAAGGACCTTAAAACCCACCCAGCTCCATGTGCAGGGACACTTTCCACTATCCCAGGCTGCTCCAGGTTCCACCCAGCCTGGCCTTGGACACTTCCAGGGATGGGGAATCCATGATCTCTCGGTGCCAGGGCTTCCCCATCCCAGACAGGATTTGTCCTCGTGGCACTGGGTGCTCGGGCTGGGGACAAGGTGGGGATGGTCACACCTTGGACTCGGTGATCCTGAAGGGATTTTCCAGTTTCACCCATCCTGGGATTGTGTGAAATCAAAAGTTCTGCCTTGCTGCTTGGATTTTGGGGTGCCTGTGTGACAACTGGAGCCTCCCTTCTCCCACTGCTCCAGTGCTGAGCACCACAGGAGGGGCTGGAGCAGCCGGGATCCAAACCAGATCCCAAATCCCACACCCTGCAAATGGTGCCAGTCCTTGTGAAAACCCCACAAACCACCAGGTTAAAAACACCTCAAAACCCTCCCATTTCACTGATGGAAGCAGCAGAGGAGCTGTGCCAGAGGGGTGAAAATCCTGGGAATTCTCTGCCTGCAGAGAACCCCGGGAGTCCTGCTTCGACCCGGGCTCCATCAGGAACGGCACCAGGGTGGGCACGGACCTGAAGCTGGGCTCCACCATCACCTTCTACTGTGACGGGGGCTACGACATCGAGGGGGGCCCCACCCTCACCTGTGTCATGGGTGGGGATGGAAAACCCACCTGGAACAAGCCTCGCCCCACCTGTACAGGTAAATCCCACGGGAAGGGGCGGGAGGATCTGCCCGGAGCTGGATCCCTCACCCGTGGAAAAGTGGGGGTTAATTCACAGGGGTTGTCTCTGGTTTTCCATCATTTCTTGGGGGTTTAACAGGAATTAGTTTTTTTAGGGTTTTAGCAGCTCTTCTTTTAAGAGGAAGAGCTGATTTTGGGGAGTTTTCTTGAGCTTTCTTTGGAGATAGATGAGAAACTGGACATGGCTGATCCAGTGCATGGCACATCCCAGGGCAGGAGGCAAAAATCCCATTAAACCCTGGCTAAACCTGATCCCTGCTGATCCAAACCCTTCATCTTGGGTGTTCCTGAGCAGGGACAGAGCTCAGTGACAAAACAAAGGGGTTTTTTCTTAGGGTTTCTCTGTGGTTATTTTGTTTTCTTTCCTGACTTTGTGGTTTGCAGTCAGACTTGAGCTGAGAAGGGAATCAAGAAGCAGCTGGTGGGAGAAAGGAATAAAATCCCTAATTTGGGAAGGCTCTAGCAGGGAAAATTGAGGGAAGGTGGTAAAAGGAGCTCATCCTGAGCTACGAGGTGGGGAACAGAAATCCCACATTAATGCTGCGATCGGAGAATTCCCCACGAAGTCAGGGAGGGATAAACCTGATTTTTCCAGTGAGAACTGTCAGGGAGCAACCCCTGGAGCAGGGAATGGTGGCTGGGGCCAGTGCCAGGCTCCAGGGCTGCTCCATGATCCTTTCCCTTGCAGCTCCCTGTGGAGGGCAGTACACGGGCTCGGATGGAGTCGTCCTGTCCCCAAATTATCCCCAAAACTACACCAGTGGCCAGGTGTGCCTGTACTCCATCGTCGTGCCCAAGGACTATGGTATTTTTATGGGATTTTTATGGGATTCTCTTCTTGCAACTCTTCTTTGCTGTGGTTTTAATGATAATTTTTTTATAAGTGCATCCTGAGTAGAGATGGGAGAGTAGCAAGTTGGGTGCTCTTTGTGCTGGAGTCGGAGGAAATTCTGGATTTGTCCAGGTTTTGTCCAAAATTCAACCCAATGGGAGCCAATTACAGCTAATCAATAATTACTGTTCCTCAGTGGAATTTTGTACCTCGTGTTCCATAGTCAGGGAAAGGGGATGAGTCACAGAAAATTCCCACTGGGCTGGGAATCAGTGAGAAAATGTCGTGGCAGTGAAACCAGGGGAGGCTGGTGCTGCCTCTGGAATTTGGGGGTAAATAAGTAAATAATAAATTAATTCATTAATTAATAAAAGAAAGCTCCCATTTCTCCAGGCTGTCACTCAGGCCTTGTCCTTGCCTGGAATAAAGGCAGCTGAAACACGGGACAAGAGTTGTGCTGGGGAAATAGATCCCAGTTTGGGATGCTGGGAATGCTGGGGGGCCCTGGGCAGGGCCAGGGGTTGGACTCGATGGGCCTTGGGATTTGAGATTCTGGGATTCCCTGAAAATGCCTTGGCTCTGTGGCCTGGCTCTGGAGGAGAGAGGTGGGGACAGCAGTGGGATGGAGTGGGGACAGCAGTGGGGGTGGCAGTGTGATGACAATGGGCACAGCAGTGGGTTTACAGTGGGGACAGCACTGGGATGGAGTGGGGACAGCACTGGGGGTGGCAGTGTGATGACAATGGGGACAGCAGTGTGGGCACAGCAGTGTGGTGACACTGGGACAGCAGTGGCCGGTCCCAGCCCTGTCTCTGTCCCTGCCCATGTCCTTGTCTTTGTCTCTGTTCCTGTCCTTGTCTCTGTCTATCCCTATCCCTGTCCCCTATCCCTGTCCCCTGTCCCTATCCCTATCCCCTATCCCTATCCCCTACCCTACCCCTACCCCTATCCCCCATCCCTATTCCCTATCCCCTATCCCCTATCCCCTATCCCTATCCCTATCCCTATCCCTATCCCCTATCCCTATCCCCTATCCCATCCCCATCCCCTATCCCTATCCCTATCCCTATCCTGTCCCTATCCCTATCCCTATCCCTATCCCTATCCCTATCCCTATCCCCTATCCCTATCCCTATCCCTATCCCTATCCCTATCCCCTATCCCTATTCCCTATCCCCATCCCCTATCCCTATCCCCTATCCCTATCCCCTATCCCTATCCCTATCCCCTATCCCTATCCCTATCCCTATCCCTATCCCTATCCCTATCCCTATCCCTATCCCTATCCCTATCCCTATCCCTATCCCTATCCCTATCCCCATCCCCTATCCCTATCCCTATCCCTATCCCTGTCCCTATCCCTGTCCCTATCCCTATCCCTATCCCTATCCCTATCCCTATCCCTATCCCTATCCCTGTCCCTATCCCCCGCAGTGCTCTTCGGGCAGTTCGCCTTTTTCCAGACTGCTCTCAATGACGTGGTGGAGGTGCACGATGGTCCCACGCAGCACTCGAGGCTGCTCAGCTCCCTCTCGGGCTCTCACTCAGGTAGGGAGCTGCTCCCTGTCCCTGCTCCCTGTCCCTGCTCCCTCTCCCTGCTCCCTATCCCTGCTCCCTCTCCCTGTCCCTGCTCCCTCTCCCTGTCCCTGCTCCCTCTCCCTGTCCCTGCTCCTCTCCCTGCTCCTGTCCCTGCTCCCTGTCCCTGCTCCCTGTCCCTGCTCCCTCTCCCTGTCCCTGCCCCTCTCCCTGCTCCCTGTCCCTGCTCCCTCTCCCTGCTCCCTCTCCCTGCTCCCTGTCCCTGACCCTGCTCCCTGTCCCTGCTCCCTCTCCCTGTCCCTGCTCCCTCTCCCTGCTTCCTGTCCCTGCTCCCTCTCCCTGCTCCTGCTCCCTGTCCCTGACCCTGCTCCCTGTCCCTGCTCCCTCTCCCTGTCCCTGCTCCCTCTCCCTGCTTCCTGTCCCTGCTCCCTCTCCCTGCTCCCTCTCCCTGCTTCCTGTCCCTGCTCCCTGTCCCTGCTCCCTCTCCCTCCCTGCTCCCTGTCCCTGCTCCCTCTCCCTCTCCCTGTCCCTGTCCCTGTCCCTGCTCCCTCTCCCTGCTCCCTGTCCCTGCTCCCTCTCCCTGCTCCCTCTCCCTGTCCCTGCTCCCTCTCCCTGCTTCCTGTCCCTGTCCCTGCTTCCTGTCCCTGTCCCTCTCCCTGCTTCCTGTCCCTGCTCCCTCTCCCTGCTTCCTGTCCCTGTCCCTGCTTCCTGTCCCTGTCCCTCTCCCTGCTTCCTGTCCCTGCTCCCTGTCCCTGCTCCCTCTCCCTGCTCCCTGTCCCTGCTCCCTGTCCCTGCTCCCTCTCCCTGTCCCTGCCCCCTCTCCCTGCTCCCTGTCCCTGCTCCCTCTCCCTGCTCCCTCTCCCTGCTCCCTGTCCCTGACCCTGCTCCCTGTCCCTGCTCCCTCTCCCTGTCCCTGCTCCCTCTCCCTGCTTCCTGTCCCTGCTCCCTCTCCTGCTCCCTCTCCCTGCTTCCTGTCCCTGCTCCCTGTCCCTGCTCCCTCTCCCTGCTCCCTGTCCCTGCTCCCTCTCCCTCTCCCTGTCCCTCTCCCTGCTCCCTCTCCCTGCTCCCTGTCCCTGCTCCCTGTCCCTGCTCCCTCTCCCTGTCCCTGCTCCCGCTCCCTGCTTCCTGTCCCTGTCCCTGCTTCCTGTCCCTGTCCCTCTCCCTGCTTCCTGTCCCTGCTCCCTGTCCCTGCTGGGGAAAGCAGCTTTGTCACAGCTGACACCCAGCTCCTGCTCCCTGTGAGTGGCTCATCCCTTCACCTCTCTCTCTCTCCCGTTTTCCCTCCTCCCCACCCAGGGGAATCTCTGCCGTTGGCCACCACCAACCAGATCCTCATCAAATTCACCTCCAAGGGGCAATCCACAGCCAAGGGCTTTCATTTTGTCTACCAAGGTGAGTTCAGGTGTGTTCTGGAAGTGTCCTCGGGTCGCTGCCAGGGGTGTCCTGAGTGTCCTGAGCTGCTTTTGGTGCCTGGGGGTTCTGAGCAGGGAATATCACAGGGAATTATCCGGATTCCTTTGGGAGCAGAGCTCTGGCAGGGCTGTCTGGCTGCTGTGGGTACTTCGTGTTCTGCCCTTCCATTCCCACTCAGCGTGAACCCTGCACATCCCAGGATTAGCATCAGCCCCATCCCGCCGTCGTGCCTGGAGTCACACAGGGAATTTGGAGATTCATCCCGCAGCAATTCTTCCCAGTGGCCTTTTTTTAGCACTTTGCAGGGTGTAAGCAGCTGAAATCGCGTCTGGCAGCTCAGAAATCCTCCCTCTGTGCGTGTCACAGGCTCGGGGCTGTCACACTCCTGCCCCTTGATCCTTTCAGTAACAGCTTTGTGCTGCACTGGGCGAGAACAACTCAGGGATTTTCTGGGAGTAAATAGCAAATGATGCACGGAACAGCGGGGAGACAGAAGGGATTTCTCACCCACGTGCTCCCTGGAGTTATCTGTGGGAACATCCAGGCTTTTGCTGCAAAGAAGGGACAGACACTGGCATGACCTGAGCCTTCTCCGGGGGTGAAGCGAAGCATGGTTCGGGTTTTGGAGTAGTTAAAGATCTGTTCTCTTGAATTCCTGCCTAATGAGTGTGAAACAGCCGTGGTTGTGATTGTAATCTTCAAAGAGCTCAACAGAGCAAAGGTTTTGATGAAACCAGGGACGTTTCCCTCCTCCCTCCTGCAAGAGGAAAAGGGCGAGCTGGCCCTGATTTGGATCTGCCTGGCCAGACTCTAATTAGCTAAACACTCATAAATTTAAAGCCACTCAGAGGAAGATATTAATTGAATTCTTCCTCAGCAATAGACCTGGTTTTTTTACGAGTTTTTCTCCTCAGTTATCTGCCAGACTCGTTCCTGTCTTGACTGTAATTCCCAGTACTCGACAGGAATATCAGCAATTTCAGCACCATCACAATTTAAATCCCCCTTTTCTCTCTTTTCCTGAGAAGATTTTTTTCCAATTGCTGTTCCTTCATGGTCATGAGGCCCAGGGAGCTGAGGAACCCAAAGGGTTCCCCACAGAGGCTCCTGCATTGGGTGACAAAAAACTTTTCAGGATTTGCCAAATCTTGGGTTTTGATGTGGGGAAAGTTCTCTGGAGGGAGGAGGCAGCAGGAGGGGGTCTGAATATCCCAGCTGCTTTTATTTCAGGTATAGAATCATTAAGGTTGGAGAAAACCTCCAAGATCTTCAAGCCCAACCTTCATCCAAGTGCCCCCATGCCCAGCCAGCTGTGTCCCCAAGTGCCACCTCCACTCAGTCTGCAGTGGAACCACTTGAACTCGATCACTTGGGCTGGCAGAACTGGGAGTGAAATGTTCTTTCTTCCTTTTCTCAGTGGTCAGGCTTGGATTCACTCTTTGGGGTTTAGGTGCTTTGGGATTTAGGAATGATCAGGCAGTGGTCATGCTTGGATTCAGGCATTCTTTAGGATTTGGATCCTTTGGGGTTTAGGGGTAATCACTCAGTGGTCATGCCAGATTAAGCCATTCTTTGGGATTTAGGACTAATCAGTCAGTGATCATGCCTGGATTCAGCTCCTCTCTGGGGTTTAGGAGTCATCAACGGTTTTGCTTGGATTCAGCTCCACATTGGGGTTTAGATAATATGGGTTTTAGGAGTGATCAGGTAATGGTCATATTTGGATTCAGCCTCTCGTTGGGATTTAGATACTTTGGGTTTTAGGTACAATCAGTCAGTGTTCAGGTTTGGATTCAGCCTGATACTTTAGGGTTTTAGGTACAATCAGTCAGTGTTCAGGTTTGGATTCAGCCCTATTTGGGGTTTAAATACTTCGGGATTTAGGTGTAATCAGCCAATGCTCATGCTTGGATTCAGCCCCTCCTTGGGGTTTAGGTACTTTGGGCTTTAGATACAATCAGCCAATGCTCATGTTTGGATCCAGCCTGATACTTTAGGGTTTTATTTACAATCAGTGTTCAGATTTGAATTCAGCCCCTGTAATTTAAGGTTTTAGGTACAATCAGCCAATTCTCATGTTTGGATTCAGCCCCAGTAATTTAGGGTTTTAGGTACAATCAGTCAGTGTTCATGTTTGGATTCAGGTTGATACTTTAGGGTTTTAGGTACGATCACTGTTCAGGTTTGGATTCAGCCTGATACTTCAGGGTTTTAGGTACAATAAACCAGTGCTCATGTTTGGATTCAACCCTGGTACTTTAGGGTTTTAGGTATCATCAGTGTTCAGGTTTGGATTCAGCCCTGATACTTTAGGGGTTTAGGTACAATCAGTCAGTGTTCATGTTTGAATACAGGTTGATACTTTAGGGTTTTAGGTACAATCAGTGCTCAGGTTTGGATTCAGCCCCAGTAATTTAAGGTTTTAGGTACAATCAGCCAATGTTCCAGTTTGGATTCAGCCTGACACTTTAGGGTTTTATTTACAACCAGTGCTCAGGTTTGGATTCAGCCCCAGTAATTCAGGCTTTCATCTACAATCCGCCAACAACCCCACGTGCGTTCACCACCCCGTGAGCACTTAACCACCCGTGGGCCCGGGGTGTAAACCAGACAGCCCTGTGCTCCAGCACCCCCAGAGTGACGTGGCTGTGTGTGTGTCCCCCCAGCCGTGCCCCGCACCAGCTCCACGCAGTGCAGCTCGGTGCCCGAGCCGCGGCACGGGCGGCGCCTGGGCAGCGACTTCGCCGTGGGCGCCGTGGTTCGCTTCGAGTGCAGCCCCGGGTACGGCCTGCGTGGCTCGGCCAGCATCCAGTGCCTGGCCATGCCCGGAGCCCTGGCACAGTGGAACGCCTCCGTGCCAGCCTGCCTGGGTACGTGCCACCCTCGGCCAGGGGTGGGGAGATGGAGGGGAGTGGTGGTGGGGAAACTGGGGGGGTTAGGGTGGGAACTGGTGGGGTGGGGTGAGAAATAGTGGGGTGTGGTACTGGGAAAATCGGTGGGGTTGGGGTGAGAAACAGTGGGGTGTGGTACTGGGAAAATCGGTGGGGTTGGGGTGAGAACTGGTGGGGTTTGGGGTGAGAACCAGTGGGGTGTGGTACTGGGAAAATCGGTGGGGTTGGGGTGAGAACCAGTGGGGTACTGGGAAAATCGGTGGGGTTGGGGTGAGAAACAGTGGGGTGGGGTACTGGGAAAATCGGTGGGGTTGGGGTGAGAACTGGTAGGGTTGGGGTGAAAACCAGAGAGGTGTGGTACTGGGAAAATCGATGGGGTTTGGGGTAAGAACCAGTGGGGTGTGGTAGTGGGAAGGTCGATGGGGTTGGGGTGAGAACTGGTAGGGTTGGGGTGAAAACCAGAGAGGTGTGGTACTGGGAAAATCGATGGGGTTGGGGTGAAAACGGGGTGAGAGGTTGGGGTGAGAACCAGAGGTGGGAACTGGTGAGGTTGGGGTGAAAACCAGAGGGGTGTGGTAGTGGGAAGGTCGATGGGGTTGGGGTAAGAACCAGTGGGGTTGGGATGAAAACCAGAGGGGTGTGGTACTGGGAAAATCGATGGGATTGGGGTGAAAACCAGCAGGGTGTGGCACTGGGAAAATCGGTGGGGTCGGGGTGGGTGGCACTGGGAAAATCAACGGGATCAGGGTGAAAACTGGCAGGGTCGGGGTGGGTGATAGTGAGGAAACTGGTGGGGCCAGGGGGAGAGACAGAGGGGAGTGGTGGTGGGGAAATCGGTGGGGTTGGGGTGAAAACTGGCGGGGTTTGGGGTGAGAACCAGAAGGGTGTGGTACTGGGAAAATCGATGGGGTTGGGATAAGAACTGGTGAGGTTGGGGTGGGAACCGGAGGGGTGGGGTACTGGGAAAATCGATGGGGTTGGGGTGAGAACCGCCAGGGTCTGGCACGGGGAAAATCAGTGGGGTCAGGGTGGGTGATAGTGGGAAAACCAGCAGGGTCAGGATGGGTGGGTGGCACTGGAAAAATCAACGGGGTCAGGGTGAAAACCAGTGGGGTTTAGCACTGGGAAAACCAGCGAGGTCAGAGTGGGTGGCACTGGGAAAACCAACGGGGTCTGGCACTGGGAAAACCACCAGGAGCAGGGTGGGTGGCACTGGGAAAACCAGTGGGGTTGTTTGGAGCAGTGCCGCTCTCTGGGTTGTGCTGGAAGGGTCCAGGGGTTGGATGTTGTGGGTCTCTTCCAGCTCGGGGTGTTCTGTGGGAAAAGTCAACAGCAAAGCAAAGCACTGATGAAATGTAAAAAACTTCTCAGAGCTGCTTGTGGTTCTGCCCAGAGCAGCTGTGGCTGCTCCATCCCTGGAAGTGTCCAAGGCCAGCAGGGATTGGAGCAGCCTGGGATGGTGGAAGGTGTCTGGGCTGAAGGGATTTGGTGATCTTTAAGGTCCCTTCCCACCCAAACCGTGCCATGATTGTCTGACACAATACAAAGCCCTGAATAAGAACAGTTTAACCCCGAATTCCAGGGAATTGACATTTTGATCCAATTCTCTTGTGAGATCTGTGGCAGCATCTGGAATAAATCAGATGTGGCCGCAAGCTGCTTTCACCTCCTCTGGAGCAGAGCAGCTCCTGAAGACCACCCTGGTGTGCTCCCCACACCCAAGGAACGTGCCAAAAAATTACTGGGATGAGAATTATCCCTACAAACCTCATCCTCAAATCCCCAGCTTGATTCCTTGTCATTTGAAGGATGTTTTTAGCACAAAGCCATTCCCTTCTGCTCTCCTCGCTGCAGTGCCCTGCGGGGGGAACCTGACGGAGAGGAAAGGAACCATCCTGTCCCCGGGATTCCCGGAGCCCTACCTGAACAGCCTCAACTGCGTGTGGAAGATCACAGTGCCCGAGGGAGCAGGGATTCAGGTAGGACAGACAGACGGACAGCAGGGCACCGGCGGGCTGGGAGGGAAGTGTTGGGAAGTCGCTGCTCCTCCTGGATTGCTGTGGAGTTCTCTGGAATCAGGCAGTCATTGAGTGCCCCAAGCAGGCAGGGGAATCATTGATGGTGTCCGTGATCAGAGAAGGGCTGGAGCTGCGCCCGGGGAGGGTTTGGGTTGGATTTGGGGCATGGTTCTTTCCCCCAGAGGGTGTTTGGGCACTGCCCAGGCTCCCCAGGGAATGGGAACATTCCCGAGGCTGCCAGGAGCGTTGTCAGGGATGCCCAGGGGGGATTTGGGGAAGAGCAGGACCGTGGTGCCTCAGTGTGAGCCTTACTCTGGCACAAAAGGGGGGGAATTCGGGATAAATATGGGGAAGGAGTTTTTTTTATTGTGGCTGTCCAGTTTTTTATTACGGATGCTCCAACCCTGGCAGTGTCCAAGGCCAGGTTGGAGCAGCCTGGCATAGTGGCAGGTGTTTTGGGACAAGATGAGCTTTTAAAGTCCATCCCAACCCCTTAAAATTCTTTGATCCCGAGTGTTTGGGGCTCCCACCAGTGCTCAGGTCTCCGTTCCCCCATGGCCCCGGGATCTGCTGTCACCTGGTCACCATCCATCAGCTTCCCTGGGACTTCCAGGGGGGAAAAAAAAAGCCCTTGGAGGAAAATCTTGGTGCCCAGAACCTAAAGCAGCTGCAGGGAGGGATCTCAGGGCAGTCCTAGGGAGGGAACGAGCACGGAGCTGGAGCTGGATCCATCCTGGCTCCGCTTCCTTTGGCTTCTCCATCATGAGTTCCTAATTCCAGCATCTCTTTACCCCCTTTTCGCACAACAATTAAAGGTTAAACAACTGTAAATCAGGAGAGGAGGTGAAATTGAAGCTTTCTTGGTAGCGGCACTCAGGAGCAGGATTTTTTATGTAATCAGGGTAGGAGCTGGCACTTTTGCCATGAATAATTCATTCCCGGAGCAAACCTTCCTGAGTGAATTAATTTATACACGTGGCAGTAAATAGATGCAGATCCCTTGTGAATCCACATGTCAGACTAGAATTAGGACCTTAAAAATGTTTATTCCGTTAAGCTGGAGGAGGTTGGAGAGGGGGGGGAAAGAGGAGAATAAATAATTTAGGCGGTGTAAGAGCAAACAAAACGCTCATTCTCACTGCGCTTCCAATAATGTGAATCACAATAGGGGTGTAATGAGGCAGGAAAAAAGGCAAAAAAAGGGTCAGTGGGAGCAGTGATGGCTCCGTGGGGGTCACTGCGATTCCTTGCTGGATGAACTCCACTCATTTTCTGCTAAAAAAAATATACCTGGGAGGAACTTTACAGCCGGTTTTATTACCCGGAGTAAATCAAGGAGGAAATGGGTTTAAATGGCTGAAGGGGGGGTGGGGGGGGATTGATTTTTATTTTAAATTATTTTATTTTTAAACGGGAGGTTTTGGTTTGATGTTCAGCGAGGCAGAGGTAAGTGGGGAGTTGGGGTGGATGAGGAAATCAGGGAATAAGATTTGGGAAAAAAAGGGGCGAGTGTAGTCAAGGTTTAAGGAGACTGAACTTTCCTCACTGCTCATTTTCCAGCACTTTCCTTGTTTGGAGCCAAGCTGTACAACTCATTTATGCTCCTGATTTATCTTTAGGCTTCCTTTTGGGTTGGTGGTTTTGTGGGTTTTTTTTCTTTTTTTCTGCCTGCCAATTAAATTTGAGAAAATTTGGAAAATCTCATCCAGACCTTATAGATTAAATCTGGATTTTCCCCAAAACCGGTGGGTTTTGCTCAGACTTTCTGCCTCACTCTCACCCCATTCACCAAACTTTCATTTTTAACGGGACACTGAAGGCTTTGGACCAGTCAGCATTTCGGATTTAGGCAAAATCCCTGTTAATGGTAATCCTGGCAAACAAAGCTGTGCAATTCCTCACTCAAGCACGAGCTGCTTTTTGGTATAAATGCAGATTTCTCAGCTCTGTTTTTTGGTATAAATTAAGATTTCTCAGTTCTGTTTTTTCAGTATCAATGCAGATTTCTCAGCTCTGTTTTTGTATAAATTAAGATTTCACCTCTGTTTTTGTTATAAATTAAGATTTCTCACCTCTGTTTTTTCGGTATCAATGCAGATTTCTCAGCTCTGTTTTTCAGTATAAATGCAGATTTCTCAGCTCTCTGGATGTTTCTCATCCAAGGATTTGTGTTGATGTTCCAACTAATGGAGTCAAGCAACTTCCTGAGGCTCCAAACCTTACGGGGCATGGCAGGGAAAGGTGAAAACTGAAAATGCAGCTCGAGTGATTCCACTAAAAGCTGAGGAACAAGGCAGGAACTTGATTGGATTTTTAAAATCCTGTTGTTTAATGTGAGGGGGTTCTTGGGTTTATTTTAGCTCCAGGTTGCTCTCATTTGAAAGGGCTCAAAGTCTTCGGGGATTTCTCCAAACGGGGTAGAAAATCCTGGGATTTTTCAGCAGCTGTAAACGAGCTGGGCAGTTCCAGGAGCTCTGGAGCAGCAGCAGAAAAAGCATTCCTGTTTGGAAATTTGGAGGAAAAATAGCTGGAAAATCCCAGTGGGAATGATCAAAGGCAGAAGTCTCCAAATTTTACCCATGCCCAGAGTGTGTAAACTCAATTAGTGACCCTTTAATTGCTATTAATTTGATGTATTACCATTATTTCAGGAATTGTGCTGTTAATTTTTTTTTTAATTTATTTTGTTTCCTGCGATCAGTGTAGTTTAATTTTTTTCTTTATTTTGTTCTCCCTGCAGATCCAGGTGATCGGTTTTAATTTTTTTTTCTTTATTTTGTTTCTCCCTGCAGATCCAGGTGATCAGTTTTGTCACAGAGCAGAACTGGGATTCCCTGGAAGTGTTTGATGGAGGAGACAACACAGCCACCATGCTGGGGAGCTTCTCTGGTAGGTGGCACTCAATTCCTGCCTCATTGGATTCACCTCACAAAATTCAACTTAACTGCATCCAAAAACGGGGATAGACTTAAAGGGAATTGGGAATTGGATTGGGAATTTCAACTCTGCTTGCCTGTGGGGAAGGTCGAGAGGGAGCCTTACACACGAAACCAGTGGGGTTTTGTTCCTGGGAATGGGAATTCCCTCAGTTTTTTGGGATTTGAGGGTGACCTGCCCTGCCCGATGTGCCCCAGCATGGGTGAAGTGCTACAAAACAAACTCTGTTTTTCCTTGGACACCGGGAAATTGTGGATTTTAGCAGAGCAGGGAGGAGCAGGGTCCGGGAGCTTTGAGAGGCTTTCAAATGCGGCACCACTGGCAGAACAGCATCCCAAAATCTCCTTTATTTAACAAACGTGCCCAAAGCGCTCTGAGCTTGGCAGCAGAAGGGTCTGGGACGGACCTGCCTTGTTCTGCTGCCGCAGGGAATGAAGGAATCGGGAATTTTCCCGGACCTGCGCTCCACCCACGCTTCTTTCCCATCCCTTGCTGCTTTTTTGTCCGTGTCGGGGAAGCTCCACAGGCTGAAATCCAGCAGCAGCCACTGGAAAGGCCCTGGGTATTTCTCAACTGGCCTCATTAGAACCTGATCAAAACCGAGAGGAGCTCGTTAAGTTGAAAGGACTTTGTGTTCTCAGCCTCTCCTGCCGCAAATCTCCGAGGAGAGACATCCATCCTCTCCAGCGGCTTTGTGCTCCTCTTGTTTTGGCAGGAACCACCGTGCCTGCGCTGCTCAACAGCACTTCAAACCAGCTCTATCTGCATTTCTATTCCGACATCAGCGTCTCCGCCGCCGGCTTTCACCTGGAATACAAAAGTAAGAGCAGTTCCAGCCTTGATCCCGCAGCTCCCGGGGGATGGGGAGGCGCCTGGGAGAAGTGGGAGAAGGAGCAGCGCTCTGGGAGGGAGGGATAAATTGAGGAGAGATGGAGCAGAGGGGTGGGGAGACCCTCGCTGTGCTCTTGGTTGTTGCTAGAGGACACGGAAAGGGTGATCCTTAGGTAGAGAAGGGTCAGAGTAGAGGGAAGGGTGTTTATTTTAAAATTTTGGGGTGTGTAGATTGTGGGTAATGGCTAGGGATTGGAGAATAAGGCGGTTATTTCTGCGATCCCACTGGTCCAAGTGGAAGTTTGTCAAATGTCTTTTCGGTCAGAAAAGAATGCACAAACAATCTGTGTTTGTGTTACAAACGATGGGGAAGCGTACTTCAAAAATTCAAACATCAGCAGGCTACAGAAATCCAGGCTGACACCTTTTTGTGGCACAAAAGGATAAAACTCGGTGGGTGCAAAGCTGGGATCTGGGCTTGGGAAGTGCTGCTTGCCAGGGCCTGGCAGAGACTTCCAGCTCTTGGCATTCCCTGCTGGAAACAGCAGGGGCCTGGACACGTCCTCATCCCAAAAATCCTGGCTGGAAAGGGCTCAGAGGTCATCCCGTGGGACCTGCAGAGGAGAGCAGGTTTTTCATGAGCCAGGTTTTTCGTGAGCCTGGGGATTATCAGCCCTGTCTGTTCCCTTGGCTGAGGAGATTATTAGGTGTTGATTTTCAGGGCAGCTGGAAATAATGTGATTTCTGCTCTGTTTCTACAATTGGAATCACCAGCCCTGAGCCCCAGGGTTTTGGTTTTTTTTTTTTCTGGATTCCTTCTGGGAGGAAGTTGGGAGAGATGAGCTAAACAGGGGAGGAAAACTCTGGTTTCTCCCTGCATTACTCAGGCTGAGCTCTTACCTCTGCATGCTCCAAAGCCAGGAACAATTTGTGACTGAGTGAAAGCCACTGGTGTGGAGGGGAAGTTATTTAAAGCTGTTTTCCCTGCTGCCTCTCTGAAGGTCAAGCAGCACATCCAGGAGCAGGGAGGGAAGCGTGACTGGGCTTCAGGAGGAGACTCAGCCTCTCCTCACTGCTCCTCTCTTTTATTTTCCCTTCCTGGGGCTCTGTGGGGCTGGAGCAGAGGGTGCAGGAGTTATCCTGGAGGGCTGGGAGGAGCTGCAGGGCTCCTTTGGTCTGCCTGGGGTGTCAGAGGAGTGGGGAGATGGGGAAAGGAAATGGGAGATGTGGGAAAGGAGAGGGAGAGGTGGAGGAGAGGGAGATGGAATGGAGATGTGGGAAGGAAAGGGAAATGGGAAAAGAGATAGGGAAAGGAGAGGAGATGTGGAAGGAAGGAATGGGGAAAGGAGATAGGAAGGAGAGGGAGATGTGGGAAGGAAATGGGGAAAGGAGTAGGAAGGAGGGAGTGTGGGAAGGAAAGGGAAATGGGGAAAGGAGAGGGAGATGTGGAAGGAAAGGAAATGGGAAAGGAGATAGGGAAAGGAAGGGAGATGTGGAAAAGAGATGTGGGAAGGAAAGGGAAATGGGGAAAGGAGAGGGAGATGAATGGAGAGGAGAAACTTAGAAAGGAGAGAAGGAGAGAAGGATGTGGGAGAAGAGAGAGGGAAATGTGGGGAAGAAGGAAGGGAAAGGGGAAAGGAAAGGAGAAAAAGGAAAGGAGAAAAAGGAAAGGGGAAAAAGGAAAAGGAGACGTGGGAAGGAGACGTTGCAGGTTGTTAACTGGGTTTGCAGCAGGGTATTCCCAGCTGTCACTGTGGGAATGGAAACGGGCTGCCCTTGGGCAAGCCACAGGAAACACAATTTCCCCACCCACAGTCCGTGGTGATGGTTGGTAAAAGGAGAAGTGTGCTCCCAGCCCTGCAGCCCTGAGCACAGCCCTGAGCTGCCCCTGCCTTCCCTCCACAGCCGTGGGTCTCTCCAGCTGCCCCGAGCCTGTGCCCAGTGCCCAGCCACGGGCTGCAAGGTGGGTGAGCGTACCTGGTGACTGACGGGTGCCTTCCAGTGCGAGCCGGGTACGCCCTGCAGGTACAGCCCCGGGGACACTGTGCTGCTGGGGGCTGTGCCCCTCCGGAGCCCTTTCTGGGGAGCTGTGCCCCTCCAGAGCCCCTGCTGGGGGCTGTGCCCCTCCGGAGCCCTTCCTGGGGAGCTGTGCCCCTCCGGAGCCCCTGCTGGGGAGCTGTGCCCCTCCGGAGCCCCTGCTGGGGAGCTGTGCCCCTCCGGACCCCTGCTGGGGGGCTGTGCCCCTCCAGAGCCCTGCTGGGGGCTGTGCCCCTCCGGAGCCCTTTCTGGGGAGCTGTGCCCCTCCAGGACCCCTTCTGGGGAGCTGTGCCCCTCCGGAGCCCTTCCTGGGGAGCTGTGCCCCTCCGGAGCCCCTGCTGGGGGCTGTGCCCCTCCGGAGCCCTTGCTGGGGAGCTGTGCCCCTCCGGAGCCCCTTCCTGGGGAGCTGTGCCCCTCCAGAGCCCTTCTGGGGAGCTGTGCCCCTCCAGAACCCTTTCTGGGGAGCTGTGCCCCTCCAGAGCCCTTTCTGGGGAGCTGTGCCCCTCCAGAACCCTTTCTGGGGAGCTGTGCCCCTCCTGAGCCCTGGGGTTCTGGGGAGCTTTTGCCCCTCCAGAACCTTTTCTCTGGGGAGCTGTGCCCCTCCCAGCTGCTCCACCTTTCTGGGGAGCTGTGCCCCTCCAGAAACCCCTCTGCACCCCGGGAGCCTCGGGCCACAAGAGCCCCTCTCCCTGCCTGTCACCCAGGAGGAACAGGAGAACACGGTCCAGAGATCTGGAAAAACAAAACACACTGCAGAGCTCTGAGCTCTGGAGAAAACAAAAAACATTCCAGAGCTCCAAGCTCAGGAGGAAACAAAATACACAGCAGAGTTCCAAGCTCTGGAAAAACAAAATATGCTCCAGAGCTCCGAGATCTGGAAAAACAAAACACATTCCAGAGCTCTGAGATCTGGAAAAACAAAACACATTCCAGAGCTCTGAGATCTGGAAAAACAAAACACATTCCAGAGCTCTGAGATTCTGGGAAAAAAAAGCCACATTCCAGAGTTCCAAGCTCTGGAGAAAACCAAAATATATTCCAGAGCTCTAAGTTCTGGGGAAAAACCAGCATTGCAGAGCTCTGAGCTCTGGAAAAAAAAAAACACATTGCCAGAGTTCCAAGCTCTGGGAAAAAAAAAATACATTCCAGAGTTCCAAGCTGGGGTTCTGAGGTTCCTGCCCTCTCTTGGTTCTTCCTGGGAGCCAAGGTTGAAGCCAGCCCTTGGAGCCATTTCCATCAGCACTGGCTCTGTCTGAGGGGCTTCCAGAATCACCTCACATTTTTCCCAAATCTCCCCTTGGAGGTAAATAATGAATAAATTTTATTTATTTAGAAATAAATAAATAAATTTCTAATTTATTATAAAATAATATTTTTTTTAATTTATTAATAAATACCTCCAATAAATACCAGCCTTTAGGTTCCCTCCTGCTCTAACACTCGCTCCAAAGTGTGTCGTTTCTTGAAGGCATCACTTTTTCTGGCACTCCAGGTGGGACAGGGATCTCCCTCTGGATCAGATCTGTCTTGTAAGGAATTCTTGCCTGCCAGGACAGGGACAGGAGTTTGTTTTCCAGCCTTTGTGTTGTTTTCCATCCCTGCAGGGCCACTCCCACATCTCCTGCATGCCGGGCACGGTGCGCCGCTGGAATTACCCCCCACCCCTCTGCATAGGTAGGACTCAACTTCCTTCTACCTGGATGATATTTATAGCATTTCCCTAAAAAAAAAACAAGGATAAAGAGCTGATTTAGAGAAATTCTGCAAGTGGGAAAGAGTGTGGGGAAAAAAAAAAAAAAATCTTCATTTGTTGCCAGGGAAATTGTGGCCGAGAAGTCCCCGTGGGCTGCCTGGAGTGCTTTGTTTTGGATGTTGGAGGTGTGGCTGCAGCACAAAAATGTGAAACACAGAATTATCCCCCCTCAGCACAGAAGGGAAAATCTGAAATTGCCTCGTGCTGGCAGCGGGTTGGTTGTATGGGTTGAGGATTTTTCCCGCCTGGAGCGTGGTTTATTTTTATGGAGTGCTTCTGATGCCACCAGAGCTGCCTCTGTCACTGGGCCTGGTGTCTCCCAGGATGCCAGCTCGCTGTGCCCGCTCTGGTGCCCAGCACAGGGCACTTGTGCAGGTGGCTGTTGACCCTCAGAGCTGTTCAGATGTTCTGGAAAGCACTGCACATCCCAATTTCCCTGTGGAAGATCCCGAGGAGAAGAGGCCCAGAGGTGAAATGAACTTGCAGAAGGGTTTTTTGGTTTTTTTTTTTTTTTAAATTATTTTCAGTCATTTGCTTTTAGCAAAAGTAGATGTTTAATATTCATATTGCACATTTTGCAGCTCTGAGAGAGACATTTATGCATTTAATAGCTTTAGTTAACAGTTATTTCAGGCTCCTGCTGTTCCAGCTTACATCATTTGGCTTTAAAGTAATTATAAGAGCCAACAGTTCTTTTATCTGATGATCTGCAGGCCAGGGATAAATAGAGAGACATTTCCAGGAGAATGACTGAGCTAAAGGACCCTTTCCCTTGGGAGCTGCTCTGAATGGAAGCAGAAACCCTTGGAGATCCCAGCGAGCAGGAGGACCCCAAAAGCTGGCAAACCCCAAGTTTGGCTCTTTGGATCAGCACCAGCCTCCCAGGCTGGCAGGATTTTGGCTGCTTGGGCTGTTCCTGCCTTTTCCCCTCCCTGGGAAAGGTCAGGCAGCTGCAGAGAGGCAGGAGCACATCTGGAGCCAGGGGTGACCCCACCTTTGTCCTGGGGCTCCCTGTGTCCACCAGAGCTCCTGCACAATTTGCAACCGGGCTGATTTTCTCCTGGTCTCTTCCACCAGCTGCTGGCCTTCTAAATAATTCACCAGCAGTCCTATTAAAGAGCCATTAGGAGGAAAAAGGAAAGAGAAATCTTCTGGGAGAAACCTTGTTAGGAGCGAGTCCGGGGTAATGAGATATCGGACAAAGAGCCTGGTCCTGGCTGTCAGAGCCTGTTAGAAGAACTCCTGGCTGATTCAGCTGGGGGTGCTGCTGGCACCAGGTGGAGCTCATCCAGAAAAGCAGGAGAAGGTGCTGTCAGTGTTTGAATTTCATGGGATGCCTTTTGTAAACATGTTTTTGGGCAGTGGTGGCTGGCAGGCAGCGAGCAAACACTCTGTGCTGGATTTCTCAGTGACTGACTGCCCAGGGATTGGCAGGTGGGGCAGGAAAAAGAAGAATTTGGAGTCAAAATAGGATCACTCAGCTTCTTCACAGTTGTTTTTTGAGTTGGTTGAGGTTTCAGGCAAGTGCTGGTGCCTGATTTGATGCAGTGGCTGTGGGCAGAGCGGGTGTCCAGCCCCTCTCCCTGCTCACACCTGGCTCTGTGTGATCCAGCTGGATCCCTGGGCTCAGTCTTCCTCTCCAAAGGGCAGGAGGAAGGCACATCCATTCCTGGGATTGGTGCTGGGGTTGGTTCTGGGCCTGGAATTTTGGTGCTGGTTGCTTTTCCTCAGCTGAGCCTTTCATTCCTGGATTGCCCATGGCCCTCGTGCATTCAGACCCCTCAGGGAGCCTGGAAGGGAACCTGTGGCTGCATCCTGACCAGGAACCCTGTGGTTTTTCCAGCCCAGTGTGGAGGAACAGCAGAAGAGATGGAAGGAGTGCTCCTGAGCCCAGGCTTCCCAGGAAATTATCCCAGCAACCTGGACTGCACGTGGAGGATCCTGCTGCCAGTGGGGTTTGGTGAGAGAGCTGCCTTTGGCTTGGTGCTGTCACCAAAGAGGGGGTGAAAAATCAGAGAATCCCTGACTGGTTTGGGGTGGGAAGAACCTCAAAGATCATCTCATTCCACCCCCTGCCAGGGGAAACTATCCCAGGGTGCTGCCAGCCCCATCCAGGGGTCCAGGGGCAGCCACAGCTTCTCTGGGCAGCCTGAGCCAGGGCCTGCCCACCCTGCCAGGGGAGAATTCCTGCCCAATCTCCACTCCAAAGCTCCTTGGTGTCAGTTTGAAGGCACTCTGTGTGCCCAGGGCAGTTACAGTCCTGCTGAGTGCACAGGCTGGGGCTGGGTTGGATTGGGGCTGGAATTGGGGCTGGGGCTGGGGTTGGGATTGGGACTGGAGCTGGGGTTGGGGTTGGGACTGGATCTGGGGTTGGACTGGAGCTGGAGCTGGGGTTGGGGTTGGGACTGGAGCTGGGGTTGGGATTGGGCTGGAATTGGGGTTGGGATTGTGACTGGAGCTGGGGCTGGGATTGGGGTTGGGACTGGAGCTGGGGTTGGGGCTGGAATTGGGGTTGGGGCTGGAATTGGGGTTGGGATTGGAGCTGGGGTTGGAGCTGAGTTTGGAGCTGGGGTTGGGGTTGGGATTGTGATTGGAGCTGGGGTTGGTGCTGGTGGGAGTGGGGTTGAGCGGTTGGAGTGGGTGGATTGTGATTGGAGCTGGAGTTGGTGCTGGGTTTGGAGCTGGGATTGGAGCTTTGGTTGGAGCTGGGGTTGGTTCTGGGTTTGCTCTTGGGTTGGTTCTGGGGTTGGTTCTGGGTTTGGAGCTGATGTTAGTGCTGGGGCTGATTCTGGGGTTGCTCTTGGCGTTGCTGCCAGTGCTGGTATAAAACCTCAGCTGCACTTTCAGAGCCAAACCCTTCCTTCCCCCTTCTCCAGGAGCCCACATCCAATTCCTGAACTTCTCCACGGAGCCCAACCACGACTTCGTGGAGATCCGGAACGGGCCCTACGACACCAGCGGCGTCATCGGGCGCTTCAGCGGCGCCGAGCTGCCCGGCTCGCTGCTCTCCACCTCCCACGAGACCACCCTCTACTTCCACAGCGACCACTCCCAGAACAAGCCCGGCTTCAAGCTGGAGTACCAAGGTGAGGAGGGACCGCCCTGCCCTCGGGGTGCTGGGGTGTGGGGGTCCTGACAAGGTTTGGGACCCCGATTTGTTGGTTTAAGTCTTTACTTCTGCCTGTGAGTTCAAAGGATGAGACAACGCTTCTTGGTCTCCAGTCTCAAGGTTGTTTATTATTTTTTATCTGTAAAATTTTCTTTCTGCCCAGCCCAGGCACAGTCAGAGGCACTCTGCCTGCCCCCAGGGTGGTGTTATCTTTATAGACAAAAAACTACGTGTGACATATTTACAATTATTCCCCAATCCCCATCACCTAGGTTAGACAGTGAGTTTCTACTCCAAACCAACCCAAAAGTGCCAACACCATCAGTGAAGATGGAGGTGGAGAAGAAGAAAGGTTAGACACACCCAAATCCCTCCATCCTGTCCCCAAAAACCCCTCTACAAAGAATCCTAAAATCTCCATTTACACCCTGTGATACACTAATTATTACACTATTCAAACTGCTGTGGCTTTCATCTCTTCGTGTGAAGGTGGCAATTTGCTCCAGGGTTGGTAATGGAGCCCACTGGTGTTCTGGGCTGTGTGCCAGGGTCTCTGAGCCCCTGGCAGGGATCTCAGCAGCTCTGGACTCCCAAAGGGATGTCCTGGGCTCCACACTGGGGGGAGTTGTGGTTGTTGAGTTAATTCCACAAGGGGTTAATCCCAGCGAGTGGAGAGGTGTAACAAACGACAGGAATTCCTCATTTAGAACAATCTGACTCCAATTTTTTATTCAATCTATTGACCCCCTTTCTATACCTTTCTGGACAGGTCACTGTCACTGGTAGGAAGTGCCAGAACTCTTCATCCCATTGGCCAAAACTGAAAGAAATCAGAGAAATTCTGTCCCACAGAAAAGAACCCAAACCATGACACTCATGACAAAAACACTGGCAGTGTTTGTGTCAAACCTTGGGAGAACAAACCCTTTCTAAACCAAAACATCATGAAGAAACTGCACTTAGAAACTCAGAAACCTCAGGCCTAGGAACCCCAGACTACAGAGAGGTGCTGCAGGAGGGCTGTGGTTAATCCTAAGAACTGGGATCTGTTCCCCCCAAAAGCAAGGAGCAAATGTTCCTCGAGTGCCCTGGGACAGGGAAATGCCTGGAATCCAGCTGGGTTCACTTCCAGCTCAGCTCCTGGGCACGGGGAAGAGCCCTTGGAGTTGGCTGTGGAATGTTGGAGCTGCTTTTCCCTCCAGGCTGGAGTCCAGGCCCCTCCTGAGCTCAGCCTGGTGCAGGGCTGGGTAAATAAAGAAGCAGCCAAATAGCAGAACAGGGCTGGCTTGGAGAGCTGGGGCAAAAGGAGAGGGAGGAGTTGTTAAAATGCAGTGTTCACCCTCAGTTTTGGGGGGATGGAGGTGGGTTTTCCCCAGCTGGAGCCCTCGGGCATCTCCCCTGTTTTGAGCGTTGCTCCCTGTGCCTGCCCAGCCTACGAGCTGCAGGAGTGCCCTGACCCGGAGCCCTTTGCCAACGGGGTGGTGAGAGGAGCTGGCTACAACGTGGGCCAGTCCATCTCCTTCGAGTGCCTGCCTGGCTACCAGCTGATCGGCCACCCCGTGCTCACCTGCCAGCACGGCACCAACAGGAACTGGGACCACCCCCTGCCCAGGTGTGAAGGTATGGCCTGGGCTCCTCTGGGCTCCCCTGGACTCCTCTGGGCTCCCTTGTGCTCCCCTGGGCTCCTCTGGACTCCTCTAGGCTTCCCTGGGCAGCTCCTGGGCACCTCCTGTGCTCCCCTGGACTCCTCTGGGCTCCCTTGTGCTCCCCTGGGCTCTTCTGTGCTCCCCTGGGCTTCCCTGGGCTCCCCTGGGCAGCTCCTGGGCTCCCCTGGGCACCTCCTGGACTCCTCTGGACTCCCTTGTTCTCCTCTGGGCTCTCCTGGGCTCCCCTGGGCAGCTCCTGGGCTCCCCTGGGCTCTCTGGCTCCTCTGGACTCCCTTGTTCTCCCCTGTGCTCCCCTGGGCTCCCCTGGGTTCCCCTGTGCTCCCCCTGAACTCCCCTGGGCCCCCTTGGGCTCCCCTGAACTCCCCTGGGCTCCCCTGTGCTCCCCTGAACTCCCCTGGGTTGCCCTGGGCTCCCCTGAACCCCCTGGGCCCCCGTGTGCTCCCCTGAACCCCCTGGGCCCCCGTGTGCTCCCCTGGGCTCCCTTGTGCTCCCCTGAACTCCCCTGTGCTCCCCTGAACTCCCCTGGGCTCCCCTGGGTTCCCCTGTGCTCCCCTGTGCTCCCCTGGGCCCCCTGGGCTCCCCTGGGCTCCCCTGGGTTCCCCTGTGCTCCCTGTGCTCCCCTGGGCTCCCCTGGGCTCCCTGGGTTCCCCTGTGCTCCCCTGTGCTCCCCTGAACCCCTGGGCCCCCGTGTGCTCCCCTGGGCTCCCCTGTGCTCCCCTGGGCCCCCCTGGCTCCCCTGGGCTCCCCTGGGCTCCCCTGAACCCCCTGGGCCCCCCAGTGCTCCCCTGGGTTTGGGGTGGGCTGGCAGTGGTCCTGGGAGCAGAGCTGTGCCTGGGAATGAGCTCTTGGAGTGAAGCCTCCTTGCAATGTGCTCTCCACGAGCTGGGGTTTTTTTGGGGTGAATGTTTGGGTTCCTTCTGAAACCTTCTGAGAGGGGTTGAGTCTTGGGGTGTGGGCGAGGAGAATTCCTGTCCCTCCCCTGCCTGCTGGACACAGTCCAGGGTCCTTGGAGGGATAAATCCTTGCTGCTTTATTCCCTCACCAACACCCAGCTCCCACTGATCCAGCTCTGGTAAATTAAAATTGTGGCTGGTGACAGAGCCTTGCAGCTCTGAGGGCTCCCAGTGTGTCCCTGTGTGCTCTCCAAAATCATCCAGGTGGGAGATCCTCAGGAATCTTCCAAGGTGGTTTATTAGGGTTTTTTTTTCTGAAAACTGTGCTCAGAGAACTCTGCAGGCTGAAGATTTTACACTCCAGACATCCAAGCTCGGCCAAATTCCCTTTCCCATCCACCCCGTGGCTGTTTCAGCCTCTCACCCCTGGGCTGATGGCCGGAATTCTGGGGGATTTCCTTCCAGAAGGGTTTCAGATGAACCTTTAAAAAGTTCAGACCTGCTTATTGAAGATTCCCAGGAGCTCTGCCCTTTATCCCAGCTCTGGCTCTGGGGGAGGAGGCACAGAGGTGATATTTGCCCTCCTTTAAGTCCTTGAACCCCTGAGAACACAAAGGGCTGAATCCTCAGCTGCTCTGTGCTGTGCCCAGCTGCGTGCTGGGCATACTGGGGGATACTGGGAGCGGGATTCAAGCCTCCCCTCCCTCGGGCCACAGCTCTGCCAGCAGCAAACAGCCCAAGCAGCCACCCCTGCCCTGCTGCTGTGCTTTGAGAGGCTCTGCAAATAGAGGGGCGAGGGTGGGGCAGGTTTGGGCTGCACATCTGGGCACATCTGGGCTCTCCTGCTGCCAAAGGAAGAGCTGGGAATGCGGGGTGGGCTTGGAGCAGGGAGGAATCATTGATGTGCCCTGTGCTGCACATCTGGGCCCTTCTGCTGCTAAAGGAAGTGCTGGGAATGTGGGATGGGCTTGGAGCAGGGAGGAATTACTTGAGGAATTATTGATGTGCCCTTTGCTGCACATCTGGGCACATCTGGGCTCTCCTGGTGCCAAAGGAAGAGCTGAGACTGTGGGGTGGGCTTGGAGGAGAGAGGGATTATTTGAGGAATTATTGATGTGCCCTTTGCACATCTGGGCACATCTGGTGCCAAAGGAAGTGTTGTAAATGGGGGATGGGCTTGGAGGAGGGAGGAATTACTTGAGGAATTACTGATGTGCCCTTTGCTGCACATCTGGGCACATCTGGGCTCTCCTGGTGCCAAAGGAAGTGCTGGGAATGTGGGGTGGGCTTGGAGCAGGGAGGAATTACTTGAGGAATTATTGATGTGCCCCTTGCTGCACATCTGGGCACATCTGGGTCCTCCTGCTGCTGAAGGAAATGCAGGAGTGTGGGGTCGAGCTGGGAATGTGGGGTGGGCTTGGAGCAGGGAGGAATTACTTGAGGAATTACTGATGTGCCCCTTGCTGCACATCTGGGCACATCTGGGCTCTCCTGGTGCCAAAGGAAGTGCTGGGAATGTGGGGTGGGCTTGGAGCAGGGAGGAATTACTTGAGGAATTACTGATGTGCCCCTTGCTGCACATCTGGGCACATCTGGGCTCTCCCGGTGCCAAAGGAAATGCAGGAGTGTGGGGTCGAGCTGGGAATGTGGGATGGGCTTGGAGCAGAGAGGAATTATGCAGGAATGTGGGATCGAGCTGGGAATGTGGGATGGGCTTGGAGCAGGTAGGAATTACTTGAGGCGAGTTAGGCCAAGATCTGGATCTTCCCGTGTCCAGAATTGGGTACAAAAATATCCAATTTTTTGGATTAAAAAAAAAAAAAAAGAAAATTAAATTAAAATAAAATAAGAATATAAAAAGGAATCTGTGTGGAAGGCGGTTCCAGGGGCCGTTTCCTCAGCGGGTTTGTGTTTCTCTCTGCTCCCCTGCAGTGCCTTGTGGGGGCAATGTCACTGCCCAGAACGGGACAGTTTACTCTCCTGGCTTCCCCAACCAGTACCCAAATTCCCAGGATTGCACCTGGCTCCTGACAGTGCCCGTGGGCTACGGGATCCACCTGAACTTCACCCTGCTGCAGACAGAGCCCTACAACGACTTCATCACCGTCTGGTGGGTGCTGAGGGGCAGGGGCCACTCCAAGGACTCATTTTGGGGAAATTCCCCTGGCTTTGGAATTCCAGCAGCTGGGAATGGGACCCCTGGGATCCCCTTTGCAGGCTGGTGTTTTGGAGAAGGGAAGAGAAATTATGATTTTATTTTTTTTTGAGCTTTCTTTGAATAAATAAAAATATTATTTATGTGTGATAATGGAGATTATCGACTTCAGGCTCTGATTCAAGAGTTTGTGGCCAAATTTTGAGCTTGTAGCACTCAGGGTTTGCCCTTCAGAATATTCCCATATCTGCTGGGCAAACAGGGAGGGAAATTCCTGTGGGGGAGCAGGCTCTAATTCCTCAATTTCTGAGTTTAAAAGTGAAATTTGTATTTCTTTTTCTCAGCTGGCTGAGCACTGGGAGCCAGGAGAGTGAAGGGAAGAGAAATTATAAATTTTTTTTGGAGCTTTCTTTTAATTTGAATAAATAAAACTATTATTTATGCGTGATAATGGAAATTATCAACTTCAGGCTCTGATTCAAGAGTTTGTGGCCAAATTTTGAGCTTGTAGCACTCAGGGTTTGCCCTTCAGAACATCCCATATATCCAGAATATCCATATCTGCTGGGCAAAGAGGGAGGGAAATTCCTGTGGGGAACAGGCTCTAATTCCTAAATTTCTGAGGTTAAAAGTGAAATATGTGTTTTCTGATAATATAAAAATATTATTTATGTGTGATAATGGAGATTATTGACTTCAGGTCTGATTCAAGAGTTTGTGGCCAAATTTTGAGCTTGTAGCACTCAGGGTTTGCCCTTCAGAATATTCCATATATCCAGAATATTCCCATATCTGCTGGGCAAACAGGGAGGGAAATTCCTGTGGGTGAACAGGCTCTAATCCCTAAATTTCTGAGTTTAAAAGTGAAATTTGTATTTCTTTTTCTCAGCTGGGAGCCAGCAGAGGCTGCAGGGATTAAACTGGAGCAGGGGCTCTGAAATGTGGGAGGATCAGGAAAGGAGGAGACCCCGGGCACTGCGGGCAGGTGAAATCCAAGGGAATAAACCTCAATTTTCCTTGTGTTCCTGCCCTCAGGGATGGCCCCCAGCAAACAGCCCCCCAGCTAGGGGTGTTCACAGGCAACTCAGCCAAGAAATCAGCCCAGAGCTCCTCCAACCAGCTCCTGCTGAAATTCCACAGCGACGGCGCCACCGGCGGCATCTTCGCCATCTCCTTCTCTGGTCTGCGTGCCCGGGCTGGGAATGCTGGGAATGGGGCAGGGAAAATGCACGAAAATCCCCTTTACCCTCAAGATTTACACAGGGCTTTTCAGGTTTTTTCAATGTTTTTCAGGTTTTCCCAGGAAGTTTTTCAGCCTGTTTTTTTGGGGTGTTTTTTTGGGTTTGTTTTTTTTTTTTTTTTGGTTTTTTTTTTTGGTGGTTTTTTTTTTGTTTGTTTTGTTTGTTTTGTGTTTTTTTGTTTTTGTTTTTGTTTTTTTTTTTGTTTTTTTTTTTGGTGTGTTTTTTGGTTTTTTTCACATAAAGTTTTTCAAAGCAGATTTTTGCCAGGAAGTTTTCCAGCCCAGTTTCTTCCAGGAAGATTTTCAGCCCAGTTTTTTCCTCAAAATTTTTCAAAGCAGATTTTTGTCAGGAAGTTTTCCAGCCCAGTTTCTTCCAGGAAGTTTTTCAGTCCAGTTTTTTCCTCAAAGTTTTTCAAACCGTATTTTTTCCAGGAAGTTTTCCAGCCCAGTTTCTTCCAGGAAGTTTTTCAGTCCAGTTTTTTCCTCAAAGTTTTTCAAACCATATTTTTTCCAGGAAGTTTTTCAGCCCAGTTTCTTCCAGGAAGATTTTCAGTCCAGTTTTTTCCTCAAAATTTTTCAAAGCAGATTTTTGTCAGGAAGTTTTCCAGCCCAGTTTTTTCCACAAAGTTTTTCAAACCAGATTTTTGCCAGGAAGTTTTCCAGCCCAGTTTCTTTCAGGAAGTTTTTCAGCCCAGTTTTTTCAATGAAGTTTTTCAAAACAGATTTTTTTCCAGGAAGTTTTCCAGCCCAGATTTTTCCAGGAAGTTTTTCAGCCCAGTTTTCTCAATGAAGATTTTCAGCCCAGTTTTTTCCACAATGTTTTTCAAACCAGATTTTTGCCAGGAAGTTTTCCAGCCCAGTTTCTTCCAGGAAGATTTTCAGCCCAGATTCTTCCAGGAAGATTTTCAGCCCAGATTTTTCAGGAAGTTTTTCAGCCAGTTTTCTCATGAAGATTTTCAGCCCAGTTTTTTCCACAATGTTTTCAAACCAGATTTTGCCAGGAAGTTTTCCAGCCCAGTTTCTTCCAGGAAGATTTTCAGCCAGATTCTTCCAGGAAGATTTTCAGCCCAGTTTTCAAAGTTTTGGGCCAGTTTTCCATAAGTTTTCCAGCCCAGATTTTTGCACAAAATTTTTAAAACCATTCTTTTTCCCTTGTGGGAGGGGAGGATTTTCCTCGTGGAGGATTTTTCTTGTTGAGGATTTTCCTTATGGAGAGGAAGGATTTTCCTTGTGCAGGGGAGGATTTTCCTTGTGGCCAGGGAGGGCTTTCCTTGTGGAGTGGGAGGATTTTTCCTTTGGAGAGGAAAAATTTTCCTCATGGAGAGGAAGATTTTCCTTTTCGAATGGGCTAATTTTCCTGGTGGAGGGGGAGATTTTCCTTATGGAGAGGGAGGATTTTCCTATTGGAGGGAGGATTTTCTATTGGAGGGGGAGGATTTTCCTCATGGAAGGGGAGGATTTTCCTTGTGGAGACAGAGGATTTTCCTCTTGGAGGATTTTCCTGGTGGAGGGGAGGATTTTCCTCTTGGAGGATTTTCCTGGTGGAGAGGGAGGATTTTCCTATTGGAAGGGAGGATTTTCCTTGTGGAGACAGAGGATTTTCCTCTTGGAGGATTTTCCTGGTGGAGGGGGAGGATTTTCCTATTGGAAGGGGAGGATTTTCCTTGTGGAGGGGGAGGATTTTCCTCGTGGAGGGGGAGGATTTTCCTCGTGGAGGGGGAGGATTTTCCTCGTGGAGGGGGAGGATTTTCCTCGTGGAGAGGGAGGATTTTCCTGGTGGAGAGGGAGGATTTCCCTGGTTCCACCCCTCCAGGACATGCTGCTGTCCCCTTGCTTTCCCAGCTTTCCAGCTTTTCCGCTGCCAGCCTCCCACCATGGTCCCCAACGCCGAGATCATCACGGAGAACGAGGAGTTCAACATTGGTAAAACCTTCCCTCACCCTCCTCATCCTCATTCCCACCTCTCCACCTCCTGGGAATGTCACTGCCATCCCAAATCTGCACTTCCAGGAGGGCTTTTCCCTTCAGCTCAACATCCAAGTGTTCCCAGACTTTTCCTCCAAAAAAAGCCATTTTTTTTCCCCCAAAAAAATGGTTTTTGGGAGAGACTTGAGCCTGTTTGGAGTCACTCAGGAATCTTTGGGAATTATAAATATTTCTCAGGTGTTGCACACAAAGCTTTGGAGCCTTTATTCTGCTTTTTGGGATCTTTCGGGAGGTTTTTTTTTTTTGTGATTTTTATTTTTTTTTTTTTTTTGTCATCTGGATTTTTAAAGTGGCTGCAGCCAGGAGTTTTCTTGGAACAGCTTCTCACCCTGGCTGCTCTCTTTGAGGGAGTCTGCACCTGGAATAATTCCCAGATCTGGTGTGGTGACAGGAGTTTATCCCAGAGTGGCTTTCCTAGCTTTGTATTTCCAATTCACACCTTTTATCCCTGCATTTCCCCTTTTCATTCCTCTCTTTGCCCCTTTTTTCTGCACCTGCCCCTTTTATTTCTGCATTTCCCCCTTTTATTCCCATATTTTCCCCTTTATTCTGCATTTCCGCCTTTTATTCCCTGCATTTCTCCCTTATATCCCTCTATTCCCTCTTTATCCCTCCATTCCCATTTTTATCCCTTCAATCCCTTCCTTTACCCCTCTATTTCCCCTTTTATTCCTGAATTTCCTCTTTTATCTTTCTATTTACCCCTTTCATCCTCTATCTCCCTTTTTATCCCTTCAATTCCCCCCTTTTATCCCATAATTCCCCCTTTTACCCCTCCATTCCCCCTTTCATCCCTCCTTTACCCCTCCATCCCCCTTTTTATCCCATAATTTCCCCTTTTATCCCTCTATTCCCCTTTCATCCCTCTATCCCTCTTTATCCCTTCAATTCCCCCTTATCCCTCTATTTCCCCTTTTATTCCTGAATTTCCCTCTTTTATCTTTCCATTTACCCCTTTCATCCCTCTATTCCCCTTTATCCTTTCAATTCCCCTCTTTATCCCATAATTCCCCCTTTACCCCTCTATTCCCCCTTTCATCCCTCCAATCCCTCCCTTTAACCCCTCCATCCCCCCTTTTATCCCATAATTTCCCCTTTTAATCCCCTCCATTCCCCCTTTTATCCCTCCCTTTACCCCTCCATTCCCCCTTTTATCCCTCTACTTCCCCTTTTATCCCTCTACTTCCCCTTTTATCCCTCTACTTCCCCTTTTATCCCTCTATTTCCCCTTTTATTCCTGAATTTCCCTCTTTTATCTTTCTATTTACCCCTTTCATCCCTCTATCCCCTTTTTAATCCCTTCAATTCCCCCCTTTATCCATAATTCCCCCTTATTACCCCTCATTCCCCCTTTCATCCCTCCTATACCCTCCTCCCTTTTACCCATTCCCCTTTTATCCTCATTCCCCTTTATCCCTCATCCCCCTTATCCTAATTCCCCCTTTATCCCTCCCTTTACCCCTCCATTCCCCCTTTTATCCCTCTACTATCCCCTCTTTATCCCTCTACTTCCCCTTTTATCCCTCACTTCCCCTTTTATCCCTCTATTTCCCCCTTTTATTCCTGAATTTCCCTCTTTTATCTTTCCATTTACCCCTTTCATCCCTCTATCCCCCTTTTATTCCCTTCAATTCCCCTCCTTTTATCCCATTAATTCCCCCTTTTACCCCTCCATTCCCCCTTTCAATCCCTCCCTTTACCCCTCCATCCCCCTTTTTATCCCATAATTTCCCCTTTTATCCCTCTATTCCCCCTTTTATCCCTCCCTTTACCCCTCCATTCCCCCTTTTATCCCTCTACTTCCCCTTTTATCCCTCTACTTCCCCTTTTATCCCTCTACTTCCCCCTTTCATCCCTCCCTTTACCCCTCTAACCCCCCTTTTATCCCATAATTCCCCTTTTACCCCTCCATTCCCCCTTTCATCCCTCCCTTTACCCCTCTATTCCCCCTTTCATCCCTCCAATCCCTCCCTTTACCCCTCTATCCCCCCTTTTATCCCATAATTCCCTCTTTTATCTTTCCATTTACCCCTTTCATCCCTCTATTCCCCCTTTTATCCCTTCAATTCCCCCTTTTATCCCGTAATTCCCCCTTTTATACCCCTCTATTCCCCCTTTTACCCCTCCATTCCCCCATTCATCCCTCCCTTTACCCCTCTAACCCCCCTTTTATCCCATAATTCCCCCTTTTATCCCATAATTTCCCCCTTTTAACCCCTCCATTCCCCCATTCATCCCTCCCTTTAACCCCTCTAACCCCCCTTTTAATCCCATAATTCCCCCTTTTTTCCGTGCCTTTCCCCTCCCTCCCCAGGTGACATCGTGAGGTACCGCTGCCTTCCCGGCTTCACCCTCATTGGCAACGAGATCCTCACCTGCAAACTGGGCACCCACCTGCAGTTCGAGGGACCCCCACCCACCTGCGAAGGTAAAACCTCCCAGAAATCCCAAATTTCCCAGCTCAGGGAAATTCTCCTCCATTTTTTCATCCTTGGGGTTAATTTTCCCACCTCCAGGAGCGCAGGATTTTGTGATAACGCACAGGACGCGGATTTTGGGGGGGAAAAAATCTTGGGATTTTTCTCGAGGTTGCTTGAGGAATGAGTGTTTTATGTTTATATTTATTTATTTTATACAATTTTCAACAGGCCACTTTGATTGGTGAATGAAAGATAAATTTCTTCACCCACATTGGTCAAATTAGAGGGACATCAAGGGAGAATCTTTCTTCCCAGAAAGAACTGACAGCATGGATGCTGTTACAAAAATAACGCCTTGTTTGTGTTCTTTTGCTGGCAACAAGTTTCAGCAAACCAAAACACCAGAAAAACAGCTTTAGAAACTCAGAAACTTCAGGCCTGCAAACCAGACTGCACTCTAAGTGTGACAGTTGTTGGGGATTTATGGGATTTTGGGATTCCTGGAGCCCCAGGGGTCGCGATCGGGATGAACGTTGTGCTCCCACCTGAAAACCCAGGAATATCCATCTCCCTTGCCAGTGCACTGCCCCATGAACCAGCTGCTGACTGATTCCAGCGGGGTGATCCTAAGCCAGAGCTTCCTGGGCAGTTACCCCCACTTCCAGACGTGCTCCTGGGTGGTGAAGGTGGAGCCAGGATACAACATCTCCCTCACCATCGAGTACTTCCTCAGCGAGAAGCAGTTCGATGAGTTTGAGATCTTCGATGGTAAGGGACTCACCCCTCGGGTCCTCCTCCCATCCCAAAGCTGCCTGGGATTCCATAATCCCATGGCATTCCCAGCTTCCCACCTGGCGTCTCCTGCTGGCCTTCCTGCTCCTCACTACTTCCTTTTACTTATTCCCTGCATGAGGAAATAGCTACAGTAGCAAAATTTTGATTTTGGTTAGCATCATTTTGGATTTTTTTTTTTTATGGATCTGATGGATTTTTCCAAGGGGCAGGAGTTGGGAAACTGCTGGGAGAGGGATGGAGAGGCTAAGTTGGGAAAATGGGGATTCTCATCCTTGAAGGCCACAGGGAGAGGATTCTCCAGGCCCAGGAGTTCCTGGGAATGGGGAGGGGATTCTCAGGGTGACCAGGGGTCACCATGGTGACCTGAGCTCCTGCCTGGAGCACATCCTGGTTTTCCTGTCATCACCTTTGCTCCTGGATTCCCAGGAGCAGGATGGGAGCCCTGGAAGTCGTGTCCACAGGGAGCTGGAGCTGCCTTTCCTCAGGGAGAAGCTCCCTGGGCCCGTTCCTCACCCGGGGGGAAAGAGGGAAGGGCTCAGGATGGGGGAGGAAAAAAGTTCCCATCTGTGTGAGGATGCTGCTGTTGGAATTCCAGTTAAGAATTCCCTGCTGAGAACAGGCTCAGAGAACTGAGGGGAGATCCTGGGAGGCTTTGGGAATAGATGGCAAAGAGGGAAGGGAATGTCTGGGACCAGGAAAAGAGGAAAGGGAGAAAATAAAGGGGGATAGAGGGGTAAAGGAAGGATTGGAGGGATGAAAGGGGGAATAGAGGGGTAAAAGGGGGAATGGAGGGATAAAGGGGGGAATTGAAGGGATAAAAGGGGGAATGGAAAGATAAAAGGGGGGAAATTCAGGAATAAAAGGGGAAATAAAGTGGTAAAGGGAGGACATCTCTACTGGAATTCTGGTAATTCCATGCTGATAAAAAGCTTGGAGCACTGAGGGGTGATCCTGGTCTGCAGGGCTTTGGGAATAGGTGGCAGAGAGGGAGGGAATAACTGGGAGTGAGAAAAGGAGGGAAGAATTTGGCATGGGAGAAAATAAAGCATCTGTGAGAGGACATCTCTGTTGGAATTCTGGTAATTCCCTGTTGAGAACAGGCTCGGAGCACTGAGGGGTGATCCTGGTCTGCAGGGCTTTGGGAATAGGTGGCAAAGAGGGAAGGGAATGACAGGGACCAGGAAAAGAGGAAAAGGAGAAAATAAAGCTCCTGTGTGAGGACATCTCTACTGGAATTCTGGTAATTCCCTGTTGATATAAAGCTCAGAGCACTGAGGGGTCGATCCTCATCTCCAAAGCATTCCTGGCGATTCCCTGATTCATTTTCCCTTTCGGAGGAGTGGGAATGTCTCCGCTGGCTGGAGATAATTCCCAGAGGGGGTGTGGTGACCCAGGGTGTCCCTGTGACCTTTCCCTGGTGCCCTGCAGGTCCCTCTGGGCAGAGCCCCCTGCTGCTCTCCCTCAGCGGGAATTACTCGGCTCCCCTGACCGTCACCAGCAGCGGCCCCAGCGTCTTCCTGCGCTGGTCCTCCGACCACGCCTACAACAGGAAAGGCTTCAAGATCCGCTACTCAGGTGAGTCCCAGCTGCCCCTGCCAGCAGCAGGAGCTGCTCCACAGCTGGGAGAATCCGTGGAATTCCTGCAGGGATCCAGCTGCCAGGGCGGGAGCTGCCAAAGCTGGGGAGGCGCAAAGCCCGGGCGCGTTCCGAGATGGGGAGGCTGGGAAGGGCAGGGGGTGTCAGGAGGAGCCTTGGAGCTTGGGCTCCTGTCTCAGTCCATCCAGGAGGAGCCTTGGAGCTTTGGCTCCTGTCTCAGTCCATCCAGGAGGAGCCTTGGAGCTTTGGCTCCTGTCTCAGTCCATCCAGGAGGAGCCTTGGAGCTTTGGCTCCTGTCTCAGTCCATCCAGGAGAAACCTTGGAGCTTTGGCTCCTGTCAGTGTGTCCAGGAGAAACCTTGGAGCTTTGGCTCCTGTCTGTCCATCCAGGAGAAACCTTGGAGCTTTGGCTCCTGTCTCAGTCCATCCAGGAGGAGCCTTGGAGCTTGGGCTCCTGTCAGTGTGTCCAGGAGAAACCTTGGAGCTTTGGCTCCTGTCAGTGTGTCCAGGAGAAACCTTGGAGCTTTGGCTCCTGTCAGTGTGTCCAGGAGAAACCTTGGAGCTTTGGCTCCTGTCTGTCCATCCAGGAGGAGCCTTGGAGCTTTGGCTCCTGTCTCAGTCCATCCAGGAGGAGCCTTGGAGCTTTGGCTCCTGTCTCAGTCCATCCAGGAGGAGCCTTGGAGCTTTGGCTCCTGTCTCAGTCCATCCAGGAGAAACCTTGGAGCTTTGGCTCCTGTCAGTGTGTCCAGGAGAAACCTTGGAGCTTTGGCTCCTGTCTGTCCATCCAGGAGAAGCCTTGGAGCTTTGGCTCCTGTCTCAGTCCATCCAGGAGGAGCCTTGGAGCTTGGGCTCCTGTCAGTGTGTCCAGGAGAAACCTTGGAGCTTTGGCTCCTGTCAGTGTGTCCAGGAGAAACCTTGGAGCTTTGGCTCCTGTCAGTGTGTCCAGGAGAAACCTTGGAGCTTTGGCTCCTGTCTGTCCATCCAGGAGGAGCCTTGGAGCTTTGGCTCCTGTCTCAGTCCATCCAGGAGGAGCCTTGGAGCTTTGGCTCCTGTCTCAGTCCATCCAGGAGGAGCCTTGGAGCTTTGGCTCCTGTCTCAGTCCATCCAGGAGGAGCCTTGGAGCTTTGGCTCCTGTCTCAGTCCATCCAGGAGGAGCCTTGGAGCTTTGGCTCCTGTCTCTGTCCATCCAGGGGAAGCCTTGGAGCTTTGGCTCCTGTCTCTGTCCATCCAGGAGAAGCCTTGGAGCTTTGGCTCCTGTCTCAGTCCATCCAGGAGAAGCCTGGCTTGTGTCTCCACCACTCTGTGGCAATCAGGACCAGGAGTGTGGGATCACAATCAGGAGAAATTCCAGGGAGAAACCTTTGGAGCTCTGGCTCATTTCCCAACCACTCTTCAGAATCAGCAGCCTGCTGTGGAGAGCGGTTGATGCCAGGGACTGGATATTGGGAAAGGTTTCTGGACGAGGGGGTGATCAGGCACTGAAAAGTCTGTCCAGACTTTGCTCAGCAGCTGAATGAAGGAATATTTAATTCTCAGAAACAGCTCCTTACTCCTGGAGCTGGGCGAGGCTCCGACCAGAGCCCCTTCCCCGCTTTGACCCCGCGTTTATCCACCACCAATCCCCACTTTTGGGGGGAGCTCGCTGCAATTCCTGGGAGCGGGGCGGGAACCACCGTGCTGCCACTCGTGCTGTGACTGGTTTGCTTTGTTCCTGCCCTCCTTGGCAGCTCCCTACTGCAGCCTGCCCCAGCCCCCAGCCCACGGGATGATCCTGAGCCACTCCGGGCTGCATCCCGGCAGCTCCGTGCGCTTCGGCTGCGACGCCGGCTACCGCCTGGTGGGACACAGCACCAGCACCTGCAGCCAGCATCCCCAGGGACACTTCCACTGGAGGGAAGCCATCCCCCTGTGCCAAGGTGAGGGCAGGGACGGCTTGGGATCGCGTTCCAGGAGTGCCTGGAAAAGCGGCGGGGGGGAAAAATTGGAATTCTTGTAAATGCGTGATGGGAACAGGCTCAGGGCGCTGAGGGGTGAGCCTGGTCTTTGGGAATAGATGGGAAAGAGGGGAGGGATGACTGGGGGTGGGAAAAGAGGGAAGGAAGAAAATTAAGTTTCTGTGTGAGGAATCTCTACTGGAATTCTGGTAGTTCTGATTGATAAAAAGCTCGGAGCACTGAGGGGTGATCCTGGTCTGCAGGGCTTTGGGAATAGTTGGGAAAGAGGGAAGGGAATGACTGGGAGTGGAAAAGGAGGGAAGGATTTGGGATGGGAGAAAATCAATCTGTGAGGACATCTCTACTGGAATTCTGGTAATTCCCTGTTGAGAACAGGCTCGGAGCACTGAGGGGTGATCCTGGTCTTTGGGAATAGATGGGAAAGAGGGGAGGGATGACTGGGAGTGGGAAAAGAGGGAAGGGCTCAGGATGGGGGAGGAAAAAAGTCCCCATCTGTGTGAGGATGCTGCTGTTGGAATTCCAGTTAAGAATTCCCTGCTGAGAACAGGCTCAGAGCACTGAGGGGTGATCCTGGTCTGCACGGCTTTGGGAATAGATGGCAAAGAGGGAAGGGAATGACTGGGAATGGGAAAAGAGGAAAGGGAGAAAATAAAGCATCTATGTGTGGACATCTCTACTGGAATTCTGGTAATTCCCTGCTGAGAACAGGCTCAAAGCACTGAGGGGGTGATCCTCATCTCCAAAGCATTCCTGGTTGTTCTCTGATTCATTTTCCCCTTTGGAGGAGTGGGAATGTCTGCACTGACCACACAGGTCGGGATCTTGCTGTTGGATGTGCCTCTGGAAGAGCCTGACTCTCAAGCTGGGAGAACTCACTGCTCATGTCACATCCTGAGGTGGAAAGAGTCCCTTTTGCCCTCAGTTTCCTCCTGTTCCTATCAGGAATCCTAACACTGCCCCGTGGCTCTCCAGTGCCCTGGCTGGGTGCAGGATTTGGGATTTTCAGGAGGATAATTCCTGGCAGAGCAGCTCCACCCCCTGGCCTGGGCTGGCTTCTCTCCTGCTCCCTTCAAATCCAACATTTTTCCTGTCCCCACACCTCTCAGAGCCAAGTGGCATCTTTTGCTTCAGCCTGTGTCATTCCCACCCTTCCAGGCAGCAGGGATTTGGGAATTCTCTGCATGGAGCTGCAGGGATTGTTCTCCTCACCAGCCATGTCAGGAAGGAGGGACGAGGGTGCCCATAAACACAAATTTTCCAACGACATTTCCCAAATCTCCTTTCTGCCAGCTCAGAATCCTCTCCCACTTCCTCATCCCCTCGGAATAATCTTCCCTGTACTCCTGGAATATTCTGCAGGGAACAATCCTGCCTTGGCCCAGAGGGCACAGCACTCCACGATCTGCTGTGCCTTTGCTGCCTGCTTTTAAGCAGTTTTCTCTTTGCAATCCCAGCTGCAGATTTGCTTCCCCAGCCTCTGCCTTCTCCTTTTTCCCTTGATTTTTCCAGGCCAAACACTTTGGTTTGATTCCCTCTGGAATAACCTCCCTCATCCCAGATTCCACAGGTTGAGCCTCAGAGATGGGTTTGTGGTCACGCTGAAAATCAAATATCTCTGCTTCTGTAAAGAGAAACTTGGTTTTAAACTGGCAGAGAGCGGGTTTAGATTAAAGATTGGGAAGAAATTCTTCCCTGTGAGGGTGAGGAGGGGCTGGAATGGGTTTTCCAGAGAAGCTGTGGCTGCCCCTGGATCCCTGGATGAGTCCTAGACCAGGCTGGGCAGGGTTTGGAGCAAACTGGGAGAGTGGGAGGTGTCCCCATGACAGGGGTGGGATGGGATTTAAGCTCCTTTCCACCCCAAACCATTCCCAAATGAAGGAAGAGGCAGCTCAGCCCCACTGGCCTGGAGCTCCTGTCCCTCCCTGTGCCTCAGTTTCCTGATAAATAGCAGGGACAATTTTATGGGAAGCATTAAGGGAATGAAAAGTAGAAAGGAGCCAGATTTGGTGGGGATGAGAAGGGCTCAGCTTCCCCCCACGGAGAGTGGGGGGAAAAAGGAGCAGCAGAGAAAAAAAGGATGGAGGGGAAAAGGATGGAGGAAAAAGGATGGAGGGAAAAAGAACAGCAGAGGAAAAAGGATGGAGGGAAAAGGATGGAGGAAAAAGGAGCAGCAGAGGAAAAAGGATGGAGGGGAAAAGGATGGAGGAAAAAGGATGGAGGGAAAAAGAACAGCAGAGGAAAAAGGATGAAGGGAAAAGGATGGAGGAAAAAGGAGCAGCAGAGGAAAAAGGATGGAGGGAAAAAGAACAGCAGAGGAAAAGATGGAGGAAAAAGGCTGGAGAGAAAAGGAGCAGCAGAGGCAGCAGGGAGGAGGTTGGATTTTCCAGGTGCCCTGTTCTCCCTGGGAGTTCCATTGGTATTCAAGCTGGCAGCCTGTCTAGACACAGGCCTTGGAGAGGGATTGGCCAGGCTGTGCTGGCTGCAGGGACACTGCTGTCACCATCAGAGCCTGATGCTGCCCCTGGGGCTGCTGGCACCCCTCGGGATCCCAGCTCTGCTCTGGGACCCTGCTGTGGCACCACAGGGGAAAAGCCAGGCTCTGCTGCTGCTGCACATGCAAAGCTGGCCCCTCACTCAGCTCCACGTCACCAAAAAGTGACTTTCCCTGCTTTTCCAGCCCTGTTTTTATGCACAGAGAGCACCAGGAAGGCGAATGTGTTGGAGCAGAGCTGCTCCAGGAAGGGATGGGTTTGGCTGGAAGCACAGGCAGGTTTTGGGGTCAGGGGTTAGGGCTGTGTCTCCTGGCAGGTTCTGCTCCTCTCCCAACCCCACAGAGCCTTCAGGAGCTTTCCCTGTGGAGCTTCCCAGGTCCTGGCTGCTCTGCCCTTGGGCATCCCATCCTGTCCAGACCCTGGCAGGTTGTGCTCCTCTCCCAACCCCAGTGGATGGTCGAGGGTAGCCTGGGAGAGGTGATGTCCTGGGATGGGCAGTGCCCTGAGACAAGTGTCCTGGGGTGGCCAGGGGTGTCCTGGGGTGGCCAGGGGTGTCCTGGGGTGGCCAGGGGTGTTCTGGGGTGGCCAGGGGTGTCCTGAGGTGGCCAGGGGTGTCCTGGGGTGGCCAGGGGTGTCCTGGGGTGGCCAGGGGTGTCTTGGGATGGCCAGGGGTGTCCTGGGATGGCCAGGGGTGTCCTGGCACAAGTAGTGATGTCCTGGGATGACCAGGGTTGGGAGATGAGCCTTTAGGAACTTCCCAGTGAAGTTTCCCAGGTTCTGGTTGCTCTTCCTTGGCATCCCACCCTGTCCAGACAGGAGGGATGTGGATCTCCCTCTTGGATGGGGACCACAGGCTGGGTTGGCAGTCACATCTGGATTTCCTTTCCCTCCTCCTCCTCCTCGTGCTGCTGGAGAAGCAGATTTGGGGACAATTCCCAGCACTGCCATTCCCAAGGCTGGGGAAAAGGCCAACAGCATCAATGGCTGGGATCCTTGGTGCATTTTTGGCTGTCACCTGCCTGTCCCCTCCCTGACCTGCCCCCAGAGCTGAGGATTCCAGCAGGACTGGTGCAGAGCCTCGGAGCAGCCGCCTGGCACCGAGCCCGCTTCTCCATTTTTCCCCTGAATTCCCCCCCTCTACCTCCTCAGCCGTGAGGCTAAATTTAGCCTCCCTTCTGCCACAACATAATTACACAATTTGCTGCTTTATGTAACGCAGGAGTGCTCCTGGAGAGGGCTTTGGGGTCGGTGCTGCTGGGGGGTGTAAGCACAAAGCGTTCCCGCTCTCGGCTCCTCCATCCCCGCCTGAAAACTCGGGAGGGCTCTGCTGATGCACCTGGTGGTGCAGATTTTATGGGGAGTGTGGGCCAGAGACTCTTCCAGGAGAAAATGGGATCCAGGATTGGTTTTGCTGTTGCAAAAAGCTGCTCCTTTGTGAAGAGTGGGCACTCCCCGAGGCGTTGGGGCTTTGTTAGGAGGAAAGTTCGGGATCCAGGATTTCGGGATAAAACCAGCAGCTCCCTGATTTTTCTTCTGTTTTTTATTTTGTTTTTCTTCCCAGCTCTGTCCTGTGGAGTCCCCAGAGCCCCGAGGAACGGGGTTGTCTTCGGGAAGGAGTACACAGTGGGCACCAAGGCCGTGTACCAGTGCAACCAGGGCTTCCAGCTGCAGCGGGGCGCCGAGCCCAGCGCCGAGTGCCTGCAGGAGGGGGTCTGGAGCAACGGCAACCAGCCCCCCCTGTGCCTGGGTGAGTGGGCACTGAGGCTGGCCAGCCGGCTGGGAAGCCTCTTGGGGCTGCCTAAGCACAAATGGAAGGAGTAAAAAGCAGTTTATGGAGTCAGGAGGTTGGGAGAGCCCTCCAGGATCAGGGAGTCCAACTCAGCCCCAACCCCTCCATGGCACCCAGTGTTTAAACACGCCAAGGGGTGGGGACTGCACCACCTCCCCAGGCAGAGCATCCCAGTATTTTATTACTCTTTCCATGAAAAACTTCTTCCTGATATCCAGCCTTTATTTCCCTCGGCACAGCAGTTGTATTTATTGAAGTGCCTTCAGGTAAATTTTGGGCAGACAAAGCCCCCCCAGGGGCTGTACCCAAAATGGACAAGGGGGTTTTACACTTTTATGATTTTGGTCCATTTGCATATTGGGGGTCAATCTCCCAATTACACCTTCAGCTAATGAAGTCATTGACCCCCAGTTTGCTCCCCCAACTCCCTTTTATTCCCATCTCTGGCCCTGAGGCAGTGAGGGGTCCTTGATTGCCAGGGCTGGAGAGGAATTGCTGTGTGTGACCCAAATGGGAGAGCAGCAGCTCATATATATGTATATGGACATGAGTCTGGAGTGTATGGACATGAGTTTAGAGTGTGTATATATGAGTTTAGAGTGTGTGTACATGAGTTTAGAGTGTATATATACGAGTTTAGAGTGTATATATATGAGTTTAGAGTGTATGTACATGAGTTCAGAGTGTATGTACATGAGTTTAGAGTGTATGTACATGAGTTTAGAGTGTATGGATATGAGTTCAGAGTGTATGTACATGAGTTCAGAGTGTATGGATATGTTCAGAGTGTGTGTACATCAGTTCAGAGTGTATGGATATGAGTTTAGAATGTATATGCTCTATAAAACCCACCTGGCATACACGCATATACTGTACATAGAGTTTAAACTCTACCCTAAAGAACCACAGGACTACAAACACGTGAAAACCAGCAAATCTAAAGCTCCTAAGGCATGAAACCAACCACCTGTGCCCTTCTCTCTGTGCCCCCGTGCCCAGCTGTGACGTGCCCCGACGTGGGCAGCATCGCGGTGGAGCACGGCCGCTGGCGCCTCACCTACGAGGTGCAGTACCACTACAGCGCCCAGCTGATGCTCATCTGTGACCCTGGCTACTACTACACGGGCCAGAGGGTGATCAGCTGCCAGGCCAACGGCACCTGGAGCATCGGGCAGCCCGTGCCCACCTGCAAAAGTAAGAGCAGGCACGCCCCGGCGGGGTTTGGGGTTTGGGGTTTGGGGGGGGGCGGCAAATCCCAGCCCTGGGTGCTGCCGGTGGGTGAGCGAGGAGAGGGTGGGTGTGGGAGAGGTTGTGTGCCAGAATGGTCAGGACAGAGCTCAGATCTCTGAGGTGAAGTTTTGGAGTTTATTACGTAGGTGTGGGTGGAAGAGCCCAGCTCAGAGTTAGCTCAGAGCAGGCTGGAGAACAAAGAGAGCAAGAGAGAGAGGAGAGAAGAGAGATAGAGGGGAGAAGAGCAGCAAGAGAGTGAAGAGCAGAGGCAGAGAGACAGAGAGGAGAAGAGCAGCAAGAGAGTGAAGAGCAGAGGCAGGAGAGATGGAGAGGAGAAGAACAGCAAGAGAGTGAAGAGCAGAGGCAGGAGAGACAGAGAGGAGAAGAGCAGCAAGAGTGTGAAGAGCAGAGGCAGGAGAGACAGAGAGGAGAAGAGCAGCAAGAGAGTGAAGAGCAGAGGCAGGAGAGATGAGAGGAGAAGAACAGCAAGAGAGTGAAGAGCAGAGGCAGGAGAGACAGAGAGGAGAAGAGCAGCAAGAGAGTGAAGAGCAGAGGCAGGAGAGACAGAGAGGAGAAGAGCAGCAAGAGAGTGAAGAGCAGAGCAGGAGAGACAGAGAGGAGAAGAGCAGCAAGAGAGTGAAGAGCAGAGGCAGGAGAGACAGAGAGAGAAGAGCAGCAAGAGAGTGAAGAGCAGAGGCAGGAGAGACAGAGAGGAGAAGAACAGCAAGAGTGTAAGAGAATAAGAGCCAAGAGCAAGAGAGTAAGAGAAGAGTAAAAGAGAGAGAGCGTAAGGGACAAAAGAGAGCAATCTCTCCTTTTACAATGACTTATATCTCTTTCTGTGTTGAATATTCTACTTTCTCAGTAACCAATCTAGTAACAAATACAAATTTTCTACATTTACATACATCCTATAGGAATGGCTACATTCCCATGTTTTACTACATTCTAATCTCTAAATCTCATCGGGGCATTTCCTGCCAGGCCAGGGAGGAAGGGTCTGTTCTGGCTTTGCTGTGTCTGCCTGTAAATTCCATTCCTGACAAAGAGAGGAAGACCCTTGGTCAGCCAAAGCTGTTCTAGAAACATTCTAACAAACCCTGCTTTCATTTCAATGTCTCTTCTAGTTTCTGCATTCTTAGCATCTTTGGTTAAATAGTCATTTTTATAGGACTTTCTTGTTTCTTCCTTTCCAACAGTGGGGCCCTTTGGGTGCAGGGTGGGATGGTTTGGGGTGCTAAAAGAGTGACACTCACACAGCTGAGTGTTGGAGCACAAAGAAGGGTGTTTATTTTTTGACTTTGGTTTATACAGATTTTGGGCAATGACCAGGGTTGGAGAATGAGGTTGCCATCTCTCCAACTCCACTGGTCAAAGGAGAGGTCTATTAAATGTTTCTTCATCAGAAAGGAACGTGTAAACGATCACTTGTTTATGTTACAAACTATGGGAAAGTGCACTACAAAACTTCAAACATCAGAAGGCTGTAAAAAATCAGGGCGCCAGTTTGGGGCAGGTTTTTGGGAGGAAATCCCTCCCTGTAGGGCTGGGGTGGATTTCCCAGGAGAGCTGTGGCTGCTTCATCCCTGGAAGAGTCCCAGGCCAGGTTGGATCAAACTGGGATAGTGCAAAGTGTCCTGGCTGTTGTTAATGACTCCTGGCAGCAGCTGAGGTGGAGCTGTGCAGCATGGTTTGGTCTTTTGGGCATTTGTGAGATGGTTTGGCTCAGATTTTGGGGAGAAATCCTTCCCTGTGAGGGCAGGGAGGGGCTGGGATGGATTTCCCAGGGCAGCTGTGGCTGCTCCATCCCTGGAAGAGTCCCAGGCCAGGTTGGAGCAAACTGGGATAATGGGATGTGTCCCTCCTGTGGGGTGGGACTTAATTACTCCTGGCAGCAGCTGAGGGAGAGAGAGCAGAGCTGCTGGAAGGGACTTGGGATGCAGGGAGATCTGGATCTGGTTCCTGGTTTAACCCCAGCACTTCCCCAGGGTCTCCAGCTCAGCTGTTGCTCTGGGGTCCCAGCAGCTTCGCTGTCACAGCTGCTCTGAAGTCAGGGCTTTTAAGGAGGAGAAATAAAGAATTCTGCTGTCAAGCCTGAGCTCTCACACGAACACCAGGTTTACAAGGGTAGCAGTGTCACCTGCAAATCAAACCCAACGGGGCACGCCAGCAGCTCTCAGTTGTTCTGACACCACTGCTGTGCTTTGGAGCTCGCCTTTTGTCAGAGGTGGAAGGTTTTTCTCTCCAAGTGCAGACAGAGAGAGCAAAATCTCTCCTTCCCTGCTGCCTGCCTTTGTTTGTGGAGCTGTGACTGCTGGTGTGGCTGACAGATGTACTTTTCCCCCTGCCAGCTCTCCCTCTGGCTCCGGGAGCAGGAGCCTGACCTCCTTTTGTTCCCTCAGCCTTATTGCCACCTAAATCCAAGTGACAGGATCTTGGCAGTGCCCTGAGGTCAGGAGCACCCAGCGGGAGCTCCGGAGGCTTTGCAGAGTTTGAAGGCAGAGAAAATGAAGATAAAACTGAGAGCTGCAGTTCTGAGGGGGAGTTGGGTTTGCAGGGGCTCCTGCATCTCACAAACCCAGCTGGGAGCTGCAGATCTCGGAATTTCAGCTTGTGGGGGAAAGCTGGGAGTCACTTTTAATTGGAAACTTTGTGCCATTCTGAGGTCAGGTTGGACAGGGCTTGGAGGAGCCTGGCCTAGTGGGAGATGTCCCTGCTCATGGTCCCTTCCAGCCCACCCCATTCCATGATTCTGGGGGTTTTTTTTGGGAATCAGGCTTCCTGCTGCATCCAGCAATGGGTTAATGGCAGAGAAATATTCCTCTGTGAGGAAGTTCTGGTGTGAAAAACTCCTCTGGTTCCTTCCCAGCCCATGTTTAGTGCTTCCCTCATGTCCCCAAAGCATAAATATTAACAGCTCTAACTTTTATCACCTAACATGGCCCTGGAGTGATCACAATTCCTGGACTTACTTCATGAACCTCCCCACTCCACCAATAACTCCTGGGGCCGTGCCTGGATGCATCCCATCCTTCCCAGCCTGGTTCCTGACTCTCCTTTGGGATCTATCCTAGTTATCTCCTGCGGGGACCTGCCCACCCCTCCCAACGGCAACAAGATCGGGACCCTCACCACGTACGGGGCCACTGCCATCTTCTCCTGCAACACTGGCTACACCCTGGTGGGCTCCAGGGTCCGGGAGTGCATGGCCAACGGGCTCTGGAGCGGGGCTGAGGTCCGCTGCCTGGGTAGGTGGCCCTTGGAAAGCTCCTGGAGGTGCCTGGGCAGGGAACGGGGATTTTCGGGATGCATCGGTTTTGTGTAGCACACGACTGTAGTCTGGGTTTCCTAGGCCTGAGGTTTCTGAGTTTCTAAGTTCAGGGGTTTTTTTGTGATTTTTCTTCAGTTTTTGGTTTAGGAAGGGTTTGTTCTCACAAGGTTTGATATAAACAGCGACTGTTTTTGTCATGAGTGTAATGGTTTGGGTTTCTTTTCTGTGGGATGGGTTTTCTCTGATGTCTTTCAGTTTTGGTCAATGGGTGAAGAGTTCTGGCACTCTTCCTACCAGTGACAGTGGCCTGTCCAAAAAGGTATATAAAGGGGTCAGTTGTTTAAATAAAAGATTTTAGAATCAGGTTGTTCTAAACGAGGAATTCCTGTCGTTTGTTACTCGACACACGACACAGACTGTCTTGGGATTTTCCTCAAGGTTGTGAAAATGACTCTTTATTAGGGGTCGTTTCCCCTTATGTATAATTTTACACAGACCAGTGTGATTGGTGAAAGAAAGGCAAATTTCTTCACCCACATTGGTCAAATTAGAAATTTGTCCTCCCAGGAGGAGTGCACAACGTAGACGCTGTTACAAAAACCTCCTGTGTTGTTTATTCTGCTTTCTTGGGGAAGAACATTAGAAAACTAAAACATCAGGCCTGAAACCAGACTACAGATCATGCTGGTGGGTTCTGAGTGGATGTCAGGGGAAGCAGAGTTTGATTCCTGCATCCTCAGTAGGTGTGAGGTGTTGGGAGGGCTTTGGGATGGGGATGTTCGTTTATGGCAGCAGAGTCTTGAGGTCACGGCCTGGAGCTGGAAGAGGATAGGTTTGGGTTGGATATTGGGGTGGAATAATTCCCTATAAACAACAGGCATGGATTGCCCAGAGCACCTGTGGCTGTTCCATCCTTGGGAGTGTCCAGGAGAGGTTGGACAGGGTTTGGAGCACCCTGGGATGGTGCCAGGTGTCCCTGTGGGCAATCCTGACATTCCCTTCTGATCCATTCCACTCTGGGCATCTCCCAACCCCATCCAAGCCCTGAGACACTGTGGCTGACCGTGGATCCCTGGAAGTGTCCAGGAGAGGTTGTACAGAGTTTGGAGCACCCTGGGATGGTGCCAGGTGTCCCTGTGGACAATCCTGACATTCCCTTCCGACCCAACCCACTCTGGGCATCTCCAAACCCCATCCAAGCCCTGAGACACTGTGGCTGACCCCGGATCCCTGGAAGTGTCCAGGAGAGGTTGGAGAGGGTTTGGAGCACTCTGGGATGGTGCCAGGTGTCCCTGTGGGCCATCCTGACATTCCCTTCCGATCCATCCCGCTCTGGGCATCTCTCCACCGCGATCCCGCAGAGATCCAGGGGGCAGGCGCTGCCTTTTGGGGACACCTCCGGTGGGATCCCCGGGTGATTCCTGCCATTCCCCCCTCTCCAGCCGGGCACTGTGGCGTGCCCAGCCCCATTGTGAACGGGCAGATCAACGGGGAGAACTACAACTACCGGGGCAGCGTGGTGTACCAGTGCCAGCCCGGCTTCCGCCTCATCGGCATGTCCGTGCGCATCTGCCAGCAGGACCACCGCTGGTCCGGGAAGACGCCTGTCTGTGTGCGTAAGTACTTGTCATTCCTTCAGCCCTGGCAGGGGAAATTCCAGCCAGGAGGGCGTGGGAGGGGCTGGGGAAGGGGTTCTGGAAGGGGTCACGGCGCCAGGGTGTGGGGCGGAAGCGCGTGCGCGCGGTCCGGGTGTTCTGCGGGATCGTGCCTGGGTCTGGTTTTCCACGCCTGGAGGTTCTGAGTTTCATTGTTCCTGATGTTTTGGGTTTCTGAAGCTTGTTCTCACAGCTCGAATGTCAACATCAGGATCATTTTTGTAATGAAGACTCATGTTTGGAGTTCTTTCTGTGGGACAGACTTTCTTTTGATGTCCCGATGTCACTGTGGTGCACAGAGGGAACACAGCAGCACACACAGCAGGGGTTCAGGTAGAGAAGAAGAAAAGAACTCCCCAGTTTATTGTTGACCTCGTATCTCTCCAGTTTCTGGACAGTGAGCAGAGATTGCACAGAGCAGTTCCCACCTCTCCATCTCCACTGGTCACTTGAGAAGTCCATCAGGTGACATCTTTTCACAAAGGAATGTAAACACGATCCTGGTTTATCTTACAGTCCATGAGAACTGACTCCATTCTACCCAAACAAATCAGAAAGCTGATTTTCAGGGACAACATCCCTCTGGTTTGACGTGTGGGTGAAAGGGTTTTCTTTCTTTCGCCAGTCACAGTGGTCTGTGGCAAAATGTATAAAAAGGAGTAGTTTGTTTCTAATAAACAGAGTCAGATCCATCTCTAAACTCTCTGAGTTTTAGAGAATTTCCTGTCGTGTGTTACTTGCAACAGTGACACATCCCTGGGTCTGTCTCTTCAAGGAAAGATTCTTTGTGGCTCAGAAATTCTGCTGAGTTTCTCCTTCCCAAGCCCAGCTGGTGTTGTGGGGTCAGAGGAGAGGAGGGGATTTGGGTCAGAGGGTGTTTAAGGCAGGCACAGCCCTACAAATTCACCCTGTTGGTCACAGTCCTTGAGAGCCACGCTCCGTGGAAAATCAGGATCTGTCCCCTGCTCCCCCCTCAAATCACCTTGTCCAACCTCCTCGTTTATCTTCCCAGGAAATAACCCAATTATCCAACTCCCTGCAGCTCTCAGGTGTTGATAAGTTGAAGCATCTTCTTATCAACAGGCAGCACAATCCGTGGGTTTCATATCGTGGTGCTCCAGTTGTTTGTTCCCATCTCTCCTGTCTGCTTTGGAGCTTTCTGTGCTGGGGCACAACAAGAACAAGATGGGAAGGAGGGAATGACCTGCCAGAATCCAGCCTGAAAACAAAAAAAATCAGGGTTAAGTTGGCAAAGTTAGAAGTGACTCCAGAATTCAGGGGTTGTCTGATATCCTGCTGGAGATTTTTGGGTGGAATTTGCTCTCATGCCCATGGCAGGGGCTGGAATGGAAAGGGCTGGGCTTTAATCTCCTTTCCATCCCAAACCATTCTGGAATTCTGAGTTATTACACTCATTAGGCCTTGGGGTGACAGAAGTTTGGGATTGTCAATCCAAGTTCTGCTGGGGTCTGCAGGGAGGTACCTCAGGGCTTCTCTGACCCCTCTTGGCACAACATTCCCTGTTCTCCTGGTATTCCCCCTCCCAGCCTGCTGCAGTCACCTCCTCTGTTTGATCCATGGAACTGTGGGAAGACTTTTGGGGTTTTTTTTTCCAGGGACAGAATCCCAAATGATGATATCCCAAACCTGGCCTTGCTTCCTGCAGGAAATAAATTTCTCATTTATCCCTGTCACCAGCTGGGATCAGGAATAAATCCCCATCCCCGTGCTCCAGCCCAGCCTGGGCAGTCAGCTTTGTTACGGATCTTTTGTGGGAATTTCATCTTCCCTTCAATCTCCTGCTGCTGGCAGCTGTCCAGGAAAACTGGATTTATCCTGATGGACAAATGGGGACATTCCCTGTGACAATGATCAATAAAGCTTTGTCCTCAGCTGTCCCGGGGTGTCACATTCCTTAGGCAGCCAAGAATCTCCTGATGGCTCATCCCGAGTTTCCTTTTGTGCCCTGGATTCAAAGGCTCCGTGCCCTCCCTGTGCTGAGGTGACAGCAGAGTGTTCCAGCCACTTCCCTGAATTATTTGGGATGCTGGAATTGGCTTTACTTCCCTGGGAGTTGCCAGAGCAGCTCCTGTGCCCTTCACCTCATCCCGAGCCAACACCAACCTCAGGGTAAAAAAAAAACCAGAAAAATCCTCACTTCAGGGATTTGGAAGTAAAATTTCCCCACAAACTTTCTCCCACTTGGGCAGATTTCATCTCTTCATCCTGTGCTGGATTTTTCTGATTTTCCTCCGCTTTTCCCTCTGCTTCCAGGTGTAACTTTTCCCTGCAGGCAGCAGCCAGGACTGGCACGGGGAGAGAGGGAGGGAACAACAGAGTTTGGGATCAAGAGCAGGAGCTGGGATTTTTGGGGAGGGATATGTGCTGTAAATCAGTGGGATCCTGACACTCAGCTGCCTGGAGAGGGATGCAGGGAATTCCTGGTGCCAGCCAAACCTACAAAAATCCCATCCTCTCAGTGTGACCCTGTATCAACAGAGCAGCCCCACATCTTTGGCTTTTGGGGTCAACGTGGGCGTTTTTAAAGAACTTTTTTTTTTTTCCCGATGAATAATCCACTTTTTTCCCCTCCCAGGAATAAACCAGGTTGACATTTCCATTTTGTGCTTGCAGCCATCACCTGTGGCCACCCTGGCAACCCCCCCAACGGCCTCACCCAGGGCTCCCAGTTCAACCTCAACGACGTGGCCAAATTCCAGTGCAACCCCGGCTTCCGCCTGGAGGGAGCTTCCCAATCCCAGTGCCTGGCCAACGGCCAGTGGAGCAGCACCCTGCCCTCCTGCCGAGGTCAGTCTGGGCCACCCGGGCCTGCCTGTGGGATTTCTCCCTGAAATCCCTGGAAAACACCCCAGGAGATGGAGATCCCAGAGCCGCTGTTCTCAAACCTTGGGATTTTCTCACCTCGCTGCTGGAGTGTGTTGGAAGTGGGGGGAACACAAGGGAATTTGGGATCAGACCCCTCCCTGGAGCTGCTTTTCCTTCTCCACAGCTTTGTGCAGAGCCCTCTTCCCTTTTTCCCATGGGATCAGCACTCAGGGTCACTTCCCAAGTCCCATCCTCTCCCTGCACTCCCTCCCTCTGCATTCCCCTAATCCAGGATCTCTGCCCATGCTGGATTATTGGTTATTCCCATATGGGAATGCCAGTTTGGGATCAGTTATTCCCAGCTGGATAAATCCTAGTTTGGGGCTGGAGATCCTGGCTGGGTGAGAACCTGCAGGAATCTGGAGATCCAGATTCTGGGTGAGAACCTGCAGGAATCTGGAGATCCAGATTCTGGTGAGAACCTGCAGGAATCTGGAGATCCAGATTCTGAGTGAGAACCTGCAGGAATCTGGAGATCCAGATTCTGGGTGAGAACCTGCAGGAATCTGGAGATCCAGATTCTGAGTAAGAACCTTAGAATTGCCTGGACTCCCTTTTTCCCCTTTACACAAGGAATTTTTCCACTCACCACCTCAAAAAAACCTCAGGAGGGGGGGGAAAAAAAAACCCTAAAATTTAAATCACAGCATAAAACCTTCAACTTCCCACCTTTTTTCCTGCTTTTTTTTTTTTTGGACAACCCCACTCTTTTTTTTTCGGACACTCCCACCCTTTGCTCCCCCGTTATTTTTTGGGTGTTTTTCTGTTGTTTGTCCACAGTTGTGAACTGTTCTGACCCCGGGCACCTGGAAAACAGCGTGCGGCAAGTGCAGCCGAGCGGCCCCCACAGGTTCAGCTTCGGCACCACCGTGTCCTATCAGTGCAACCACGGATTTTATCTGTTGGGAACACACGTCCTGACATGCCAGGGTGATGGCACGTGGGACAGAGCCCTCCCCCAGTGCCTTTGTAAGTGGCCCCGAGCCTCCCTGTCCAGCCCAGCCCGTGGGGTTTAGCGGGATTTGCGAGGGAAAAGCTCCCCAAAAAATTAAAAATCATCCCAAAAATGGAAAATCCCCCCCCAGAAATGCATGTGGGGATGATGCCAGTGGTTCCAGGAGCTTCCCAGGGAAGGGGGTTTGGGGTTTTGAGGAGAGGGATCCTGCTGGGGGGTTCTGTGTGTAAGGACAGGCAGAGCCCAATGGATTTGGGGGGTTCCGTGTGAATCCCAATGGATTTGGGGTTTGAGGAGAGGATCCTGCTGGGAGGGTTCTCTGTATAAGGACAGGGGATCCTGATGGATTTGGGGGGTTCTGTGTGAATCCCAATGGATTTGGGGTTTGAGGAGAGGATCCTGCTGGGAGGGTTCTCTGTATAAGGACAGGGGGATCCTGATGGATTTGGGGGGTTCTGTGTGAATCCCAATGGATTTGGGGTTTGAGGAGAGGATCCTGCTGGAGGGGATTCTCTGTGGACAGGCAGAGCCAAATGGATTTGGAGAGCTCTGAGTGGAATCCTGATGGATTTGGGGAGTTCTGTGTGGAATCCCAATGGATTTGGGGGGTTCTGAGTGGAATCTGTGTGGGATTCTGTGTGAATCCCAATGGATTTGGGAGTTTGAGGGGAGGTTCCTGCTGGGGGGGTTCTGTGTGTAAGGACAGGGGGATCCCAATGGATTTGGGGAGTTCTGGGTGGAATCCTGATGGACTTTGGGGTTTGAGGAGAGGATCCAGCTGGGATGGTGCAATGAAAAGGGCAGGAGCAGCTCTGGAGCACAGGGAGGGCTCACCTGAGTGAGTGGAAACTCACCTGAGTGAGTCCCAGTCTTACAGTGGGAATTTAGGACCCAGAGTGGATTTCAGGTGCAGGCAGGAGCAGCCCCACCCCCAGCATGACCACTTTGTCCCTTTGGGCACTAAACCAGCTGCACTCCCATTCCCTGACCATGGGAATGGCCTCGGAACTCCACAAATTCCGATATTGGCTTGAGCTGTTCCAGAGCTGGGATTGTTTCCCTTTTGTTTTTGCCATGTTTTTCCCTTCCACACCAAATCCTACCAAGCAGTTTTGGGCACGTTTTCCTTTCCTTTTGTCCTGCCCTCCTCACCCCTTGCATGGATCCTGGGGAATTGGTGAGTGATGATCCACATTCCCACAGCTGGGAGGGAATTCCCGTTCAAACCCCAATCCCAGGCTCCCTGAGCCCCCTTGAGTACGAGGGATCTCCTTCCTTAAAATGTTGGCATTTGGAGGATTTGTGGGCATTTGGAAACCCAGGTCAGTTTTACCACTGATTCCGTGGATTCCTGGGGTTAAAAATTTTTTTTAAAAAAAGGAGATTTTCCCATGTTTTTGTTTCCTGTGTGTCGAACTTCACAGTGAGGGTGAGGGCACAGAGCAGCTGGAAGTGTGCCCACCCCTGGAAGTGTGCCCACCCCTGGAAGTGTCCCCACCCCTGGAAGTGTCCAAGGCCAGGCTTGGAGCAACCTGGGATGGGGAAAAGCATCCCTGCCCATGGAACGGGTTGGAATTCCGCGACGCTCCTGGAATTCCGGATGGTTCTGGAATTCCAGGGGGCTGAGGCTGGTGCCTCTCTTGCAGTGGTGTCCTGTGGCCACCCCGGGTCCCCTCCCCACGCGCAGATCTCGGGGGACAAGCACACGGTGGGCTCCGTGGTCAGGTACAGCTGCCTGGGCAGGCGCACGCTGGTCGGCAACGCCACGCGGATGTGCCAGCTGGACGGGCGCTGGAGCGGCTCCCTGCCACACTGCTCGGGTGAGCGAGGGCTGGGCACGGCCAGCTCGCCTGGACACGGGCGTGGTCACCTGGACATGGGCCAGGACATGGGCATGGTCACCTGGGCATGGGCATGGTCACCTGGACACGGCATGGTCACCTGGGCAGGGCATGGTCACCTGGACACGGGCCAGGACATGGGCATGGTCACCTGGGCATGGGCATGGTCACCTGGACACGGGCATGGTCACCTGGGCATGGGCATGGTCACCTGGACATGGTCACCTGGACACGGGCATGGTCACCTGGACACTGGCATGGTCACACGGGCATGGTCACATGGCATGGTCACCTGGACACTGGCATGGTCACCTGGACATGGGCATGGTCACACGGGCATGGTCACCTGGACACTGGCATGGTCACACGGGCATGGTCACATGGGCATGGTCACCTGGACACGGCATGGTCACCTGGACATGGCATGGTCACACGGGCATGGTCACATGGGCATGGTCACCTGGACACGGCATGGTCACCTGGACATGGGCATGGTCACACGGGCATGGTCACATGGGCATGGTCACCTGGACACGGGCCAGGACATGGGCATGGTCACCTGGACACAGGCATGGTCACATGGGCATGGTCACATGGGCATGGTCACCTGGACACGGGCCAGGACATGGGCATGGTCACCTGGGCATGGTCACCTGGACATGGGCCAGGACATGGGCATGGTCACATGGGCATGGTCACACGGGCATGGTCACCTGGACATGGGCTAGGACATGGGCATGGTCACCTGGGCATGGTCACCTGGACATGGGCCAGGACATGGGCATGGTCACATGGGCATGGTCACACGGCATGGTCACCTGGACATGGCATGGTCACATGGGCATGGTCACCTGGACACGGGCATGGTCACCTGGACATGGTCATGGTCATCCGGACATGGTCATTGTCACCTGGTCATGGTCACCCAGACATGGTCATTGTCACCTGGACATGGTCACCTGGCCTTGGTCACCGAACCTTGGTCACCTGGCCATTGTCATGGTCACCCATTCATGGTCACCCATTCATGGTCACCCATGCATGCTCATGCTCATGGTCACCTATTCGTGGTCACCCAGCCATGGTTACCAACACCATCATCATCATCTCTCAGCCACCATCACCCACTCCTTGTGCCTTGAGGGGGCCCCTTCCCTTCCCTTCCCTTCCCTTCCCTTCCCTTCCCTTCCCTTCCCTTCCCTTCCCTTCCCTTCCCTTCCCCTTCCCTTCCCTTCCCTTCCCTTCCTCCTTCCCTTCCCTTCCCTTCCCTTCCCTTCCCTTCCCTTCCCTTCCCTTCCCTTCCCTTCCCTTCCCTTCCCTTCCCTTCCCTTCCCATGTTCCATTCCCTCCATGTTCCCTGAGTCCAGAGCTGGTTTGGAGCTGGTGGGAATTCCTCCTCGGAGGGGACACACCCCTGGATATTCCCTGCTGGAAGCTGCCCCTTGGCGTTCAGGAATTGTGGCCGTGTTTGCACCCGGCTCAAAACCGGGGGACTCCTGGAACCGGGGGATGTCTGATCTGGAATCTGCCGGGGCTGGAATTCCCCAGGAGGGTGACAGGGGCCCAGATGGGGCTGTGCTGACTCTGTGCTCTCCCTGCGCAGGGGGCAGCCAGGGGTGTGCGGCGATCCCGGGATCCCTTCCCACGGCATCGGGCTGGGGGACGCCTTCGGCGTGGGCAGCGTGGTGCGGTTCAGCTGCGAGCCCGGCTACAGCCTGCGGGGCTCCTCGGAGCGCACCTGCCACCCCGACGGCTCCTGGAGCGGCACGCAGCCCGAGTGCGAAGGTACCGCCCGTGCCACGGTGTGCCCGGCGCTGACACGGTGTGCCCGGGCTGACACAGTGTCCCCGGGGCTGTCCTGGTGTCCCCAGAGCTTTCCTGGTGTGCCCGGCGCTGACACGGTGTGCCCGGCGCTGACACGGTGTGCCCGGGGCTGTCCTGGTGTCCCCGGCGCTGACACGGTGTCCCCGGCGCTGACACGGTGTGCCCGGCGCTGACACGGTTTCCCCGGCGCTGACACGGTGTGCCCAGGGCTGACACAGTGTCCCCGGCGCTGTCCTGGTGTCCCCAGAGCTTTCCTGGTGTGCCCGGCGCTGACACGGTGTGCCCGGCGCTGACACGGTGTGCCCAGGGCTGACACAGTGTCCCCGGGGCTGTCCTGGTGTCCCCAGAGCTTTCCTGGTGTGCCCGGCACTGACACGGCGAGCCCGGGGCTGACACAGTGTGCCCAGGGCTGTCCTGGTGTCCCCAGAGCTGTCCTGGTGTCCCCGGGGCTGACACAGTGTGCCCAGGGCTGTCCTAGTGTCCCCGGGGCTGTCCTGGTGTCCCCAGAGCTGTCCTGGTGTCCCTAGAATTTCTCTGATGTCCCCAGAGCTGCCCCGGTGTCCCCAGAGATGTCCTGGTGTCCCCGGGGCTGCCCCGGTGTCCCCAGATCTGCCCCGGTGTCCCCGGGGCTGCCCCAGTGTATCCAGGAGTGCCCCGGTGTCCCCGGAGCTGTCCTGGTGTCCCCGGAGCTGTCCTGGTGTCCCCAGAGCTGCCCCAGTGTCCCCAGAGATGTACCAGTGTCCCCAGAGCTGTACCGGTGTCCCCAGAATTCCTCTGATGTCCCCAGAGCTGTCCCGGTGTCCCCGGGCTGCCCCGGTGTCCTCAGAGCTGCCCTGGTGTCCCTAGAATTCTTCTGATGTCCCCAGAGTTCCCCCGGTGTCCCCAGAATTCCTCTGATGTTACCAGAACTGCCCTGGTGTCCCCAGAAGTGTCCAAGTGTCCCCAGAACTACTCTGATATCCCCAGAGCTGTCCCAGTGTCCCCAGAGCTGTCCCAGTGCCCCCAGAGCTGCTCCAGTGTCCCCAGTACTACCCCAGTGTGCCCAGAATTCCTCTGATGTCCCCAGATCTGCCCCAATGTCCCCAGATCTGCCCCAATGTCCCCAGATCTGCCCGGGTGTCCCCAGATCTGCCCCAATGTCCCCAGATCTGCCCCGGTGTCCCCAGATCTGCCCCGGTGTCCCCAGACCTTGCCTTTCCTGAGGACAGGCAATGCAGAAGGAACCCCTTGGAGCTCTGGGGGTTCACTTTGTGTTTTATTGTGCTTTTTTATTTGCTGGTTTTATTTGTGGCTTTTATTTGCAGTTTTTATTTGCGGGTTTTAATTTGTGGGGTTTTTATTTACGGTTTTAATTTGCGGTTTTTTATTTGCGTTTTTGTTTTGTTTTTTTTTCCCTTTCCCAGTGATCTCCTGTGGGAATCCTGGCACGCCCAGCAACGCCAGGGTGATCTTCAACGATGGGCTGGTGTTCTCCAGCTCCATCATCTACCAGTGCAGGGAGGGCTATTACTCCACGGGCGTGCTGAGCAGGCACTGCACCGTCAACGGCACCTGGACTGGGAGCAGCCCCGAGTGCACTGGTGAGCACTGGGATGGAATCCCAGCCTGGGCAGAGGGCAGGGAGGAGCTGCCACAACCAGCTGTGCCCACCTGAGGCCTCCTGGGGCTCCAGACAAAATTAAGGGAGTAATAAAAGGTTGGAATGCTTTGCCTGGGGTGCTGATGGAGTCACCTGTAGTCTGGGTTTCAGACGTTTCTGAGTTTCTAAAGCTCTGGTTTTCTGATGTTTTGGTTTGCTGAAAGTTGTTCCCAGCAAAAGAAATTTGTTCCCAGCAAAAGAAACTTGTTCCCAGCAAAAGAATCCTTTTCTCAGCACAAGAAAGTTGTTCCCAGCACAAGAATCCTGTTCCCAGCACAAGAATCCTGTTCCCAGCAAAAGAATCCTGTTCCCAGCAAAATAATCTTGTTCCCACCAAAAGAATCCCAGCCTGGGCAGAGGGCAGGGAGGAGCTGCCACAACCAGCTGTGCCCACCTGAGGCCTTCTGGGGGCTCCAGACAAAATTAAGGGAGTAATAAAAGGTTGGAATGCTTTGCCTGGGGTGCTGATGGAGTCACCTGTAGTCTGGGTTTCAGACGTTTCTGAGTTTCTAAAGCTCTGGTTTTCTGATGTTTTTGGTTTGCTGAAAGTTGTTCCCAGCAAAAGAAATTTGTTCCCAGCACAAGAATCCTGTTCCCAGCAAAAGAAACTTGTTCCCAGCAAAAGAATCCTTTTCCCAGCACAAGAAAGTTGTTCCCAGCACAAGAAATTTGTTCCCACCAAAAGAATCCCAGCCTGAGGAGAGGGGAGAGAGGAGCTGCCAGGCCCAGCTGAGAATTTTTTGGGGTACCTAAAAACACAGACAAAATTAAGGGAGTAATAAAAGGTTGGAATGCTTTGCCTGGGGAGGTGATGGAGTCACATGTAGTCTGGGTTTCAGACATTTCTGAGTTTCTAAAGCTCTGGTTTTCTGATGTTTTGGTTTGTTCCCAGCAGAAGAAACTTGTGCCAGAATTCTCTTTTTTTCCCCTCTCAGGGACCCTGAGAAGGGCCAGGAACCAGGAACGGGGTGGTGGCAAAGGTGGATTTCCATCAGAGGCACGAACTGGGCTGAGTGGGGAGTGCTGTGGGCAAACTGCCTCCCCTTCACCCGGGCTTGACCCGGGTTTGCTTTAATGTTTAATGAGTGCTAATCCAGCTCCTAACAAGCCCTTAATGAGCCATTAAGCTCCAGCCCCATCCACATCCAAAGTGCCACCAACCTGCTCCACATTTAACTGGTTAAACCCCGCCTGGAAAAACCCCTCAGGACCGTCACAGGCGTGGTTCCAGCTGCCAGAAATTCTCTTTTTTTCTTTTCCCCTTGGCAGTGATCAACTGTGGAGACCCCGGCGTGCCGGCCAACGGGCTCAGGCTGGGCAGTGACTTCACCTACAACAAATCCGTGGTGTTCCAGTGCACTCCTGGCTTCATGATGGAGTCAGACAGGGCAGCCGCCCTCACCTGCACCAAGGACCGCACCTGGAACGGCACCAAACCCGTCTGCAAGGGTAGGAAGCCTGGAAATGTCACTGGGACGAGTTTTGAAGGCCACCAGAGTTTCCCTGGAAGCCTGGCTGGGCATTCCTCAGCTCCCTCAGTGCATCCAAATGGCATTTGTCAGGGAGCTGCAACATCTTGCTGTCTTCAGGGCTATCAATCTGTGCCTGGGAGGAAGGGGAGAGCAAGCAAAGCCCAGGGAGTAAAGTGATTTTGCACAAAAACTCGAATCAAACTCAGATAAAATATCGTGTTTTTCCAGCAGACGCTTTGCTGGCATCACCCAGAAACATCTGAGAAATGTTCCCTGCGAGGCTTTTCATTATTCTGAGATGGCTCCTGTGGTTCAGAGATGGAAAAGGAAATAAGGAAGCAGTGGTTGAGCAGGCTGGATCTCTTTGCTCACCCCCCAGCACAGATAAAATGTGTAGCAGCATTTCTGCTCTCCTTTAAGAATCTGGAAAATTCACCTGTCACGGGGCTGATATAAACAGAGGCCACATAAAAACTCTCAAATGCACTCCAGCTCCTTCGGAGGCCGTAAAGAGCAATTCTTCCTCTCCTTTTTCATTCTCTGCACTGAGCAAACGCTGCAGGAATGATCCAGAACGTGGCCAAGAGCCTCATTTGGAGGCCAAGCTGATTTGCACAGGTTTAGCTCCTCTGAGCTGAAGAGCAGAGCGCTGCAAAAATGTCATCTCACAACACCCCAGAGCGGGTGAAAACCCGACAGGCTGTGGCTTCAACTGCTCGTCTGAGCCTCAGCCAGGTTGTCCAAAATGTGTGAATCTTTGGGGAAATCTGGGATGAGTTTTCACGCCATGTCAGGGCGGATTTTTACCTTCAGCTGAGCACGAGCTTTGACTCCACAATCAGATTTGCAGAGATGCTCAGGAAAAAGTTCTTCCCACCCCCCCCCCGAGGGTGGTGGGGCACTGAGCAGGCTCCCCAGGGAATGGGCACAGTCCCAGGAGCTCAGGGAATATTTGGACAACGCTCTCAGGGGTGCACAGGGTGGGATTTTGGGGCGTCTGTGCAGGGCCAGGGGTTGGACTGATCCTCATGGATCCCTTCCCACAGGATATTTTACCATTTGGGATTTCAAACTCCAAAGGCTTTGACCCCACTTTGTGCCAATCCCGGAATCCTCTTGGAGAGCAGGCGGTGACTTCGCTCCTACACGCAAAATTTGCTGGTGATAGAAACAACTAAGGAATAGAGAGACCTCACCCTGATTTTTTTCCTTTTCCTTTCCCTCCAGCCATCACCTGCAGAGCTCCCCAGGCCATTCCCAACGGGAAGGTGGTGGGCTCGGATTTCAGCTGGGGTTCCAGTGTCAGCTACGCCTGCCTCGAGGGCTACCAGCTGTCCCTGCCCGCCGTGCTCACCTGCGAGGGCAACGGCTCCTGGAGCGGGGAGATCCCCCAGTGCTTCCGTGAGTGGCACCTTCCTGCTTTTCCACCAGCAGGCAGCAGGATTCTGCTTCAATTCCAGCTTTTTTGGGGGGCTTTTCCCGGCTCTTTTCCCACCTCCGTGTCGCTGGTTTGGCAGCTCAGGGGTCAGAGGGATCCTGTGCCGTTCCTGAGGGTTTCCCAGCAGCTGCAGTGGGGATTTTTGGTGCTGTGGGGATGGGGCAGGAGCCTGGAGCCAAAGTTTGGCTGCTCTCCCACCTCCCACGTGGCTTGGGTTTTTGGGAGCCTTGGTTTGGTACCTGGGAGGAGGAGGGAGGGATGCAGGTGGTCACTCCAGGGCACTGGTGGCCACCCCAAGGTCACAGTTGGTCACTCCAGGGTCACAGTTGGTCACTCCAAGATCACTGTTGGTCACTCCAGGATCTCTATTGGTCACTCCAAGGTCACTGTTGGTCACCCCAGGGTCACTGTTGGTCACCCCAGGGACACAGGTGGTCACTCCAGGGTCACTATTGGTCACCTCAGGGACACTGGGTCACCCCAAGGTCACTGTTGGTCACCCCAGGGACACAGGTGGTCACTCCAGGATCACTATTAGTCACCCCAGGGACACTTGGTCACTCCAGGGACACTTGGTCACCCCAGGGACACAGGTGGTCACCTCAGGGACACTTGGTCACTCCAGGATCACTGTTGGTCACTCCAGGATCTCTCTTGGTCACTCCAGGATCACTGTTGGTCACTCCAGGATCTCTCTTGGTCACTCCAGGGATACTATTGGTCACCTCAGGGACACTACTGGTCACCCCAGGGTCACTGTTGGTCACCCCAGGGATACTGTTGGTCACTCCACCCCTGTGACAGATGGGTGAGGCCACATTTGGGATGAATCCAGGCGTTTTCCATGTCCTGACAACAAAACATCCTCAAAACTGCGTGTTTGCCCTCAGTGACTGAATCTTCTGCAATCAGGATCCCTGGAACTGCCAAAAAATCTCCTTTGGCTGTTGCAGCAGAAGTTGGGAATGTTTTGTTTGGTTTGATACAACAGCAAACACCAAAAAAAAAAAAAGGGAATTAAACATCTCCTGATGCTAAAGGCAGCTCCGAGTTCCTTTTCCAGCTGCACAATACCCATTTTCACATTAAATCCCACAAACCCCTCACTGTTCCTCGCACCCTTCCCTGGATCTGGGATAATTAGTGAGCTTTGCTTGTGACACAGAGCCAAGGAACAAAGTGACACCGTACAATTAGCGGGGGGGGGAAAAAGAGGGGAAAAGGTAAATCAGGGGAGAAGGTGGCAGTTAATTAACAGCCGTTGACAAAAGGAGAGAATCACACGGAATGCAGCCATCAGCACCTCCGGCACCGCTGATTCCCGGGTTAATCCCGGAGCTGCCTGGGCTGGGATAGCCCTGGGTGGAGTGTGGCGATCCTGGAGGGCTCTGTGGCCACCTGCTCGTCCCTTTGCTGTTGCAGCCGTGTTCTGCGGGGACCCGGGCACGCCGGCCCAGGGCAGGCGGGAGGACCGAGGCTTCACCTACCGCTCGTCCGTGTCCTTCTCCTGCCTGGCCCCGCTGGTGCTCGTGGGCTCGGCGCGGAGGTTCTGCCAGTCCGACGGCACCTGGAGCGGCACGCAGCCCAGCTGCATCGGTGAGGGGCAGCCCGGGGCAGCTGCAGCCCTGGGGGGCTCACGCTGCTCTCAGTCCCAGCCCTCGTGGTCCTTGGAGATCGGGATGGGCTGTGGGAGCAGGGGGTGGGATCACCTGGTCCTTGGAGCTTTTGGGATGGCCCTTGGGAGCAGAGGATGGGATCACCAGTGGTCCATTGGGAGCATGGGGTGGGATCACCGTGGTCCTTGGAGTTTGGATGGCTCTTGGGAGCAGAGGATGAGATCACCGTGGTCCTTGGGAGCAGGGGTGGGATCACCGTGGTCCTTGGAACTTTTGGGATGGCTCTTGGGAGCAGGGGACAGGATCGCCGTGGTCCTTGGAGCTTTTGGGATGGCTCTTGGGAGCAGAGGATGGGATCACTGTGGTCCTTGGAGATCAGGATGGCTCTTGGGAGCAGGGGACAGGATCACCGTGGTCCTTGGGAGCAGGGGGTGGGATCACCGTGGTCCTTGGAGATCAGGATGGCTCTTGGGAGCAGGGGACAGGATCACCGTGGTCCTTGGGAGCAGGGGGTGGGATCACCGTGGTCCTTGGAGATCAGGATGGCTCTTGGGAGCAGGGGGTGGGATCACTGTGGTCCTTGGAGCTTTTGGGATGGCCCTTGGGAGCAGAGGATGGGATCACCGTGGTCCTTGGAGATCAGGATGGCTCTTGGGAGCAGGGGGTGGGATCACCGTGGTCCTTGGAGCTTTTGGGATGGGTCTTGGGAGCAGAGGATGGGATCACCGTGGTCCATGGGAACAGGGGATGGGATCACCGTGGTCCTTGGAGCTTTTGGGATGGCTCTTGGGAGCAGGGGACAGGATCACCATGGTCCTTGGAGTTTGGGATGCAGAGCACATGGCATGGATGTGAAAAGGAGCTGTCCCGATCCAAGGCATGCATTCCCAGTTTTTCTCCTGAGGGATGAAATGCCTCTGGTCACTTCTGCTGCTGCAGCAGGCAGGGATTTAAGGAACACGAAGATCCATGTGTTTTTCCTTGTGTGCCCCTTCGGAGCCAAATCCTGCTTGTGTTGCAGAGGAGCAGCAGGGTCCCTATGCCTGGAGGGGGCCGAGCTCTCCCGTAATTCCCTGTCCCTGCTTTTAACAGATCCCAGCCTCACGACGTGTGCAGATCCTGGAGTGCCTCTCTTTGGGATGCAGAACAATTCCCAGGGATACCAGGTATGGCCACAGAAGAGGGGTGGACCACAAAACCAGTCCTGCTGGGTCCTTGGCCTGGATTCACGTGTCCTCCCATAGATTCATGTGTTATCCCATGGATTCCTGTGTTGGTTATCCCATGGATTCCTGTGTTAGTTATCCCATGGATTCATGTTTCCTCTCATACATTATTGTGTTCTCCCATGAATTAATGTGTCCTTCCATGGATTAATGTTTCCTCCCATGGATTCACAGGTTACCCAGTGGATTCCTGTGTCCTCCCATGGATTAATGTTTCCTCCCATGGATTAATGTTTCCTCCCATGGATTCACATGTTATCCCATGGGATTCATGTGTCCTTCCACGGATTCTTGTGTCTTCCCATGGATTAATGTCTCATCCCATGAATTCACTTGTTATCCCTTGGATTCATGTCTCCCCTCATGGCATTAATGTCTCCTCCCATGGATTCATGTGCCCTTCTTCCATGGATTCTTGGTCCTTCCATGGATTATTGTGTCCTCCCATGGATTAATGTCTCCTCCCATGGATTTGTGTCCTTCCATAGATTCCTGTCTCCTCCTGGGAGCAGGACACCCCAACGTGCTCCGTTACCCCTCCGAGTGTGTTTGCACAGCATTAATTAGCAGTGCATTGTATCTGAAATTAATTACAGCGCTAATTAATAGTCGCTGCTATTTGCTATTCATTCCCATTAATGTTCAGGCCAAATCCTGCAGGTGCTTTTGCTAATCCCACTCTCATCCAGCAGGAAATCATTGGAATGGGGACAAAAATCCCACAGTGACTCCCTGGGGGGCTCCATTTCTGCCTGCTGGGATAGTGGATGCCAGAGTGGATCCTTCTGTTCTCCTGCTAATTAGTTACCTTAATCTTGGGGTTTAATTAATTCATTTTGGGTTTAATTAATTTGGAGACACCATGAGTGGGATTTTTGCTCAGCTGGGAGCTTCCATGGGTGTGGAGCTGCTCCTGTGAGGGGTGAGGTGGTGACAAGGGAATGGCCCCTTTGGAGGCACATGGAATGAAGACCTGGGCATCCCTGGGAAGCTGAGTGATTGTCTCCTGTTGGCACAGGTGGGAAGCATCCTGTTCTTCAGGTGCCAGAAGGGATATCTCCTGCAGGGCTCCACCACCAGGACCTGCCTGCCCAACCTGACCTGGAGCGGCGTCCAGCCTGACTGCGTCCGTGAGTCCTGGGAATTCCACAGGGCCCTCAGCCAGGCTCTGGGAGTGGATTCCTGGAGGAAACATATTGGATTTTAGGGGGAATTGGGCAGTTTTTAATCTGCACCCACGCCTGGCACTCAGTTCTGAGCTCAGAGGTGCTTCAGCATCCTTTGTTTTTGTCTTTTTCCCTCAAAAATGGGGGCGGCCAATCCTGATTTTTCAACTCATCGAGCTGGAGCCAGGTTCAGCTTTAGCCAGGAAGAGAAACCCAGCCTGGGAATCTCCTCATTAATTCCTCCAGCTGGAGAAATCCAGGCTTGGCCCTGCGAGCTGCGGTGTAGAAGCTCTTGCAGGAGGTTTCTGTCCCCTGCTGATGTCACGGTGTCACCGTTCACCCTCCCCGTGCCCACCTGGCTGGTTTCTCTCATCTGTTCTCCCTGTCCCCTCCAGCCCACCACTGCAGGCAGCCCGAGACCCCATCCCACGCCAACGTGGGCGCCCTGGACCTGCCCTCCCTGGGCTACACCTTGATCTACTCCTGCCAGAGCGGCTTCTACCTCACCGGCGGCTCCGAGCACCGCACCTGCAAAGCCGACGGCAGCTGGACTGGGAAGCCCCCCATCTGCCTGGGTGAGGGGCTGGCAGGGCCAGCTGGGCTCCGAGACCCTCCCCAGGCTCTCAGGTTGGAGACATCCTGGCCCTTGAGGTCCTTCAAAGGTGGTTTTCAACCTGCAGAGGAACCCGAGGTTCAGTTCTGGGAGGGAGGCGTTTCCAGCCGTGACTTTTTTCCCTGGAAAGTTGTGGGGTGGTCCAGCCTGATTGTCACTTGGTGGGAGGGCTTCCATCATTGGTCTCCACAGCAGAATCCTAGAATTAGGCTGGAAAAGGCCTTGGAGGTCATCAAATCCAACCTGTGACCCCACACTCAAGTGCCACCTCCAGTCCTTTCTTAAAATGTCACCTGGGGACCTTCTGGGGAGGTTTTTGGGTCTAGAAGAGCTGGAGGATTCCTGCTGGAGCTGGGAAGGGGCTGGAGAATCCCTGCTGGAGCTGGGAAGGGGCTGGAGAATCCCTGGTGGAGCTGGGGAAAGGGCTGGAGAATTCCTGGTGGGATTGAGGGGGCTGGAGAATTCCTGCTGGAGCTGGGAAGGGTCTGGAGAATTCCTGGTGGGATTGAGGGGCTGGAGAATTCCTGGTGGAGCTGGGAAGGGTCTGGAGAATTCCTGGTGGGGCTGAGGGGCTCAGCCTGGAGCAGAGGAGCTCAGGGACCCTTCTGGCTCTGCTCAGCTCCTGCCAGGAGGGGACAGGGACAGGAGGAGAGGGAACAGCCCCAGGCTGGGCACGGGGAGGCTGGGATCAGATTTCAGGGGAAATTCCTGCCTGGAAAAGCTGGTCAGACGTCAGCAGGAGCTGCCCAGACCGGCTGGGAGCGCCCACCACGGCTGGGACCCTGTGACCAAGGAGGGCTTTCCCAGCCCCGGGGATTCCGGGTGGGCAGTGCCCGAGCCCGGAGCGCTCCTGACCGGCTCTCTGTCCCTCTGTCCCCGTGTCCCTCTGTCCCTCTGTCCCCTGTCCCTCTGTCCCTCTCTCCCTCTCTCCCCTTGTCCCCTGTCCCTCTGTCCCCTGTATCCCCCTGTCCCTCTCTCCCCCGTCCCTCTCTCCCCCTGTCCCTCTGTCCCCTCTCTCTCTCTCCCCCTGTCCCTCTGTCCCCGTGTCCCTCCCCTCTCCCCCCTCCCTCCCCCTCTGTCCCTGTCCCCCTGCGTCCCCCTCTCCCCCTCTCCCCCTGTCCCTGTCCCCCTGTCCCCTCTCTTCCCCTGTCCCCCTGTCCCTTCCCCCTGTCCCTCTCTTCCCCTGTCCCCCCTGTCCCCTGTCCTCTCTCCCCTGTCCCCCCCTGTCGCTGTCCCCCTGTCCCCCTCTTCCCCTGTCCCCCTCTCTCCCCCTGTCCCCTGTCCCTCTCTCCCCCTGTCCCCCTATCCCCGTGTCCCTCTCTCCCCCTGTCCCCCTGTCCCCCTGTCCCTCTCCCCCTGTCCCCCTGTCCCCTGTCCTCTCTCCCCCTGTCCCCCTCCCGTCCTCTCCCCCCTGTCCCCCTGTCCCCTCCTCCTCCCCCTGTCCCCCTTCTCTCTCCCCCTGTCCCACTCTCTCCCCCTGTCCCCCTGTTCGTCCTCTCTCCCCCTGTCCCCCTCTCCTCCCCCTGTCCCCCTGTCCCCCTGTCCCCCTGTCCCCTCCCTCTCCCCCTGTCCCCCTGTCCCCCTGTCCCTCTCTCCCCCTGTCCCCCTGTCCCCCCTGTCCCCCTCTCTCTCCCCCTGTCCCCCTGTCCTTCCCTCTGTCCCTCCCCTGTCCCCCTGTCCCTCTCTCCCCCTGTCCCCCTTCCCTCCTCTCTCCCCCTGTCCCCCTCTCTCCCCCTGTCCCCCTCTCTCCCCGTGTCCCCCTCTGTGTCCCCGTGTCCCCCTGTCTGTCCCCAGCCGATGTCCGGCCCAGCGGCAGGCCCGTGGGCACCGCGCGGGAGCCGCCGCTCGCCAAAGCCGCAGGTGAGGGCGGGGGGCTGCGGACCCGGGGGCGACCCCGAGCCCCCTCCTGCTCCCCGGGGCAGACGGGCACGAAAGCGCAGAGAATAAGCCATGGAAATAGAGGCCATAGGAGGAGGGGGGTAATGGAGTCCTGTTGGATGGGGAATATACGGGAAAATAATGATAGAGTCATGGTATAGAGCATGGTATATAGTGCTAAAATAGGGAAAATAATGTATAGAGTCATGGATATAGTCAGTTAGTGCTAAAATATGGGAAATAATGTATAGAGTCATGTTATATAGTGCTAAAATATGGGAAATTAATGTATATAGTCATGTATATAGTCATGTAATAGTGCTAAAATATGGAAATAATGTATAGAGTCATGTATATAGTCATGTTATATAGTGCTAAAATATGGGGAAATAATGTATAGAGTCATGATATATAGTCTAGTTATATAGTGCTAAAATATGAAAATAATATATATAGTAATGCTATATAGTGCTATAATATGGTAAATTAATATATATAATAATATAATATAGTATGTTATATTGCTAAAATATGGTAAATTAAGTGTATAATAATATAATATAGTCATTATATAGTCTAAAAATGTAAATTAATATGATAGTACTATAATATAGTCATGTAATATAGGTATAATATATAAATAGTATATATAATAATATAATATATAATATATAATATATAGTGCTATAATATAGTATATATATAATTTATATATAAAGTAGTATAATATAGTATTATAATATAGTACTATAATATGGTGCTATTATTAATTATAATAATATTATAAATTAGTTATAATTATATATTACTATATATAGTAATATATATAATAATATATATAGTAGTATATAGGTATATATCTATATTATTATATATAGTAATAATATAGTACTATAATACGGTGTATATATATTAATATATTTGTAGTAATATAATACTATAGTATATATTATAGTACATAATATATACTATACTATAGTGATATACGGATTACTTTTTATATTATATTACTATATGTAGTATTATATATAGGTAGTGCTATACTATATATTATACTATACATTTCAATATAATTATTGAATAATAATTTAAAATAATTGGCTATTAATTATTAATTTTTTAATTATGATGAAGTCGTTTAATTATTTATTAAATATCATTATTAAATATCATTAATTTTTTACATAATTTATTAACTTATTATGGTTTCTTTTTAGCTATTATTAAATATCTTCAATAATTTCTGAGTGATGAATTCAAAGACAGAAATCCTGCATTCCGCTCTTGTTTTGGCGAACGCCAAAAAAATGGGAATTAAAAAACGGATTTTTTTTTTTTTTGCTCGTTTGATCGGTTTTGATTGGTTTTATTTTTTTAATGTAATTTCTGTGTGTTTGTCCTCCCTGTGCCCGCGCTGTGGGGGCAGTGCCTGCGGATGTGTTCTCGAGGAATTCCCTGTGGAAAGGCTCCTACGAGTACCTGGGCAGGAGGCAGCCGGCCGTGCTGTCGGTGAGCGCCTTCGAGCCCGCCAGCAGCAGGGTCAACGCCACCCTGGTGGATCCCAGCGGGCTGGAGCTGCACCTGGCAGGTGAGCGGCAGCGAAAGAGGGGCACCTGGGCACGCAGGGAGGGGCACCTGGGCAGGAGGGAGGGGCACCTGGGCAGGGAGGGTCACCTGGGCAGGGAGGGAGGGTCACCTGGGCACGGAGGGTAGTGCCCAGGGCAGGGAGTGCACACTGGGCAGGGAGGTCAACCTGGGCACGGAGGTGTCCATCACCTGGGCAGGAGTGTCCCCGTGCCCCCCAGGGCAGGAGTGTCCCCTGTGCCCCCCAGGGCAGGGAGTGTCCCCTGGATGCCCCCCAGGGCAGGGAGTGTCCCCTGTGCCCCCCAGGGCAGGGAGTGTCCCCTGTGCCCACCTGGGCAGGGAGTGTCCCCTGTGCCCCCCAGGGCAGGGAGTGTCCATCACCTGGGCAGGGAGTGTCCATCACCTGGGCAGGGAGTGTCCATCACCTGGCAGGAGTGTCCTGTGCCCCCCAGGGCAGGGAGTGTCCCCTGTGCCCCCCAGGGCAGGGAGTGTCCATCACCTGGGCAGGGAGTGTCCATCACCTGGGCAGGGAGTGTCCCCTGTGCCCCCCAGGGCAGGGAGTGTCCCCTGTGCCCCCCGAGGGCAGGGAGTGTCCATCACCTGGGCAGGGAGTGTCCATCACCTGGGCAGGGAGTGTCCCCTGTGCCCCCCAGGGCAGGGAGTGTCCCTGTGCCCACCTGGGCAGGGAGTGTCCCTGCCCCCAGGGCAGGGAGTGTCCCCTGTCCCCCCAGGGCAGGGAGTGTCCCCTGTGCCCCCCAGGGCAGGGAGTGTCCCCTGTGCCCCCCAGGGCAGGGAGTGTCCATCACCTGGGCAGGGAGTGTCCATCACCTGGGCAGGGAGTGTCCCCTGTGCCCCCCAGGGCAGGGAGTGTCCCCTGTGCCCCCCAGGGCAGGGAGTGTCCATCACCTGGGCAGGGAGTGTCCATCACCTGGGCAGGGAGTGTCCCCTGTGCCCCCCAGGGCAGGAGTGTCCCCTGTGCCCCCAGGGCAGGGAGTGTCCATCACCTGGGCAGGGAGTGTCCATCACCTGGGCAGGGAGTGTCCATCACCTGGGCAGGGAGTGTCCCTGTGCCCACCGGGCAGGGAGTGTCCATCACCTGGGCAGGGAGTGTCCTCACCTGGGCAGGGAGTGTCCCTGCACCTGGGCAGGGAGTGTCCCCTGTGCCCACCTGGGCAGGGAGTGTCCCCTGTGCCCCCCAGGGCTCTCTCCAGTTCTGGGCACTCGTGGCCAGAGGGATGTTGGGGGGCTGGAGGTGTCCAGAGCTGGAGGAGTCTGCAGAGCTCCTGAGGGAGCCTGGAGGCTCAGGGGGCTCCCCAAAACTCCCAGACAGGAGGGGCAGCCAGGGTGGGTCGGGCTCTGCTCCCAGGGGGACAGGAAACAGCTCAGTCTGTGCCAGGCTGGATATTTGGGGACATTTCCCCATGGAAAGGGTGGCCAGGCCTGGGCACTGCCCATCCCTGGACGTGTCCAAGGTAGGAGCTGGAACTTTTGTCCAAAAACATTAAATGGTGTGAGCTGGACTTTGCTGCTCCTTCCAGCTCAGGATTCCCTGAGTGCTCCACGTCCCTGCCCTCGTGGGGCACCAGGCTCTTCCTGATCCAGCAGCAGAACCTGAATATTAATTTAATATTAATTTAAATCCTTTCCCATGTGGGAAATATCTTCAGTGCCCTGGGCTGTGTTTCCCAGTGACAGGACTGGTGTGCACTCCAATCCTGAATTGCTTGCTCTGCCCTCCCACTCAATTATTTCAAGCCAGAGTGATCTGATGTAGTCTAGTTTTCCAAACCTAAAACTTCTGAGTTTCTAAAGCTCATTTTTTTCCTGATGTTTTAAATTGCTGAAACTCTGTTCCCACAACATAAACATCAGAATTGTTCATGTAATGATATTCGTGTTTGAAATTCTTGCTGTAAGACGAACTTTCAATGCCCCTCTAGTTTAAATAATACGAGTAGATTTCTATCACTTGTTCACCAATCACAATAGCCTGCCAAAAATATTGAAAATTTTAATATTTAAAATATTAAAGAAAAAACGCTGTTTGAAATAAACAAAATCAAATCATCTCTCCAAACTGCTCTGAAACAATTCCACGTCGCGTGTTATTTACCACAGTGACAATCCAGAGCTGACCAAACCCCTTTTTTTCCAGGGATTTACAAGAAGGAAGACATGCACCTGCTGCTCCAGGTGTACCAGATCACGGGGCCGCTGGAGATCTTCTCCAACAAGTTCAGGAATGACCAATGGGCTCTGGATGGACACGTGAGTGCACAAAACCCACCCTGACCCTGCCTGGATTTCCCTCCTGGGGATAATTCCCCGAGCTGGGAGCAGGATGAGGTTGCAGGTGACATTCCCAGCGGGTGACAGCTCCTCCTGCAGCTGCGGGTTGGTTTTATTGCCCAGGGGAATTGGAATTTTGGGATTTTGGGTTGGTTTTATTGCCCAAGGGAATTGGTATTTGGGGATTTTGGAATCCAGCATCTCCCAGATAATGCTGGAGGAGAAACCAACGGGTGTTTTATCTCTGCTCAACATCTTGCTGGAAAAGCTGATTTTCCCCAATGGAGCCAACTCCTGCCTGTGTCTGGCAGTTTCCCAAGCCCTTTAGGGATCCACTGGAGCTTGGGAAAAAATGTGGATCTTGCTGACCCATGGCCACTCTCCCTCTGGAATCAGCAATGTCCTCTCCAGTTTATCACAAACAAGATTTCTTTTGGCTTCCCTTCTTTTGAGACGGGAGAACTTTCAGCTGTTGGGCAGTGAAACCCCTTAAAAAATGCCAGGATTTTCTGAGGAATTGCACCAAATGAATGCACCTGGAAGGGGCTGAGATGAGCTGGGTGTTCAGTGCAGGGAAATGTTGGATAAATCCGTGGATTCCCACTCTCCACAGGTCTCGTCGGAGTCCTCGAGTGGCACCTTCGTGTACCAGGGCTTTGTGCGTGGCAAAGGCTTCGGGCAGTTTGGCCTCCAGAGACTTGGTAAAATTCCTGGGATTTGCTCTTTATCCCTCAATTCCAAAAGTTCCATTTTGGCCTGGTGGGGGTTTCCAGGCAGGGAATGTTTCTCCAATCCCTGGCTTGAATTTTCCGTGTTTTCTGCTGAGCAGAACGTTCTCTTCTGAAAGAGCACAAAACAAACAGCACAACGGTAAAAATTAAAATTTAGGAGCAAAATCAGGGATGACCAGGCTGCTGGCCAAAGGCAGGGAGACTTTGGAAGCACAGGCAACACCTGGAAATGTTTTATTTCCCCCAAATTCCCAGATTCCTGCCAAGCCCAAATCCCATTCCCACCACAGCAAGTGTCTCCATCAGAAATCACAGAGCTCTTGGGAGCTTAAACCACCCAGAGTTTAAGCTCCTAAATACTTCTTAAAGCCTGGTTTGAGCTCTTTAATCCCTCAGGATTGCTGGAATCTCGTCACCTTTATGGATGCTCGTTATTGCAGCATTTCAGAGTCTCCTCAAAGCCCAACTTCATGCATCCAAATTGGACAATTTGGGCAAAATAATTCAATTTACGCCTCTCTTTAATCACAGCTCTAAATAAATGACGAGGCTTAAGTTATGCTAGATCTCCATCCTTGCACATCCATTTTTAAATTCCCTTTTCCAGCCCCTTTTTGCTGCTGATACCTCGAGCCAAGCCCTTTTTCCCTAGCAGGAGCTTGGAAATGTGGGCAATATTTTCCTTTCTGCTGTGTTCCAGACATCAGCATGATGGAAAACGATCCCGAATCCATCGGCCACCACTTTGCATCCAACAGCAGCTCCGTGGCAGCCGCCATCCTTGTGCCTTTCATCGCCCTGATTATTGCAGGGTTTGTGCTTTATCTCTACAAACACAGGTGGGTTTGGGGCCAGAACTCCAAAAGGTGGAAGAAATTCAGGGATTTGAGTGAAATGTCGTTAAAATCCCCGCTTTTGGGGCTGGTTTAGTTCAGGAGGTGGGAGAAAAGCAGAGGGTTTGGGAGATTGGGGGAATAATTCCTAAAGGGGAAAGAAATTTAGGGATTTGAGAGCAGTATTAGTGAGCTGGGCTTAAAATCTTTCTTTGGGAATGGTTTAATTGAAGAGGTGGGACAACAGCAAAGAGGGTTTGGGAGATTGGGGGAATAATTCCTAAAGGGGAAAGAAATTCAGGGATTTGAGTGAAATATCAGTGAGCTGGGCTTAAAATCCCACATTTAGGTCTGGTTTAATTCAGGAGGTGGGAGAAAAGCAGAGGGTTTGGGAGGTTATTGCAGGGTTTGTGCTTTATCTCTACAAACACAGGTGGGTTTGGGGCCAGAACTCCAAAAGGTGAAAGAAATTCAGGGATTTGAGTGAAATGTAGTTAAAATCCCCGCTTTTGGGGCTGGTTTAATTCAGGAGGTGGGACAACAACAAAGAGGGTTTGGGAGATTGGGGGAAAAATTCCTAAAGGGGAAAGAAATTCAGGGATTTGAATGAAATATCAGTGAGCTGGGCTTAAAATTACACATTTAGGTCTGGTTTAATTCAGGAGGTGAGAAAATGAAGCGTGATGAGATGAGGGTTTGGGAGAGGAGAACAACAAGGATTTTGCTGGCCATTAATGGGATTTGTGACCACATTTAGGAGCATAAAAAGCAAATCCCACCACCCCCAATGGCTTTAAAGGTGGAGTAAATTGAGGTTTGCTCCCGGGTGGGGGGTTCCCCTGTCAGTGCCCACCCTCAGGGCTGTCACCTGGGTGGGTTTTGTCCCCAATCCCACAGGAGGAGACCCAAAGTCCCTTTCAATGGCTACGCTGGCCACGAGAACACCAACGTGAGGGGCACCTTCGAGAACCCCATGTACGACCGCAGCCTGCAGCCCTCGGACATCGTGGCGGGCGAGGCCGAGTTCACCGTGAGCACCGTGTGCACGGCAGTATAGCCCCGGTGAGGGGGCTGCGGGGGGGCCCGGGGCTGGGAGGGGGTCCTGGGGCTGGGAGGGTGCTCGGGGGTCCTGGGGTTGGGAGGGTGCTGGGGCTGGGAGGGTGCTGGGGGTCCTGAGGGTGGGAGGGGGTTCTGAGGCTGGGAGGGTGGGAGGGGGTCCTGGGGCTGGGAGGGTGCTGGGGGTCCTGAGGGTGGGAGGGGGTCCTGAGGCTTGGGTCTGGGCTGAGGGTGGGGGGTCCTGGGGTGGGAGTGCTGGGGTCCTGGAGTTGGGAGGGTGGGGGGGTCCTGAGCTGAGGGCTGAGTCCTGGGAGGGTGGGAGGGAGTCCTGGGGCTGGGAGGGTGCTGGGGGTCCTGAGTGGGAGGGTGTGGGGGTCCTGGGTTGTTGAGAATGGGGCTGGGAGGGTCCTGGGGCTGGGGGGTGGGAGGGGTCTGATGGGGTCTGGGGGTCTGGGCTAGAGGGGTCCTGGGCTGTGGGGGTGGAGGGTCCTGGGCTGAGGGTGCTTGGGTGTCCGGGGCTGGGAGGTGGGAGGGGTCCTGGGGCTTGGGGGGTGGGAGGGGGTCCTGAGCTGGGAGGGTGCTGGGGGTCCTGGGGCTGGAGGGGGGGGGGTCCTGGGGCTGGGAGGGTGGGAGGGGGTCCTGAGGCTGGGAGGGTGCTGGGGGTCCTGGGGCTGGGAGGGTGGGAGGGGTCCTGGGGTGGGAGGGTGGGAGGGGGTCCTGAGGCTGGGAGGGTGGGGGGGTCCTGGGGCTGGGAGGGTGGGAGGGGGTCCTGAGGCTGGGAGGGTGGGAGGGGGTCCTGGGGTTGGGAGGGTGCTGGGGGTCCTGGGGCTGGGAGGGTGCTGGGGTCCTGGGGTTGTTGGATGGGTGGGGCTGGGAGGGGGTCCTGGGGATGTGGGGGTGGGAGGGGTCCTGGGGCTGGGAGGGTGATCTGGGGTCGGGAAGCTGATCTGGGGTCCCGGGGCAGTGGGTGAGTGGGGCTGGGAGGGTGCTTGGGGGTCCTGGAGCTGGAGGGTGCTGGGGGTCCTGGAGCTGGGAGGGTGCTTGGGGGTCCTGGGGCTGGGAGGGTGCTTGGGGGTCCTGGGGCAGTGGGGTGGGTGAGCTAGGTGGGTGCTCTGGGGTCCTGGGGACCTGGGATGTGTGGAGTTAGGTTCTTGTGGGATCATGGAATGCATGGATTGGTTGGGAGGGTTCTCATGGGATCCATCAGAAGTTCCCTGTGGATTGTAGAGCCCTTCCATCTGGAATATTCCAATTTCAGGATAACAAAGCCACTTCCCCAGAACTTCCCTGTGTCCTCACCAACTCTCTGCTTCCCCAGGTTCCCGGGGTTGGTGCCCAGTGGATGATTATCCCACCTCTCCATCCCTCCACCATCCATCCATCCCTTCCCCACCTCCCTGCTCCCGAAGGCTGCAGTGAAGCTGCTGCTCCTCCCTGGAATTCCCCAGGGGCTGCTGGATCCACCTCCTCCATCCTGCTGGATCTCCAAGCCAAAGGTTCTGCCCCGAGACCTCGGCACAGCCTGCTGGTGGGAGCTGCTCCTGGAAGGAGCTTCCCAAACTTTCCCAAGAGCTTGGGCAACAAAGAGCTGCTGCACGAGGTGCTGGATTCATGGAAAACACCTGGATGGGACAGGACGAGGATTTGGGTTTTCTGGATTTGGGTTTCTGGGTCATTCCTTGGTTGGATTTTCTACCCCAGGGTTTGAGCAGAGGAAAGGTTTTCAAGTAGGAGCTTCCCAAAACTTGGGGAGCTTTTTCCCTCTTCCCTTGTTTTCTCTGGGCATTCCTGGCTGGATTATGGAAAACACCTGGATGGGACAGGATGAGGATTTGGGTTTTCTGGATTTGGGTTTTCTGGATTTGGGTTTCTGGGTCATTCCTTGGTTGGATTTTTTTACCCCAGGGTTTGAGCAGAGGAAAGATTTTCAAATGGGAGCTTCCCAAAACTTGGGGAGCTTTTCCCCTCTTCCCTTGTTTTCCTCTGGGCATTCCTGGCTGGATTTATGGAAAACACCTGGATGGGACAGGACGAGGATTTGGGTTTTCTGGATTTGGGTTTCTGGGTCAGTTCTTGGTTGGATTTTTTTACCCCAGGGTTTGAGCAGAGGAAAGGTTTTCAAATGGGGCCTTTCCAAGCAAAATTTGGGGAGCTTTTCCCCTCTTCCCTGTGTTTCGCTTTCCTTGGAATTCCTGGCTGGATTTATGGGAAAACACCTGGATGGGGCAGGATGAGGATTTGGGTTTTCTGGATTTGGGTTTCTGGGTCATTTCTTGGTTGGTTTTTCAACCCCAGGTAATTTTTTTCAAACAGGACCTTCCCAAAATTTGGGAAAGGCTTCCCAAAGCTTTTCCCCTCTTCCCTGTGTTTGATTTTCCTTTAGGCATTCCTGGCTGGGTTTAGGGAACCCCTGGATCCAGGACAAGGATTTGTTTTTCTGGGTCATTTCTTGGCTGGTTTTTCTACCCCAGGAAGAGTTTCCAAAAGGAATTTTCCCAAAGCTCTTCCCTGTGTTTGATTTTCCTTTGGGCATTCCTGGCCAGGCTTTTCCTGCCCCAATTTCCCCCTGGAATTCCCAACCAGGAATTCACTGCTAGACAATTCCAGAAGGGACAGGAATATCCCAAGGGATAAAAATCCTCTCTGAAAAGAACTCAACAAACCCCAAATCCCTTCCCTGTCCACCCTGACCCTCCAAAGGGCAACACAAGAGGAATTTTAATTCCCATCCCAAGCTGCTCCCAGTATTTCCCAGGGGCTCCAAGGTTTCCTGGGATTTTTTGGGAGCAGGGAAGGGAGAATTTGTTCCTCTGGATCCTTGGGATCCGCAGTTTGCTTGGAGTCACTTTTTTTTAGGATCAGGGGAGGCAGAAATGCCATTCCCAGATCACTGAGTCCAGGAGGCTCCAAGGAAAATCGGGATGAACCCTTTGGAATGGGGGTTTCCATTTTCTCCTCCTTGAAGCTCTGCCTGCTGAAAACCAGGGGATAATTTGGGAATTTTTTGTTGGTTTATCCTCGATTTTCTGGGTGTAAATACATCAAATATTTAATTTTTGTTACTCCTGGCTCTCCTTCAGCTCTTCCAGAGGGAGCAGAATTCCCAGGCTGCCAAAAAACGCCACCTGTGCTCCCAAAAATCCCATTTCTGCTCCCAAAAATCCCATTTCTGCTCCCAAAAGTTCCATCCTCCCAGAGCAGGATAACCCCTGGGAATCCTTGGATCTGGCCCATCCCTGCTCTTTTCCAAGCTCAATAATCCCTAAAATTATCCCTAAAATCCCCAGAGCCCAATTCCAGAACCCAAAATTCCAACAATCCTTGGAAGCAGAGCTCGGATCCTTCCAGCTTCCTGTCCAAATTCCAGGGAATTCCTCTCCTGACTGCTCCAGCCACACTTGGCTCCCACTCATTCCATGGAAAAAAAACAGGCAAAAATGCAAATTCCGTGGAAAATCCAGGAGTGCAAAATAAATCCAAAATATTTCAAACCACCCAGGGAGGGAGAAGGGGGAGCTCGACTTTGGAATTCGCTGCTTTGGATCCAGGAATTCCCTTTTTCCTCCTGTTGTCCAGGAAGCCAAGGAAGTGGGAAAAGGGGTTTATCCCAATTTTTTTTTTTTTTAGCAAGCTGGCTGGGATCTGCTCCATGCCATTCTCCATCCTTGTGCCCAGAGGACTTGCATATGGGAAAAAAAAATATTAAAAAATAGGAAAAAGGGAAAAATAATGGAAATAAAACGGGAAAAAAAATGAAAAAAAAAAAGGAAAAAATGATGAAAAAAAAGGGAAAAAATGAGAAAAACGATAAAAAAACCACAAAAAAAGCTCAAATCCCTCTTTTGTACAGAGATATATTTTTATTAATTAAAAGTTTGTACAGCTAAAAAAAAATAAATAAAAAAAAAAAAAACCAAAATGTAATTTTTTTTTTCATTATCGTAGGGAAAAATTAAAAAAAAAGTAGTGGGGGGGGAAAAAAAAATTCAGCTTTTTTTTGTAAATGTAATAAAGTGTATAAATGGTTTCCATAAAAATGTACATATGGAATCTCTCCATGCCCCTGGCTTGTCTGCAGAATTCCCAGTTAATTTATCTGTCTCTGTATATGAGGCTTTTCCGTGTGTTCCCGGCGTTCCCTGCGGAATTTCAAAGCTATTTTCGATTTTGGACTTCCGAATAATAAAAAATCTCGATTTTTGCATTGCTTTTTCTTACAGCCCCCTGGTGCTTTTAATTTATTATTTTGGAATTTTATTTTTATTTTTTGCGGGGGTGGGGGGGGGGGGGGGGGGTGGGGGGGTGTAAATTCCAAAAAGTTTATCCCGGGATTTTCTGCATGTGCACGCATTTCTAGTGCCGGGATGGAAATTCCCGATTTTCCAGCTGTTGGGAAGCGCCTCCCGGTGTCAGGAAGGGGGAAAAAATGGAAAAAAACAAATCAGGGAAATTGGGGGAGGTGGAGATCCCACCGTGCGTTTTTTTGGGGAAAAAAACAGGGAGGGACTGACACTGGGAATTTTCTGGGGGAAAAAATCAGGGAGAGAGCAGCAGGAAACTGGGAGAGAGAGCTGGAGCATCCACTGGGAATCTTTTTTGGGGAAAAAAATGGGAAAAAATCAGGGAAACTGGGAGAGCTGGAGATCCCACCGTGCGTTTTTTTGGGAAAAACAGGGAGGGACTGACACTGGGAATTTTATGGGGGAGAAAATTCAGGGAGAGAGCAGCAGGAAACTGGGAGAGAGAGCTGGAGCATCCACTGGGAATCTTTTTGGGGGAAAAAAACAGGGAGAGAGCAGCAAAGCTGAGGAAAAAAAAAAAAAAAATCCAGGGAGAGAACAGCGGGACAAGAGCTGGAGCATCCACGGGGCATTTTTGGAGGGAATAAAACTTGGGAAAAGCAGCTGGAAGGAGCTGGAGCATCCACTGGGAATCTTTTTGGGGAAAAAATAGAAAAAAATCAGGGAAACTGGGAGAGCTGGAGATCCCACTGTGCGTTTTTTGGGGAAAAACAGGGAGGGACCGACACTGGGAATTTTATGGGGGAAAAAAATCAGGGAGAGAGCAGCAAGAAACTGGGAGAGAGAGCTGGAGCATCCACTGGGAATCTTTTTTGGGGGAAAAAATGGAAAAAAATCAGGGAAACTGGGGGAGCTGGAGATCCCACCGTGCGTTTTTTTTTTGGGGGGGGAAACAGGTAGGGACCGACACTGGGAATTTTCTGGGGGGAAAAAAATCAGGGAGAGAGCAGCAAAGCTGAGAAAAAAAAAATCGAGGGAGAGAACAGTGGACAAGAGCTGGAGCATCCACAGGGCATTTTTGGGGGGAATAAAACCGGGAAGAGCGGCTGGGAGAGCTGGAGGAGGAGGAGGCAGAGGGCTCTGGATGAATTTGCATCGCTAATTAATCTGAGCTCGGTCCGGGCAGCCGCAGTTCGGCTCCTTAATGAGGCTCCTCACTCATTAACACCTCGTTAATTCCGCGGCCACGGCGCGTTTAAAATCGCCCATCCCGGAATTCCCGGTGGGAACCTCGGATGGGCGGAGGAGGATGAGGATCCCCAATCCCCATCCCCATCCCCAATCCCCATCCCATCCATCCCCATCCCCATCCCCAATCCCATCCCATCCCCATCCCCATCCCCATCCCCATCACATCCCCATCCCCATCCCCAATCCCCATCCCCATCCCCATCCCCATCCATCCCCATCCCCATCCCATCCCCATCCCCATCCCCATCCCCATCCCCATCCCCATCCCCATCCCCATCCCAATCCCCATCCCCAATCCCCATCCCCACCCATCCCCATCCCCATCCCCATCCCCATCCCCCCAATCCCCATCCCATCCCATCCCCATCCCCAATCCCCATCCCCAATCCCCATCCCCATCCCCATCCCCATCCCCATCCCCATCCCCATCCCCATCCCCATCCCCATCCCCCCCATCCCCAATCCCCATCCATCCCATCCCATCCCCATCCCCATCCCCATCCCCATCCCATCCCCAATCCCCAATCCCCATCCCCAATCCCCATCCCCAATCCCCATCCCCATCCCATCCCCATCCCATCCCCATCCCCATCCCACCCCATCCCCAATCCCCATCCCCAAACACATCCCCATCCCCATCCCATCCCCATCATCCCCATCCCCATCCCCATCCCCAATCCCCATCCCATCCCAATCCCCATCCCCAATCCCCATCCCCAATCCCCATCCCCATCCCCATCCCCAATCCCCATCCCCATCCCCAATCCCCATCCCCATCCCCATCCCCATCCCCATCCCCAATCCCCATCCCATCCCATCCCCCCATCCCCATCCCCATCCCCATCCCCAATCCCCATCCCATCGTTTTTCCCGGCTGGAAGCTCTGGGTGAGAAAATTCCGCATCCCCCAGCCCCAAATCCCTTTTTTTGTAGGAAATCCCACAAAAATTTTAGATATTCCCGAGTTTCCAGAGCCACGGGGTGGACACCTGAGGATTTCTCCGGAGCATCCCGTGGGATTTCATCCATGCCCTGATGCCAACAGCTGGCTCACCCAATTAAAAAAATAAATAAAAATAAAATAAAAATCCGTGAGATATTTTTAATTAGAATTTCCTTCTTTTAAAACTAATCCCCCCGAGCTCCAATCCTTCCCAAAACAACCATCTGCCAGCCTGGAATATTCCAAAAGCAGTGAAAACAGGTGGAAAACTCCCCGTGAGGAGCGTGGAAGTACGGGAGGAATGGTAAAAAAAACATGGAATTTCTACCTTCTCCCACGTGGGATTTATAAATTAAAGCACAAATTGAATATCTTTTTTAATTAAATATTGCTTTAAAGATCACTCCGATTCAGCCAAGGGAGGGATAAGGGGGTGTCCGGCCGAATCCAGGAATTATCGCTCTGTTTGCCCTTTCCAGCTGAGTCTGGAAGAAATCCTTGGGAAACCTTGGAAATCTTTCCCCTCTCCAGCGATCCTTGGCCTCTGTCCCATTAAAGGGGGATTAATGATAAAAATAAACCTTCCCAACTGCAGGGGCGTGGCTGGATCTTCCGAGGGAATTCAGGGAGCGGGAGGTGGGAGACGGCACCGAGGGGACCTCTGGGCTCCTTCACCTTTCCCTATTTTTTTTGTTTTGTTTTTTTTTCCCCTTTCCCCTCTTCCGCTCACTTTTTCCCTTTCCCCTTTTTATTTCTCCCATTCCCCTTTTTCTTTCTTTTCTTCCCATTCCCCCTTTTCTTTCTTTTTTTCCCATTCCCCCTTTTTCTTTCTTTTTTTCCCATTCCCCCTTTTTCTTTCTTTTTCTTTCCCATTCCCCCTTTTCTTTCTTTTCTTCCCATTCCCCCTTTTTCTTTCTTTTCTTCCCATTCCCCCCTTTTCTTTCTTTTCTTCCCATTCCCCCTTTTTCTTTCTTTTTCTTCACATTCCCCCTTTTTCTTTCTTTTTCTTCCCATTCCCCCTTTTTTTTTTCTTTTCTTCCCATTCCCCTTTTTCTTTCTTTTTCTTCCCTTCCCCCCTTTTTCTTTTTCTTCCCATTCCCCTTTTTCTTTCTTTTTCTTCCCATTCCCAATTCTTCTTGGGAATGCACACCCTGTCCCCGCTGAGGGGCTAAAATCCTTGGAATTGGGCTCAAATCCATGGATTCACCTGCCCCGAGCTGGAGCCCCTTGATCCCGGCTCTGAAATTCCCGGCGCTGCTGGATCAGCTCCTGCCGCTGGCACCGCCACCCCGCGAGGTTCTGCCTCCAAAAATCTGCTGGATTTGGGATTTTTTTCCCTACATTCCCTCGTAGGAACACCGGGAATTAAGGGGTTCCAGGCAGGGATTGCTGAATTTTTCCTCGTGGGAAAGCCGCGATCTCGTGTTGGCTGCAGAATTCCCAAACCCAACTTGTGGTTGCCAAATCCCTGGAAGTGTCCAAAGCCAGGATGGGAAATCCTTGGGCGAGTGGAAGTTTTTTTTCCCATGGCAGGATGAGCCTTAAGGTCCCTTCCTTCCCAACCCCCTCTGGAATTCTCTGATTCCAAAGGAATGGGTTCAGAGCAGGGCGGCGCTGCCAAGCCGGGCTGGGCTGAACTCCTTTGGAAAAAAAAAAAAAAACCTTGGAAAACAGATGGGAACAAAACGGTGTTGGCAGCAGAGAGAGGTTTAAGGAGATCACATCCCAAATTTTGGCAGCCCGGAGAGGTGACGGGAGCAGGACAGCTGCCAGGATTTGAGGGCAACGCAGGGAAAACGACAGCAGGAATCTTGGGAATTGTTTTTTTGGGAATTCCTGAGAAGTGCTGAGTCCCCTCCCAGCCTCTGCCAGGACCTGGGGGTTAATTAACGCCACAACAAACCCTCATTAAGAGGCCTAATTAATATTATTTCATTTCCAGACAGGAGGCAGCTGTTCCCTGCTTCCCGTACAGGGAGGATTGTGCCGGGAATGATCCTGCAGGGAAAGCCGGGATGGGATGCGGGTCCAAAGGGGGCGGATCCAACATTCCAGTCCCTTCTCCTGGGGTTTTCCCAGCCCTCATCCTAGCAGCAGCCTCCTTCTCCACGGGCTCCATGGATGTGGGAAGGTGGGATTTGATGATCTTGGAGATCTTTCCCGACCTTCCCAATTCCATGATTCCCGTGTTTTCCATCCCTGTTTTCTGCCTGGGTGCCAGTCCTGTGCCCTCTGCCTTCCCCCACCTTTAATTTGGGCTCTCACGATTTCCCGGCCTCATTCCCGCAGCCAATTCCATGGAAAAAGGATGGAAGAGAATTCCCTGTGAGTCGCCATTCCCTGTCCCCGCTCTGCGGGAATCTTGGAGCTGTTTTGGGCAGAGCATCCCAAATTTGCCTTTTTTTTTTCCTGGAGAAGCAGGACCCTGAACTTTGGGTGGGGCTGCGAGGACCATTCCCGGTGTTCTGATGGAATTTGGGATCCCAGCTCCTACGACATTCCAGAACAAACCACTTCAAAACCAAATCCCTCTTTTTTTAGGAGGCACAAAATCCCCCTCCCCAATCGAACAACAACGCAGGAATAAAAATCGGGAATTTTATGGCACCGCCAACAACGAACTCCGTCCTCAGCTGCTCATTTGCATATTCAGGCCCTTGTTTAATATTCTAATTAGCGGTTAATCAGCTATGGAGAGAGGACAAACGGTGATGAGCTCATCTTCACCTCCTCCAGCTGATTCGGGATCAGCAAGGCAGCGGCTCCGGGAGATTTTCCTGCTATTCCTGAATTATTCATGGCCACCGGGACGTCCCCGGGGTGGGATAACCGAGGGGGACACGGTGCCTTTTGGGGAAAAGGGATTTAGGTGGGATTTTGGGGGGAAAAATTCCTCCCTGGGAAGGAGCTGGGATGGATTTCCCAGGGAAACTGTGGCAGCTACATCCCTGGAAGTGTCCCAGGCCGGGTTGGAACAATTCGGGATCGTGGCAGGCGTCCCTGCCCATTTAATTTAGTTATTCCAGGCTATGGTTTATCCCGATTCTTCCTTTCCTCTTCTCCCACAGCTTTCCAAGGAGCTGGGAAGCAAAGGAAAGCTCCTGCCGGAGCTCTGAGGAGGAATTGGTGCAATCCCAAAGGGATTCCTCGATTCCCTTCTTCCCTTTCGCCTTTCCCGTCCCGCAGGACGCCGGGCTCCTCCCCTGAGTATTCCAGGGAATTTTGTGGCTGCAGGAACAGACTCTTAAAGCCCTTGGAACAATTGGGAAAAATTCCAGCCAGTTTTTGCTTGGAAAAAAGCCCTGCCTGGCCGTGGTTTGGATGTCCGGGAGCAGGGATGGGCTGGCTCCCAGGAGAATCCATGAGGCAGGTTGGGGAGAGAGGGAGGCAGCAGCTCCAGACAGCCGCTTCCCGGAATTTTAATTAATTCCCTTTTTTTGTTGTTTTTTAAGTCTTCCCAGCCGCCGGCTTTGCCGGGCTCTGGATTCCCAGCTCCCGGCGCCTCCCGGGATGGATCGGGAAGGTCAAAGCTGCCCCTTGCAGCTTTTTCCCTCAGCGCTTTTTGGGAAGTTGCTGGCTCTGGAAGCAGCGGGATCGGCTGGAGCTCATCCCATCCCATCCCAGGATGAGCGGAGTGCGGGACTGAGGAGCTCCCGAACATTCCTGAATCCTCCTGGATGCTCCACAGGCACAGCAGAGCTTTTCCAGGCTCCGTCCTGGAAGTGGCTTTTCCTGCTTCAGGACCCAAACTCAGCCCCTGATCCCTCCTGGAAGTTTGTTTTTCCTTCCTCCAGGACCCAAACTCAGCTCCCAGCCCTTCCCTGTGCATCCCAAAAGCGGGAAGGGGTCCAAGGCAGGGAATTGCCCCTTTCCCAAATTGCCCCTGGGAGCTCAGCCCCGGCCCCTTCCAGAAGGAAACCCGCGATAATCGGGAATCTCCCGGGCTGGAAGAGCGGATTCCACGGGCTGCCAGCTCCCTCTCGTGGGCAGAGAAAACCGGGATGCGCCCCAGATGTGCGGCACAGCTGGAGCGGGATCCCCCGGAGACACCGGGAATTCCAGGGAGAAGGATGGGGATGGATCAGCCAGGGCGCTCCTGCCCCTCTCCCAAAAGGAATTTTTGGGACTTGGGATAGGGTTGGATATTTCTCCAACTGTTCCAGCTCCACCTTTGGGATTTGGGATAGGGTTGGATATTTCCCAGCTGTTCCACCTTTGGGATTTGGGATAGGGTTGGATATTTCCCAGCTGTTCCACATTTGGGATTTAGGATAGGGTTGGATATTTCCCAGCTGTTCCACATTTGGGATTTGGGATAGGGTTGGATATTTCCCGGCTGTTCCAGCTCCCCCTTTGGGATTTGGGATAGGGTTGGATATTTCCCAGCTGTTCCACATTTGAGATTTGGGATAGGGTTGGATATTCCAGCTGTCCACATTTGGGATTGGAAAGGGTTGGATATTTCCCGGCTGTTCCACATTTGGGATTTGGGATAGGGTTGGATATTTCCCAGCTGTTCCACCTTTGGGATTTGGGATAGGGTTGGATATTTCCCGGCTGTTCCAGCTCCCCTTTGGGATTTGGGATAGGGTTGGATATTTCCCGGCTGTTCCACATTTGGGATTTGGGATAGGGTTGGATATTTCCCAGCTGTTCCACATTTGGGATTTGGGATAGGGTTGGATATTTCCCGGCTGTTCCACTTTGGGATTTGGGATAGGGCTGGATATTTTCCAACTGTTCCAGTTCTACATTTGGGATTTGGGATAGGGTTGGATATTTCTCCAGCTGTTCCAGTCCACCTTTGGATTTGGGATAGGGTTGGATATTTCCCAGCTGTTCCACCTTTGGGATTTGGGATAGGGTTGGATATTTCCCGCTGTTCCACATTTGGAATTTGGGATAGGGTTGGATATTTCCCAGCTGTTCCACATTTGGGATTTGGGATAGGGTTGGATATTTCCCAGCTGTTCCACCTTTGGGATTTGGGATAGGGTTGGATATTTCCCAGCTGTTCCAGCTCCACCTTTGGGATTCAGTCTCTCTGGAATGAAATCCAGGCAGATTCCTCATGGGATGGAGCAACTCCAACCCTCGAAACTCCGCACCCACCACGGCTTTGCTTTGATCCAAAGAAATTCCCACATTATTCCAATTATTAACGATCCAGCTTGGTTTTATTGTCCAGTTTTTCCAAAAGTTGGCGTTTTCCTCATCACAATTATAAAATATTCCTATTTTTTTATCCCTATTTTACCAAGATTTACAGCTCTGGGAGTGACCAAGTCAGAGCTGGGAATTCTCTTAAATAAACAAATCACGATTTTGGCAGGAGGGCTTTAAAAATTCCAATTAAAAAAAAAAGAAAGGGAAGGATAAAAATTCCACAATAAGAATTTCCACGAGCTCCTTCAAACATCACGGGGAGAGGGGGGTTGATAAAATTTGTTCCAATTTTTTTGCGGGGGAAAAGATTTATTAAAAAAGATTATGAATTTTTTTTGGGAAAAATTATTTTTAAAATTATAAAATGTATTCCAATTTAAAAAAATAGAATTATAACATTTATTCCAATTATTTTTTTGGAAAAATTTATAACATTTATTTCAATATTTGGGGAAAAGTATTAAAAAAAAAAATCCAATTTTTTTTCGGGGGTTGGGAAAGGGCACAGGGAGCAGATTTGGAACCCCACGTATGCAAACAAAATTCGAGACCACCCTTTATTCCCAAACTGGAATTCATTTTAAAAATTTATACAATGCATTCCAGTTTTTAGAAGGGAAAAAAAAATTATTAAGAAAAGTTATAAAATTTATTCCAATTTTTTGGGGGAGGAAAAATTATTTAAAAATTATAAAATGTATTCCAATATTTTAAAAAATTTATTTTAAAAAAATTATTAAATGTATTCCAATTCCAATTGCCAAACTGGGAATGCTGCATCCCCCAAACTGGGAATGCTGCCTGTGGGATCGTGGCTCTGGGGTCCCTTTGGGGGTTTTGGGGTCCCTTTGGGGTTTTTGGGGTCCCTTCGGGCTTCCCGAGGGTCTTTTTGGGGTTTGGGGTCCCTGTGGGGTTCCCGAGGGTCCCTTTGGGGTTTTTGGGGTCCCTTTGGGGTTCCCGAGGGTCTTTTGGGGGTTTTCGGGGTCCCTTTGGGGGTTTTGGGGTTCCTCTGGGGTCTGGCTCCCTCAGTACGGGGTTCTCTTTGGGGTTTTCGGGGTCCCTTCGGGCTTCCCGAGGGTCTTTTTGGGGTTTGGGGTCCCTTTGGGGTTCCCGAGGGTCTTTTTGGGGTTTTCGGGGTTCCTGTGGGGTCGGGATCCCTCAGTATGGGGGTCCCTTTGGGGTTTTCGGGGTCACTTTGGGGTTTGGGGTCCCTGTGGGGTCGGGGTCCCTCAGTACGGGGATCCCTTTGGGGTTCCCGAGGGTCTTTTTGGGGTTCCCGAGGGTCCCTTTGGGGTTTTCGGGGTCCCTTTGGGGTTTGGGGTCTCTGTGGGGTCAGGCTCCCTCAGTACGGGGGTCTTTTTGGGGTTCCCGAGGGTCTTTTTGGGGTTTTCGGGGTCCCTGTGGGGTCGGGCTCCCTCAGTACAGGGTTCTCTTTTGGGATTTCGGGGTCCCTTTGGGGTTTGGGGTCCCTTTGGGGTTCCCGAGGGTCTTTTTGGGGTTTTCGGGGTCCCTCTGGGGTCGGGCTCCCTCAGTCTGGGGGTTCCTTTTGGGTTCCCGGGGTCCCTGTGGGGTTTGGGGTCCCTCTGGGGTTCTCGGGGTCCCTTTGGGGTCGGGGGTCTCTCAGTACGGGGGTCCCTTTGTGGTTTTCCCGGGATCCCTGTGGGGTGGGGGTCCCTCAGTACTGGGGTCCTTTGGGGATTTCCGGGGCTCCCTCAGTCCGGGGGTCTCTTTGGGGTTCTCGAGGGTCCCTTTGGAGTTTTCGGGGTCCCTGTGGGATGGGGGTCCCTCAGTTCGGGGGTCCCTGTAGGGTTTGGGGTCCCTTTAGGGTTCCTGGGGTCCCTGTGGGGTTTGGGGTCTCTCAGTAGGGTGGGGGTCCCTCAGTAGGGGGGTCCCTGTAGGGTGGGGGTCCCTGTGGGGTGGGGGTCCCTGTGGGGTGGGGGTCCCTGTGGGGTTGGGTCCCTCAGTAGGGTGGGGGTCCCTGTTGGGTGGGGGTCCCTCAGTAGGGGGGGGGTCCCTCAGTAGGGGGGGGTCCCTCAGTAGGGTGGGGGTCCCTCAGTAGGGGGGGGTCCCTCAGTAGGGTGGGGGTCCCTCAGTAGGGTGGGGTCCCTGTTGGGTGGGGGTCCCTCAGTAGCGGGGGGTCCCTCAGCAGGGTGGGGGTCCCTCAGTAGGGGGGGGTCCCTCAGCAGGGTGGGGGTCCCTCAGTAGGGGGGGGGTCCCTCAGTAGGGGGGGGGTCCCTCAGTAGGGGGGGGTCCCTCAGTAGGGGGGTCCCTGTGGGGTGGGGGTCCCTGTGGGGTTGGGTCCCTCAGTAGGGGGGGTCCCTCAGTAGGGGGGGGTCCCTCAGTAGCGGGGGGTCCCTCAGCAGGGTGGGGGTCCCTCAGTAGGGGGGGGTCCCTCAGTAGGGGGGGGGTCCCTTGGCCGTGCCCGCCCAGCCCGACGCCCCCAGGCAGGCTGCCGGCTCGCACAGCCCCGGCAGCCCCGGCGGGCCCGGCAGCCCCGCAGCCCCCGGGCGACCCGCGACCCCCGGGCGGCCCCGCTCGCCAGCCTTGCCGTCCTGAGCGTGCCCGGGCACCCCCGGGAGACCTGCGGTGGAACGGAACAAGGGAATGGGAGCGGGGACAACGGGAATGGGAGCAATGGGAACAACGGGAATGGGAGCAATGGGAACAATGGGAATGGGAACAATGGGAATGGGAGTGGGAATGGGGATGGGAACAACGGGAATGGGAACGGGAACAACGAGAATGGGAGCAATGGGAACGGGAATGGGAGCAATGGGAACGGGAGTGGGGATGGGAACAATGGGAATGGGAACAATGGGAACGGGAATGGGAGCAATGGGAACAGAAATGGGGATGGGAACAATGGGAATGGGAACGGGAATGGGAACAATGGGAACGGGAATAGGGATGGGAACAATGGGAACGGAAATGGAGATGGGAACAGGAATGGGGATGGGAACAATGGGAACAGGAATGGGAACAGAAATGGGGATGGGAACAACGGGAAGGGGAACAATGGGGATGGGAATGGGAACGGGAATAGGATTGGGAACAATGGGAATTGGAACAATGGGAACAGAAATGAGGATGGGAACGGGAACGGAAATGGGGATGGGAATGGGGACAATGGGAATGGAATGGGAACGGGAACAATGGGAATGGAATGGGAACAACGGGAACGGGAATGGGATCATCAGAGGGGAGCAGGGAAGAGGGACGGGGGTCAGGAATGGTGCTGGTGATGGGGGGTGGGCAGAGCGATGGAAGGGGAAGGATGATCCAGGCGGGAGCTTTGTGGGATGAGCCCTGAGCAGGGTTTGTGGGATGAATCTGGGAAAATTTACTGGATAAATCTGAGGTTTTGTGGGATGAAGCTGGGCAGGTTTTGTGGCATGAGTTTGTTCAGGTTTTGTGGGATGAATCTGGGAAAATTTACTGGAGCAATCTGAGGTTTTGTGGGATGAAACAGGGTAGGTTTTGTGGCATGAGTTTGTTCAGGTTTTATGGGATGAACCCAGCAGGTTTTGTGGGATGAGCCCTGGGCAGATTTACAGGATGAACCAGGGCAGGTTGGTGGGATGAGACTGTTCAAGTTTTATGGGATAAACTTGGGCAGCTTTTGTGAGGATCCTGGGCAGGTTTTGTGGGATAAACACGAGCAGATTTACAGGATAAACCTGGACAGTTTTTGCGGGCTAAACCCAGAATATTTTTTTGGGGTGAACCCGTGCAGTTTTGGGGGATGAACCCGTGCGTTTTTTGGGATGAACCCGTGCAGTTTTTTGGGATGAACCGTGCAGTTTTTGGATGAACCTGCGCAGTTTTGTGGTTAAACCTGTGTAGTTTTTTGGGATGAACCCGTGCAGTTTTTGGAATGAACCTGCGCAGTTTTGTGGGTTAAACCTGTGTAGTTTTTTGGGATGAACCCATGCGTTTTTTGGGATGAACCCGTGCAGTTTTTGGGATGAACCCGTGCAGTTTTTGGATGAACCGTGCAGTTTTTTGGGATGAACCTGCGCAGTTTGTGGGTTAAACCTGTGTAGTTTTTTGGGATGAACCCGTGCAGTTTTTGGGACGAACTCGTGCAGTTTTTGGGACGAACCCGTGCAGTTTTTGGGATGAACCTCCGCAGTTTTGTGGGTTAAACCTGTGTAGTTTTTTGGGATGAACCCGTGCAGTTTTTGGGATGAACCCGTGCAGTTTTTGGGACGAACCCCGGCAGATCCCGTGGGATGGCTCAGGTCCCACAGGCTCACCCCCCCGCCGTGCCCCAGCCCCCCTGGCCGTGTCCCTGCTCTCACCTGGGATCCCCGGAGGCCCCGGCATGCCCGGGTGGCCACGGCCAACTTCTCCCCGCTCGCCCTTCTCCCCTCTCTTCCCTGCGGGGAGAAAAGGCAGGGGAGGAATGCCGGGGAGCGCAGGGTGGCAGGGGACAGGGTGGCAGTGCCAGGACCACGCACCCACCTTTGGGGCCGGCGTCGCCGCTCTGCCCGGCCGCCCCCAGCGCGCCGGGCGCTCCTCGGGGTCCCGCGGCGCCGTGCGCCCCCTGCTCACCGGGCGGCCCCGGGGGGCCCGGGGGGCCGGGGGCACCCGCGGCGCCCACCCGCCCAGGGCCGCTCTCCTGGAGCTCACGGCCACCTCGGCCAGCTGCTCTGTGGGGCACAGAGGGCACGGCGTGGGATCCAGGGGGTCCGTGCCGTGGGATGCGTGGGATGGGATCCATGGGATCCATGGGATGGGATGCACAGGATCCATGGGATGGGATCCACAGGGGGGGATCTATGGGATCCACAGGGGGGGATCTATGGGATCCATGGGATGGGATCCACAGGGTGGGATCTGTGGGATCCATGGGATGGGATCCATGGGATGGGATCCATGGGATGGGGTTGATGGGATCCATGGGATGGGATCTATGGGATCCATGAGGTCTGTGCCATGGGATCCATAGGATTGATGGGCTGGGATCGATGGGACATGATCCATGGGATGGGATCCATGGGATCCATGAGGTCTGTGCCATGGGATCCATAGGATTGATGGGCTGGGATTGATGGGACATGATCCATGGGATGGGATCTATGGGATCTGTGGTAGGGGATCCACGGGATCGATGGGCTGGGATCCATGGGACAGGATCCACAGGATGGGATCCATGGGATCCATAGGATCGATGGGCTGGGATTGCTGGGATCCACAGGATGGGATCCATGGCATGAAATTCATGGGATCCATGAGGTCCATGCCATGGGATCCATGGCATGGAATCCATGGGATCCATAGGATTGATGGGCTGGGATTGATGGGATCTGCAGGATGGGATCCACGGGATCCATGGACTGGGATCCCTGGGATTGGATCCACAGGATCTGTGGGCTGGGCTCCAGGGGATCCAGGGGATGTGGTGACCCCCCCCTCAGCCCTCACCTTGCAGCATCTTCAGCACCACGTCCACGATGTGCTGGTCCCCAGCGTCCCGGCCCTGCCAGGGAGGGAATTCCGCTCCTTCTGTCCCCTCCCAGAGCCATTCCCAGCCCAAATCCCAACTCCCATCCCCTCCCTGCATCCCAGGTCTCCTTCCCACCCTGCTCTTCCCAGTGCTCAGCTCCGTGCATCCCGCTGAGTCCAAAATGAGGATTTTAGGGGAAAAGCCCAACCCTGCAAACCCCTGCTGCTGCCTGGTTTATATAGGAATGATTTATGGGAGAATTCCTCCCCAGGGAGGCGGATCCCAGCCATCCCAGCTCCTGAGTGGAACTGGGTGGGAAGGAGAGGCAAATCCTGCGGAGCTGGAGCAGCTGAGGGCACGGGGAGGGCGAGGAGGGATTTGGGGTGGGGTACTCACGGCTGTGCCCCGCGGGCCCGGCATTCCCGGCACTCCACGCTCCCCCAGCAGCCCCCGAGGGCCGGGAGGGCCGGGATAGCCCCGAATTCCCGGCGCTCCTGCATCCCCCGAGGGGCCGGGAAAGCCGAGGTCTCCCTGGATGCCTTGCTGGGATGGAGAGAGAGGGGCATGAGGGGCTCAGCCTGGCCTGAGCACGGGGACTGCACCCCCAGAGCCCAAAATGTCCCAAAAACCACGGGCAGGGCTGGATCCCAGACGGGGCTGGGGCTGAATCCAGGGCTGGATCCTGAAAATTGAATCCAGGGCTGGATCCCAAAAAATTAATCCAGGGCTGGATCCCAAAAAATTAATCCAGGGCTGGATTCCAAAAATTTTGGCAGGGGCTGAATCCAGGTCTGGATCCCAAATGGGCTGGGGCAGCATCCAGGGCTGGATCCCAAGAATTGAATCCAGAGCTGGATCCCAAATGGGGCTGAGGCTCAATCCAGGGCTGGATCCCAAGAATTTAATCCAGAGCTGGATCCTAAATGGGGCTGAGCCTGAATCCAGGGCTGGATCCCAAATTGGGGCTGAGCCTGAATCTGGTGCTGATCCCGGGAGCTGAGTCTGAATCCAGGGTTTAACCCCAAAGAGCAGCTGAGCCTGAGCCCGGGGCTGACTGTGCTCACTGGCTCCCATCTCCAGGGAAAATATTCCCTCAGCACCAGCACCTCAGGCAGGAGGATCCCACAAACCCTCCCGAGTTTGTGGGGGCCCCTCGATCCCAACCCCCCAACACTCACCTGTCCCTTGGGTCCTGGCTCTCCTGACTCCCCCTGGGGACAGAGGACAGCAAATGAGGAGGCAGCAGGAATTCAGGGATGGAGCTGGGATTTAATGCCAGGTGGGAGAGCCCAGCCTGGGAAGGGATCCCCCCAGAATTCCCAGGAATCATCTGGAAGCACCCACCTTCTCTCCCTTGAGCCCTGCCAGGCCGTGGACACCGGGATCTCCCTAAAGGAAAGGTGAGGAGAGATGGGAACATTCCCAAAGTCACCCCCACCCTCTGGGATGAGGGGGGAATTCCTGGAGAAGGTGCCTGGAGGAGCCAGTGTCAAACCCAGCTCTGTTAAAAGCCTGCCACAGCCTGGGATGTACTCACAACGCTGCCTTTGGGGCCGGTTTTCCCTGGAGAGCCCTGGGAAAAGGAAAAAGTGGGATCAGCCCAGCTCAGAGCAGAGTCCCCAGAAGCCACCTTGCTGTCCCCACAGCTGTCACCTTGTCTCCTTTGACTCCAGGTAAGCCTTGGGGTCCTGGGATCCCTGGTGGGCCCTGCTCCCCCTTTGGCCCCTGGAAATCCGAGGAATATGGGAAAAGGAGTGAGAAGAGGAAATGGAAAGAGCTTTTCCCAGCAGGGAGTTCTCCCCGAGGCACTGAGGTGCACTGGCAGCTCCAGCTGATCCCAGCATCCCAAATCCCAGGGCACAGAACTGTGGGGAAGCCACACCAAGAGCTGTGATCTTCCAGGAGTGGGTTCCTGGAATCCCCAGGAAAAGCACCAAAACCACTTTTGGGCTGTTTTTTCCAGCACAGGAAAGCTCTGGAGAGTGGCTGGGCAGCCTCGCTGCTCTCCTGGGATGGGAGGAAATTCCTGCAAACCCAGCGTGGTCCCATTAATGCCTGAGCTGTTCCCTAATCCCTCAGCAGCAGGAGAGGCACGGGATTGACCCTGGGATCAAAGGGGGGAGGACTGGCTGTGTCCCCCTGCTCTGGAATCTGGGCTGGCCAGCCCCAGCCCGGGGCTGAGCTGCCCCTGGGACCCAGCCTGGATTTGGGGACAGCTCAGAGCATCCCCCTGGGACCCAGCCTGGATTTGGGGACAGCCCAGAGCATCCCCCGTGTCCCAGAGTGGATTTGGGGACAGCCCAGAGCATCCCCCGTGTCCCAGAGTGGATTTGGGGACAGCCCAGAGCATCCCCCGTGCCCCAGAGTGGATTTGGAGACAGCCCAGAGTATCCCCCGTGCCCCAGAGTGGATTTGGGGACAGCTCAGAGCATCCCTGTGCCCCAGAGTGGATTTGGGGACAGCCTAGAGCATCCCTGTGCCCCAGAGTGGATTTGGGGACAGCCCAGAGCATCCCCCGTGCCCCAGCTTGGATTTGGGGACAGCCCAGAGCATCCCCCGTGTCCCAGAGTGGATTTGGGGACAGCTCAGAGCATCCCCCGTGCCCCAGAGTGGATTTGGGACAGCCCAGAGTATCCCCCGTGCCCCAGCTTGGATTTGGGGACAGCCCAGAGCATCCTTGTGCCCCAGAGTGGATTTGGGGACAGCCCAGAGCATCCCCCGTGCCCCAGAGTGGATTTGGGGACAGCCCAGAGCATCCCCCGTGTCCCAGAGTGGATTTGGGGACAGCCCAGAGCATCCCCCGTGTCCCAGAGTGGATTTGGGGACAGCTCAGAGCATCCCCCGTGCCCCAGAGTGGATTTGGGGACAGCCCAGAGCATCCCCCGTGCCCCAGAGTGGATTTGGGGACAGCCCAGAGCATCCCCCGTGTCCCAGAGTGGATTTGGGGACAGCCCAGAGCATCCCCCGTGTCCCAGAGTGGATTTGGGGACAGCCCAGAGCATCCCCCGTGCCCAGAGTGGATTTGGGGACAGCCCAGAGCATCCCCCGTGTCCCAGAGTGGATTTGGGGACAGCCCAGAGCATCCCCGTGTCCCAGAGTGGATTTGGGACAGCCCAGAGCATCCCCCGTGTCCAGCCCGGCTTTGGGGCCAACTCACGGCTCTGCCGGCTCTCCCGGGGGTCCCACGAGCCACGCTCGCCCCTGTCACCCTGCGGAGAGCCGGGGAAGGAGCGGGGGGTCAGGGCCGCCCCCCGGCACGGCCACCCCCCAGCCCTGTCCCCAGGTCACCTTCGGGCCGGGCACTCCCTGCGGACCCTGCTCCCCACGAGGTCCGGGCTCGCCCTAAAAACGGGAAAGAAACCCCCCCAAAAGCTGGGAATCCCCGGCACGGGGGGCTCCGTGTGCTCCCCAGGGAGGGGTGGCGCTGTCCCTGTCGCCACTGCAGGGACAGTGACCCCAGAGTGCCCAGTTCTGCTTTGGGCTTGTAGGAAACGGGGAGAAAAAAAAAAAAAAAAAAAAAAAAAGGAAAAACCAGAGAGAGCTCAAGGCCGAGGGTGGCCCGGGGGACACGGGACACCCGGTACTCGAGCGCTCCCGGGGGACGTGTGACACGGGGTGGCCGAGGACCGCCACCGGGGAGGGAAGGTAGGTCAGGGAAACAGGGAGGGGACAGGAGGGACAGGGAGGACAGGGAGGGACAGGAGGGACAGGGAGGGACAAGGGAAGGGACAGAGGGAAGGGAAGGGGACAAGGAGGATAGGGAGGGACAAGGAAAGGGACAAGGAGGGAAGAGGGAGACAAGGAAGGGACAGGGGACAGGGGAAGGGACAGGGAGAGGACGAGGGGACATGAAGGGGACAGCGGGGACAGGGAGGGGAAAAGGGAAGGAACAGAGAGGACAGGGAAGGGGACAAGGAAAGGAACAAGGAAAGGGACAGGGAGGGGACAGCGAGGACATGAAGGGGACAGGGAAGGGACAAGGGAGGGGGCAAGGGAAGGGACAGAGAAGGGATAAGGGAAAGGACAGAATGGGGACAAGGTGGATGCTCAGAGGTGTCACTCACCTTGTCACCTGGGCCACCTTTGCTTCCCGGCTGGCCCGGCAATCCCTAAGGAAACAAAGCCGGGATTAACCCCTGGGCACAGCTCGGTGTCCCCGCAGGGTGTCACCCCTGGGCACAGCTCGGTGTCCCCACGGGGTGTCACCCCTGGGCACAGCTCGGTGTCCCCGCAGGGTGCCAGCCCTGGGCACAGCTCGGTGTCCCCGCAGGGTGTCCCCCCTGGGCACAGCTCGGTGTCCCCGCAGGGTGTCACCCCTGGGCACAGCTCGGTGTCCCCACGGGGTGTCACCCCTGGGCACAGCTCGGTGTCCCCGCAGGGTGCCAGCCCTGGGCACAGCTCGGTGTCCCCACGGGGTGTCACCCCTGGGCACAGCTCGGTGTCCCCGCAGGGTGTCACCCCCGGGCACAGCTCGGTGTCCCCGCAGGGTGTCCCCCCTGGGCACAGCTCGGTGTCCCCGCAGGGTGTCACCCCTGGGCACAGCTCGGTGTCCCCGCAGGGTGCCAGCCCTGGGCACAGCTCGGTGTCCCCGCAGGGTGTCACCCCCGGGCACAGCTCGGTGTCCCCGCAGGGTGTCCCCCTGGGCACAGCTCGGTGTCCCCACGGGGTGTCACCCCCGGGCACAGCTCGGTGTCCCCGCAGGGTGCCAGCCCTGTCCCCCCTGTGCCACCCCTCAGGGGACAGGCTGGGGGGTCCTGCACTCACGGCTTGTCCCCGGTGTCCTGGCATTCCCGGGCGTCCTGCCTGTCCCGTGCCACCCTGCGAGGGACAGAGGGGGTGTCACCGGCAGTGGGGCAGTGTCCCAAGGTGGGGGGGACGCTGCCCTTGCCCCGTGGCCAGGAGCTGCCGTGCCAAGGGCTGCTTTTCCTGTTGCCATTCCCGTTGTGCCCAGCCCGAGGAGAGGCGGGTGGCACCCCCCGTGCCAGCAGCACCCCCACCTTCACTCCTGGGATTCCCGGGGTGCCATCCTTGCCATCGATGCCCGGGAGGACCCTGAAAAGGGGGAAGAGTCACTCCTGTGACGCCTCGGAGGGACTCGAAGTTCGTGGGTGGGGACAGAAAAGGGTGGGAAGGGACAGGAACGTTCCAGGCTTGTGCTGGAGGGTTCAAGGCAGGGCACAGGTGCCACCAGCTGCACTCACGTTCTCCCCCTTGGGCCCGATGTCACCCTGGGGTCCCCTGAAGCCACGGCCACCCTAGAGCAGGAGGGGACAAGTGTCAGTGTCCTGCTGGAGCAGGGGACAGAGCTGGGACACGGAGATTCCCCTCGAGGGATCCACGTGGGATCCGAGCCCAGCTGGGGAAACGGGGACACTGGCACTGGGTGGGGGGTCACCTACCAGCTCTCCCTTGTCACCAGGGTCCCCAGGTGGTCCCTTGGGGCCATCCCTGCCCTGGAGGAGAGAGGACAACAAGGATTGAGCCAGGGGGAAGCGGGACCCCAGAGCACCCAGGGGCGAGGGGCACCCACCGGCCGGCCCGCTGCTCCGATGGTGCCCACCATGCCCTTGTAGCCAGCAGGACCCTGAAAGGAGAGAGGGCAAGGTCAGTCCCACCCCAATCCAGCCTTGCTCCAGAGGGAGCATCCTTGAGATGGCCCGGCACGGCGGGGAGGCTCTGGGAACGATCCCTGTGGGATCAGGAGGGTGCTGGGAACGATCCCTGTGGGATCAGGAGGGTGCTGGGAATGATCCATCCCTGTGGGATCAGGAGGGTGCTGGGAATGATCCCTGTGGGATCAGGCGCTCTGGGAATGATCCCTGTGGGATCAGGAGGCTCTGGGAACGATCCCTGTGGGCTCAGGCGCTCTGGGAACGATCCCTGTGGGATCTGGAGCCCTGATCCCAGAGCTGGGGGTGTTCCCTGCACTCACCGTCTCACCCTTGGGTCCTGCCATGCCAGGGTAGCCCCTGAGGCCCTGAGGTCCCTGCAGGGAGGGAAAGCACAGCAAACTGAGCTGGAACAAACCCCGGGAGCAGCAATCACAGCAAAGCCCCACGCTGGGAATCCACCAGCCCTGCCAGACACGAGGGCTTCCAGCCCCTCCTAACTCCAGAGCCCCCAGCAGGTGCTTTTCCAGCTGTCGATTCCATAAATCCAGCTGGCCCCAACTGGAGCCAATTCCTTGTGCCAGAGCTCTTGGCTTCAAAGCAGTTCTGCCCTTTCCTGGCGGGGAGGGCTCTGCCCAGTAATTGCTTTTCATCTTCAAAGTGCTCCGAGAATTCCAGCGGCTTTAATTCCCCCCAGGGGCAAGGGGGACTCAGGGGACAGCAGGGATTTATCCCAAATTATCCCTGGGAACAGCCCAGGTGCCCGTGGAGCTCTCCAGAGGGAGAGGTGGTGGCATCCATGGCTGGAGAGGGATGGGATGAAGGATGAGGACAAAGGGGCCAGCCCCCATTCCTGGGGGACTGAGGGAAAGAGGAATAAAGGATTTACCGGAGGGCCTGGGACTCCTTGTTCTCCTGAGGCACCAACGTCCCCCTTGGGGCCCTGGGAATGGAGAGAAGAGGGAATGTTGGAGGGAGAGGGGGCACAAAGCACCCTGGGGACCCCACAGCCCTCCCTGGGCACCCTTCCCACGGTGGCACCCCTGGACTCCCATCCCCACATTTCCCATTTCCCTCTTTCCTCCCTTCTCCCTTTCCCTTCCCAAAACTCCTTCCCTGGGTCCAGCCTCACAGGGATAACCACACCTGGATCTTGCTGGGATCCCACTGGGACCTGGCTGGGATCCTGCTGAGATCCTGTTTGGACCCTGCTGGGATTTTGCTGAGCTCCCACTGGGATTTTGCTGAGATCCCACTGGGATTTTTCTGGGATCCTGCTGAGATCCTGCTGAGATCCCACTGGGATCCTGCTGGGATCCCACTGGGATTTTGCTGGGATCCTGCTGGGATCCACTGGGATTTTGCTGGGATCCTGCTGGGATCCCACTGGGATTTTGCTGGGATCCTGCTGGGATCCCACTGGGATTTTTCTGGGATCCTGCTGGGATCCCCTGGATCCTGCTGGGACACTCACCTGCTCTCCCTGCTTCCCGGGCTCTCCCAGGGCGCCGGGGCGGCCTCTGTGTCCCTGAGAGGGGGAGAGAGAAATCCGTGAGGAACATCCCTGGCAAAGCTGCAGGGTGGGGGCACCATCCCGGGGGCCACGTCCCACATCCCAGCCTGGGCTGCCTGGTGGGGACGTGGAGGGGCTCAGAATCCCACTGGGGATGTTAGGGGGGCCCAGAATCCTACTGGGGGCATTTGGGGGTCTCAGAATCCCACTGGTGATATGGAATGGGCTCAGAATCCCAATGGGGACATTGGGTGGGCTCAGAATCCCACTGGGGACATGGAATAGGCTCAGAATCCCACTGGGGACACTGGATGGGCTCAGAATCCCACTGGGGACATGGTGGTACTCAGAATCCCACTGGGACACTGGGGGGACTCAGAATCCCACTGGGGACATTGGGGGGACTCAGAATCCCACAGGGGACACTGGATGGGCTCAGAATCCAATGGGATATTGGGTGGGCTCAGAATCCTACTGGGGCATGGATGGGCTCAGAATCCCAATAGGGATATTGGGGGGACTCAGAATCCCACAGGGGACACTGGATGGGCTCAGAATCCCAATAGGGATATTGGGTGGGCTCAGAATCCTACTGGGGCATGGATGGGCTCAGAATCCCACTGGGGACATGGAATAGGCTCAGATCCCAATAGGGATATTGGGTGGCTCAGAATCCCACTGAGGACATGGAATGGGCTCAGAATCCCACTGGGGACATGGAATAGGCTCAGAATCCAATAGGGATATTGGGTGGGCTCAGAATCCCACTGGGGGGGTCTCCAAATCCCACTGGTGCCCCATCCTGAGCTGGGCTGGGGCTTTGGCACAGCCACCCCAGGAAGGGGTTGGGCACCCACGGGGACCCTTCCCACAGCACTTTTTCCTCCAGGCTCCCAGTCCTGGTGCTCCAGAGCTCCCAGAGAAGGATTCTCCTCCACTCCACCACATCCTGGAGGTGACAATTCCCATTTTCCCCTCCCCACAGCATCTCCAGCACATCCTTACCTTCAGTCCCTGCAGTCCCTGGGGGCCCTTGGGACCTGGGGGGCAGCTGGTGGGGCACTGGGAGGAGAGGAAGGACAAGGATGAGTTGGGAATAGCCTGGGAAGAGAGGGAGGGAGAGGTCCTGCTCCTCCAGGTCCCAGCACAAAGCCCTGGCAGCTCTCACCAGGAAATCAGCGCTGCCTTCCACGCCTTGGAGGTGTCCTGGGAGGCCCTGCAGGACAAGGAAACCAGCAGAATTCCATGATTTTCCATCAGGATGGTTTCACAGGAGCAGGGAGCAAGGAATGGGGTGGGAGGTGAGAGCCACAGCTCCAATTCCAGCCCCAATCCCCTGGGGATGAGCCTGGGGAAGCTTCTCCCTCCTGGAGATACTCACAGGTTTCCCTGGAGGGCCTGGGGGACCCCTGGGGCCGTCGGGTCCGGGGTCACCCTGGGAGAGAAGGACAAGGAAAGGAGAATTTGGGATGGGGAGGGCAGGTGGAGAGCCAGGATGTCCCAGCAGGAATGGGGACAGCCCTGGAATCTCCATCCCACGGGTCAGGGTCATCCCTGACTCTCCCAGGAGCCCCGAAGGGCAGAGGAGCAGCTCCTGGTGGAGGAGGGCAGTTAGATAGGAGGGCAGGGTTTATCTCCCGATAAAAAGGAGGGCAGGGGTTTGATCTCCCGATAAAAAGGAGGGCAGGGGTTGATCTCCCTGATAAAAAGGAGGGCAGGGATTTTATCTCCTGATAAAAAGGAGGGCAGGGGTTTGATCTCCCGATAAAAAGGAGGGCAGGGGTTTGATCTCCCGATAAAAAGGAGGGCAGGGGTTTGATCTCCCGATAAAAAGGAGGGCAGGGGTTTGATCTCCCGATAAAAAGGAGGGCAGGGGTTTGATCTCCCGATAAAAAGGAGGGCAGGGTTTGATCTCCCGATAAAAAGGAGGGCAGGGTTTGATCTCCCGATAAAAAGGAGGGCAGGGGTTTGATCTCCCGATAAAAAGGAGGGCAGGGGTTTGATCTCCTGATAAAAAGGAGGGCAGGGGTTTGATCTCCTGATAAAAAGGAGGGCAGGGTTTGATCTCCGATAAAAAGGAGGGCAGGGGTTTGATCTCCCGATAAAAAGGAGGGCAGGGGTTTGATCTCCCGATAAAAAGGAGGGCAGGGATTTTATCTCCCGATAAAAAGGAGGGCAGGGGTTTGATCTCCGATAAAAAGGAGGGCAGGGATTTTATCTCCCGATAAAAAGGAGGGGGTTTTACTCGAAAAGGGGAGGGTTTGATCTCCCGATAAAAAGGAGGCAGGGTTTGATCTCCCGATAAAAGGAGGGCAGGGGTTTGATCTCCGATAAAAGGAGGGCAGGGGTTTGATCTCCGATAAAAAGGAGGGCAGGGTTTTATCTCCTGACTCCTCACCTTGGGTCCCAGCACTCCAATCTCCCCGGGAAGTCCAACCTGGCCTGGAAGCCCCTGAGGGAAAAGGGAGAGAAATTCCTGGAATGAGAGAGGTCCCATCCCCGTTCCTCCCCTCTGGGGGTGCTGAGGTTTGAGCTCCTCCTGCACAATTCCCAGCAGGATCCAGGACCACCCATCCCACCCCCAGCGTGGCACTTACAGGGGGGCCTGGCAGTGAAGGGCCCTGCAAGGAAAAGAAAATTGCAATTGGTTCAAATTCCTCAAATTCCCACCCCAAGGAGGGGCATTCCCACCCCCCCCCGAGGATGGAGCAGGGGGGATTTGGGGGGTCCCCAGCCCACCCGTGGGAGCAGCAGATACTCACAGGGAGCCCTGGTGGCCCTGGGAGTCCGGGCTGGCCCTGCCAGGACACAAGGGGAGAGTCAGGAGCTGGAAAAGGAGGATTTGCTCCAATTCCCCCTCCCTGGATGCAGCCTCAGGGGCAAAAACTCCATCAGCAATTCCTGCAGCCCGGATCCCTTCTGGAGTGAGGGGGGATCCCAGGCTGGGTCTGGGAGGGGAACGGGGGAGGCTGGGGAGGTGGGAATTTGGGAAGGTGGGAGCCAGGAAAGGTGGGAATGAGGGAAATTTGGAAGGTGGGAGCCTGGAAAGGGTGGAAATTGGGAAGGTGGGATCCTGGAAAAGTGGGAGCCTGGGAATGAGGGAATTTGGAGCCTGGGGAGGTGAGAGCGTGGGAAGGTGGGAATTTGGGAAGTGGGAAATTGGGAAGGTGGGATCCTGGAATGGTGGGAGACTGGGAGTGGAGGAAGCCTGAGAAGGTGGGAAATTGGGAACGTGGGCAATTGGAAAGGTGGGAAATTGAGAATGAGGGAGCTTGGGAAGGTGGAACCCTGGGAAGGTGAAAAATTGGGAATGCAGGATCCTTGGAAGGTGGGAAATTGGGAAGGTGGGAGCCTGGGAAAGTGGGAAATTGGGAAGGTGGGAGCCTGGGAAGTTGAAAAATTGGGAATGCAGGATCCTTGGAAGGTGGGATCCTGGGAATGAGGGGTCCTTGGAAGGTGGGAAATTGGGAAGGTGGGAGCCTGGGAAGGTGAAAAATTGGAAAGGTGGGAATTTGGGAATGAGGGATCCTGGGAATGTGGGAGCTGGGGCTCCCCTCACTCACTTTTATTCCCGGCCTGCCAATGGGTCCTGGCTCCCCTTTGGCTCCTGTCAGGCCCTGTGGGGGAAGGGGAGTCATTCCCACCCCTCCTGCTCTCCAGGCAGGAATTTTGGCTGGGCTGGATCCACCAGGAAGAGCCAAGGGTGAGATTTCATGGCACAGGGATGCCCTGGGCACAGCCAGCCCTGGCAGGGACACGAGGGGAGCTCTGCCCACTCCTGATCCCGGGGTTATCCCTGGGATTTGCACTTCCCAAACTCATTTGGTATTCCCAAGGTGGGAAAGGGTTGGAAAAAGCTCTCCCTGAACTTTGCTGGGATCCTAAATGTGGTAAAAGGTGGCAAAAGCTCTTCCTGAGCTCATCTGGGATTCCCAAGGTGGCAGAAGCTCTGCTGGGATCCCAAAGGTGGGAAGGGTTGGAAGAAGCAATTCCTGAACTCTTTTGGAATTCCCAAGGTGGGAAAGGTTGGAAAAAGCTCTCCCTGCGCTTTGCTGGGATCCCAAAGGTGGGAAGGGTTGGAAGAAGCAATTCCTGAACTCTGCTGGGATCCTAAAGGTGGAAAAAGTGGCAAAAGCCCTTCCTGATCTCATCTGGGATTCCCAAGGTGGCAGAAGCTCTGCTGGGATCCTAAAGGTGGGAAGGGTTGGAAGAGGCAATTCCTGAACTCTTTTGGAATTCCCAAGGTGGGAAAGGTTGGGAAAAGCTCTCCCTGCGCTCATTTGGGATTCCCAAGGTGGCAGAAGCTTTGCTGGGATCCCAAAGCTGGGAACGGCTGGCAGAAGCTCTCCCTGAGCTCTGCTGGGATCCCAAAGGAGGGAAAAGGGTGGAAGAAGCAATTCCCAAACTCTTTTGGGATTCCCAAACTCTTTTGGGATTCCCAAGGTGGGAAGGGCTGGCAGAAGCTCTTCCTGATCTCATTTGGAATTCCCAAGGTGGGAAGGGCTGGCAGAAGCTCTCCCTGAGCTCTGCTGGGATCCCAAAGGAGGGAAAAGGGTGGAAGAAGCAATTCCCAAACTCTTTTGGAATTCCCAAGGTGGGAAAGGTTGGAAAAAGCTCTTTCTGAGCTTTGCTGGGATCCCAAAGGTGGGAAAAGAGTGGAAGAAGCAATTCCCAAACTCTTTTGTAATTCCCAAACTCTTTTGGGATTCCCAAGGTGGGAAAGGTTGGAAAAAGCTCTTTCTGAGCTTTGCTGGGATCCTAAAGGTGGAAAGGGCTGGCAGAAGCTCTTCCTGATCTCATTTGGAATTCCCAAGGTGGGAAGGGCTGGCAGAAGCTCTCCCTGAGCTCTGCTGGGATCCCAAAGGAGGGAAAAGGGTGGAAGAAGCAATTCCCAAACTCTTTTGGAATTCCCAAGGTGGGAAAGGTTGGAAAAAGCTCTTTCTGAGCTTTGCTGGGATCCCAAAGGTGGGAAAAGAGTGGAAGAAGCAATTCCCAAACTCTTTTGTAATTCCCAAACTCTTTTGGGATTCCCAAGGTGGGAAAGGTTGGAAAAAGCTCTTTCTGAGCTTTGCTGGGATCCTAAAGGTGGAAAGGGCTGGCAGAAGCTCTTCCTGATCTCATTTGGAATTCCCAAGGTGGGAAGGGCTGGCAGAAGCTCTCCCTGAGCTCTGCTGGGATCCCAAAGGAGGGAAAAGGGTGGAAGAAGCAATTCCCAAACTCTTTTGGAATTCCCAAGGTGGGAAGCTCTCCCCGAGCTCCGCTGGGATCCCCAAGGTTGGCACAAACCCTCCCCGGGCTCCTTTGGCATTCCCAAGGTGCTTTCAGCAGGGATTTGGGGTTTTTTTCCCTGCGGGCAGGAACACCCCGAGGGAGCAGCTCTCACATCAATGCCCGGCTTCCCCGCGGGTCCATCGGCGCCGGGGGCTCCAGGCTCGCCCTTGACACCCTGGAAAAGAGGGAAGGTGGGCTCGGGGTGGGATGAGCCCCTCTGGGAGGAGCTGGAAGGGAGAGGGTGGGCTGGGTACTCACCGGGGAGCCGGGGGCTCCAGCAGGGCCTTTGTCACCCTGGGGAACGGGAAAGGGGGAAAAAAAGGGATCGGTGACCCCCCCAGAGCCCCTCCGGGGGAATCGGGATCCCGGTCCTGCCCAGGAGGGAGGGGCTGGATCCCACAGGCGGGGCAGGAGGGGGCTGGGGTTGGGAATAGCGGGTTGGGATGGGTTTGGGGGGGGTTTATTGGGGTTTGGGGGGTTTATTTGGGGTTTGGGGGGGGTTTTGTTGGGGTTGATGAGGGTTGGGATGGGGTTGGTGGGGGTTTATTTGGGGTTTGGGGGGTTTATTTGGGGTTTGGGGGGGTTTATTTGGGGGTGTTTATTTGGGGTTTGGGGGGTTTATTTGGGGTTTGGGGGGTTATTTGGGGTTTGGTGGGGGTTTATTTGGGGTTTGTGGGGGTTTATTTGGGGTTTTAGGGGGGTTTATTTGGGTTGGTGGGGGTTTATTTGGGGTTTTTGGGGGGTTTTATTTGGGTTGGTGGGGGTTTATTTGGGGTTTAGGGGGGTTTATTTGGGTTGGTGGGGGTTTATTTGGGGTTTAGGGGGGTTACTGGGGTTGGTGGGGGTTTATTTGGGGTTTGTGGGGGGTTTATTTGGGTTTGTGAGGGTTGTGCTGTGTTTTGTGAGGGTTCTGCTGGATTTGGGGTGCAGCATCCGAGGTTTGCAGCTGGATTCGGGATGCAGCATCCTGGTTTTTAGCTGGATTTGGGGTGCAGCACCTGTGCCACCTTTGCTGGGGCTGCTGTGCCTGCCCCGAATGAGCAGTGGGAAGAGCAGGGAGCAGCCCCCCCGGCCCTGTGCCACTCACAATGTCCCCTTTGTGCCCCGGGTCCCCTCCCAATCCCTCCCTGCTCACTCACGTCGATGCCATCGGCTCCCGGCACTCCTGGGGGACCGGGGGCCCCTCGTGGGCCGGGCTCTCCTGGCGGCCCTCGCTGGGGGAAAGAGGGATGAGATCCACGTCAGGGATGGGATCCAGCTCAGGGATGTGTGCGGGCACAGGGAGCCGCTGGAATGTTCCAGGAATCCTCTCCCAGGGTGCTGGGATGGAGAACGCCCCGAGGGGTCCGAGCTGTGCCCTTCCCATGGATCCCCCACGAGCGCACGGATGGGGAATCCAGGACATTTCCAGCACCTCCAGCTCCTCACTCCCTGCCCAGTTTCTCCCATTTCCTGCCCTGGAGTCCGTGGGGAGCAGAGCAGGGTCTCCATGGGGTGATGGCAGAGTTTTTACTCCTCTTTCCCTGCTGTCCGAGGGTGTCCTGCCCCAAGTGAGAAGGGATCTCCAGGGGATGACATTTTTCATTTTTACCCCATTTCTGCTCCCTCTCTCCTTGATGTCTGAGGATCCCCTGACCCCATGGAGCAGGGATCTCCAGGGAATGGCAGAATTTTTGTCCCATCTTTGCTCCCTCTTTCCCTGTGCCTGAAGATCCCCCATGGAGCAAGGATCTCCAGGGAATGACATTTTTCATTTTTATCCCATCTCTGCTCCCTCTCTCCTTGGTGTCTGAGGATCCCCTGCCCCAACGAAGCAGGATCTCCATAGGGATGGCAGAATTTTGATCCCATCTCTGCTCCCTCTCTCCCTGCTGCTCCCGCCTGGATGGAGCAGGATCTCCAAGCATTTCCACCCCTCCCTTCCCTGCCGCTCCCGGCGCTCCTGCCCCGACCCAGCAGGGTGTCCGTGGGGTGACAGCAGCGCTTCCAAAGACCCCTTTTAGCTCAGAGCGGGATTTCTGGGAGCGCTCCTTCCAGGAGGATTCAGGTGCCCAAACCCCCAGGATGAGGTGGGGACCCCCAGCCCCTCGGTGTGAGCTCTCCCTGGGCCAGGCTGGCTCCGCTCCCGGGCTCGGGACAAAAGCTCCATTCAGGGAAGCTCCCGGAGCCCGGTCCTGGCTTTGAGGTTTGCTCAGGACTCGGCAAAGAAACCTCTGTTATCCTAACAGGGAGTTCAGGGGGAAGAGATTCCAGTCGTGCAGACTGAAACCCTGGTGTTCCTGGAAATGGGAAGCAGACGGGGGCTGGGCTGCACCCCCGCGGCTCCTCCAGCCTCCCAGGCTGGATTCATTTAAAAATCAATATAAATATAAGGAATAAATGTAAATCTATTGGGATGAGAGGTGCTGCCGGTTCATGAACACAACTGGAGAGCCCCGGCTCCACCTTGGATCAATCCCTGAGCCGGGGAGGGGGCGAGTCCCCATCCCTGGGACGGCCCCTGAATGGCACCTTTGTCCTGCCCGGGGAACGAATTCCAAAGGGTTCCTTGTTCCCGAAATTCCCACATCCCCCTTGCTCCCCTCCCCTGCCCCCACACGCCCATGGGGGTCCCGGGGGGTTTTTAGGAAGGAGTTGCCCCCCTGTTTCCAACAGGCAGCTCAGGAGCCACATGGAAAAAATTCCCAAAACCTCTAAAATCTGATTTTATGCATTTTTTTTTGCAGCTGTAAGGCAAGGAGAGTTTTTCCAGGTGGAATCCCACTGCCTGGCCTTCTCCAGGACTCGCCTTCCCTTTTTCCAGCTCCATTTCCTCCTGCCCCTGGGTGAGTCTGGAGAGCCCACGGGGATCCCCCCGGGAGGGTCAGAGCCCCCCAGCCCTGCTCAGCGTGGATCTGCAGCACATCCCAGGAAACCAGGAGAAAATTTCCCAGAAAATCCAGTGGGAAAGACAGAGCCCCCCCACTGCTGCTCCAGGGGGGAAATCAAACTAATTCCAACAATTCCCGAATTTTCAACTCCGCGCTTCCCTCACGGAGAGCTCTCCGGAGGCTCGGGGCTGTTCCCACCCTCCCAGGGGCGAATTCCTGGGAAAAGCGAGGGGAAAGTGCTGGGGGGGGATAAAGCCAAAGTGCTCAGCACTGCGAGGGAGCGGAGATGGGGAATGGCCCCTTCCATGCCCTTTCCGTCCCTTCTCTGTCCCCATTCCAGCTCCTCTCTATCTCTTCTCTATCCCATCTTTATCTCTTCTCTCTCTCCCGCTCTCTCCCTTCTCCATCCCTACTCCATCCCCATTCTATCCTCTCTCCATCCCCTCTCTCCATCCCCGCTCTCTCCCCCTCTCTCTCCCCATTCCATCCCCTCTCTCTCCCCATTCCATCCCCTCTCTATTCCCATTCCCTCCCCTCTCCATCCCCATTCCATCCCCTCTCCATCCCCATTCCATCCCCTCTCCATCCCCATTCCCTCCCCTCTCTCTCCCTATTCCATCCCCTCTCCATCCCCTCTCTCTCCCCATTCCATCCCCTCTCCATCCCCATTCCCTCCCCTCTCTCTCCCTATTCCATCCCCTCTCCCCGTCCCGTCCCGCAGCCCAGCGGGCTGGAGCGCGGCGCTTACGAGCTGGGCCAGGCAGAGGCAGGAGGCTTGGAGCAGGAGCCAGAGCTGCGACACGAGGGTGACACGGGCCATGGCGAGCCGGGCTGGCACCGGCTGGCACCGGGGCTGGCACCGGGGCTGGCACCGAGAGCGGCTGGCACCGAGCGGCCCCGACCCGCAGCGCTCCGGGACACCGGGCAGGAGGAGCAGGAGGAGGAGCAGGAGGAGGAGGAGGAGGAGGAGGAGGAGGAAGGGGCTCATTAATATGGAGCAGAGGGAGGAGGGCAGCTCCCCGCCCCTCTCAGGTGAGCCCGTGGCTGCTCTGGGCTGGATGGGGACAGAGGGTTTGGCACGATGGGGACAGGATTTGGCACTACGGAGACAGAATTTGGCACGATGGGGACAGAATCTGGCACGACGGGGACGGAATTTCGCACAGAGAGAACAGGATTTGACACGATAAGGACAAGATTTGGCAAGACGGGGACAGAATTTGGCACGAGAGAACAGGATTTGGCACAATAAGGACAGAATTTGGCACGACGGGGACAAGATTTGGCACGACGGGGACAGAATTTGGCACGACGGGGACGGAATTTGGCACAGAGAGAACAGGATTTGGCACAATGCAGCTGGGATTTGGCACAGAGAGAACAGGATTTGGCACAATGCAGCTGGGATTTGGCACAGAGAGAACAGGATTTGGCACAATGCAGCTGGGATTTGGCACAGAGAGAACAGGATTTGGCACAATGCAGCTGGAATTTGGCACGGAGAGAACAGGATTTGGCACAATGCAGACGGGATTTGGCACAGAGAGAACAGGATTTGGCACAATGCAGACGGGATTTGGCACGAGAGAACAGGATTTGGCACAATGCAGACGGGATTTGGCACAGAGAGAACAGGATTTGGCACAATGCAGACGAATTTGGCACAGAGAGAACAGGATTTGGCACAATGCAGATGAGATTTGGCACAGAGAGAACAGGATTTGGCACAATGCAGCTGGGATTTGGCACAGAGAGAACAGGATTTGGCACAATGCAGATGGAATTTGGCACGGAGAGAACAGGATTTGGCACAATGCAGCTGGAATTTGGCACAGAGAGAACAGGATTTGGCACAATGCAGCTGGATTTGGCACAGAGAACAGGATTTGGC